>PVHT020004944.1:15251601-15316041 GCA_004024745.2 Catagonus wagneri
TGAATCAGAGCCATAGTTATGACCTCCACCACAGGTGTTGTAATGTCAGATCCTTGGCCTACTGTGCCACAGTGGAAACTCAAGGTAGATTTTTTAGAATGTGTTTAAACTTAAATGAATACCAGTTTAAAACAAGTAAATATAGTTATATGTCAATATAGGTAAGCATCATGGTAACTACAAATCAAAAACCTACAACAGAGACACAGAAACTAGAAAGAAAGGAACATAAGTACACTATAAAGAAAACTGTCAGACCACAAGGGAAGGAACAAAAAGATGAATGAATAAACAAATAAAAACTACAAATCTGAACAAAAAAATAAAATGCCAATAAATACATGCCTATCGATAGTTACTTTAAATATCAATGGGATAAATGCTCCAATCAAAGACATGGGTGGCTTACTGGAGAAAAATAATGACCCACCTATATGATGCTTACAAAAGATTCACATCAGAGCTTAAGACACACAGAGAGAAAGTTGGTGGTGGCGGGGGTGGGAGGCAAAGAAAAGATTTCATGCAAAGGGAAACAATAAGAAAGCAGGGATAGTAATACTGATATCAAACAAAATGGACTTTAAAAAAGTATGTAGCAATAGATAAAGAAGGGTATTATATAGTTATAAAGGGATCAATATAAGAAGAAAATATTACACTCAATAGCATTTATACATCCAATAAAAGAGCATCTAAATATAAAAAGGAAATAATAACAAATATAAAGGGAGAAACTGATAATAATAATAGGGTCTTTAACATCCCACAAATCAATGGAAAGATCATCCAGACAGAAAGTCAATAAGTCAACAGTCATTTTAATGACACAATAAATCAGTTGTAAAAACAAGTATTTATAAGACATATACTCAAAAATCCCAGAAGAAAATATATTATTTTCAAGAGCATGTAGAACATTCTCCAGGATAGATCAGTCTCTTGGCAACAAAACAAGTCTAAACAAATTTAAAAGGATAGAAATGATATGAATTATTATTTTTAATCACAATAAACTGAAACTAGTAACCAATTACAAAAAGAAAATGGGAAAAGTACAAACACATGGTGACTAAACAACATGCTACTAAGAAGTAACATTCAATGCAAAAAAGTAATGAGGAAATCAGAAAATAAGTTAAGACAAATGAAATTGGAAAAATAACTTTCCAAAAACTATAGGATGAAGCAAAAGAAGTTCTAAGAGACTAAGTGATGGATGTAAGCTCTCAATAAGAAAAATCTCAAAACTTATAGCAGCCAAAGAGGAAACATGAGGCGGAGGGATCAGTTAGCAGGTTGGAATTGACATATACATATAATATGTATAAAATAGATAAGTAACAAGGACCTACTCTATACTGTGTAATAACATATATGGGGATGATTCTACCTAATGGAATTACAAAAAGAAGAAAAACAAAGCCCCAAATCAGAAGGGAGGAAATAATAAAGATCAGAGAGGAAATAAATAAAAATAGATACCAGAAAAACAAGAGAAAAGTGAGTGAAACTGAGAGCTGTTTTTTGGCAAAGATAAACCTTTACCCAGGCTTATCTAGAAGAAAAGAGCAGACCTAAATAAACAAAATGAGAAATGAAGAGAATAACAACCAATACCACAGAGATACAAAAAATTATGACATAATACTATATACTTTCATATGTCAAAAATTAGACAACCAATAAGAAACAGACAAATTCTAGAAGCATATATCCTGACAAGACTGAATCAGAAAGAAATAGTCAATCCGAACAGACCAATCGCTATTAGTGTTGAAGTTAAATTTGGAATACAAAATCTCCTGAAAAACAGAAGTCCAGGGCTGGATGACCTCATAGGGGAATTCTGCCAAAGATAAAAAGAAGTGCTAAACCTATTCTTCTCAAGCTATTCCAAAAATTGAGAGAATGGAACACTCCTAAATTCATCTGCTAGGCCACAATTACCCTGATGCCAAAACCAGAAAAAGATAGTACACACACATACACACAATGAAGGCCCTTATTTTTAATGAATATCAATGCACAAACATTTAACAAAATATTAGCAAACCAAATCCAGCAATATATCAAAAAGGATCATATACCATGATCAAAATTCACCATCTATTCATTATAAAACTCTAATCAAAGTGGGTATAGAGAGAATATATGTCAATATAATAAAGACCACTTATGACATCCAAGTTTTCATTACTAAGCCAGCATCATACTGAGTAATGAAAACTTGAAAACATTTCCTATAAAATCAGGAACAAGACAAGTATCCCCACTCTCACCACTTCTATGTGACACAGTATTAAAGCCTTAGCCACAACAATCAGAGAATAAAAAGAAATAAAAAGCATTCAAATTGAAAGTGAAGAATTTGAAAAATTCTTGAATTTAGTAAAATTGAAAAATAAAATATTAATATACACAAATCTCTTGTTTTTCTATATGCCTATGATGAACTATCAGAAAGCAAAAACAAAAAAACAAAAAAATCCATTGAAAATGGCATCAAAAAGAATGAAGTACTGGGAGTTCCCATTGTGGCTACATGGTTTAAAAAGCTTACATTGTCTCTGTGAGGATGTGGGCATGATCTTTGGCCTCACTCTGTGAATTAAGGATACAATGCAAGCTACTGTGTAGGTCACAGATGCCGCTTGAGTGCAGTGTCGCTGTGGCTCTGGCATAGGCCTGCAGCTATATCTTCAATTCAGCCCCTAGCCTGTGAATATCCATATGCTGCAGATACAGTAGTAAAAAGAAAACCAAATGAAATACTTAGGAATAAACTTAACCAAGAAGGTGAAAGACTTGTACTCCGCAAGTTATGAAATTTTGGTAAAATAAATTAAAGATGATATAAATAAATGGAAAGATATTCCACATTCTTGGATTCGAATAATTAATATTATTAAAATGTTCATAATAGCCAAAACAATCTATACATTTAGTGTACTTCCTATCAAAATAACCGTGATAAGAGTTCTCATTATGGCTCAGCAGTAATGAGCCCAACTAGTATCCATGAGGATGTGGGTTCAATCCTTGGCATCACTCAGTGGGTTAAAATCTGACATTGCCCTGAGCTCTGTTGTAGGTTGCAGACACAGCTTGGACACTGCATTGCTGTGGCTGTGGTGTAGGCCAGCAGCTGAAGTTCCTATTCAACCCCTACCTAGTCCAGGAATTTCCATATGCTGCAGATGTGGCCCTAAAAAGACAAAAAAATATATATTTTTCACAGAACTAGAAATTCTAAATTTTATACGGAACTACAAAAGACCTGGAATTGCCAAAGCAATCTTGATAAAAAGGAGCAAAGCTAGAGGTATCACATTCCCTGACATTAGACAATACTGTTTTGCTACAGTAATCAGTAAAGAGCGTAAAGACAGCAAGGCTACAGTAAAGAGAGTCTCTTTAATCAGTGGTGCTTAGAACTGGATAGCCACATGTAAAAAATGAAATTAGAATATTTCCTCACAGTATATCTAAAAATAAACTCAAAATGGATTAAAGACCTCAAATCACAAAACTCTTAGCAGGGAATATAGGTAGAACACTTTTTTGACATAAATTTTTTTGGATCTGTCTCCTAAGGCAAAAACAAAACAAAACAAATACAAATAATTAAACTTAAAAGCTTTTGCAAAGCAGAGGAAATTATCAACAAAATGAAAACACAACCTCCTGAATGGGAGAACATATTTGCAAATAGATAAGAATTAATATCTGAACTACATAAATACCACATACAACCAATAACAAAACACAGTATTAAAAATGAGCAAATGACCCAAATAGGCATTTTTACAACAGACATACCAATGTTTAATAGGCACATGAGAAGATACTCAGTACTACTGATTATTAGAGAAACATGATTTCATACCACAATGAGATACAATCTCACACCTGTCAGAATGGCAAACATCAAACAGTCTACAAATAACAAATGTTGGAAAGGATGTGAACAAAATGGTACCCTTGTACCATTGGTGGGAATGTAAACCCATGTAACCTCTATGGAAAACAGTATTGAAGTTCCTCGAAAAACTAAAAATAGAAGTACCATATGCTCCAGTAATTCTACTGCTGGGTATAAATCCATCCAGTAATTCCACTGCTAGGTATAAATTCAAACACAAAGACATTAATTCAAAAAATACATGCATCCCAATGTTCATAGTAGCACTATTTATAATAGCCAAGCTATGGAAGCAACCCAAGTGTCCATCTGAAGATGAGTGGTTAAAGAAGAGGTGGTATATATTCACAGAGGAAAATGACTCAGTCAAAAAAGAATGAAATTCTACCATATACAACAATGTGGATGGACCTAGAGCAAATTTTGCTTAGTGAAACAGGTCAGAGGAAGACAAATTAGAATCAAAAAAGACAATTATGACTTACAGATGGATTCCAAAAAGAAAACAAACAAATGTATAGAACAACACAGAAACAGACTCACAAATATAAATCAAATCCAGTGGATACAAGTTGGGAAAAGGGCAAAATAGACTACTGTGATTAAGAGATTCAAACTCTTATATATAAAATAGATAATTAAAAGGATATTGTACACCAGAAGGAAATATAGTCATTTCGCCAAAGCTTTATAGAGTCATTATGCTGAACACTCGAAACTAAAACAATATTGTAAATCAATTATATTTAAATAATAAAATACATTTAAATTACAAGAAACAAATAAAAGAGATTTATAACTTGTCAACTCCCCCCAGAGACAGAATACAATGAAACAGATTAGAATACAGTGAACAGAATAAAATGAACAGAAGAAAACAGATTTTACTGTGATAATACACTTCTCAATTTGCATATTTGAGTTATTTGCTCTTTTCAAAATAAGTGAGGAAAGGAAATATCAGAAATTAAAACACTTCTTGATTTGCATGCAAGTGATAATATCTATTACTCTATCCCTAAAGGCAAATTGATATCAACTGGAATAATACAATTGGGTCATCTTTTTTTCTTTTTAAGGGCCACACTTGCAGCATATGGAATTTCCCATGCTAGGGGTTGAATTGGAGCGTCAGCTGCAGGCCTATACCACAGCCACAGCAACACAGGATTCCAGCTGTGTCTGTGACCCACAACTCGGTTCATGGCAATGCCAGATCCTTAACTCACTGAGCAAGGCCAAGGATCAAACCTGCATCTTCATGGATTCTAGATGGGTTTGTAACCCACTGAGCCACAACGCTAACTCCAGGTGCATAAATTTTATCCAGATTTAATAGATTATTTTAGCCCAGAGGGACTGCGATTTAGTCCTGGTTTAACACTTTTATCTATCTCAAATAAAGACATGTAGAATCAAAGAAACCAAAAGAAGTTAGCAAATCTTAAAAATCTAAGATTAACTATGTAATCTTATATTTAACATTTAGTGATATATGGTGAAAAGCAGAAATATTTTAGATGTGTTTGAATCACACACAAACAGTTTTTTATATTTGTAATATGGTGTATTTGTATCTATTGTAGCAAACATGAAAAATTAAACATGGGAATCTTAATTTATTAAATGTTTGCAAGCCATTAAAATGAGAAGACTTCAATAAAGGGCTTTATAATGTGAAAGAGAGTAGAAAGCTAAATCATTCTTCTGGGTAGAATTTCCATAGGGTAAGATTTGGCTCAGTATTAGAAAAGAAGTTCAAGTAGTTAAAATTTTCCAGCCATCTATGAAGTTGCCTGTTGTTGTCCTCATTGTTACCAAAGTGATAGAGAAGTTATAGGGTTCAAACAGTATATTCATTACAGCAATATTTATAATAGCCAAGACATGGAAGAAACTAAATGTCCATCAACAGAGGAATGGATAAAGAAGATATGGTACATATATACAATGGAATTTTATTCAGCCATAAAAATGAAATAATACCATTTGCCCCAACATAGATGGATCTAGAGATTATCATACTGAGTGAAGTAAGTCTGACAGATATCATATGATATAACTTATATGTGGAATCTAATAAAAATTATACAAAAGAACTTATTTATAAAACAGATACAAACTTAAGGATTCCAAACTAATCTTACCTTTACCATAGGTGAAACAATTTGGGGGAGGGAGGATTGAGAGAGTTGGAAAAACATATACACACTTCTATACAAAATAGATGATTAACAAGAACCTATTGTATTGCACATGAAAATCTACTCAATAGTTTGTAATAAACTATGTGGGAAAATGGATATGTTTATATCTATAACTGATTCACTTTGCTGTCAATTTTACTCCAATAAATTTTTTTAAAAAAGATGCTACTGAGAGATTTGAGTGCTGAGTTCTAGTTGAACTAGATGCCTTCTAAGTTTTGGTCCTATTCTAAAATTATATTACATCTTCTACTAATTTTTCACTATGGTCGAAAAGTTTTTAAAAATTTCTTAGAGTTCTCTCATGGCCCAGTGGTTAACAAACCTGACTAGCATCCATGAGGATGTAGGTTCAATCCTGGCCTCGATCAGTGGGTTGAGGATCCGGTGTTGCCATGAACTGTGATATAGTTCACAGATACAGCTTGGATCCAGCGTTGCTGTGGCTACAGTGTATGTCGGTGGCTACAGCTCCAATTGGACCCCTAACCCATGAACCTCCATATGCTGCGGGTGCAGCCCTTAAAAAAACAAGAAAAAATTCTTGAAATTTCTAAGCACAAATATAAGTTTCTGATAATTAGTTTGAAATGACAATATATACCATATTTTAACCAGTTATGTTTAGCTCAATATATGTGTATTTAACACCTATAAATTCCCATAGCTGTGTTTGATACTGGAAATGCAGAGGTCAATAAGGCAAGTTCTGCCCTACTGGAGCTTATAATACAATGTAGATCATAGATACATGATCTAACCATTATACTTGCTACATGATGTGGTAAGTGCAACAGGATCTTGTAAAAACAAAAGAGGTTAGGAAGCAATGTAAACAGTGCTTAGAGGGGAAATTTAAAGTGGTGAATTAATATAAAAGAATTTTCTAAAATCAATCATCTAAGCTTACACCTTAGGAAGCTACAAAAAGAAGAGCAAATTGAATTCAAAATAAGCAGAAAAAAACTGAACACAAATCAATTACATTGAAAATAGGAAATACACAGAGAAAAGCAACCAAGCCAAAATATCAATAAAATAAATAAGCTTCTACTAGGCTAACTAAAACTGAAAGATCATATAAATTACAATGTCTGAAATTAAACAATTCATATCACTATAGATCCCATGGACATGAAAAGATAATAAAGGAATATTATGTGCAGCTCTTTGCCCCAAAATTTGATAACCTAGATGAAATGGATTAACGCCTGGAAGATATAATCTTACAGAAGTCACAGAAGAAATAAATGATATGTATACATGTCACATCTGTACATAGTATAGGCATACATGTATTAAAAAACTGAATCAATGATTAATTAATATCCAAAACAGAAAGCACCAGGTTCAGATGAGTTCACTCGTAAATTCCCTCAAATACAAAAGAAGAAATACAAATACTCTACAACCTTCACAAAATAGATGCAGAGCCAACACTTCCTAACTTATTCTATCAGACCAGTTCTGCCTTAATACTAGGCCAGAGAAAGACATTACAAGAAAACTAAAGACCAATATCTTTTATAAAAATAGATTCAAAAATCCTCAATAGAAATTCCCTTGTGGTGCAGCAAGTTTAAGTATCCAGTGTTGTCACTGCAGTGGCTTGTGCCACGGCTGGGTCAGTATTTGATCCCTGGCCCTGGAATTTCCACATGCCATGGGTGTGACCAAAACAAACAAACAAAAATCAATTAAATAGAAAATTGAATCTAAAACTGCATGAAAAAAAGAAAAGAATGACATGACTAGGTGGGATTTACCCTAGGCATGCAAGGCTGGTTCAAATTTCAAAAATAAATTAACATAAATCCATCACATCAACAACATTCTACAAAAGAACAGTTATATGATCACACAAATAGAGGTATAAAAAGCATTTGACATAATTTAACATTCATTTATTTAAAAAAAAAAACTCAAGTAAACTAGGAAGAGATGGGAAAATTTTCAACTTGCTGAAGAATATCAACTAAAAACCTTCAGCTAACATCACACTTAATAGTGACATCTTGAAGTGATTAACATCAGATTCAAGGCAAGGAAGCCTTCTCTTATTGCTGCTTTTTAACATTGTACATGAAGTCCCAGCTAATGCAATAAGGCAAGCAAAAGAAACAAAAGCTATACTGATTACGAAGGAAGAAATAAGTCTTTGTTCTCAAATAATATCATGATCAGTGTAGAAAATCAAAAAAATAGACATTGAAAAGAAGAGGAATAACTGGTATTAAATTTATTATTAAGGATAAATCTTCTGTTTTCCTAAGAAGAATCATAAAAATTGCAAAAATGAATTCAAAGTCAAAGTCTGATTATATTTACCAATGCAAGCTTTCTGACCTGGACAAATGAGTTGACTTTAAAATTTGTTTGAAGAGAAAAAAAATTATTTCTTTCAAAGTAATTGAGAAAGATAATTTCCTATTGTCCCATTATGGAGAACTTTGTATGTTTGTGTGTATGTGTTTATGTCTGTGTGTGTGCTCATTTTACAGCCAGTTTGTATTAGATGTTAAATAAAAATGTCTGTTATTTCTATAAGTAAACATTTGTGAAGATTTTTTTTTTGGGGGGGCCACACCTGCAGCATATGGAAATTTTCAGGCAAGGGAGTCAAATTGAAGCTGCAGCTGCAGGCCTATACCATAGCCACAACAATGCAGGATCTAAGCTGTGTCTGCGACCTATGCCACAGCCCATGGCAACACCAGATCCTTAAACTACTGAGCAAGGCCAGGGATTGAACTTGCATCCACATGGATATTAGTCAGGTTTTTAACCTACTGAGCCACAAGGGGAACTCCTGTGAAGAACATTCTGAACATAACTGGTTTAAAATTCCAATATTCATCCAATTTATTATATCATTTCAATATGTTTATAGTTGCCAAGATTAACTCAAAATTACTATTTTATATTTATAGTGTTTCTCACACAATGAATCTGGATATCACTTGTGAATTGTCTCACTTTCAAACCCTTTGTCCAAATTGCCACAGACATTCCAAGGATACCTCCAAAGTATGACTCAAATCCATTATTTTTTTTCTTAAAAGATTCATTATTTTTCTTTATTCCTCACTGTACATTTGCAAAGAAATACTTTTCTCTCTCCTAAACTATTTCAATATTTCTAATAAGTAAACAATTTAGTTTTTCACTCTCCAAACATCTTCTTCCACAGTACAGGGAATTATCTTCAACAACAAAATCTCATAATGTTAGCCCACTGCTTAAAAACTTTAGTGACTTTTCACAGCTTTTACAAAAATATTTAAACTTCCTATTATGGATTATAAAGTATGGCATCCTTATGTTCTTAGATTGGCCCACTTATATATACCTCCTTTTATTAAGAACTTGTTTAGTTAGGAACTCTCCTTTTCCAACAGCCTATTACACATTATCTCCCCTCTAAATAACAAACTGAAACCAACATACTTATCACTTATGTAACACTTATTCATCTTTCAGATCAGATCTTAGATGTTATCTTGAATGTCTGTTCACGACCCCTAAATTCTATATTGCCTTTATTATAACGTCTATCACATTGTGTTTTAATTTCTTGTTAATTTTTCTGTCTCACTTATTACACTGTAAACTCAAAGAAGGACGAAATCCCATGAGTGCCCAGAACAGTGTTTTACATAGGAAAGGCACTAAATAAGTTTATTGTAAGAGAGAAACAAAAGAAGAAAAAACTCATTTTTGTTTTTAGTAATAGTTTGGATGAAACAGCCTAGTACGTCATATTGTCAGGACTTTTTCATTTCAGATATAAGCTGGCCTTTCAGAATGCTCAGTTTACCTAACAGTCATCTCCTTGATGGCTTATTTTAATAAATTCATGTCACAAAGTTGATAGACTATATCTGATGTTGTAGAGATATGTTATGAGATGAGTCTATCTGGGTCAATTCAGTCTCAGTATTTTTATTTTAAACTTTCTAGGGCATAAATAAGTCCATTACATCTTTAGATAGAGTTGCTAGAGATGTTTTTAGAAAATAAAGGCAATGTCAATGTCTGGATTTTGTTCTTAAGTATGTATTTCCTTCTTAACTATGTATTTCCTTCATTCTCCCTTCCATAAGAGGTTGAACTTCAATCTTGAGATTACTAAATATAATTGAATCAATACTTGCACTTATCATGTATGTAAAAGAGACTTTGAGTTTCACTGCTGTATATAATTCTGTACGCACATACTAGTGTATAGACTCCTTCCATATTTTTTGAGCTGTGTAAATTCACTCCAGGTGTGGTGGCTTATTAATTTAATTTCTGCCGTCCCTGGCAAATTGGGATCTGAACATTTAGGGAGGCTAGGATTCTGACTCTGCTGCACGTATTTTAATATTAGGTGACAGTAACACTGTCTCTATTTAAAAAATTGCTAATTCTATTTTCCTCTGTTCTTAAATTTGTGAGATGTTAGTAATTCAAAGTTGAATGTTTCATTTCCTATGTCTCAAGCATGCATATGTGAATGGATACATTTTTGAGACTAATTAAGATCTTGGATTAGATTATTCTCAGTAAGCAAAGAAAAGATCCAACTGGTTTATTCGTAGATAAATACTACTCTTTTCTTAAAACATTTTGAGTAGATGTATCCAATACTGGAAATATTGATAGAATTATTTGGTTGTATTAATCTTTTCCTGAGAGCAGAGTAGAATTAAAGTTAGTGATTTTTAAGTCACCATGTCATCTTGATCCCTTGGTTTATATTTTGAAATTTTAAATTGTCCTCTGTAGCAAATACAGAAATATCTTGTTTAGATATTATTTTTTTCTCCTCCATTAAACCTTAATATCCTTCTCTTTTATTCCTATTTGCCACTAGATTTAGTAATATTAAAGATAAAAAAATTAGTTCTTTTGTTTAATGCATAGCCAGAGAAATGATACGATGTTTCTTGGGTAAACCATTTCATGTAAGAATTAGCGGGTAATGACAAATTGAAAGATAAGAAAATGTCTCAGGAATTTTAGGAACTGCTGCCTCTACTGTGCTGAAAATAGACCCACTTTTAAAATTCAACAGATCCAGTGATAAGGGTAAGCCATAGCCCTGTGTAATTTTCAACTCGAATTTATAATACTTTTGAGATTTTGCAACATAAAAAGCTATAGTGCCAAAATTGTGTTTTCTGCTAAAAATTGCTTTTAGCATATGATTAACCTCTCAAATGATAACACATTTCCAAAGGCTGTCCTAGGAGGTCACACTTTGGGAACAGCAAATATAGCATAATGGCTGACATTATCTACCAGCTACTACTGCTGCTATTTGTTTGTCACATAATGTTCTCTTATTTTATCATTTATGTAACTGGTGATCATTAGCATACAGGTTTACAGTACTTCATGTACAATAAAAGGGGAAAGAGCAAGTGAGTAAAACTAATTTACTTATAAAAATGGCAACTCGAAGAATTGTATTTTGAAAAAAATGACATTTCCTTGAAATCTTCTTTTCATAAATTCCATTTTTAAGGGCCTTTAAAAAGAGACCTCAGTGTTCCAGTAAAATCACAAGAGCGGTAAACGTTCCGTGAGATTTTTTTTCTTCAGTCCTCTACTTAAGAACTTCAAACTAGATATGATAATCCCCAAAATAATATGTTGCTGTTAAATTTTCATCACAGTTCCAAGAGCTCATGGTATACTGTGTGACTACAGTGAATCTATTCTTAAAGAAATTCCCTTGTGGAACATTGCATAGTTATAAAAACCTATTATGGTTTTACAATTCCTGAAGAGAATGAGAAATCTGAACTTATTTACTAGTTTTCCTGGCCAAGTTGTATTAATTAGTTTCCAAGTTTCTAAGACTAAATGAGAAGTGCCTTGTAAGCATTAATAAGTCATCTTTAGTAATACATTTTTTCTAATTTTTTCCACATATCAACTAATTTTTTGAGAAGGGTACTTTTCTTCCTAGAATGGTTTTACGCCAATTTATAAGAATAGAACAGTATCTGGTAAGGAAGTTGTATTGATTTTTTCTGTGAACCACAGTGACTACCAGATTCATCAAGGATTGTAGAAGAGTGACAGTTTTAAAAATATTGTTTTAGAGAAGACTCATTTCTATTAGAACATTATGCAAATATGTGCTGACTCTCATGAATGACTTAATTGAAGTTTTAAGAGCTTTGACCTCCTTTGGGATAAAGAGCTACATACACACAAGGCAGTCAACACCAGCACTGGAAAATTACATATGAGTCAATTCTGGGCTCCATTAATTAGTGTTGAGAAAAGATCACCTGGGTAATATTTGACAGGGTTTTTAATTATTCTCTTCTGTTTTTTTTCTGCCAATTCCATATTTCCTTACTTCAACAGAACTACTCTGTTTTTATCAAACTTTTCTAGTCATGTGGCAATTCAGTCTTTTATGTCCAGATTCAACTGCAATAAATAAACAATGCCTTTGGACTTGAAAAATTTGCCAATTTTTTGCAAAATATTAACTATTGAGGTTGAATCTTGAAAGAAGTAGCTATTATATCCTGCTGTTTTTCTTGTGTTTATTATAATAGCCTCTATGGTGGGATGCAGGTATCAGATAAAACACAAGAAGCATTGAAATTTCTCCTAGTCTCTGTTATTCAATTTATTCAACTGTGAGACTTTGATGCTCTCTAAACCTTGGCCTGCATATCATTAAAGTGGTAATAGAAACATGTCCCTTATTTTTCATAAGTAGTGATAAAATCACATATGATAATATTAAAAATTTTATAAAAGAATAAATTTTCAGTAAACTTCCCTGTGCAAGTTCTGTAAGAACATACATTTTCAATGCTCTGAGATAATGCCCAGGAGTGTAAATGATGGGTTGTATGATAGTTATGTGTATATTTCTTAAAATAAATTGCCAAGATTTTTTGAACCCAGGTGTAAGATTTCACAATTCTATGAGCAATGTATGAGTGATTGATATTCTCTGAATCTTCACTAGATTTTTGATTATTGTTGCTATTTTTAAAATTTAACTATTGCTATACGTCTTGTGGTTTTAAGTACATTTTCTTAATTATTAATAAAAAAGATGTTTGAAATTATTAATAATTAAGAAAATATACTTAATACATGTGTAGCAATAGTTAAATTTTAAAAATAGCAACAATAATCAACATACAAGAAAATCTTTTCATACTTTTGGAATACGTATTTCTTTTTTAGTGAAATGTCTGCTACTATCTTTGGTAATTTTTTTAACTGGAAATTTTTCTTTCTTTCTATTGAGTTTTAAAAATTCCTTATTTGAGAAACAAGATATCTGTCAGATATGTAATTAGCAAATATTTTTTGCTAATCTGCAATTTGTAATCATCTCAACAGATTCATTCACTGAGCAAAAGTTTTTAATTTTGATGAAGTTCAACTTATCACTTACTTTTGCTTTATGGGTCACATTTTGCTGCCAAATCTAAGAACAGTTTGCCTTGTCCTATATACCTAAAATTTTCTGTTATTTTCTAGAAGATTTATAATTTTATATTTCTAATTAGCTCAATAGTTCATTTTGAATTAGTTTTTTTTTTTTTTTTTGTCTTTTTGCCTTTCTGTAGAGCCACACCCGCGGCATATGTAGTTTCCCAGGCTAGGGGTCTAACAGGAGCTGTAGCCGCCGGCCTTCCCCACAGCCACAGCAACGTGGGATCGGAGCCAGGTCTGCAACCTACACCAGAGCTCACGGCAACGCCGGATCCTTAACCCACTGAGCAAGGCCAGGGATCGAACCCGCAACCTCATGGTTCCTAGTCGGATTCATTAACCACTGAGCCACGAAGAGAACTCCTGAATTAGTTTTTATATAAGATGGGAGACTTAGGTCAAAGCTATTTTTTTTTTTTTTTTGCCTATGAATATGTAATCGCTCCACAAGTATTTTTTAAAAGGTTTATCCTCTTGAATTCCTTTTGCTCCTTTTTTTTTTTTTTGGTCTTTTTAGGGCCAGAGATGCATAATATAGAAGTTCCCAGCCTAGGCATCCAATCGGAGCTGCGTCTGCCACCCTACACCACAGCCACAGCAACAGGGGATTGGAGCCACCTCTACATCCTACACCGCAGCTCACAGCAACGCCAGATCCTTAACCGAGTAATCAAGACCAGAAATCAAACCCAGGTCCTCATGGATACTAGTCGGGTTTGTTACCACTGAGGCACAATGGGAACTCTATTTGTTAAAAATTGATTGTGCACATTTGTGTTGTTTTATTCCTAAATTCCCTGTTCAGCTCCATTGATATGACTGTCCCAATAGTAACACAACTCTGCCCTGAATACTGCATCTATATAGCATCTCTTAATATCAGGAAGGTGACTCCTCTCATTTCATTCTTCTTTTACAAAATTATTTTGGATATTCTAGGACTTTTTCTTCCCATATAAATCTTAAAATAATCTTGAATATTTTGATAGAATTTTGAGAATCGATACCTTTACTATGTTCAGTTCTCTAGTCAAAAAACATGATGTTGCTTCAACTATAAATCTTTACTTCCTCAGAATTTTAATCATCATACACAATCCTATACATGTTTTCTTAGTTTTATAATGATGTATTTAACTTTCTTTGGAGTAATTATTAATAGAATTTTATTTTTTAATTTGTTTCCACCTATTTATTGTCAGAAAAATAATTGATTATTATGGGTTGATCTTATATCCAGTTACTTCACTGAAATCACTTCTTAATTTTAGGAGTTTTGTAGATAACTTGGCATTTTCTTTGAAGATAATTGTGTCAGCTGCTAATAGAAGTAATTGCATTTTTTCCTTTTCAAATACATCTGACATTTATTTCTTTTACATGCCTTAGTGTAGCGGCTAAAATTTTCAGTACTGAACTGAATAAGAATAATGAGGGTAGACATCTTTGCTTTATTGCGGTTTTGAGAGAGAAAACTTTAAGTATGACCATATCTATATAATTCTCTATAGTCTTTATTGAGTTGAAAATGTCTCAATTTCTAGCATAATAAGGGTGTTTTAAAATGATGAGTGAAGATTGAATTTTGCCAAATGATTTTTATGAATCAGGTGAACTTATCATATGATTTCTTCTATAACTTGTATATATAGAGTCCATTGATGGAAAAATTTAGCCAGAACTGCATACCAGGAATAAATTTCGCTTGTCATGTTCTGTTATTATTTTTATGTATTGGTAGATTAAGTTTGCTAATATTTTGTTAAAGATTTTTGTATTAAGTCAATTAGATAAATTGGTCTGTACATACATTTTCAATGCTCTGAGATAATGCCCAGGAGTGATTTCAGAACTGCCTTTTTTCTTTTGTTTTCAGAGTAATAATGGTCTCATAAAATTAGTTGGGAAGTGTTCCTTCTTCTTGTATTTTCTAGAAGATATTGTGTAAAACTGGGGTTGAATCTTTTTAAAGTGTTCAGTATAATTCTACAATAAAACACCTGGTCCTTGATATTCCTTTTTCAGTCACTTTTTAATTACATATTATATTTCTCTAGTGGTTCTATGACTACTTAAATTATTTGTCTTCGTTTCATTTCATTTTGGTTTAGTTTTATAACCTGCATTTTTGAGGAATTTGCCCAGTGTTTCCAAGCTGCTAAACAGATTTGTCAAATTTTATTGTTTTTTTATCCCTTTGTTTACTTTTTAAAAATTTTTATTGGAGTATCGTTGACTTGTAGAGTTGTGTTAGTTTCAAGTGACAGCAGAGTAAATCAGTCATGCACATACATATATCCATTTCTTTTCAGATTCTTTTCCCATATAGATTACACTGCTCTATAGTAGGTCTTATCTATTTTAGATATAGTAGAGTATATATGTAAATTCCAACCTGCTAATCTGTCCCTCCCCTCATTTTTCCCCTTTGGTTAGGTTTTGCTTTAAAATTTTCTAGTGTATTTGTGTTTTGTAAGTCCTTTTGTATCATTCTTATTAGATTCCACATATTAGTGATCTCATACGATATTCGTTTTTCTCTGTCTGACTTCACTTAGTATGATAATTTCTAGGTCCACCCAGTTGCTGCAAATGGCATTATTTCATTCTATTTCTGGCTAAGTAATATTCCATTGTATATATATGTACCACACCTACTTTATTGATTCCTCTGTTGATGGACATTTAGGTTATTTCCATGTCTTGGCTATTGTAAATAACATGGCAATGAACATTGGGGTGCATATATCTTCTCAAAATCTGATTTTCTCAGGATTATACACCCAGGAGTGGGATTTCTGGATCATTTAATAGTTCTATATTTAGTTTTTTAAAACCTCAATGCTATTCTCCTTAGTGGTTGCACAAGTTTATATCCCCACCAAAAGTGTTCGAGAGTTTCCTTCTACACACCCTGTCCAGCATTTATTCTTTGTAGACTTTTTGATGATGGCCATTCTGACTAATGGGAGAGTGATACCTCATTGTGGTTGCGATGTATATTTCTCTAGTAATTACTGATGTTGAGCATCTTTTTATATGTTTTTTGGCCATCTGTCTGTCTTTGGAGAAATGTCTGTTTAGATCTTCTGACCATTTATAGACTGGGTTGTTTGTTTGTTTTAATATAAAGATGCTGAAGATGTTTATATATTTTGGAGATTAATCCCTTATTGTTAACTTCATTTGCAAAGATATTCTCCCATTCTCTGGGTTGTCCTTTCTCTTGGTTTATGGTTTCCTTTGATGTGCAAAAAGTTTTTAGTTTAAGTAACATTTATTTATTTTTGTTTTTATTTTCATTACTCTACGAGATGGGCCAAAAAAGATATTGCTGTGATTTATGCCAGAGTGTTCTGTCTATATTTTCCTCTAAGAGTTTTATAGTGCCTGCTTCCAGCCTTATGTTTAGTTCTGAATTATATTTTATATTAATGTAGCCATTATATTTTTGAAAATGTTTGCTTGATGTATATTTAGTTGTCTTTTTACTTTGAACTAATCTATGTTGTTATGTTTGAAACAAATTTCTCATAGACAACATATAGTTGTGTTGTGCGGTTTTCACTCCAAATTAAAAATCTCTGTTTTTCAGTGGTGTATTTAGGCCACTTACATCTAAAATAATTACTGATATGTTAGGGTTTACATCTATCATTTTATTATTTATTTTTGTTTATTTCCTGTTTCTTTTGTTTCTTATATATTTCCTTCCTATTGGTTACTTGGATATTTTTAGAATTCCATTTTGACTTATGCATATTTTTTAGTGTATTGCTCTGTAAAGTCTCAATAATTTTTCTAGATATTACCATATGCATAAGTTATTTGGAAGAATATATTGGTATTAATCTAAAAACTTTACTTCTGTTTGGGTCTGTTTACTCCTCATATTTTAAAAATATAATTATAATAAGTGTTTCTTTTTCTTCTACATACATTTAGCAGTATATCAGAACATATTAAACTTTTTGCTTCAGCCGTAAAATAGGATCAAAGAAACTCATGAATTGAAAATTTTCCTGCTATGTGTTATTTCTGTTTATACCCATTCCGATGTGTCTCTTTCCTTTGCAAAAGTCTTACACTTCACTGGTTATCAATCATTTTCTCCTTAGCTATTTTCAAGTGGCAGTTCTGTTTGCAACAAACTGTCTTCGTTTTTAATTCATTCTTAAAGGAGATTTTCTCAAGATATATCATCCCAAATTAATGGATCTTCTTTCAGCATTTGAAAATGTTGCTGTTCTTCTTCCGGCCTCAGTGATTTTTGATGGTAAATCCACTGTCTGGTGTTCCTCCATAGGTAAAGTATTACTTCTTTCTGGAGTTTTATAAGAAATTTTATCATTAATTTTCATATGATGTATTTTTGAAAATTGAATGAGAATTTTCATATGATGTATTTTTGAAAATTGGATGAGTATTTTTGAGCTTATACAACTTACATGGCTATGCTCATTGAACATATAGCAAGTATATGTCTTTCATCAAATTTGGTAAGTTTCACTCACTTTTTAACACATTTTTATTCCTGTTCTCTTTCTTGTCGTTACTCTAATGATATGAATGTTGCATCTTTTGCTATTGTTCCACATATTCCCGAGGATGGTTTTTTTTAATTCTATTTTCTCTGCTGTTTAAAAAAAGTAAATTCTATTTCTGTCTCTAAATCATTAATTCTATCCTTTTTATCTCTGCTCTACTATCACATTCAACCATAAGATTTTATTTCAGTTATTGTATTTTTAAGTTCTATAATTTTCTTAGCCATTATTTAACTTTCTACAGATTTGCCGAGATTTCAAATTATTTTATTTAAGTATTTTTTGTATTTCTATTTAAGACATGAACAGGTAATTGCAACATGTGGTTTATCTCAGCATTGGCATTGGTTGATTATTGTTTCCTCCTTCAAATTTTGTATTTTCTGGTTCTTGATATGATGAGTGACTTTTTATCTCACCATATATATTTTGATTATTATGTCAGGAGATATTTGATTCTATTCTACGAGGGTTAACAGATAGATTCTGATCTCCTTTTATGGGCTGTATTTCCAGTGACTATTCAGTTTTCAGGGTCTTTGCAATACTATTCTGTCCTGCTTCCTTCTTCAGTTGCTACTGAATCTCCTGCTCAGACCATGCCAGCGCCTCCTTCAGGAGCAGATTCTGCTTTCCGGAGGTACCTGTTATTGGTGGGGGAATCTTCTGGGTGTGTTTTAGCAGGGGCTGTATGTTAAGGGGAAGAAATAGTCTAGGTTTGGGAGTCCTTATACTACCAGGTGGAAGGTCAAGACACACAGGGCTTCTAAGCCACTTTCCCTGTGGGTGGAACCGCTTGGCATTCATGCCCATGTCTGACCAGGAAAAGTTCAGGACACTAAGATTTTGAACCTCCTGTTGCAAGTGAAGTAACCAGCCTGTTATCTTAGATGTGAAAAAAAAACATTGCCCTTTGCCTTTCTGGTCCTTTGAGCAGAGAAAGTGTTTTATTATTATTAATTTATTTTTATTGCTGTTGGTGTTTTCATGTTATAGAACTTCGCAGTGATCAGTCCAACATATTTGATAAATAAAAAAAGAAAACCCAATAGATTAACTACGTTCTTGTTCCTCGGGGATTAATATTTCTAGCCCATCATTTACAGCTTTCAAAATACTTATATCATTGTCTTTTGAATTATTTCTGGGGCATTTAGTTGTAATTAGAAGTAAGGCACAGGGAAAAATGAGTCTACATTATTTTGATACAGTGTTGGAACTGACCTCTTTTTGTAAATAAAAATTTATTGTTTCATATTTTCCAAGGCTATTTTAGCACTAAAATGGCAAAACTGAGCAGTTGCAAAAAAAGTATATGTGGTCCTCAAAGTCTAAAATGTTTACTATGTAGCTAATACACACAGAAAAATTTTCTGACCTTGACTTTAAATGTGCTACTCTGAAGAAACAAGCTAGGACATGCTTAATCCTCCAATAACTGAAGAGAACAGTTATTTGATATTGGTTGTGGTGGCAACTTGACAAGGAGAGAGAAGTCACTGACCAGAACCATTAAGAAACAGTTTCTTGTTTTCTGGGGGCGTTCAATATAAGACCCCGACTTCATCTTCACATTCTTTTTTTATTACTTTATAAAAAAATATTTAGGGAGTTACCATCATGGCTCAGCAGAAACTAATCTGACTAGTATTCATGAGCATGCATGTTCGATCCCTGGCATCACTCACTGGGTTAAGGATCTGGCATTGCTGTGACCTGTGGTGTAGTTTGCAGAAGCAGTTCAGATCTGGCATTGCTGTGGCTCTGGTGTAGGCCTAAACTGGGAACTTCAATATGCCATGGGAAAGGCCCTAAAAAGTTAAAAAAAAGAAAAAAAAGTTTTAGCTAAAAATTGCTATAATTTATAATTATATACATCAGATGTATAATATATCAATTTTTTAAAAAGCCAAAGACAGGTGGTTCATTTACTGTTCTTCATACTGATTAATGACATAACTTTTATTATCATTGAAATTTTTCTTAAGGAAGATATCATTTTACAGGTTAATATGTTTCTTTGATACAATTTTAGAGAATATTTGAGGAAAAACACAGAGATGTTTTCTATTGAAGTAGTGTCAGTAAAAAAATTTGTGTTGGAATAATAAATTTAAGTGAATATTAACATAAAATAGACTTTTATGGAAAAAAATGGTGATTTTTGTGTACATTTCCAATTCCTATAGAGTTGGCTTGAAAAAAGGATTACATTACTTTAAAAATCTATGTTTTCAATAGCTTCAATGTAAATGATACAACAGACACAGGGGCTAAATCCAAAATATACAAACTGTTCTCCAAAGAAGACATATGGATGGCCAACAGGCACATGAAAAAAAGTCTCAAAATCACTAATTATAAGAGAAATGCAAATCAGAACTACAATAAAGTATCACCTCACACCAATCAGAATGGCCATCATTAACAAGTCAACAAATAGAAAATGTCGGAGAGGGTATAGAAAAAAAGCTACCCTTCTTCACTGTTGGTGGAAATGTAAATTGGTATAACAACTTTGGAACACAGTATGGTGGAACTACCATATGACTTAGCATATATCCAGACAAAACTTTCATTGAAAAAGATACATGCACCTCTAAATTCATTGTAGCAGTATTCAGAGTAGCCAAGACATGGAAACAACCTAAATGTCCATTGACAGATGAATGGATTAAGAAAATGTCATATATATATATATATATATATATATATATATATAATGGAATACTACTCAGCCATAAAAAAGATAAGCTAATGACATTTGCAGCAACATGGATGGAACAAGAGATTTCCATACTAAGATTTTCATACTATTTACTTAAGCCAGAAAAAAAAAATACAAATACCATATTATATTACTTATTTTTGGAATCTAAAAATGGCACAGGAATTCCTTCATGGCTCAGTGGAAACAAATCTGATTAGTATCCGTGAAAATGAATGGTTCAATCCCCAGCTTTGCTTCGTGGGTTAAGGATCTTTCATCGCCAAGAGCTGTGGTGTAGGTTGCAGACATAGCTCGAATATGGCATTGCTGTGGTTGTGGCATAGGCCTGTATCTATAGCTCCAATTTGATCCCTAGCCTGGGAACTCCATATGCTGTGGGTGTGGTCCTAAAAAGACAAAAATAAAATAAAACAAAATATGTCACAGACGATCCTATCTCTAAAACAGAAACAGGTCACAGCCAAGGAGAGCAGACATGTGGTTCCCAAGAGAGAAGGGGAAGGGAGTGGCATGGATGGGCAGTTGAGGGTTTTTGGATTCAAACTGTTATGTTTGGAATGGATGGGCAGTGGGGCCCTACTGTACACCACAGGGAACTGTATGTGATTGGGTCACTTTGCTGTGCAACAGAAATTGAAGAAACATTGTAAATCAACTATACGTTAATAAAAATAAATTAATTAACTGATTAATTAATTAAAAAATATTGCTACAAGCACTATTTGGATGGTTTTGGGGAAACAAAGCTTTCTGAGAGCCAGGGCAGAAAAGTCAATGACTAAAAAGTGGGCCTTGAAACATGATGTCTAAAACAAATCATGTAAGATAAATTTGGTATTACATTTTAAAAAGATGTAGGCTATCATAGACTTCTATTAAATAAAAATCTAAGGTACAAGTTCAGTAAGAAAATGGAATGACAACAGACTACAATTGGAAAAAGGAAAGAAAAAGAATTAGAAAATATTCAGTAAAGTGAAAGACAAAAATTACAAGGAGTAAAAGGAAATTTTATTTCTATAGCACATTTTAACAGAATGAGCTATGCCAATTTTTTGTGAGTAATAGAATTTTTTTCCCAACAGATTAAAGGATCCTTTCAGGTAAGCTGTTAATTTTTTCGTAGTGATTGTGATTTTTTTTCAACTTTTGGAAATGGAAACAGAAAAGATAATTCCAGTAGCTGAATAAAAAAAATATGTAATGGAAAAGATACAAACACAAGAATATTTCCCATGAAAATTACTTTCTTTCCTTAAAAGAGAAACACATATTTAATGTTTTAATTGTATAGTATTATTCAATATGGATATAAAATCTGTGGATTAGTTATGGCTTGGGGAGTATACCATCTGATATACAGATACCAAAGTGAAGTGAGGAAAATAGTGCCTTTTGAGAAGGACCAGGCCGCTGCTCCAATAGCTTTTTTTCATTTTTAAAAATAAACTTGCAAAATTATTTAAGTAATATATGTTTGTTGGTGGAAAAAATTTAGAAGAAAAAGATAGTAATAAATTAATATTACATTACCTAGCTAAAACTGTTAATTGTATTTGTGTGTATCCAAATAATTCCCTATATGCATATATGCAGTCACACAGAGTATTGAAAAAATTCAAGTATTGAAAAATTAGAATTATACTTCAGCTACTCTTTTTCAAATTGAAACTTTAGCCTTTCAAAAATATATTTGACTGTATTGCCTTGTAAATAATTGTACTTCCACAATATAATTTTTAATAGTTCAAAGTACTTAACAATAAAGGCTTGACAGCATTTATTCACCAATCTTGTGTTATCTGTATTTAAGCTTTTTCAGAAACTACGGTTAATAAAACTCAGTGGAACTTCTATATTAGAACTTACGAGAGGCAAGAAAGGAGGCCATCAAAGTGATTGCAATTTGCACTGTCTAATGGATGAGCACAGTTAACTTTCCAACTTAATTACATACATATTAAATGCTAAATAATACATAGATATATTTATACTATACATTAATTCCCTGAGCTACCACATTATGTAAAGTGAGAAAATGTTTACTTGAGGATAGTTAATACAGAGGATGTATCTTTAATAGGAATTTATAAATAAAATTTTTGGAATAAAATGATGTTAAAAAAAAGAATGAATCTTCCTGTTTCTTATTTCACCGTTTTTCTATCTTCCTCTCATAACTCTCTTCTGCATTCTTCTATCCCCAAGACCCAAATCCCTACATCATGGTTAACATGCTGCATTTGAAATGCAGTCAGGCACATCTCAGTAGATTTTTGAAGAGGTTGAAACAGTTTTGAAAGAAATCATATAATTATTTGAACAGCATATTTTTATAAAGGTATATTTGATTTTCCAATGTGCATAAACTGTGACAACTGTTCAACTCTTGATAGATTGCTTTATCCACTGACCTCCTATTTATACTAATTATTTATTCTAGTAATAATTCTTCCCTTGCCAGCTTATGTTCTATAGTATAAAGCCATAATTATTCCCTTCCATATATTTCGACTACTTTTCCTTTCATTTCCTCTTTTCTACTATATAAACAAAACCTTTACTCTGATTTAAATCAATTCTCCTCTCTGGGCCTTCATTTCAATATTTGAAATAGTGGAGTAAATTGAATACTGGCTACATGTGTTCAATTTTAATTCATGATTTCACACTTCAATTGCTCAACACTGCCATAAAATCTTATGAAGATTCCAAAATAATTTCACCTCTTTAATATCCAAGAAAATAATTTCAAAATGCATCTCCTCTCAGCCAAGTATTACATCTTATTCTCCTGAGAAAACAGAAAACAAATGGATGAACTTTTTTTTTTTTTTTTTTTTTTTTTTTTTTGCTTTTCAGGTATGCAACTGTGGCATATGGAGAATCCCAGGCTAGGGGTCTAATCGGAGCTACAACTGCTGGTTTGCACCAGAGCCAGAGCAATGCAGGATCCGAGCCGCATCTGGGAACTACACCACAGCTCACGGCAACGCCAGATCCTTAACCCACTGAGCGAGGCCAGGGATCGAACCTGCAACCTCATGACTCCTAGTCGGATTCGTTAACCACTGTGCCATGAGGAGAACTCCAACTTTTATCTTAATTCCACCACCACACCTAGCATCATCTTGTACCATATTATCTTTCTGGCTTCCAGTTCCAAGTTTCAATCTTTAAAGATATTTAAAGTGTACAATGAGGTGGTTGTGGTTGTCTCTTTTTTTTTTGTAAGTTATTTTATTTTCACTAATTTATTTACTTATTTTTGCATCTTCATATTTCGGTCTGCATGTGGGCTTATTTGAATGATTGCTTTCTAATTGTGGTTTCCTCCATTCTAATTCTTACTTTTTACTTTTCAGTGTGGAGGTACCTTAGAAAACTCTACATAGAATTACCCTATGACCCAGCAATCCCACTCTTGGGCATATATCCAGACAAAAATTTCCTTGAATAAGACACTTGCACATGCATGTTCACTGCAGCACTATTCACAATAGCCAAGACATGGAAACAACCCAAATGTCCATCGACAGATGACTGGATTAGGAAGATGTGGTATATATACACGATGGAATGCTATTCAGCCATAAAAAAGGATAAAATAATGTCATTCGCAGCAACATGGATGGAATTAGAAACCCTCATACTGAGTGAAGCAAGTCGGAAGGAGAAAGGCAGATGCCATATGAAATCTCTTTTAACCGGAGTCTAAAACACTGCACAAATGAACATCTCAACAGAAAAGAAAATCACGAACTTGGGGAACAGACTTGTGGTTGCCAAAGGGGTGGAGGAGGAGGTGGGGGAGGAGTGGGAGGGAATGGGGATAACTAGTGCTTTAATGATGGAAAAGCAAGGAGATCCAACTGTATAGCACTGGGAACTATATCTAATCACATGTGACGAATCCATATACGTACATGTGACCGGGTCACCACGCGGTGCAGTTGGAAAATCTGACAGAAATCTGTAAACCAGCTATAATGCAAAAAAATAAAAAATAAATTATACAAGGAAAAAAAATAAAGTGTACAATGAGATGGTTTGACATACGTATATATTATGAAAGTATTCCACCCAGTGAGTTTTTGCAAATATCCATCCCTTCATATATTTATCTTTTTTCTGTGTGTATGAGAGCATTTAATGTCTACTGTCTGAGCAAACAAGTTATACAATATATGTGATTTTGACCTATGCTAAAATATCGGCTTTGTTGCTAAAACCACATGATATTTATGTCTTAGGGGCTTTGTTTGTCCTGTTCCATGACTGGGATATCCCTCCCCTGGTTCTTATTTTGGCATGATTCTTGAAGTCCAGGCTCTACTCCCATTAAACATGATTAAATCACTTGTGTATTGTATCATCTGTCATTCTCCCTCAAATGCAAGCTGTGGGATGGCAGGGCCTTGTCAGTCTTTGGTACTCTGAGTATACCATCAGCATAAGGTCTGACACGGAGTAGGCATTCAATCAAAGTCTGTGAGAAGAGTGAATTTACTGTGGGAATCTGTAATAGTCATTTGATTAGTTGATAATTTTATAAACCCTACCAAATTATCTGTCATTTATCTTTAATTGAAAATAAACATCTTCCATTTCCCTCAGAATGACAAAAAATAAACTTAATTAATGTAAAATAAAATAAATATGTGTTTTGATGAAATATTTTGTGTTATCTATTTTTTAATTATCTAGTTAATCAACATTTTGATTCAACATTCAGTGTCTAGCACTGAGCCATGTATTATATGGTTAGAAAACTAAAAAACTGTCATCAAACTAACATTTAATTTAATCAGAAAGGAAGAAATCAATGCTATCTATATATCTATATCTATTTACTTTTATGTGTATATAGATTACACATATATTATATTGTAATATAATAATGTAACATATATTACCAATACTTTTAAATGTTATAATCACTTTAGCTTTAGATAACTTAAAAATGATGCTGCATAATAACAACTAATGTAAAAGGAAAACAATAGGTGCTATATTAACCAGGAGATGATTTATAGAGTATTACAATTTGAACTGAGTGGAATACTGGGCCAAGGGCAACTCATTTGTTATGAATTATGTATGTAAATTTAAGTTGAAAGAGAGAAATCTGGCTTGGACTACCGTAATAAAATCTTATCTGGGAAAATTTATATGTAGTTCTTGACTTAGAGTCCTTTGGTTTCTTTGATCTAATGTTTCAACCTCTAAGCAGTAAAGTGACAATACATACAAAGTCTGCCACCACATTATAATCTGTACACTATCCCCACCATTCTGTAGGAAGAAATTTCATTACTGTCATCAGTCAGTTCTGTTTTGCCAAAGTGTTACTTTTTAGTTTTATTTTATTTAATCTCTTATTAGCCGTTGACATAATAAACTTCTGTCAGTATGAGATTTTGCTTGTTTCTTTGTCCTATGTCTTTGGCTTCTCTTTAACAATTTTATTTACAACTTTGTGTTTCTCAGTTCAGTTCCGAAATAGCTTCACTTCAAGATTCTGGCTCAATTTCTGCTCTATTGCCCTTGGTAATTATTCTCATGGCAACAGATTTATTACAATATATATTCTGATAACTCTTTGTCATATTGTATAACTTGGAATTAATTACTGAAATATAGACCAATACTATCAGCTGATCCCTAGATATATTCATTTCAAGGTATTAGGGGAACATCTAACTCAATGTCTCTAATACGGAACTTCTCATGTTCATCACTGTTATGTGTGGAATGGTGACCCTCCCAAAATTCATATTAGAATTCTAACTCCCAGTACCTCTGAAAGTACGCTTATGTGGAGACTGGATCTTCAACAAGGTAAGTAAGTTAAATGAGGTCATTAGGTTGGAGTCTAATATAATTTGTGTCTTTATGGAAAATGAAAAAAAAAAAAGCATAGCCACGCTCACAAAAAGAAAGTCATGTAAAGATGAAGGCAGAGATCAGAGTGATGTTTTAACAAGTCTAGGAACCCCAGAGATTGCCAGCAATCCATTATGAACTTGGGGAAAGATTTAGAAAGGAGAACTTGATCTCAAACTTCTAGTCTCCACAACTGTTTTATTTCGAATTTTGTTGACAATAATTATTGACCAGAATGGACAGTATATTTCTGTTGGTGCTCAATTTGTAGCACCTTATTAAAGCAATCCTAGCAAACTCATATAATCTCCAAAGTCAATAAAAATATAGGCAAAATTTGGAACACACACTTCACCAAAGAAGATAGATGATTATCAATAGCATGTGAGGCTGTGCTCAACATTATTTGTTACTAGAAAATGCAAATTTAACATGAAATGTCCTTACACACCTATTAAAACTGCTGCAAATAAAATATATTTAAAAGTAATAAAACCTCTGAAAAGACCAAGCACTGGGAGGGGAGCAGAGATAATTAAACTCTCATACATTGCTAAAAGTCTCACTCTGGAGGCTGCAGGAGAGAATCTCTTCCTTGCCTCTACCAGCTTCTAGTGGTTGTTAGCGTGCATTGGCTTGTTGCCATGTCTCTCTCTGCTCTGTCTTTGCATAGGTTTCTCCTCTGTGTGTCTGACAAAATTCCCTCTATCATCTCTTAAAGATATCTGTTAGTGCACTTATCTATCATGCATATCACCTAGGATAAGTACCTCCCATTTTTTCTTATTCTTTAGCCTTGTAAGATAATATTCACAGGTTCCAATCATTAAGATGCAGAGTATTATCTTCTGGAGTCCACCATACAGCTCACTACAATAGAAAACATTGAAAGTCCTGTGCTAAATCAAATAAGCCAATTACCCCAAGAGTACATGACTCTATTTATATAACATTTTTTTAATGGCAAGATTATAACAATGTATAGCAGCTTGGTGACTTCTAGGAAATAGCAGTGGATAGCAGGAGGACGGAGAGGTGCATTGATTGTAAACAGGATGAAACATTTCAGGAAGATGGAAATTTTCTAACCATAACAGATAATAAATACAAGATTGTACATATTTGTCAAAATTCACCAAAATGTATACTTAAAATTTATTAATTGCATACTATGTAATTTTACCTAATTTTAAAAATCTGAAAATTAAGACGTATTGAAATTTTTCCTTCATAAATGTTTCTCTTATTTCACCCTCTTCTCAGCTTAACCTCTGTACTTATCAGTAATGGAAACACTGGATTTTATTTTATGAATTTTCTACTAAAGCTTTCTTTTAGCAATATAAGAGTGTAATGCCACAAGAAAAAGACTGCAACACTGTCTGGTTGTTCAGCTACCTTATTACTAAAAGTAGAGTAATGTTGACTTAAGGGAAAAGAGAGAAAAAAATAGAGATTTTTGCCTATAAATATGGATTGCTGCTTAGTTTCTGGCTTTTTAGTTTGAAGGCTCATCTTGAAATGAATGTAGAAGAGGGTAAGTATATATGGGAACTGGGAAGAGCAGAGATTAACAACCACACCACATGGTGAGAAAAGGCATTCGATCATCTCAAGACTGATTTTGCACATTGCTTAAAGTTTGTTTTTGTTTGTTTGTTTGTTTGCCACATCCTCAACATACAGAAGTTCCCGGGCCAGTGATCAAATCTGAGTCATAGCTGCAACCTACACCACAGCTGTGGGAACACAGGATTTTTAACCCACTGCACGAGGCTGGGGCTCGAGCCCATGCCTCAGCAGTGACCTGAGGTGCTGGAGAGACAACACTAGATCCTTAACCTACTGTGCCACAGCAGGAACTCCAATATTACGTTAAGTTCTTTATCTATAGATATAGTAACTATATATATTAAAAGTAAATTTGTTTACATAATACAATATATTGAGAAGGAGGGTGGTCAGTTAGCTCAGGAGTGGCTGGTTAGCTCATCTGATTAGAGTGTGGGGCTAACATGCCAAGGTCTTGGGTTCAATCCTGGTATGTGCCACAAGCACACCTTTTCCTCCTCAGAGTTCCTATCGTGGTTCAGAGGTTAACAAATCCAACTAGTATCCATGAGGACACCGGTTTGATGCTTGGGCTCACTCAGTGGGTTAAGGATCTGGCTCAGATCCTGCATTGCTGTGGTTGTGGTATAAGCAGGCAGCTGCAGCTCCAATTTGATCCCTAGGCTGGGAACCTCCATATGCCGTAGGTGTGGCCCTAAAAAGACAAAAGCCAAAAAGAAAAAAGAAAAAAAGGAGGAGACGGTGGTGTACAATGGAATAAACCAAAAAAAAAAAAAAAAATTAATGTTAACGATACACGGTTTAAGTAAAATATAGAACCAATAAAATCCACATAAAATAAGAAAGGATGGATAGATAAAAATGTATTTAGCTAAAGAAGTCTTTTAAAAAACAAGCAATACAAACAATTAAATGTGTAAACTCAGTAAACATCACACTAAACACTTAATTGCACACTTTTTGTTCTTGTCCAAAAATTTCTTGTTTTGCTTGTTTTTCCAGCCTCATCAGTTGCCATTCCTTCATGATTTAAAGATCAACAGTACTTAATTGCATTTTTCCACTTTCTCCCATGGACATAATTTCATACTCATAGGATGCCCTTTCTTCCTTCCTCTCTCCCTTTCCCTCTCCTGTTCTCTCCCTCTTTCTTCCTTCCTTCTTTTCTTTCCATCAGGTATTTACTCTCCAAGTAAATCCTTTCTGCTTTCTCCTTAAGAGGGTTTATACAATTCACTCCTGAAATATCAGGCTCAGTTTAGGTTTCAGAATTTCTACTTGTCCATGTCTCCCTGGGTTCTCCCATTCCCTGCTAATGTGAAATCCATCACTTTCTATCTGCTTCTCTAAAAAAACCTATGAATAACTCTGCATTAATGTACACAACATTTATAGTTGTCTATTCTCTTGTCTACCTCCCACAAATTTATTAGCTCCTTGTCATTAAGGACTATTTCTTTACTCTTAGTGAGTTAACACAGAATCTGATATACCTAGATGTAATCAGCAAAATCTAGTAAATGAATAAAAATATCTAAGGCTGAAGACATTTCTAAAATAAAGCAAGCAAGGAGCATCGCCTGATAAGAACTTAAGAGCCAGGATACACTGTGAGGGATTTCGGGAATAGCATTTAGGGTACCTGTTGGAAGCTCGAGTTGTCACTGCAGACATTTCAACATTTTTTTTTTTTAATGGCCACACCTCCGCATATAGAAGTTCCTGGGCTAGGGGTTGAATTGGAAATACAGCTGTGGCCTACACTACAGCCACAGCAACACTGGATCTTTAACCCACTGAGTGAGGCCAGGGATGAAACCCAAATCCCCATGGACACCACATTGGGTTCTTAACGTGCTGAGACAGAATGAGAACTTCACAATAAAAGTTATTGAGTATCTAGTAGGTATAGAGGGCTCCTTCTTTCTAGTAAGAATGTAATCACACAACTCAGTCCTCTTCCAAAAAAAAGAAAAAAAAAACTACCTGTAGCAATAAATGCTTGAAATTAAAAAAAAAGAGAAAATAACCCATACTTTTAGAATAAGTTTAGTCTCAGAATCTATTTTGATTCAAAAGATGTAAACTCACTCAGATAAAGATGATCTTTTTGTAATTTCTCAAATGTCTATAAAATCTAAATTTATTATTTGAACTAGAACGGTTTTCCTAAAAAAAAAAATTCCTTATTTTAAGCCTCCTTTGCTTACTTTCCAGATACATTAAGATGATGGAATTCTTAACTGTGGAGAGTAAATACTGAGTATTGTGAGATGAGTCTACTAGAAGAAAACTATGCCAGTAAAATAGTTTGTAATTAGTGATTTACTTAGAGAAATGTGTTTCGACATTTATGGAAGTATTCATGAAATAAAATTTGGCATTTTATGATATGCATATTTTAATATTTGTTTTCCTAATGTGTAATGCAGATTGGAATTCATAGCTTGAAATCTTCATATCATAAAAGCCTTTCATTGCCCATGGGAAAAAGAATATATGTAGGAAAAGGGATAAACTGATTCATATAGTTATCCCATAGAGTAATAAATAAAATCACTAGTACTAAAAATGTGGACTTAGTGTAACAAGAACTAGAGAAATAAAATTTAAATACTTTGATTTTTAATATTATCCTTAAGAAAATGAGTTATAAGCTATTATAAAATGAGTTACAGGCTATATTTTTATATATAAAACTTTATACCTAAATATGTAGTATATGTTTGTAAAATGTATATATTATATTTAAACTTTTTTTAAAACTAACAAAATTCAACTAAAGGAATATGAAATGCAATGTAATTTAATTGACTTAACAAATATTCTTCACCTAATTCATACTAGATATTCTTCCAGTTTCTGCAGAAATGAAAATTAGGAAGGATGATGTCTCTGAATTTGCAGTTTATATTCTAATAAACTACATCTAATCAAGAAGGCAAATCATTTTATTATTGCTGGACATATTACTAGTTACCTGTCTCAGTCTTGGCACACTTTAGCTTGGCTTTCTGGTTGTTATTATATTATCACATTTTTGCAAACTTCAAAAGTTATGTTCATTATTTTGAGAGGCTCTTGCCTTCTTAATTTCTGTATACATGTACATTCAATTTTAAAACAGCTTTAATTTATACTGGATATCTGATCTTTTACTCTTTGTGTGATTATTTTAATAATTACAAAGAAGTAATCACATCATCATATTTAAATGTCTGCTTATTAAGCATCTAAAAATAATGATGCATGTCACACAGTGCTGGTCTTTTATGTCAACAATAATTCATGCCATCCCATTGGCCATCTAATTACAATTTCTTTAATATATTTCCATTTCCCTTTTTTTTTCTTTCTTAAAGCCTTTACTTTTGAGACATGACAGAAAAAAATCTTACAGATACACATGGAAAAGTAATACACGATCATGGCTGAAAGTGAAGACAATCTTTTACTCCTGTAAGCTAATGCTGAAGCTGAAGTTCTGAGTATGACATGCTGCAAGGCTTAGAAGAATAGTAATTGGTATTCCTCTCCTTCTTCCTCTACCTCGCCCTCAACAGAGTCCACCCCAACCTGCTCATAATTTTCTCAAGGGCAGCTGTGTTCTCACGGGCATCAGAAAATTCTCCTTCCTTAATGCCCTTGTCCACATACAAGTGAACAAAGGCACTGCTTGGCATATATCAGGTCAGACTTGTGGTCAAGGTGAGCCCAAGCCTCAGCTATGGCTGTGGCGCTGCTCAGCATGCACACAGCCCACTGTACTTTGGCCAGGTCTCCACCAGGGATCACAGGCGGCAACTAGTGATTAGTGCCAACTTTGAAGCCAGTGGGGCATAAGTCCACAACTGGATGCTGCGAATGGTCTTGACTGTGGCAGTGGCGGCCCTGATATCTGTGAGAACCACATCACCACTATACATCAGGTAGCAAGCCATGCATGCATTTACCATGGCGAGAGTCACATTTCATCATCAGGTTGGCTGGCTCAAAGCAAGCATTAGTAATCTCTGCTACAGAAAGCTGTCCATGGTAGGCCTTTTCAGCAGAGATGACGTTTGCATATGTGGCCAGAGGGAATTGGATATGGGGATAGGGCACCAAGTTGGTCTGAAATTCTGTCAGTCAACATTTCGGGCTCACCACACTTCAGAGAAGCAGTGATGGAGGACACAATCTGACAAATAAGGTGAAGATTAGTGTAGGTTGGGTGCTCAAAATTTAGGTTTCTATGACAGAGGCCAGCCTCACTGTCTACAATGAACACACAATCAGAGTGCTCCACGGTGGTGTGAGTGGTGAGGATGGAGTTGGACTTAACTACAGCTGTGGAAAACTGCAGGGCTGGGTAAATGCAGAATTCCAACGTGGACGTTTTGCCTTAATTGACAGAGAGATGTTCCATCTGCAGGGAGGCGAACCCAGAACCAGTTCCCCCACCAAAAATGTGAAAAACCAAGGAGCACTGAAAACCTGTGCACTTGTCTGCCAGTTTCCCAATTTAGTCAAGATGAGATCAATGATCTCCTTGCCAATGGTGAAGAGATCTTGGGCATAGTTATTGGCAGCATCTTTCTTATCTGTGATGAGCTGCTCAGGGTGGGAAAGCTGGAGGTATGTGCCAAAGTGAAAACTTCATCAATGACTCTGGGTTTCAGGTCTACAAACGGTGCCCTGGACACATGTTTGCCGCACCTGTCTCAATGAAAAAGGTGTTGAAGGAGTCATCTCTTTCCTCAGTGGTCTTGTCACTTGGCATCCGGCAGTCTGTTCCAGGTAGTAGAGTTCCGAGCCTGCACTGCCGAACCTGAACACCAGCCTGGCCAATGTGGTTGGAGATGCACACATTGTGGCTACTGGTCAGCAAGTGTGGGCAACAGGAGTAGACACTGACCCTGGTTATCATCCCTGACAAGCTAAGAGTTGAGGTGAGTAACACACTCTGTTTATATTTATATTTCACCTACTTAAGAATTGGGTATCAGCTGAGAGCTAGGGCATGTGCTAGACTGGGGGAGGGTAAAAAAACTAAGAAAATCATATACAAGTTTTATCTTCATGGCGTTCACAGATTAGTAGAGGAGATAAAATGAATAAATACGGTCTCAACTGAATCTTCTAAAAGGGAGCACAAATTCTTCTCTTCCAAGTAAATCTGAGGACCCAGTATACATCTTAAGAAAATGTTTTACATTAAGTCCTTATTTTTTAGCCACCACTTTGCAAATATTGGATAACTGGTATTGAAATTTTAAAGACAGATCTGTCTTTTAAAAATTATATTTCAGTGTACCAGAAAAAAACTACCTTTGCTGATTTAACTTGGCCTATATTTTTCCATTTTTAGGAGTGTGAAATCACAACCTTTAAGTGGGATTTGCAATGATATAGCAATTTAAACTTTCCTATTTAAGTGTAATGATTTATACATTATTATTTAGAAACATTATTATAGGTATTTCCTAATTAATTAGGATACAAGAGGGAAGATATACATATTCATTTCCATTCTTCTTATTCCACTTTTCATCCCCTCCCCACTACCTACTAAAACACCCTTTAATCATAGTGAGGTTCCCAGTTAGAAGCTAAGGATCCTAAGACATGTTTGAGAGAATTGTCTTAGTTTTCACTTTCTCCTTGGTGGCAAAGTTATCTTTTAACAACTTTATTAATTTTTGTGGTCTCAGTTATGCAAGACTGACCAATTCATGATTTTAAAATATTATACCAGATTTGTGTACATACACATTTTTTAAATCATAGTTGATTTATAGTGTTGTGCAATTTTTTCCTGTATAGCAAAGTGAAAGTGTCATATATTGATATACATTCTTTTTCTCATATTATCTCGCATCATGTTCTATCCCAAAAGACAATAGTTTCTACTGCCATACAGTAGGATCTCATTGCTTATCTGTTCTAAATGTAATAGTTTGCATTTACTACTACCCCAACTCCCTGTCCTTTCCACTTTCTTCCCCCTCCCCCTTGGCAATCACAAGTCTGGTCTCTACGTCTGTGAGCCTATTTCTGTTTTGTAGATAGGTTCACTTGTGCCATATTTTAGATTCCACATATAAGTGGTATCATACTCCTGGGTATATAGTCAGTCAAACCTATAATTCAAAAATATAAATGCACTCCTGTGTCCATAACAACGCTATTCACAATAGCCAAGACATTGAAAAAGCCTGAATGTCCATCAACAGATGAATAGATTAAGAATATGTGGTACACGTTCACAATGGAATATTCTTCAGCCATTAAAAAGAATGGAATAATGCATAGTAATTTGCAGCAACATTAGATTGTCATACTAAGTGAGGTAAGTCAGAAAGAGAAAGATAACATATGATATAACATGTATATAATTTTTTAAGATGTTTATATAATAACTATTGTTTCAAATATCTTTATGATAAAAGGTGTTATTTAGCATATTTAAAGAATTATGTGAGTATTTTAATAATATATAAACAGTTTATTTTATCTCTTAGTTTGGATAAGTGAAGAAAAATATTGGAATTATAGTAGTCATAGGTTACAGATGGCAAAGTGATAAAAAAATCAAATTTACCCTGGTTGCAAGATTAAATGCTCACTTAACATTATACCTCTATAATATCATTGGCTCTGACATATGACTTTCTGATTAGGCTTGTTCTGTTTGTTTACATACCATTTTTGTTGAGTCAGTATGTGGCAGCTAAAAGTTGAATATTGGAAGCCTTATTCATTTCTTCAGAGACGTGCAGCTTCCACCAGTGTACTACAACCTCAAAGTGCAACCTGTTATCTGTCCACTAAAAATGTGATCAATCTTTATTCTGCTTGTATATCTCTCCCATTTTTTATGTAGTTGCACCATTATAAATAGTATTAAATAGATTATGAGAAGGCAATTATGTTTGGTCTACTATCTTCAACTCAGCTTGCTAAAATGCTCATTATTTCCCATCCTTTTAAAGAACATACTTACACAATTAATTTTCCATTTCCAAATTCTTCATTTTTCTTTATTATTATTGTTATTTTAAAACTGTAATTCTTTTTAAAAATTTTATTGGAGGATGGTTGGATTACAATGTTCTGTTAGTTTCAGGTGTATAGCAAAGTGAATAAATTTTATATAAATATATGGAAATATTATTTTTTCCCATATAAATCATTATAAACTATTGAGTAGTTTCCACTGTGCTATACATTAGGTTCTTGTTATTTATTTTATACAGTAGTGTGTATATGCTATCCTCATCCTCCCAATCCCCCCCCCCAGTTTCTTATATAGTACCCCTAAGATTGGTTTTGAAATACGATTTGTTTCCATTTTATGTTATTTTATATAATTTTTATTAGATTCCACATGTAAGGGATATTGTATGATATTTGTCTTCTTTGACTTACTTCACTTAGTATGATAATCTCTAGGTCTATCCATGGTGCACAAATGGCATTATTTCAGAATAGAAATATAAATCAGTGGAACAGAATAGAAAGCCTAGAAATAGACTCTAGCGGATATGGTCAATGAATCTATGACAAAGGAGGGAAGAACATACAATGGAGGAAGGACAGTCTTTTCAATAAGTGGTGCTAGGAAATCTAGACATCTACATGTAAATGAATGAATAAAATCATACCATTCTCTAACACCGTACACAAAAATAAACTCAAAATGGATTAAGGACTAAATATAATGCCAAAACTATAAAACTCCTAGAGGAAACCATAGGCAGAACACTCTTTGACATGTCTCAGCAATATCTTGTTTGACTGATCTCCTAAAATAATGAAATTAAAGACAAAAATAAAATGTCACCTAATTAAACTTAAAAGCTTTTGGAAAACATAAAAAAAAAGACAACCAACAGAATGGGAGAAAATCTTTGCAAATGAAATGATCAATAAGGGATCAATCTCCACAATATACAAAACATCTCATTCAGCTTTATATTAAAAAAAGTACAATCCAATAAAAAAAAGGGATAAGATCTAAATAGGCATTTCTCCAAAAAAGACAGATGGATGACCAAAAAGCACATGAAAAGATGCCGAACATTACTAATTATTTGAGAGATGCAAATCAAAACTACCATGAGGTATCACCTCACACCAGTCAGAATGGCCATTATCTACAAACAATAAATGCTGGAAAGCGTGTAGAGAAAATGGAGTCCTCCTACACTCTTGGTGGGAATGTAACTTGGTGCAACCACTGTGGAGAACAGTATGGAGGTTATTTATAAAACTAAATATAGAGTTAGCATATGATCCAGCAGTCCCACTCCTAGGCTTCTATACTGAGAAGACACATGGACCTCAATATGCATGTCAGCACTTTTGTCAACTGCCAAGTCTAAATGTCTATTGAAGCAACCTAAATATCTACTGACAGAGGAATGGACAAATATATGATACATGTATACAATAGAAAATGTATACAGCCTGACACAATTATTTCATTGCATAAATGCATGCATATCATAACATAATACATGCTATTTTTGTTTTTCATAATTTTTACTATTTTGATTCTCTATGGCTCTTTTCTCCCCTTTTCCTTTCCTCCCGTAGATATTCACACTCACACCCAATAATACACACTGCTATAATCCATACAGGTGTATTTTATTCTGTATCTTTTGCTATGATTGAATAATTACATATTATATATGATTTTATATACCTATGTAAACACATGTTTCTATGCATAGTTATATATAATTAGGTACATATTACACTAAAAATTTATTATAATTGTGTAAAAAGTGGGATTGTTGTCAACACACTTAACTTCATTTTTAATTCAATCATAACATGATATTACTTCAAATTACTTGGTATATTTCCAATTTACCTTTATCAATACATAATATTCTAAAATATGGTTATACCATATACAGTAATTAAAGAAACATCCCCTTATTAATGGAAATCTACTTTATTTCAGGATTTTCTGGAACTCCAAACAGTGTTATCAGAACATAATTTCTTCCAGTCCTTATAGATTAGTACTTTTTTATCTGTGGGATAGATTACCCAGAATAGAGCTGACAGGTTAAACCAGGTGTACATATGTATGTTTTTCCCAAATGCTTTGCTAAAAAGATGTAACAGTTTATATATTAACATGAGTAATTTGTCAATCTGATTACTAATATCTGATAGCTCATTGATACTTTACTTTTCATTACCCTAAAAGTTAATATGTTTAAAGCATCTTTACATTAGGATTTGTTCCTCTGTGAATTGCCTCTTCAGATACTTTGTATATTTTCTTTTATTTAGCACTCTTCTTGTCAAAGATCAAGTACTATTATAGAGATAATAACAGCATCTTCAGCAATAAAATTTTTTATAATTTATTCTCTATCTGTGTTATCTATTTGGACCATTTTTTTTTGCCATGCTTATATTTTCTTAAAGTATGTTTATTTTCTTTTTTAGCTTCTGAGCTTCCGGTCTTGGTGAAGATATCTTCTCCAATACTTTGCCACTTAGGTATTTTTGTTATTTTCCTTTTTAATGTTATTTACATTTAAGCATTTAATTTGCTTGTAATTCACTTTCATGGATAATGCAATTATTAGTATGATTTTTCTTCTCAATGAATATAAATTTGCATCTTTACCTATTATTAAGAGTATAAATTTTTCTAACTGACTTTGTCATATATTAACTAAATCATACTGAGCTCTCATTTTAGATTTATCATGTTCACCATTTTTTTTTTTTTTTTTTTTTTGCTCTGTTGGCCAATATACTTGCTAGATTTAATGTAAGGTTTGACACTGGGAAGAAGAATGCCACTTAGGTATTATAGTAAAAACTATTTTTACTTGGCATTACTGAGGACATTTATTCTTCCATAACAATATTAAAATAATCTTATTCAATTAAAATCAATAACAACTCTGCTGGGATTTTAACTGGAATTGCTTAATACTTTTTAAACAAGTTTTTAAATAATATTGTGTTTATATATAAGAACATAATATTATTTACATTTCCCATACTTCAATTTACATTATTTTTTTTTTCTTTGTATTTTTAGGGCCATACCCATGGCATATGGGAAGTTCCCTAGCTAGGGGTCAAATCAGAGCTACGGCTGCCAGCCTACACCACAGCCACAGCAACATGGGATCCAAGCCACATCTGAGACCTATACCACAGCTCACAGCAATGCTGGATCCTTAACCCACAGAGCAAGGCCAGGGATTGAACCCATGTCCTCATGGATACTAGTCAGGTTCATTAAGCACTGAGCCACAACGGGAACTCTCAATTTACATTTTTCACTAGATTTTATGTATGCTACACTTTTTTTTTTTTTTTGTCTTTTGTCCTTTTAGGACCACACCCACGGCATCTGGAGGTTCCCAGGCTAGGGGTCTAATAGGAGCTACAGCTGCTGGCTTATGCCACAGCCACAGCAATGCAGGATCCAAGCTGCATCTGCAACCTGCACCACAGCTCACAGCAAGGCCAAATCCTTAAGCCACTGAGAGAAGCCAGGGATCGAACCTACAACCTCACGGTTCCTGGTCGGACTGGTTTCCGCTGAGCCACGATGGGAACTCCATTATATTCTTTTACAGCATGATTTTCTAAATTTAAAATAGTATCACCATTATGTGATATACATTATTTCCTTTTCCTATGTGCATATTGCTAATGTGGAGAAAAACATTTGAGTTACAGTACTCAACCAGTCACAGTAAAAACTTCCTTTTTAATTCTAGTTTTTATTTAACTAAGTAAACATATTAACAACAAAATGAGATTTATTTTCTCTTTTTTGTGATTGTCCCATTTTTTAGTATCTTGATTGACAGAAAGATTCAGGTAGAGTTAAAGAATAAGGATGATGAAGGAAATTTTTGTAGATTTTCTAATTTATTGAATTGTTTTAATTTTCATTTATACTTCATTTCTATTACACTTTACCTAGAACTGCATTATTATTTACTTGTCTGGAATATTTTAGCAAATATTTTTGATCATCAGTAAAATCATATTTTGTTTTCCTTTATCAACGTGTTGATGTAATAAGTTATAGTAGCACACTTCTTGATATTTTATCTTTATAAAGCAAATTATATGTGGTCATAGTGTATTATTTTCATTTTGACTCTTTTGTGGATGCAAATATTAAATTATTTATTATGTATTTGTATTGTTGCAAATATATTTGTGAATAATATTGATCCATAGTTTTTTTTTGTTGTTACTTCAAAGTTGATGATGTAGTATGCCATTTTCATAGAATGAATCAGGATGCTTTTGCAATTTTAAATGTTTCAGAATAAACTAGATTAATTGAAATAATTTACTTTTTAAAGTATCCGAAATTTAATTTTGACCACATCTGCTGGTCCTTGTACTTTTTAAAAGGTATATCTTTAATTATTTTATCAATATTTTATGATAGTTATCTTTTCAACTTCTTTTTTTGAATAAATTTTTTATACTAAGTTTTCACGTAGGTTTCAAATTTTGCCATAGATTTGCATATAATAGTGAATTAATATTCTTATAATTATTTCTGTATCTGCAATTATATTCTTTCATTCTGTTTGACATTTTTCTGTCTTCTCTGTTTAGTTATTTATACCATTAACCAGCAAATATGTATTAAATGTCTACTTGGTCTCAGCAGATTTTAGACCCATCCTGTCCAATAAAACTTTCTGTTAAGGAGATATTCTAATGTTTTGTCCACTGTGGTGGCACTAGTCACATTTAGCTATTGAGCACTTGGAGTGTGTGCATTTCGAGTGAAGAACTAAATTTTCTATTTTAATTATTTTAAATTTAAATAGCTGCATGTGACTAGTGACTGTGTATTGCACAGTGAAGATGTACATGTGGAGAGCATAGTAGTGAACAAGATAGACGAGAACCCATCCTCCTAAAATTATACTGTAAGAGGACGAATTTACAAATAAGTAAAAATTCAGGAGTTCCTGCTGTGGTGCAGGGGGTTAATGTTCCATCTTGTCTCTGTGGAATCCCTGGGTCCATCCCTGGCCCCGCACACTGGGTTACGGATCTGGCACTGCAGCGGTTGTGGCCCAGGAATTTCCTTATGCCATGGGTGCAGCTGAAAAAAGAAAAAAAAAATAATGAAATTTTAAACAATTCAATACATATCCTGACAGATGATATAAGTATTATGTACAAGAAAAGAGAGTAATGGGAAAAAAAGTTATACCAGAAAGAAGGAGATAGTGTTAATTTTTATAGAAATGATCTAGAGAGCCCTCTTTTAAAAGGTGGCATTTGATCAGACACCTAAAAGACCTGGGAGGGTAAACTGTGGAAGAAGTATATTCTGATCAGAATAAGAAATAAAGATCCACAGGTTGATATCTGCATGTGAACTGGAGGCCAAGTGAACCAGAGGAAGAAAAAAGCAGGAGTTGAAGTTACATAGCATTTTGTAAAGCATCAGAAGGACTTCAGATTTCTCTGAGCGACATGAGAAGCTACTGAAAAATCTGCAAGAAAAAAGTGACTTTATCTAAAGTAACTTTATGAAGAGCATTCTGGCTGCTATAAGGAAAATAGTTTATGGGGAACGAGAACAGAAGCACAGAAAACAAACAGAAGGCAAGAATGAGGTGATCAGAAAGAGGCTGGATTTTAGATTTCCTTTTATTTATGTATTTATTTATTTATTGGTCATGCCTGTAGCATGTGGAAGTTCCTGGGCCAGGAATCAAGGCCGCATCACAGCAATGAGATCACCGCACCTGAAGGGAACTCCTAGATCTATTTTAATTGCGTGAAAGGAGAATCACCTTTTTTCAGTTTTATTGATATATAATTGATATAGGACACTATGTAAGTTTGTGTACAGAAAAATGATTTGACTTATATGTCACAAAATTATCACAAGTTTAGAAAATGTAAATTAACTCATAGGTACAAAATTAAAGAAACAGAAAAAAGACGTGTTTTTCCTTGTCATGAGAACACTTAGGACTTAAAAACTTAAAAACTCTCACATATAACATGTAGTATTGTTAATTATATTTATCATATTATACATTATATCCCTAATACTTATGTATTTTATAACAGAAGTTTATACATTTTGACCACCTTCATCCAATTTCCCCTTCTACAAACTCCGCCTTTGGTAATCATAGATCTGATCTCCTTTTCTAAAAGCTTGTTTATTTGTTTTTACAATGAAATTGACTTAACAACTCTATGTTGGTCTCTGTTACACAACACAGTTATCTGATATACTTTTCAAATGATCACTGCAATAAATCTAGTTATATCAATATATTACATATTTATTGACTATTTCATACACATCACTCATTTATTTTGAGGCTGGAAGTTAGTATTTCTTAATCTTGACCTATTTCTTTCCTCTTCTAAGCCCCCTCCCTTCTGGCTGTTCACCTGTTTGTTCTCTGCTGTAACTCTGTTTGTTTTAAATTTGTCCATTTGTTACTTTTTTTTTAAGATTCCAGTATCCATTAAATGATACAGTATTTATATTTCTATGTCTGAATTACTTCGCTTAGCATAATACCTGCTAGGTCCATCCATGTTGTCACTAGTGGCAAGATTTCACTTTCTGTGGCTAATTCTACGTTGTGTCTATATGTATCATCTCTCTTCATCAATCTAATTAAGGGCACTTAGATTGCATCCAAATCTTGACTATTGTGAATAGTGCTGCAATGAACGTAGGAATGCATGTATCTTTTCTAATTAGTGTTTTCCTTTTCTTTGGATAAATTCCAAAGAAAATTTCTTTGGATAAATTGCTGGATCATACGGCAGGTCTCTTCCAATCAATGAACAAAACACATCCTTCCATCTGTTTGTGTGTCCTTCAATTTCTTTTATGAGTGTCTTAGTATAGGTCTTTTAAATATTTCATTAGATTTATTTGCAAGTTTTTTTTCTTTTTGCTGTGATATCAGATGGATTAAAGTTTTAATTTCACTATTTGACAGTGTGTTGCAAATGTATAGAAATGCAACATATTTCTGTATGCTAATTTTGTAGTCTTCGATTTTACTGAATTCACTTATTAGTTGTAACACATTTTTGGTAGCATCTTTGAAATTTTCTATGTTTATAGTATCTTATCTATGAACAATGAAAATTTTAATTTTTTCCTTTATAATTTGTAATAAGTTTACTTATTTGTCTTGTCTGTTTGCTGTAGTTAGGATTTTAATACTATGTTGAATAAAAGTGCCATGAGTAGACATCCTTCTTGTGTTCCTTGTCTTAGAGAAAATGTTTTCAGTTTTTCACTGTTGAGTATATTGTGAGCTGTGGGCTTATCATATGTGGCCTTTATTATGCTGAGATATGTTACCTCTAACAACTTTTCTGAGAATTTTTATCATAGATGGGAGTTGAATTTTGTCAAATTTTTTTCTGCATCTATTGAGGCGATCATATAATTTTTATTTTTCAGTTTGTTAATCATATTCATTGATTTGTGGATATTGAGCTATCCTTGAATCATTGATATAAACCCCAATTAATCATGGTCTGATTCTATGTTCATCATTATTATTGGCCTGTAATTTTCTATTTCTGTGTGGTATTTTTGTCTGGCTTTGGTATCAGGATGATGCTAACCTCATAGAATGAATTTGGAAATTGTACTTCCTCTGCAATTTTTTCTGAATGTTGTGAAAAGTATAGATGTTAACCCTTCTCAAATGTTTAGTAGAAATTACTTGTGAAGCCATCTCATCCTGAATTTTTGTTTGTTAGGTTTTTTTTCCTTTTTTTAAATCACTGATTCAAATTCAATCCTGGTAACCGATCTGTTTATATTTTTCATTCTTCCTGGTTCAGTCTCAGGAGTTTCGTATTTCTGGTAATTTGCCCATTGCTTCTAGGGTGTCCATTTTTTAGGCAATTTATTTTATATTCATCTCTTCTGATAATTTGTACTTCTGTGGTATCAGTTGTAACTTCTCCATTTTCATTCCTGATTATATTGATCCAGGTCCTCTCATTTCCTTGATAAGTCTCACTAAATGTTTACCAGTTTTGATTATCTTTTCAAGGAACCAACTCTTTATTTCATTTATCTTTTCTATTGTTTTTCCTTTTAGGGCCACACCTGAGGCATATGGAAGTTCCCAGGCTAGGGGTTGAATTTGAGCTGCAGCTGCCAGCCTATACTATCGTCACAGCAATGCCAGCTCTGAGCCATACCTGCAAGCTATGCCACAGCTAACATCAATATTGGATCCTTAACCACCGAGCTGAGTTCAGGGACTGAACCCACATCCTCATGGATACTAGTCAGGTTCTTAACTCACTGAGCCATAATGAAAACTCCAGATCTTTTCTGTTTTTTAGTCTCAATTGAATTTATTTGTGCTCTGATCTTAATTTTTTTTCCTTCTACAAACTTTCAGTTTTGCTTATTCTTCTTTTTTCTCGTTCCTTTAGTTGTAAGATTAAGTTGTTTATTTGAGATTTTTCTTGTTTCCTGATGGGGAATATCTTTGTAAATATGTAAACTGGGCCTGATATGTGAAAGGGAAAAAACAGATATTCCCAAAGTATGGGGCCTAGCTGACTGCAGGAATGTAGTTGAAATTAATGAAATGAGGCAAAAAGCAATGCAAGCAAATTTCAGGTTGAACTCATGATTTTGAGGTATTTTGTCAAAGAATCTTGGCAAAGATACAAATTAAACAGTTTCCTCAGTGAATACAGGAGTAGTTTCTGGTAAATGACAGTAAGAAAGTAAAATTGTACAAACCTGTGGATGTTTACACATTATATGTAGTCAGAGTGTAGATTCAAATTATTATCAATGCACAAATCCTGATTCTCACCAGTGGCTAACAAGACACTCAGAATTTGTGGAGGATGAGAGAATAATTTTAGTTGAGTGGGCCTGTCATATACACTGTAATACATTTAGTAGCTTTATATGATGAAAAGTATATATTCATGCAGAACAAATTAAGATGAGCCAAGTTAACTGCTGAGATACAGTGAAAGATTGATAGATAGTACACTGCTAAGAACATTTAAATGTTATGCATATTGATTCTTATAGGGACATTTTTTTCCTACAGAATCTAAATCCAATTCACATTAATTTCATTAAAAGGAGAATATTTAATGTCATTATTTAAAATTCAGAAATAATCATTATAAGTTATCATTAGAAATGAGAACATATATATTTTGAAATATATATTAAACTTCCAATTTATCATTTTGAATAATCAAGGGTTATTTAAGTAATTGGTTTCTTAATATCTTAAGACAGTAGCAGAAGAGGAAAGAAGCTGTAAGTTCTGTGTGCCTTGGATATGCCATTTATAATTGAATGCAACATATTGGAAATAATGCTTAGTATGCATAATCTGGATCATGTGTATTTAAAATTTTATTTTGTATTTTATCTCCTCGGGGAATGAAAATTCTCTCTTCAAATAAGTTTGTAACCATTAGTTGATAAGATAATTAATGTAGGTTAAAGGAGAAATGATACTTATGTTTGAAATATAAACATTACATTTCAAATTAAAATATATGCAAGTACTTTTTTTCCACCAAATTTTAAAGGGTACAATAATTACAGGAAATAACATTAAAAAGTCACCTACTGTTACATTTTTCTTTAAAGTTAAGAAAGAACTTAAGGAAATTTTTAAAGTAGTATGAGTGTGTCATCTTTGAACTAGATCAAACATAGGATCTGAAATAGCTAAAAGGCATAAACAATATTTGCTTAATAAAATGTCTAAAGAAAGTGAGAAAAAAACCCTTGTGATAAGAAACATGTAGCAAAAACTCTAAGGAATCATGGAATTGTCATTGCTCAACTGAAGAGAATTTCCAACAACAACAAAGATCTGTGAATTCTTTAGAAAGAAAAGCTATTCAAATGCAGTTTAACAAAAAAATCAGTGAAGTTATAAACCAACAGTATCAAGAGCAACTGTATACGTATATATATTAGAAAGCACATATTATTTTATACATATCTATCTATCCACCTATTAAAAATCTTTAAAGTATAGGATTTTTCCACTTTTGCAAAATTCAACAGTTTTGGATTAATATATTTTATGTAATATTGAATTACAGTATAGTATATACTATACTAGATAGTATCAAATCATAAAAATTATAAAAATATTCAGATATTCCTATCTATTGCTTGATAATAAGGCTCGGAGGACTGTAAAATCAAATAAATATTATCACTGTCATTACATTTTAATTCCAAATTAAACCATAATGTGGCAAGATGAATAAAAACCTTGAAAATTAAATCTACTGAACTCACTGGGAAGGCAAAAAATTAAAAATATATACATTATTATCTGAGAGTAATGCTGTGAGTTATAATACTTTTAGTACATCTCTGAATTTACTAAATTACTGTAACAGATCTTAAGAGAATTTCTTTTAAAATTAGTTATTTCTAACTTGGGCTAAGCATTCAGAAAAGTTTTTTCTCAGTAGTAGAGAATAACTCTAGACTGAGCAATGTTCCAGATCCACTTAACAAATCATAAAACCACACACACATAGATGAAACTCTTTCCAAGTAACTAACTGCATCGCAGAATACAGCTCAAGATTCAGGATTAGAAAAATATCTAGCTTTCTACTAGGTAAAATTCCCAATGTCTGATTTTCAGTCAGGAATTACCAGGCACCCAATGAGGCAGAAAGCATGATTCATTTTTTTAAAGTTTATTCACTTATAGTTAACTTACAAGGCTGTGATCATTTCTGCTGTACAACCAAGTGACCCAGTCATATATATACACATGTCCATAGGAAAGCATGTTTCTTAATGTGAATAGTCAGCGCTCAAATCCTCTGAGAACAATAGAAGCCTTTTCTACCCTTTCTGATGGAGTCTTACCTAAATAGTCTATATAAGTATATAACATATAAAAAGAAGAGAGGTGTACATTTAAAATCTATCTCAGAAGAGCTATAGTTACAAACAAAAGATATAATAAAATCCTGCAAGATTCTGTTTTATATTGGTAGAATTAGAGTAAATACATGAGAGAATTGATTCTGAGAGCGCTAAATCAAGGAGGGAGAAACATAATTTAGATTAAGTCCCAGATATTGGTACCCTTAACAAGGATTCTATCTTAGTGGATTTGTTTTCTAAGTTATTTAACTGAAACCTGAACCAAATTATCACTTTTTTAAATTTTAAGACATTAGGAATATAAAAATATAAAATAATTAATTCCAAAATTTTCATAGATAGGGACATAAAATATACATTATGTCAACCCCATGACTGATAACTCCTGAAGATTAGAGCAAAATGCATCCACCAAGCATTGCAGTGTACATTGATGAGAAAGTGTGTTTACCTCTGAAAAGAAATATAGTAGTTCTCTGCAGGCAAGGGTGATGCTACTATTTGAAAGATTTCCGTGGTTTTAATGAGTGTGATTGACTCCCTAACGACAGAGATGTTAGGCCTGGCCATTTCTCTGGACAGCAGGTCATCATCACATGGTTTAATAAGTTTTAATAAGAAGGCATACCTGGCATGGTCTCATAGATTATGTAAGACTGACATTGGCAAACTTAGGTCCTCTCAGATCTGTGGTAGGGAAGGAAGGAAGGAAGGGGGGGAAGAAAAAAAGGAAGGAAGGAAGAAAAGATGGAAGGAAGGAAGGAAGGAGCGAACAGAAGGAGGGAGGAAGGGAGAAAGGAGGAAGTTAGTTTATGTCAAATGGAGTTAAGTCACAGTCTTTAACTGCATCCCACTGTTGAGTCGGATTACAAACCCAGAGCTCCCTGAAGGAAGGAAAGGCCATAATTTTTTTTTAAATAAATATTATTGGAGGTTAGTTGACTTACAAAGTTGTGTTAGTTTCAGTTGTACATGAAGTTTTGAGGAAAGAATATGCAGTAACTCCATGAGAAGAAGGGTCTTCCTCCTACCTCCTAATTTTCCCCAAAGGATACTGGGGCATCTGTTGGGCTAAGTGCTTAGAGAAACTGGCCTTTATAACTTCCTTTTGAAAGAAGCTTTTATATGAACTTTGGGTAGCCAAGGGTCTGGACTATGTCAGATATATTAACAGCTCAGATTTTTTGCAACTTTCTAGTACTATCTAATGCTATTAGAATATTTATATGCATGTGTATATATACATATATACACACATATATGTGTATATATTTATACATGTTAGGTATATGTATATAAAGTTAATAGCTATAAATATACATGTTAACTTGCTTCTAGGGAACAGTAAGGTTGAAAGTCACATTTTATTCGTTTATAAATTGTGCTAGACAAAGTCGTTCTAGAGTTGACGATTTTGTGTGTGTGCGTGTGTCTTTTTAGGGCCGCACGTGCAGCAATACAGAGGTTCCCAGGCTAGAGGTTGAAGCAGAGCTGCAGCTACTGGCCTACACCACAGTCACAGCAAAGCAGGATCTGAGCCTTGTCTGCGATCTACACCACAGCTCACAGCAACACTGGATTCTTAACCCACTGAGTGAGGCCAGGACCTGCATCCTCATGGATTCTAGTCAGTTTCGTTTCCGCTGAGCCATGATGGAAACTATCTAGTGCTGATGATTGTAGCAGCAATTTCCTGACTAAGCAAACGTCTTTTTTTCTTCAACTTTCCACATTGGCATTATTCAAGAACCAGAAGCTATAGTGGCTTCCTTTTTTGTTTTTGCTTGTTTTGGTTTTAGCATATAGTGTTTTCTTTTTGAAACAGTTTCTGATCATGGTAGGAAAAGCAGCTCCCTTGGTGGTGCATTCCATGCATGACTCTGTAAGTCATCTTTTTTTTCTTCTTCTTTTGGCTGGACCAACAGCATATTGAATTTCTTGGGCCACGGGTGGAATCTAAGCTACAGCTGCAACCTACCCCACAGCTACAGCAACACCAGACCCATCACCCACTGGGTCATAGTGAGAACTCCTTTGGGAATTATCTTTAATGTTCATCTTACCATTTCTTCAGCCATCCTAATGAATCTGTTAGCTAGTTAGCTTTCCCCAAGGGGTGGGGGAAGAAGTGGCCCACACACTGTTATGCTCATACATTTCCTGGAAGTATTTTGAAAAATTGTGTATCCCTTTGCACTTTTAAGTTGACAGCCAAAATATTTCTTGGGAAATTTGCAAAATATATACTTTCCAGTGTCATGTAAATACTGATATTTTTAGATAAAACTGTTAACATCACTTTTAAATATTTTCAGTGTAATCAAATGGGTATCAACTTGATACCCATCATTCACTTACAAGACAAAATGAATAAGAGATTTGGTTAAAAAAATGTTAGTGTGCCCTGTGTATGTTATGTGCTTGTGTGTTACACATACTCTACGAATGCCTTATATACTTACTGCTCTCATTCCTTGGTGCCTGATTTGGGCCCAGGGGAAGCAGATCAGAATACCAGAGACAGGTTGCCCTGGGCTTGGGAAGAAAGACCTGAGTATTCCATGAGCTGTGAAGACCTGGGATACATTTAAGAACTGATGGAAGCCATTTAATTAAATGTAATCAATATGTTTCTGCTAAAACTAGTTAGATTTTTTTATTTTTTTAGCAGTTCCTGGAACATCCCTTTTCTAACCTGGCTTTCCCAAACACTAAGGCAGAGAAATTTGTGGTATTGCTTCATCAGGGAACACAGATCCCGGGAGTTCCCATTGTGGCGTAGTGGTTAATAGACCAGAGTAGTATCCATGAGGGTGTGGGTTCGATCCCTGGCCTTGCTCAGCAGGTTAAGGATCTGACCTTGCCATGAACTATGGTGTCAGTTGCGGACACGGCTCAGATCCATTCTTGCTGTGGCTGTGCTATAGGCCTGGCAGCTACAGTCCAATTTGACCCCTAACCTGGGAACCTCCATATGCCACCTGTGAGGCCCTAAGGAAAAAAAAAAAGGGAACACAGATCTCAGGGGCAGGGTGTGAGGAAGCGAGGAAAGAGGTATCAGGGTTTGTTACTAAGCTATTCTACATCAAGTGTGACTGTTATAGGTAGCTTATCAGACCATTATGTTCATTCCTCTAATGAGCACATTTCAGAATGTCTACTAACATATACATTTGTAAAAATATTTAATATAAATTTCCTCTAGTTTTGTTATTCTTGAGAGTAGAGAAAATGTCTTTAATAATATACTCTCCATCCCAAGAATTGTGTATAGAACTTAATACATGAATTTAATGAACATGTGTTAAATTATTAAATGAGTTATTTTTACAATGACCTCCTCTTTACCTCAGTCTTTATAAAGAGAAGCAAAGATAAGTATAAAACATATTTATGTAAGATAAATTGAATATCTTCATTCCAATGGACATTTTCAGGATAATTTGCAGATTGAACATTTACAAGTAAATTCTGACAGTCACATAGGACCTTTTGTTATCTTACAAGTTTTATTTCCTACACATGCATGCAAAAGCCATCAGTATGTCATTGAATATTATGGTAACAAAAACAATTTGGTTTTTTAAACTTTTGTCAAAGGTTATTGCTGATTCTTCAAGTTCAAAGAATAGAACTGGCATCATACAAGAGAATAAAATGTTAATATATTTTCCTTTCCATAGTAAATATTATTAGAATTAATTACTTAACCACATTTGAAATAATGGCAAAAATCACTAAATAAATCTTAATCTTGGGAATATTATGTACAAATAATATGAGAAATAATTTATAGAATTTTTGTGAAGTGCAATTATCAGAGTTCTGAGTTGGAATCCTGGCTCTAAAAATTTAGTTACTTCATTTTAATCAGTCTTAGCTCTCTGATCATTTTTTTTTCAATATAGAAAACTGGCATTTCCGTATGCCGTGAAGTTTGACATATTATTATTCTATGCACTTGTAGCAAAGAAGAAAAAATCTTAATGATTGAGCAATGGCATTCCATTAATTGTAAAGTAAATCCTAATTTCAGAGAAGCTAAAATAAAAAAGAAAGAAAAACTGAATTAACAGACTTAAAATTGATGAAGTAGAATGGACTTTTGTGAAAATTAAATGAGATAATAAATGCACAATTCTTAACACCAGGCTGAGATATCAGAGCTCAATTATAGTAGCAACACAAAAAAACTGGAAATCTATATTATCTTTAAAATAAGTGGGAAACGTAATACAATCCAAGGTTTTTTCCCCCCTGTTATTGTTCTATATCGCGTTTTTCAAAAGTTTTCTTTAAAATCGAGTATAGCAAGCACAGGTATAATCGCTTTTGTTTTTGATCATTTAATTTCTTTTGTCCTTCCCAATTCATTTCATTTGGTTTCAAAATTCAACCGTAGTACTTTTGACTTAACAATAAAGGGAAATAAAAAATGACTAAAGTGAAAGCATTCTTTAGATAGGTTTGCAATCCAAAAGTGTCTACCTTAGTTTGATGAAAAGTTTATTCATTATGTTGAAACATTCTTGCATGTTTAAATAGATCATCCTTGATCTAACTCTTGCTTCTTTCTTGTCATTTATACTTCTAACCATCTACCATATTTGTCAAATACTTCTAAGATTCAATCATGGGATACAATCTTACTTTGATGATCACATGTACATTTTCTGGATATATGCATTTTTGAAAATCAGCCGGAATAAAAAAAAATGTAATATTGTGAAGTGTTTATTATTGTAGTTGTCTGGTTTTAGAAATCAAATAGGTTTTAACTCATTGTAATACCATAGGCTGAAAGAACTTCTTACATTCTAATAAATTACTTTTGTTTTACAGATCTTTTTTGGTAATACATGAAATGTCTAAACATAATTTTTTCTGAATTAGCAATAAAACAAGATAGATCTCTGTTCCTTTAGATAGCCGAAAATAATAACCTTAGCTGTCCAAAATAATAATTGGTTTTACTTTTACTAATGTTACATTTAATTTCGCTTAGACACTTTCCTGCCATAGGTCAATTCTTAAGCATCTCCTCCTGCTTTTTCACTTACTAGTCTCCCCTCCTCTAACTGTAAAAAGTGGATAAAAAATTTGTTTTTTATTAAAAACAAAACCCTGCAGGATAATACACGTAGGTCCTAATACAACTTCTCTACTAAGAAAAACAGAAATATCTTTGCAACTGTCATGCTAAAAATGCTAGCCTTTATTGGAGTTATTAAAACTTTTGATTACTTCATATTTATATACTTAAGGAAATAATGACTGCTTTTGATAAAATCATGAGTAATAACATCAATATGAAAAGGTTCTGTGAGATGAATGATCTAATTGAAAACTTTGTGCCAGTATTATTAGACTCTAACCCTTGCTATAACCATAACAAAATGTGTTAATACGCACATAAAAATGCTTACACCCATACACACTGGCTAAAATATTCACATAAATGAGCAAAATCAGGATCTTTACATTTTTTGGGCTATGTACATATTCAGCAGGAACTATCTCAAAATAAACATTCTAAACATCCCCCTTTAAAAGGTATATGTGAAATAATTGAGAATGATAGATTCAAATATTGTCTTCAAGTTCCCATTATCCCTTTATTCCTTGTTAAAAGAGCCCTACAGAGGTTTTTTTTTTTTTTTTTTTAAGCTGGGCACAAAAACCCTTTAAATAAAGACTTTCTGTCCCAGTCTCCTTTGTAGCTAGGAATGGATAAATGAATTCTTTGAGCAGATATGTTGAAAGGACATCAAAGAACTGTCCTTACATTGAGAAGGGTAGTGTATTTTTCCCCTTGTTTTCTCCTTCTAGTGTATAGAATATGGAAATCTGGAGTTGGAGCAACACTTACAGACTGCAGGCTGACTACAGAGGGTCAGTAAGATATAATGCCCGGGGGCTCTAAAACTTACCCACAGCAGCTATGTGCTATTTCATATCTAGAGACAGAAATAAACTGCTTTTTTTTCCTGCTAATTCTGACTTTATTTTTTTTACTTTATTTTTTTCTTTCATATACCACTTCTCCTAATATTGATAGACAGGTGACAGTTCTTTTTCTGTTATAGGCAAATTTTATTAATTGGACAATTAGAATTATTTGAATCACATTACCTTTTGTCCAATATTCTATCCCCACATTTTTGTTCCTTAAAATCTAGAATTTACTCGGTTTTGCCCAGGACATAGAAAGCTGCAAATGTTACTGCTCCTACTCTGAAAACAAATCAACCAAACCTAGCGGAAACATACAATCTTGTGTTTCTTGTGACATTTCTTATAACTATAAAGAACTAAGGTGGCAGGGCAACCAAATAGCCTGAAATATAAGGAGAAATATCCAGGTAGAGATATGACCTGAACAAAGGCTTACCTGTGGCAGAGTACAAGAGGACTAGACAGTTGAAATTACGTAAGTGAGCAGAAGATCACTAAATAACCTTTTTTAGTGAATGGTTAAAGTGTAGGTAGGCATGACAGGGACAGAAATTCTACAGAATAGAATTCAATAAGAGATATTTCCAAATATTAGGAAATTAAACAATATAGTTATAAAAATCAAGGGCCAAGGACAAAGTCACACAATAAATGAGAAAATATTTTTGAATTGAAATCAAATTAAATCTAGTATATCAAAATGTGTAAGATACAGCTGAAACAACACTTAAAGGGAAATTTATAGCATTATAATTAAAAGTTATATGTGAAATAACTGAGAATGATAGATTCAAACATCATCTTCAAGTTTCCATTATCCCTTGAAGAAAATGATCACTAAACTCACAAAAGAAAAAGATCTTAAATTAATGACCTAATTTTCTACCTTTAGAGCTTAGAAAAATAAAAGCATACCCAAAGCAATTGGAAAGAAATGAATACAGAAGAGAGAATAAAATTGAAGCACAGAAGTAACAGAGAAAATTAATGAATATGAATGCTGATTATTTATTTCCTTTTTTGTTTGTCTGTGTTTTTTTGCTTTTTAGGACCACAGTTGCAGCACGTGGGAAGTTCCCAGGCTAGAGGTCAAATCGGAACTGTAGCTGCTGGCCTTCACCACAGCCACAGCAACGCAGATCTGAGCTGCCTCTGCAACCTACACCGCACCTCATGGAAATGCCGGATCATTAACACACTGAGCAAGGCCAGGGATTGAACCTACATCCTCACGGACACTAGTCAAATTCATTTCTGCTGAGCCAAGACAGGAACTCCCAAGGCTGGTTATTTATTAAAACAATAAACTGCTATGAACATTCATGTGTAAGTTTTTGTTTATATATACGCATTTATTTCTCTTGGTAAATAGCAGGAATGCAATTACTGAGTCCTATGCTAGAAATATGCTTAACCCCTTTTTTTTTTTTTTGTACTTGCTGCATGTGGAGGTTCCCAGGCTGGGGGTCAAATCGGATCAGCCTACGCCACAGCAACACAGAAACCGAGCTGCATCTGTGACCTACACCACAGTTCACCGCAATGCCAGGTCCTTAACCACTGAGCAAGGCCAGGGATTGAAACTGCAACCTCACGGTTTCTAGTCGGATTTGTTCCTGCTGCATAACGATGGGAACTCCCTCTTAACTTTTTAACTAATGCTTTCCAAAGTGATTTTACTATCTTGAGACCCATTGAGAGTTCTAGTCATGCTATATCTTTACCAATTTAGTATGATTGGGATTACTACTTTTTTTTTCCTCTTTTTATCTTTTTAGGGCCACACCTGCAGCATATGGAGTTTCCCAGGCCAGGAGTCCAAGAGGAGTGGTAGTCGCCAGCCTATATCTGAGCCACAGAAACTCGGGATCCGAGCCGGGTCTGCAACCTACACCACAACATAGCAACACTGGCTCCTTAACCCACTGAGTGAGGCCAGGGGTCAAACCCGGCTCCTCACAAATACTAGTGGGGTTCATTAACCGCTGAGCCATGATGGGAACTATAGGTCTTACTAATTTTAACATTCTAATTGGGGTATAATCATATCAGATTTGGGGTTGCTTTACATGTTCCTAATAACTAATAAAAAGATGTGGGAAGTGTACCCTTCTCTTCTATTTTTAAGTGCTTATTTGTTATTGACATGTTTTCTACAATGAGAAGTCTTCAAAATTTGCCCTTCTTTAAATTAGATTTTTCTTTGTCATTGTTGAGCTTTGAAATTTCCTTAGTTTGAATAAAATATTTTATCAAATGTGTGATTTGTAGATAATATATATGGGTCTATAACCTAGCTTTTAATTCTCCTAGTGGTAGCTTTTAAAGAATAATAGCTTTTAATTTTTATGAAGCTCAATGTATTTATTTTTAAGGTTTTTACTTTCAGTGTCATATCATTATTTACATTGCAGTTAATGGTGAAATCTCTACAATTTTGTCATTGTCTTACTCTGAATTTTAATTTTACACAGGCAAGCACATAAATGAGTAAAACTTCTATTTTTATGGCAGACCCTATGATTTAACCTTTAAATCCTACTACAATCTCTCAGACATCACAGCACCATTATTTTCTTAATTGATATCTTTTTTCCCCTAATCATGACCCCAAACAATCAACCCTCAAATATTAACAAACCAAGCTCTAGCTTTCCAATAAAAATACCTTCCCTAAATCAAATCGAGTTAAATGTTTGCCCCTAAAAATTTCTCCTCCCACCCCAGATTGCTTAAAAGCTAAAACTGAAACTTCATGTACTGAATACACGAAAGCTATATTTCTCTATTAGAAAAGACTTAATATGCATCACACATTTCCATGATACCTTTCTTTATTGAAGAGTCTGGACTTTGAAAATACTCTTGGGGAATTCTCATAGTGGCTCAGAGGAAATGAATCCTACTAGTATCCATAGAATGTGGGTTCAATCCCTGATTTTGTTCAGTGGGTCGGGGATCCGCATTGCCATAAGCTGTGGTGCAGGTTGCAGATGCAGCTTGGATACTGCTTTGCTGTGGTTGTGGTGTAGGCCAGCAGCTACAGCTCTGATTTGACCCCTAGGCTGGGATTTCCATATGCTGCAGGTACAGCTCTAAAAAGACAAAAAATGAAAACAAACCAAAAAAAAACTCTCAAAATCTGGATTCTGGAGTGTAGTTCTGTTTCTCGTTTTATATGCATCCATTTGATAATGGAAGGTAGAAGAGTGACGGATACCATTCCCTTACTGCTGCTCTAGTTGGCATTTGCAGTCTTAGAGAAGTGACAGTCCAGAGGCAGTTGTGACAATGCCTGGGCCTTATCTTGCCAAATTTAGCCATCAGCTTCATGACTACAGCAATTGCAGTTGTTTCAACCAGAGCGCATTTTCATATGGACTATCAAACGTTGTTTGGGTGCCAGTTGGTGGTTGAGCAATGGTGGGAGACAGGATAGTTTCTTGTCTCTGTATTGCAGCTGTATTACAATGGCTGTTGGTATACTCAAAATCTCTAAAGTAGACTCAGCTCACTTCCCTCATCCTTTCAATTTTGCTTGTACCTAATTCTATATAATAAATTCATTTGTCTTTAAAACACCTTAGGAAAACTTTATTTACTTCAGCAATTTTGTTTCAGAAGTTGGGGCAGACATTGCTTGTTCGACTTGAGTAAATATGTGAACATTGAATAACAAACCTGAAACCACCGGAATACAAGATGCTGGTAGTATATGGCACAAGTAGACAAACGGTTATGGAATTATTCAATAGAGTTTACCCGCTATAAAGTGCCTGTTAAAGACAAGTTTTGGCATGCCTAGTATCTGTTTCCAAAGATTATTATGGAAAAATAAGGAATATAAATACCTTAGTTTAGTCCAGGGCTCTTGAGTGCAAAGGAGAGCTCAAAAAAAAAAAAAAAAATGACAAGCTCAGGATTTTACACCTTTGACTCAGGGTGTGATCAAAGTAGCTGCTGTGATTTCCCCAGAATCACTTTCCACTTCACTATGGTTTTGTGTCTCTAAAAATCAAGTGAAAAATGTGATACTACAAATTGCTGAATTCCCGTGATAGTGGAATTTTGCATGGTATTTTTTTTTTCTTTTTGGTGAAATACAATCATTGGTTGAAGAGGAAATGAGTTTACAGATTCTATTTGAGTTGAGGGCTTTGAAACCCCAGGCCCAATGAGCTTTCTTTGCTAGAAGATAGTCCTTCTAGCATTTTCTGATGTGACAAGATCTGCCTTGATTAGAAATCCTGAATGTATATTGGATTGGATATAACCAATCCAGTATGTATTGATACAAACTGTGGACTCAACATCTGAAAGAATATAAGTACCTGAAAGAGCCAATAAACTTTTAGCTCAATTAGTTGACTAAAACTGAATTCATCTTTGGCTTATATTGATTGAAGCCAAAGAATCAACCAAGATTGAGTTCAACTTTATGTAGTTATGGTTTTACATTCAATTACAGTCAATTCCAGATGTGATCCATATCTCAAATCCATATCTCATCAATGGAGAGAAAGCTGGGGATTTTTGAAGGGCTCTATGACCCTGATATGAATATGTGTTAGTTTTTTCCAAAATGATATGCAGATATTTACTAGGTTAGTTGTATACTGAGGAAAGAGAACAAACTATCTTTGGAGAGATTTTTTAATATATTCCTATAAATTCTAGTTTATGGAGAAGCAAACATCACTGGGGCCCCCAAGCAGGAATCAAGTGAAAAAGTAGCTTGAGTTTGACTCTGTCACACTGTGGGACAAGAGTACATCCAGTAGATATGCTCCAGTCTCTGAGTGAAATGTTGGAATATTCATACATTAATCCTGGGTCCATTGATTGAGGTTATTATGATGCAGTGGGTAACGTGGGACTACTGAGGGTATAACTGTCTGCCAAAATAGTAACACAAAATAGAAAATGACAGAGATTAGTGCTAAAGGTATGCAATAATCGAAACGAAATGCCTAGTACATTCCAAGTAATTTATTCATTTAGTTTATACCAATAGAATACGCTGAAATTATTCAAATGATGAATCTAACACAGATGATGTATCAGCCATAGTTTTTAAACTGGGGTAATATTACTCTGCCAGCAGTATATAACTAGTCACTATTCTCCTATGCCAACAAGACAAAAATCAGTAATGCTAATTGAAGTATAACTTCACTGTGTTACCTTAGGGTTATATCAACTGGTTCACGTTATGCCTGTTTATTTTCGAGTAAGAAGGATAGGGAATCCTAAATGCTTTGACAAGATACAGGCACATTAGAAAGTAAACGATATAAATAAATATTTAGGGACCTTGCATTTCAGTGAATTTTCTAGGTGCATTGTAGTCTGGAACAGGTTCCAATGACTGCTTTTAGGAGAAACAAAAATTTCACATTTCGATCTTCATACTGCTTAGAGAGAAAATGATTTCTAAGATTCTGAATATTGGAGAGAACAACATATCAGAGGTTGGGGTGCTGGTCTGATTCATTCACTGAGTGATTCATAAGGGCCAAAGCAAGAGAAGGCAGTTCATCTAGGCTATAGAACAATAATGTTTGGAGTATCATCTATTTAGAATAAGAAAATTATCAATACTAATAAGCATTTGTAAAAATAATAAATATATTTTCTATCTATATATAAATAACTAAAGATACATAAAAATATTGGTCATTCTACTTTACTATCCCCTATTATTTAATATAAGATGCAATTTGAAAATTGTCTTTATAATTTTATTGTATTATAGGATAATAAATAGACATTTGATTGAAAAAGAAGAAAATGTGTAGCATATAGAGTTTATATGATGACTGATAAGATTTTGAGTCTTTCTTATTCTGGAGAGAATAAGTGAATCTTTCTTTACAAAATGAATGGTTTTGTGATGCTACAGATATGTTGTTGCTACTGCTGTGTTTTGAAAGTAAAAGTATGTGTCAGAGTTCCTGTCGTGGTGCAGCCATTAACAAATCCAACAAATCCGACTAGGAGCCACGAGGTTGCAGGTTTGATCCCTGGCCTTGCTCAGTGGATTAAAAATCTGGCGTTGTCATGAGCTGTGGTGTAGGTTGCAGACATGGCTTGGATCTGGTGTGGCTGTGGCTGTGGCGTAGGCCGGTGGCTACAGCTCTGATTTGACCCCTAGCCTGGGAACCTCCATATGCCACAGGTGTGGCCCTAAAAAAAAAAAAAGAAAGAAAGAAATGTCAAATAATATATAACTATTTTAAAAAACCTTGACTAAACATATTTCTTTATTATTTACTTCTTAAAATTATTCTACCTTACTTAGGCAGTTTTGTGTGTTACCTGGATTAAGAAATTAAGGAGGTGGAAAAAATGCTTCATATGAGATCAAATTTCTAATTCTAGTTAGTTTCAATGACTAGTGTGTTTTTATTTGTTAAGGTGTAGGAGGGATAGTTGTTTTGAAAATAGAAAATAATCAGAGTGTGCTAAATTTTAAAGTTACAGGTAGAAGGGAGTCATTCAGATGCGGACTGGTTATTTTCTGCCAAGAGCCAAAGAGGTTTTTAAGTCCTCTCCCACCGAAGCCACAGATGGCATTTATGGAGGACCACAGGAAATGTTGACAGACGTATTGAAAACGCTGGACAAGAGCCACAACTCCAACATATTCACAGGTGTGTGAAACAGGAAATTGGTACAGGAAAGAACTGTAACAACAGGCTTACATTTAATGGAGACTTTATGTCTCAGAGAATGTAAATTGCCTTACTGCATACATATAGTCTTTAATTTCTCACTCAGGGGCTTGTTGAATGGGGCTTACCAAAGAGGTATTTTTTCTTTTCTTCATGCGATCAGAAAGAAAGAAAACTGTTGGATCTCTTCCTTTCCGTATAGTTTTGTAGGTCAAGAAAGGTGAATTCCACAAGACTGTCTGAGAGCAAGTACATAAGTGTCATGTCAAATGCCATCTAAAGGGATTCCAGTGGCAACAAACCCAAAGCAACTTTTGAGAGCTAAAATGCAAATTCAAAGGAGAGTTTAAGCAGCTAGGATGATGAGAACAAGGAACAGATGGGCAGGTCACAAAATTAGGCACCACCATATTAGGGGAACATTGACTGAAACTGCCAACCTTGACCAGCTAAGATAATAGCCACTTGCAATAAGCTGTCTCACAACAGGAGGCCTTGATAAGGAAAAAGGTGCTGCCCTGAAGGCTAATGGAGAGATTTGGGAGGGGCCAGGGTGAGGGAGGAGACAACTAACCACCCAGGGTCCTTGGCTCTAGAATCCATCTTGGCTGAGAGATGCGTGCACCACCAGGAAGGACCCTGAATCAGATCAAATATGAGGTAAGCAAGATGACTGGCCTGAGGTACCGTCGAACTAACTTCATTCCCATAAAACCACAGAGAGTGAGCCATGTGGCAGAGCAGTTCTCCTTACCCTGCTGCTCTTACCCCCGCTCCCTGGGGACACCTCCCCCCTAAAGCCTCTGGCTTTGTCAGTATTTTTGTCTCCTCCAATAATTAATTTCCGAGTGTTGGACAAGAATTCATTCTTGGGCCCTGGAAGTAAAACCTTGTATAAGCCTCTGAGTCCTTGTGTTTTGAAGTAAAAGCCTTCTTTTTTTTTTTTTTTTTTTTCTCTTTAGACTCTCAGGCCTCCCTTCAGTCTCAAAAGGCTGCCTTGTAAGTGATTAGGAAACATTGTTATAGCTAAAAGCTAGTTAAAATAGCTTCTACTATGCTATGTCCTACCTTGGCCCACTAACTTATTACTAATGTTTACTTTCTAGTTAAGAGTTATAGTGTACCTAATGTTTTCTTTTCTTTAGAGACACTCCCTAACACTCCTTTTGTGAGCAATCTTCACTGCAGGGAGAAGGTTAAGGTGCTATAACCCCAAAGACCATCAGAAATCATCACTGGACCACCTGACTCCAGCCTTGATGACTTTGAAATGATCTATGGAGGGAGAAGAATATAGACACTCTAATCATTATCAATAACCTTTTTTTTTTTTTTAATCTCAAGCTAAACCTATAAAAACCCTTGCTATCCTTCTCTCAAGGGAGGATGTGGTTTTGAGGACCTTAGCCTGCTGTGGCCTCCTTTGCCTGGCAAAGCAATAAAGCTGTTCTTTTTGCTTTACCCAAAACTCAGTCTTGACTTAATTGATGCCAGTGTACAGACACCAGTTTTAGCTCCAGAAGGGTCCACCTTACTGCAACAACCGTGACAAACATAGAGAGTGTGTCTTGCTCTCCACTGGCATTTTGTAATTATTGATATAATTCACTTACAGAAATTAAGAATTTTGCAGGGTTAAAACTTGTGGTGAAAAGAAATGACCTGAATTTCTTGGATTAACATAAGAATAGAAAAGCAAACTCCATGAAAAAAAGACCCTGATTAGAATCAGTATTGAAAAGTTTCAGTCTAAAGGTATATTAAGTAACAGCATAGTGATTAAGAAAAAAAAAACATAGTCCATAGGGTCAGCTTTACCTGCTTTAAAATTCTGTATTTGCTCTGTGAACTTCATCAAGATATTTAACTATTCTAAGTCTCTGTTTCCTCTTTTGAAAATTGTACTAACGCAGTTCATCTTTGAACATAAGGTCTAGTTGAATGTAAGCAACCTGTGTATCAATGTATATTTACAGTTCTCCCCAGTGTCAGTTCAGATATTTGCAACTATTCATTTTTGTTATTTTATGTTTTTAAATTAATGGAAATCTATCAGGTGAAATTAAGGTGAAGTTAAAATACTGTGAATACAATACATTTTTGCACTCAAATTCCTATAGCCACATGTGGAAAATCAGGCTAATACTGTCTTTTACAAAATGATTCCAAAAACTGTTCTTGTTTTGAGGTGCCCTTCATTACTTCTGGCATTGACCCTCAAATGACTTTACTCTTGATTTATTTAAAACTAAACATTTCTCTAGTAGTGCAACGTAAATTTAGTTACCTTTCATTAAAGAGTCAGAGAAAATTTAATCCTCATTAAACTGAGTTGCCACTTCACTTGATGGTTCTTTGAATCATATTTACTCAAGGAGGAAGGCTAAGTTTTTCTAAGGCCAAGTATTTTCATGTTAATTAAATTTAAATTGCAGCATTAGAATCTGTAAGAGAGCGGGAATCACGTAGAAGAAGGTCACTAGTAAGTTTAATGTTTCCTCAAACTCAAGATGAGCCAGATTTTTAGATTTAACAAAATGTTACCAGTCAGGAACTGCAGTGTTGGACTATTACTCTATATCTAATAAAGTAAGTGGATAATCAACCAAATTCATGAAGAGTAATGGCATATTGATTAAGCAGTTCTACAAGTGTTCTTTAGATTACACTCAAACAGATATCCTGGAAAATCAATGACAACCTGAGAGTCAAATAAAGGAAATCTTTATGGTGTTCTCATTGATTCTAGATGGCACTTGGAGGCTTAAAGCCCATCAGAGGCCCCATCAGCGTGTTTTGATCTTGACTATCAGAGAGGTTGAACAAAATATAAGATGAAACAAAAATTTTTAGCTTAAAGAAGTTTAAATAAATACATATAATTCCATTTAACTTCATTCAACTTGCATTCTAGTACCTTTTCATGTCAATGTGATATTACAGTATCCTTGAAGTGTGTTTATTTTACAAATTTTGGATACTAGACATGTGCATTTATATATAATTTAAATATATATGTATGTGTGTATGTATGTGTACACACATACATACATATACTATATAAAGAAAGGTAACCTTTCGTTTCTTCACTAAATGCTCTCTAGTTAGAAAGAGTTCATACTCCAAGGGTCAAAATACGTATACATCATATAGTATAGACTATAGCTGTAAATACAACAAATATTAATGTCAATTATGAACTTTGCCTTAAAGCATACGTGAACATGATTTGAGTAGTTTTAAGAACATTTCAATTCACTTGAAATAAATGTGGAAAATATTGTTGGCAATAAATTTTCTCCATTTAAATTTGGAAGTCGATTAAAAATAATCCTTTGAAGCTTTGAGAAAATAAAATTTAAAGAAAAAAGAGATAATAAAAGAAGGAAAAATGTTTATTTGCTGCTTCTTAACTAGCAATTTCTTTGAGCTGACAACTATTTTTTTTCCTAGCAATATGCCACTGGAATGAGATAATTATGAGATACCTACAATTAGAACAGGGTTGAGTTTTCAAGATAGTGTAAGAATTGACATATTATGATGGGACCAGAATGAATATTCTGTCTCAGTGCTGCCACTCCCTTCGATGCACCTCTTCTTTGAAAGATCTTTCTAAGCAGATGTTATGCAAAAGTACAATGATACAACATAGAGCCAAAAAAGTGGGAAATTTCTACTGTCCCACATAAAATCCTGGGTGAAACCTCTGAAACTGACAGCCTCCTTCCGCTCCCAGAAATAAGAAACAAATTTCTAATGAAAATGTGTGCTGATTAGAAAAGATGAACTTTCTTCATCATTCCTTAATATTAACATTATAGGGAAAAAAAAAAGAAGTGTGTGAATTATAGATTGATTTTTTTTTAAAATGTAGGCCATCAAAGCCATATGGAAAAATAACAGGAGAAAATGTGAAAATAATTATAATAGTCAAGTAAATTAAAGAATTCACAGTTTTTTTTTTCCCTGAAATTTGCTGGTAATTGAGGGTAATTTTTGTTTTCAATTTTCTTTTAGTTAATTAGAAAATTATTGTAATTTGCCAATTCATTTGCAAATTTACGTTTCTTGTATAAACACAAATTAACTTTACTTCAAGTTGTAAATGGAGTCAGTGAAACAAAAATTATAAAAACTTTGTCATCAACACTGTTTATCAAGTGAGAGTAACAGCTGTCAAAGATGTACTTCAAATGTCACCCAAGAACTTTAAAGAATTGTGGCATGTAGGGATCCTGTGATGACTAATACTTCATGGGAAGAAATGGTGTGTAGAGCAGGTACCATCAGGAAGAGGCTGAGCTTCACAGACATTTAAGAACATAATCAGCAGCTTGTGAAGTAAATGCCACATAAGCCACTCTCTGAGTTTGCCCCACCTTGAAATGACAGTAAAAAGAGAGAATGCTGTAACATAAAACCCTGTATTTACACAGATCATTTCCATGAAAAGCTCTTAAATCCTTAACAGACTCTGAGCTCATCAATGCTTAAATTCCAATGAAGTAAGAATTATAGAAGCACGTAATCCTCAAAATAATTATTTAGTGATCCAAGAAAGATAATTTTCTGAAGGCTTCCTCTGTTTTATGAACAGTTATGTGATCTTGATAAGGGGATTATTTTTGTTAGAAAAAACTCAATCTCCAGAGAGTTTAGAAACAAAGAATATGGAGATTTATTCTATTTTACTACACATATTTCCCTAAGATACCTTAAATCCTTCTTGAACTCTGTGGTAAATAAGTAAAGACAAGATCAGGAATGGAGCAATATTACATTCAGGTGGAAATCATGTTAATTCATATATAAACAATAGCATAAGTCTACCAGACACCCTCACTAGAAGTAATACTTTTCCTAAACATTCACTTAGTCAATGTGTGATGCTGCTTATGTATTTTTTTTTCTGTATTTTCATATTGCTCCTCTGCTAATATCATTACCATAGTTAAGACCCACTAAACATTCTACATCTAACAATCACAGCCTCTGCCATGCCCAGAATGTAAAATTCAAGATGCAAGAATTTTTATCTGTCCATTAATTAATACCAAGCTACTAGAATAATGCTTGATCACAATAGAGGCTAAATACATATCTGTCAAAAGTTGACAGATGAATGCATGAATGATGAAAGAATGACTAAGTAAAATGATCTTACTTTCTGTCTTCAATTCTACAACCCATTCTATATCTCAACTATTTTCTTCATTGTATTCATACTGCACCAGAGTTGCCCTTTCTTCTTTAAGTAATTGTTTTATTTTATTTCTCTTTATTAGTATGCCCTCTTAAATTTTTTACATGTAGAAATCTAATCAACAAACAATATGAAAACTGAAAGTCCAAATATACCTTAATACCTTCTTACACTGTAGCTCTTAGGGACAACTTTTTCCCTGTCAACTTATATTTGAATTTCTAATTGTTCCTCCAAAGAATTCCAAATAGTGATTTAGCACTATTAAGTTGCTTATATAATAGACTATGCATCTTAAAAATAGATTTTTCAACTCACTAAAGAAATCTTTTTTTTTTTTTTTT
>PVHT020004944.1:15317041-15338067 GCA_004024745.2 Catagonus wagneri
GCTTTTATGTAGAGCCACACCCGCGGCATATGGAGGTTCCCAGGCTAGGGGTCTAACAGGAGCTGTAGCTGCCGGCCTTCGCCACAGCCACAGCAACGCGGGATCCGAGCGGCATCTGCGATCTACACCACAGCTCACGGCAACGCTGGATCCTTAACCCACTGAGCAAGGCCAGGGATCGACCACGCAACCTCATGGTTCTTAGTCGGATTCGTTAACCACTGAGCCACGAAGGCAACTCCAAGAAATCATTTTTATACAAAACCAAAAAGCCCACCATTAAGAAATTATCTTTATTAACATATAAAGATCATTCGCTTATATGTATACACAGATAAAAATTTTAAATAGAAAAATATAAGAAAGAGAAAGGAAGGAAAAAGGGATAGATGAAGAGTATATATTTTTTAAAAAGATTGTGTCATTTTAACTTTAGCAGAAATCATTGAATTTAATTTTTCTTGAGTATAAACAAATAAGTAGCAATACACTGAAAGGAAATTGAAAAAATCTGAAATATAAACACTTCATCACAATTAGGTATATTAATTTCTAAAACAAAGAAAAATAACTGTAAAACAAAGAAAAAATGACTTTAGAATCACTATGACTTAAAAGTATGTGTTCTATGTAAGAAAGTATTTTTTCAACAATATTTGAAGGTTGAAATATAGAAGGTATGAAATATAGAAAGTATGTTTTCTCTAGTTTTTTTCCACTCAGCTACATTTATCTTTTGTGAAAAACTTTGTATCTGTAACTGTTTGCTCTTGTTTTCATGATTTTTAGTTGCTCATCTATGGATGGATAGATGGATGGATGGAAGAACAGATGGATGAATGGATGAACGTTGCTCACCAATCTTCTAACCTGGCTTTTGTATTTCAGAATTGTTTCGCTCTTTTTAAATTTATGTATTACTTGTCTGTTCTTCATGGGTATTTTATTTTCAAAAAAAAAGGACATGCAGTATCCAAAGCCCAGCTTCTGCAAAATTATTTGCAGGGGCAAAAAATCATCAAAACACTGGATAAGATGATGGTGTATAAGTAGATATAGAAATAATCATAAAGACAATCTGGGGGGGTGGGGGGATGCGCTGGGGGTTTGGGATACAAAATCTGTAAAATTGACTTGTGATGATTTATGCACACCTATAAGTGAAATAAAATCCATTGAGGAAAAAAAAAAATAATCATAAAAATATATAGTAAACTTACATTTTCTTCATTCACTACAATCTAGGTACCTGAATATTAAAGTAAATCAGAGGCATATAGAGTTCATTCAAGTGAACTTTTAAAAAAGGCAGAGTGGCCAACTCAGATTTTTTTTTTTCTTTTTTCTCACAAGTTACACACATTTTAATTCAGCAAACATGTTGGTTACTTCAAATATTTTCCAATTGTATATATCCAATCTTGACAGCTCATTTAATATGCACTCATTCTAAAAAAATAAAATAAATAAAATAAAATAAAATGAAACAAAACAGTAGATAGAGGCATTCCAAGTAATTTTTAAAATATCTACATGCAAGCACCAAATTACTGGTCCTGGCTGCCTGCAATATGAAAATACCCTTGATTTTAGAGAGAAGAAAAATATCAGGATTGGCCGTAATATCTATTATTGTGGTATGTATTGTGTTTTTAGTATCTCTATGTTGGAAGGTAACATATATGAATCAAACATATCCTCCAAAAGTATTTAATAATATAATTTGTCTCAATGTCTCTTTTTGCTCAATTGTTTTGCAAATTTAAAACTTGCAGTAAGTTGTCATGGTGCAATTATAGCATTGCCTAAAGGGCAGCACATATAGGGTAATATTTACTATAATGTATGAAAAAAGAATTAGTTTGATATACCACCTAGTATATTTTCACTTATTAACCTCTAACCCTCTAAATTATAGGTTAGTATTTTTATTGGATCATTTTCTCTGTTTGCCCCATGATTCCTCTTTGATGTATATTATTATGCTACTAATAAAATAACTGATGTCTCTCCTTTATGAAGTCTAGTTGTCTAAAGTTTCTTTTTTTGAGAAAGAACTTGAATAGAAATTGAGACAATGGCAGTGATGTCATCCTATTAATTTTCCACAGTTTGCAAGGGGTAAAGACAAGCTGTCAGTGTTGTAAAAATAATAAGCAAAAAACTGGTGTAGCCAGACTTCTTTTCAAGGCTTTGGTCCAAAGGAGAAAATGGCTTGTTAACAGAAACAGCATAGAACAGGACTTTCAGGAATTACTGTTGACTTGAGTACAAAACTAAATCAGTTGGATAAAACTTAATATAATTAAGTCTCAGAGAATTAGGAATTTTGCCATGATTATTTCCATTTCTTAATTTCTTTGATTTCTTGGATAAGTAGTTAACTTCTTGTATATGAAAAGAGAATTCTAGAAACTAAAATTATGATGCTATAACTGCCAAATAGATCTATCCAGATTTACAATACCCAACACCTATTTTTTCTTCTTTGAAGAGTAGGTTAAAAAAAAGCAGGTCAATTTTTACCCATTTTTAGGTAGAATGTTAGTAATTTTGAAATATTAAAGAGAAAAGGGTAAGTTTTCCATATAAGAAAATATTGTTGAATGGAATATCAGCTGATTATTGCATAACACGGAGCACTAATTGAAGACTCAGATTATTTGACTTTAATTTTAATGTTCAATGACTAGTTTTGTGATGATTTAAACTCATTGGGGGGAGGGTCACAGTTTTTCGCTTGATTTTTTTCCCAGTGTTATTGTGAAGGTTGAAAAATACAATGGAGATGAAGATATAACGATAAAGCACAAAACACTTACTAGTGTAAGAAATTGTGAACACTGCTCTATTTCAGTTAAAATTGTGTGCTGAGAAATGGGGGGAAAATGACAACATTTTGATATAAATGTAGCCCAAAGGAAATCTCATGCACTTTTTTTGTTTGGAAGAGTTTCCCTGAAATCTAAATAAAAAACCCTCATTCATTTTTAAAAATCTGTATTTGATCTATCAATAGAAGCAAACATGTTAATAGAAAAACAGAATTACGTAAGCAAAACTGTATGTTTCTCTATTTGTTCATATAGAAAGAGAATAATTTCTATGGTTGTCAGAATAATTTATATGAAAGAAAATCATTGTAGCTTTCTATCCTAATTATTTAAATAATCGACTTCTTAAAATTCAAATTGTTGAATTTTAAAATTTGAGAGAAGAACTATAGATACATTTTTGAGTGGAAAAAAGTTATTTTTTATTACAAGTCTTATATACATATGGGTTAAAGGGAAGATTATATTTTTTCCTAAGTATCAATATATAATTTTTGATAAAAGTATCTGAAATAGAATAATTTTGTTTCTAATTTAAAATATAGATCTCTGGTATGTTAATGCAAAAAATAAAAGAAAAATCAGCTAATATATATGCAGTCATGGATTTTATTTTATTTCATTTTATATTTATTTCTTGCCTTTTTAGGGCCACAGCCAGGGCAAATGGATGTTCCCAGGCTAAGGGTCAGTCAAATCGGAGCTACAGCTGCATGGGGATCCGAGCTGCGATTGTGACTGTGACCTGCAACTGTGCCTGCGACCTGTGACCTCAGCTCACGGCAACAGCAGATCCCCAACCTTTGAGCAAGCCCAGGGATTGAACCCACATCCTCATGGCTAATAGTCAGGTTCGTTAACAACTGAGCCACGATGGGAACTCCAAGTAGTCATGAATTTTAAATAGAGGAATTTGATGTAAAGTGATAAAATGAAGTGGATAAGCAGAAAATAGAGACAGGTTGGCCAGGTTTGAATAGGACTTTAGGAATGAACAAATCCATTGTGTGTGTACAGCTATCGATGATTTAGCATTTTAAATATGTTACATAATGACTGAGCACGGTAAGTATATCATTATTTTGTAATCTCTTCTAAAATCTAGAAAGGTCAAGAAGATTATCTCCATTTAAAAGTAAGTAAACAGAATGTTGTAAAGATTTTAGGATTTTTCCCAAAACTGAATAAAGCTGATCTGCTATTTCAATCCAGCTGTTTGTCTTAAAATCCACACTCTTTCTACTCTACTCTGTTATGTCCTTAAACAATGGCTGATTTCTCATTGGAAGAGGGAGATCTAAGGCATTTTGAAAGATGAATAGCAGAATATGGTGGTGGAGTCCATGTAGGAAATCTAAATTGAAATTAAACTGACTTAAAAATCCCTTAATTTGGCCTAGGAGGTATGGGTGAAACTACGCCAGACATAGAAGACTCGAGAAAGACCTGTATTCACAGGACCCCAGTAATACATCTTCCTGTAACCTCTTAACAACAACAATCAATGTTGCTAACATTCCAGTTTATACCCTCTTTCTCCAGAGATTCAGGTTCATATGGTAAATCATCCATTTCCCAGATTACTCTGAAGGAAACCTTTACCAAATATTTTGCCACTGCATACCAAAAATTGCCATTATTCTAGAGTTTATACCCCATATTTGCCAGTCATTAGATGCTGGCTGCCCTGGAAAGGATGTGCTTCAAGAAAGGCTGAGGTTGCCCTCTTTGGCTTAAGGAAAATCATGGAAAAGAATAACAGATGAGATCTGTAGCTAGGAGCATAACTCTTTATCTCTTAAAGGAGAATTCACAAGTAATGGTGTCCACTATCCTTAATATACATTAGCGATTTTTGTATTTTACATCTCTTAACAACTGCTGTGTCCCTCTTTGTCAGGTGTCATCATCTTCAAATTTTGTACTCAAGAACATTTATTTATTTATTTATTTATTTATTTTTGTCTTTTTAGGGCCACACCCATGGCATGTGGAGCTTCCCAGAGCAGAGGTCACATCCTATGCCACAGACACAGCAATGCCAGATCTAAGCCACATCTGTGACCTGTACCTCAGCTCATGGCAACACCAGATCCTTAACTCACCGAGAGAGGCCAGGAATTGACCCTGCATCCTCATGGATTCTAGTCAGATTCATTTCTACTGAGCCACAGTGGGAACTCCTGGACTTTTAAAATTAAAGCCTATTTTATTTGATGTTTCATAACTAGGTGAAAGGCAGACTGTAAATTTGAATAGTTTTAATACAAAACTATAAGGGCATTCTGAGTATTTGCTCTATCTTATTATGAACTCTGGTACAGTCTAAGTCTGCTGTAATATACTTTTGGCATTAGGGCATCTCTTTATTAGAAAGGCTATATTGTAACATCAGATCCAATTCAGTCAGTTGACCAGACAATGAATCTTGTTGCTCTGTAATAGTTGCTAGCTGATTTTATTGCTGTTGCTGTACGTCTGAGATGGTTTAGTTTTAAATCCTAGACTGAGAGTGAAAGCTGTGAGATTATAAAGTTGGCAAATTAGAATTTTCTAAAACAGATTCACAATAAAAGAGTAAATTTCTTGAGTAGGCCGAGCATTTCTTTATTACTCACAGAAACGGAACTGAAAAAAAAGGCAACGCATTTCTTAAAAAATTTAAATGAACTTGTTCTATTAGATCCCTTTTTTGAATCTTTTAAAACTAAGTAAGTCAGCTCTGTCTCTATTTCTCCTAATAGTAACGGAAAGGATTCAGCTGGGGAGTCAGGGATAACTGCAGATTTAAAAACAGTGGTATCTATACTTTTCATTTAGACTGTCATTAGACCCTGAGATACTAACTATATATCCCTAAAATGACCTTCTCCAATCCCTCATACTATTATTAGCCTATTTACTATTTTGCATAAAATTTACCTAATTACAGCATTAAAAACTTTCTCACCATTTCCCCCTTCTCCTGGAATGATATTATCCTTTCAATAAATCACATATTTTTCTTGATATTCAGATAAATTTATAAATCTTAACAGTTTCCTGGAATTACTTTTAGTAACTCTCCACAGGACCCAGCCTTGAAAATCAATGCTTTCTGTGTCAACAATTCATGGTGAAATATGTCCATAAAGCTTGTGGTTTTAGCTTACTTTGGTGCTCACAATATAATGTCTATTCTTCGATGCTCAACAAAGAAGAAATACTCAACAAAGAAATAATTGAGGTGATGGGGTAAACTTACATTCTAAATTGAAAACAAACAAACCAACAAACATATATTTCTAAACAGGAAATTAACTATCAAGACCACAAATAATTTGTCAAAATGAGCTACTGACTAATGTAGATTCAAAATATTTTGAAAGATACGGATTTACACAGAAATTGAAATAGAAAAGGTCACGTATATTTTGTTGTTTTTTATGGTTGAGTAGTTTTCTATTGTGTATATATACCACATCTTAATCCATTCATCTGTCAATGGACATTTAGGTGGCTTCCATGTCTTGGCCATTGAGAATAGTGCTGCTCTGAACATAGGAGTGCATTGTTATCTTTTAAATGAAAGTTTTGTCCAGACACATGCCCAAGAGTGTGGTTGCTGGGTCATATTGTACTTCTATATTTAGTTTTCTGAGGTACCTACATGCTGTTTTCCATAGTGGTTATACTAATTTACCTTACCAACAGTGAAGGAGGGTACTCTTTTCTCAACACCTTCTCCAGTATTTGTTATTTGTTGACTTGTTAAGGATGGCCATTCTGACTGGTGTGAGGTGGTACCTCATTGTGGTTTGATTTGCATTTCTCTAATAATTAATGATGCTGAGCATTTTTTTCTCCATGTGCTTGTTGGCCATCTGTATATCTTCTTTAGAGAAATGTATATTCAGGTATTCTGCTCATTTTTCGATTAGGCTGTTGGTTTATTTGCTGTTGAGTTGTGTAAGTTGTTTGCATGTTTTAGAGATGAACCCCTTGTGAGTTGCATCAGTTAAAATTATTTTCTCCCATTCTGTATGTTGTCTCTTTTTTTACCCCCTGGGAGACTGACCTAAGAAAACATTTGTACAGTTGATGTCAGGGAATGTTTTGCTTATGTTCTCTTCTAAGAGTCGGTGTCTTGTATTTAAGTCTTTAAGCCATTTTGAGTTTATTTCTGTGCATGGTGTAAGGGTGTGTTCTAGTTTCATTGATTTTCCCAGCACCCCTTGCTGAAGAGACAGTCTTTTTCCCATTTTATATTCTTGCATCCCTTGCAAAGATTAATTGACCATAGGTGTCTGTGTTTATTTCTGGGTTCTCTATTTTGTTCCTTTGGGTCTGTATGTCTGTTTTTGTACCAGTACCACACTCTCTTGATTACTGCAGTTTGTAATATTGTCTTTATGTCTAGGAGAGTTATGCTTCCTGCTTGTTTTTTTCCTCAGGATTGCTTTGCCATTTGTAACAACATTTGTAACATAGTACAAGAGACTCTTGTACTAAGTGAAGTATGTCGGAAAGAGAAAGACAAATACCATATGATATCACTTATATCTGGAATCTAATACATGGCACGAAAGAATCTATCTACAGAAAAGAAACAAACTCATAGACTTGGAGAACAGACCTGTGGTTGCCAAGGGTAAGGGGGAGGGAGTGGGATGGACTAGGAGTTTGGGGTTAGTATATGCAACATTTTGCATTTAGGGTGGAAAAGCAATGAGATCCTGCTGAATAGCACAGTGTACTATATATAGTCACTTGTGATGGAACATGATGGAGGATAATGTGAGAAAAAGAATGTGTGTGTGTGTGTGAGTGTGTGTATGACTGGGTTACTTTCCTGTGCAGCAGAAATTGACAGAACATTGTAAATCAAAAATAATAGAAAAAATAAAAATCTTTTAAAAAATCAAAAGAATAAGGCCATGTGAAAGAAAGTCTTGAGGCTTGAGACACAGAAAGGAAAGAGAAAGGTAGGGTGGTGTACTTCAGTTGGTAGATACTGAGGGAAAGATTGGTTTTGTGACTAAGCACACAACGTAAGAAATTGAGGAAAGTCACATAGTTTTGGAGGAAAGAAAAATACTGTGTTATTAGAGGACAATTACTGTATTCACAAGTTCATAAATATTTTTAAAGGAAAATGAGAGAGGTGATACAGAAAAGGAAGGATGATACATATATTTTCAAGATAAAAAATTCTCAAAAAAAAAAATCAAAGACTAAACATAGTTATGGCAGGCAGCATGGTGATGTGGCCAAAAGTATCATCTGGGACCACAATAAAGAAGATGGACTCTAGATTCAGATAGCCTGGCTTCAAATCCTACTTTCGTTATTGGGCATGCTCCTTACACTCTTACCGCAGATTTCTCTTTTGTTATTTGTGAATATTAATAAGGCTACCTCCTAGATATATAAGGATCAAAGGATAAGTAACTATAGAAAACTTAGAACAGTGCCTAGCAAATCATAAACTTTAGAGTTATGTATGAATGGATGATAGATGATAGAATCACAGATAATTCACAGGTTTTGAGCCTACAGTTTTGATTAGGTAGGAAAATGTATTGATATGGAACATAGAGTGGTAGATTGCAAATAAGGCTCCAAATTCTTCCCTTTCCATGACCCCTCGATTCTGCAATGACTATGTAATTTGTTTTGACTGATTTGATTTTAGCAAATATAAGACAAGCAAAGGTCTTGGAAATATATGTTCATTGCTCTTGTGTTGCACTTTTAACTCTAGGACTACCAGGTGAACAAACCTTAGCTATCCTGCTAGAGTATGAGAAACCACAAGAATAGAACTAAGTCTGCTTGGTTGACACTTTGGCAACCAACAGACAAGTATTAAGGCCATTTTAAACATTCAACCACCAGCCCAGTAATCAGCTTACCAAAAATACATGAAGTAGCCAAGCAGATATTGAGTTCACCCAAATGGGAAAACCTCCCTATCCTTGCAATCGCCCCCATAGAAAATGAGTAAAACTGTTAAATTTTATGGTGATTTGTTATGTAAAGCTAACTGACACAAGAATTGGTACTCAGAAGTGTGGCAATACTGTAACAAAAACATATAATATATAGTATTGGCTTTGTGACTGAGTAGCAGGCAAAGGCTAGAAAAATGGTGAGGAAGATATAAGGCATGAACAAGAGACCTAACACCATGAAGAGGGGAAAGAAGTTCTCACGTAGTTAGAAAACCAAGCATAGGAGGAGAGCTGTGTAAAAGGTCTGGTGAGCTAACAGGAAAGACTAGAGTAGGAAGTCAGAGAGCTCTCAGAGCTGTGTGGCCTGGAAAATATAAACAAAACTTATAAATCATCAAAATAGCTTTCTCCATATGTCTGTTTAAATGAAAATACATTTTGGAGTTTTGCAGGAGTATAGAAAGAATATTTAATGTGAAATCATAAAAAAAAAACATGAGACATTTCCAAATTAAGTTAAAATAAAAAGTTATATAGTAAATGACATATACTGATGAGATAATGCTGGTTTAAACAGGAAACAAAATTCATATAGCCATAGTAATTAAAATATTAAATATAAACTTAATAGAATTTGAGAGAGAATTACTTTGGCAGGATGAAAGACTCTATTTATAAATAAGCTAGTACTCTTATTTACAATCATAAAGAGTCAATATACAGTGTCAAAATTGATGAATATATATACAAGAGCTCATAACATGTTATAATAACTTGACATTATATAGGAGTATGGAAATAAATTACAGATGAAGCAACAATACTATTTTCCTCTTAAAAATGAGTGAGGGTGAAAGAGCTTTGGGAATATTTAAATATGTTTTAATTGTTTGCATGCATCTGTTAAATACATAAAATAAGTATCAACTTTTGTTTATGATATATGTGGGTGAACTGAATAACATCCCCATGTAATTTATATGTTGAAACCCTAACTGTCAGCATGATGGTAGGTAGATATAGGGTTTGGGAGGAAATTTGCTTTAGGTCATGAGGGTAGGGACCTCATAATGATGAGACTAATATTCTTATAAGAAGAGACACTAGAATACTCTCTGTCTCTCTCTGCCATGTGAGAATATAGCAAGAAGCCCATTGTCTCCATGCCAGTGAAGGGGAACAGAATACAGCATCCAAGGATGGACCACTTTGGCACGTGCAATATTTCAAACTAAAGGCAGTCAGTGCCCAGCAGACTCAGGAAGAGTTTTTCATTCCCTCTTAACTGCCTAAAAGTACTTAGATAAGGGGCCTGCACCAGAAAGAGAAAAATTTTATATCAAAAAGACTTATGTCCATGATGTGGCAAATAATTTTTTTTTATCAAATATATGCCTTTCTAAGTTTCCCATGTACTATCTTTTTCCTTGAAGCAGCAGACCCCTACCTCCTCTCTTTAGATCAAAATGGTAATTACCAAAGAGTTTCATATTGCTATGGGACTCCAGTACATATGAAATTGATCTTTCTGCTCTTAGTCTATCCTATGTCAATTTAATTATTAGATCAGCCAAAGAAACTAGAAGGGAAGAAAGACAAAAACCTTTTTGCTTCCACACCAGGAAAAGTATTTTCCACAAAACCCTCCAAGCTTGCACCCTAATCTAAACTTTCAGACTCCAGAACAGTGAGAAAATAAATTTCTGTTGTTTAAACCATCCAGTCTATAATCTTTTTATGGCATTGTGATCTGACTGAGGTAAAAGTAGCTTGAATTATAATGGCCTTCCTGCCAAGAACAACTGAAAAAGCAAAATAAATTACAAAATAATTGTACCTGAAGGCATTGGAAAGAAATCAACGCAATCAGAACTTGAGGAAAAAGGTCCCAGAAAGAAGTATAATTTACTATGCTCAAGAAGGCATTGTCTGCCATTTTTCGCTTTCAAAATATGTACTAATTTGAATGGAATCAAGTTGATGGTGTAGGAAGACCCTGGGTTTGCTTTCCCGCAAAACATGTCAAAACTACAACTACATGTGAAGCAGCTCTCACCAAAAAATGACCTGGGGACTAGTGGAATGGCTCTTCTACAATCAAGGTTGTAAAGAGAGAACCATGTGGAGCTTCGTAGAGGGTTGAGAACACTCTAGTAAGGACTATACCCCTAGCAGGTGACACACAATAGAAAGGGGATATCACAGGCTTGGGAATTTTCCTTGACTAATGAGTGGTCTGTGCCCCCTGCTGAACACCACAGCCATGGAGTTCGACACTGGGAAGAAAGCATCTTAGCTGTTTTTTTTGTTTTTTTTTTTTGGCTTTTTGCCTTATCTAGGGCTGCGCCCACGGCATAGGGAGGTTCCCAGGCTAGGGGTCTAACAGGAGCTGTAGCTCCCGGACTTCACCACAGCCACAGCAATGCGGGATCCGAGCCACATCTGCAACCTACACCTACATCACAGTGGATCCTTAACCCACTGAGCAAGGCCAGGGATCGAGCCTGCAACCTCATGGTTCCTAGTCGGATTCGTTAACCACTGAGCCATGACGGGAATGCCCAGCATCTTAGCTGGTTTTAAAACCAGTAGGCCTTATTGGAAAGTTTTGTGAGAATCAGGAACTCTGCTCTTGAGGAGTGCATGCCAAGACTTGCTTGTTTCCAGTCCCAGCTCAGAGGTAGCAGATGAACCACTTTCTGGTGCACTGGCTGGCCTATCAGAACTGCTCCAGTCTCAGTGCAGATATCAAATTGCACCAGGCTTCTGCTCCAGCTCCTCTTGCTTCCGCACTTCTCCTGCTAAGGTGGAAACGGCCAATGCCAACTTGTCCACACGCACTGAGGAAGGAGCAGAGCCCCTCAGGATATAGGCTTGCATCTAGCCAAGGCACAGAGTCTGAACCAGCTCAGAAGTATGACTCTTATTTCGTAGGCCCTAATATCAGATTAAGTGAAAGAGAAGATTACATAACCAACCTGGAAGACGGAATGGTCATAATGAAAAGGAGTATGGATGCTCCTTAAAAAAATTAAAAATAGAACTACATATGGTCCAGCAATTCCACTTATGAAAAGATATATGTACCCCAATGCTCATTATCTACAATAGTCAAGATATGGAAACAACGCTAGTCCATCAACAGAGGAATAGATAAAGATGTGGTACATCTTATCTTTACCTTCCTATTATTTTTCTCTTTTGAGTCCCTGACCAGCTTCCCAAGCCATTTTGCTACTGTTCATGAATTTATGTATATTCTAATTTGGAGATACTTACTTTTTCCTAAAAATATAAAAGCTGGGGTACTACCTGAAATTCTGATTATTTAGAGGATTTTCGTTCATAACTGTATAAAGATAAAAACTTAGTGAGACTGGAGTGAAATGGCCATACATAATTGGTCTAAACCTACATAGTGTTGACAGATCTATAAACCGATATTCCTCCTCTTCGAGTCACAGGGCTTAACACATAAAAATGTGCTGAGACAAGAGTGGGTCCAGGCTGCTTATCCAGCTTGCTTATAGCCCGTGACCCATATAGTTCTTAGTCCTAGATAGACCACTTCCAACATACAGTGGATTGTATGTGGACCTCCTTAAAGTTATGTCTTTGTATGTATCAGAGGAACTTGTTCATGATAATCAAGGCCCAGTAACACAAAAGTATTGTTTTTATTTTTCTTTTTTAAACGTGTGTGATTTTTCCACACGTTGGTCCAAAGTGATTCTCTCACAAGCAACCTTGCTCCAGAACCCATGCATTATTGTTCAGCAACTGGAATTTGTCAATAGCTCTACACAGCATCATTTCTCAACCCTGGTACTTCAAAAATCATAAGGTCTGTAGGATTATATGGCTCAAGTGCTTTGGCCTGAGATAAATAAATTGTCAGATATTTCTCCAGGTTTTTTGTTGTTGTCGTTGCTAGAGGTGGGTAGAGTCAGCAGAGAATTGCATATGGACAGCCATCTGCAAGTTGCCCCATGACAAGGCAAGGAAAGGAGAATGTTTCTATAGAGAAAAAAGAGGAGCTGAGAGGTCTATGGAAAATAAGGGATTTATGGCTTTTTGTTTCTTTCTTTCTTTCTTTTTTAACTGGCCTGAGTCCTTGCCAGGAAAGAAAGGAATCTTTCTTTTTCCTGGTGGGCTCTGCTATTTCAAGCAGGGTGTGAAAGCTCCCCTTTATGTTTTCCCAACCATTTAATCTTTGTTTGTTAATCTTTCACAGTAGCAAAGTGGCTTATACTACACTTTGGACCTGATGCAAAATATTTTTCTTTTCTGGACCCCACTGAATGCTTGGAGATTATTATGTCACCCAACATATTGGGCTGATAAGTATCCTTATGGATGGAATATACAGGTTCCATAAACCTGAATCTTTGATTAAGAAAATGCAGTATTTAATAATTATCTTTAATTTGAAGGAGAGGTTTGGCACTCCCAAGATGACCAGATGGTTAAATCCTAATGGATGGGACAGGCCCCTGAATCTTCACCTGGTTTATTTCTTACCCTTAGGAATACATGTGCCTTCTCAAGTTTTCTAGGCTACTGGTCACCTCTTTCTCATCCAACCCAGCTAATAAAACGTCATTGATATAATGAATCAATGTCATATTCTGAGACTGTCCAGCCAGTCCAGATTTCTTTAGTCTGTTATTAATGATGGTGGGAGAAATTAAGACTAGAGTAAAACTGTAAGTGTGTGTTATTATCTTTGCATGTTAATAAAAACATAAGGTTTTACATTTGTCTCTGATTAGGATAGAAAAGAACTCATCCACCAAATAAATGGCTATGTATCATGTATCTGGGCCCTTACTAAACTCTTCTGGGAAACATACCTTATCTGTCACAGTGGTTGTGATTAGGGCTACTATGGGATGAGTCTGAGGTAGTCTATAGTCAGCTTTTAGAATCCATCTGATTCTTTAGGGTCAGAAGACAAGTAGAGATGAATCAAACAAAGCTATATTGAGCCCACTGTCCCTACATACATCCTTAGGGATGGCATTTATCTCCACCATTTCTTGAATAATATGATACTTTTTGGGGTTTATTCAAAGTTGATGGCCTTTCCTATTAAGATTGTTAAAGAACAAAAGGTAATGAAAGGAAAAACAAACATACCAGACTAAATCAGAGAGAAAAGTTGTTTTGATAAACCCTTACAAAAAGTGACTTACAAAAAGAGAAAAATGCAATGTTATTAATAGGAGTAGAAAAGGGAATGTCACCAGGAAGGCTACAAATATTAAACTCAGAATAAGATTAACAATTCTTTGCCTAATAAACTTGAAAATTTTAAAGGAAATGGAGAAATTCCTTACACAATTTTACTCAGGAAAACAAATTTAAAAAGATATATAAAATATGAATACTGCTATCTCTTTGAGACAGGAAGGAAGGAGTCAGGACACAAATGTTAAAAGAATGTGGAGGCAGGCACAGTAGTTGAGAAAAACAGGATATGACAAAAACTGACTGGAATGAGCTAAACCCAAGATGGCATTAAGTAAGGTCTAGTCCTTTAGCTCATTATGCCTTCATTATTACACTAAGAAAACATTTCCACTTGCACCGTAATGGTTCCAGGGCTGAACTATAAATAAGGCCAAGAAATGGGCAATGGCCCAACTCCTGGAAATCCCCACCCCATAATAAGAATATTCCTGCCACTCTTTAGTATATGAAATTAACCAGCCTTCAAAAACGAATAGCCCATACCGTGGGTAGCTCTCACCTTCTGAGTTGGTCCACATGCTGCTTGCAGTTTGTGTATCTCTGTAAATAATCTTGCCTTCACTTTACTTTGGCTTTCTCTTGACTTTTTCCCTGTAAAAAACCAAGGACCCTCACTTAATAGCCGTGCCCAGAAACTCACGTGTCCTGTAATGCAAAATTCCCTTCTCTTGCACCACCTTAGAGAGATATAATCAATAACTTAAAAGTTTCCACAAGGCAAACTCTAGGTAGTTTCACCAAAAGATAAAAAAAAAATAGTATCAATTATATACAATTCTTCCAAAATATATGAAAAGAGGAAATAATCCACGAGTAAATTATGAGATAGTGATAAATTTGATTCCAAGGCTGACAAGGACATTAGAATAAAGGCAAGAGTCAGGGCTTAGCAAACATAAGATAAACAAAGACGCAACTAAGACGCATAAACTATGAACGAACATTCAAAAAACCTAAACAAAAAGTACCAAATAAAATATAACAATACATTCAAAAGATAAATATCATAATATCTTAGATTTATTTGAGGAATACATTGGCCTAATCTATGCAAATTAATCAGTGCTGCAAAAACAGTGGAGAGAATTTCTTTAATTTGGTAAAGATCATCCACTAAAAAGTATGTAAAACGTGACTCCTTAATACTGAAGTGATGGTAACTTTCCCCCTTAATTTAGAAATGAGATACAGTTTTGTTTGTTTGTTTTTGCTTTTCAGAGCTGCACCTGAGGCATACGGAAGTTCCTAGGCTAGAGGTTGAATTGGAGCTGCACCTGCCAGCCTTTGCCCCAGCTACAGCAACACAGGACCTGAGCCATGTCTGTGACCTACACCACAACTCACAGCAGCAAGAATAATCAACCCACTGATCAAGGCCAGAGATCGAACCTACATCCTCATGGCTACTAGTTGGGTTCATGATCCCCTGAGCCACAATGGGAACTCCCATTCATAGCAGTTTCATTCAACACAATTTTAGTAGGACCTTGTTAATGAATTAAGGAAAACATAAAAAACGGTATAAGAATTAGATAGGAGGATGTTTTAAAAAATCATTATTTTGATACAATATGATTGTTTAAGCAGAAAATCAATTGTTTGAATAAGTAGCTGAGCTTAAGAATCTTATTGCATACAAAACCAACATAATAGCAATTTTATTTCTGCATACTAGCAACAAAGAGAATATTTAGTACATACTATGCATCAAATATCTAGTAATTAATGTAATAAAATATTTTAAGAACACTATTTATTAGTGTTCTCAATATTATAAATATGTTAAATCCTCTTAAGTTCACATAAACTCCTTATTTAGTTATTTATTTTTGCTTTTTGTAGAGTTGCACCCATGGCATATGGAGGTTCCCAGGTTAGGGGGTCTAATTGGAGCTACAGCTGCTGACCTATGCCACAGTAACACCAGATTCAAGCTGTGTCTGTGACCTACACCACAGCTCATAGCAATGCCCGATCCTTAAGCCACTGAGCAAGGCCAGGGATTGAACTCACAACCTCATGGTTCTTAGTCAGATTCATTTCCTCTGTGCCATGACAGGAACTCATAACTCTTTACATGGAATTTCGATGCCCAAGAATAGAAAAATCTCGAAGGAGATTAACACGAATGAGGAATTTGTTCTATCACATATCAGGTTTACAGCAGTGCTAATTGTACATTAATAAGGGAGAAAGGAAGGAAAATATAAAAAATAAAGAGTCCAGAAAGAGAAATCCTATATGTATTTGTTACCAAATTTCTTGCATATATAGCACTGCAATGCAGTAACTAAAGGATTGCCATTCAAATTAATGGTGCTGGGTCAAGCTGCTATCAATGTGGAAAAAAAAATCTTGACTGTTATTTCTCCACTTATACAAATCAATTACACATGGATTAAGGAACTAAAGTTCAAATGTAAAAGACTAAATCTTGGAAAACGTAATACAGGAAAATATTTTATGATTTTGGATTAGACAAAAATTCCTTAATACAGAAATTGCAAGTACCAATACACACTCACCAGAAAGACTACTATTTGAAAAACGAAAAAGGGGATTTCCAGCTGTGGCACAAAGGATGGGCCACATCTCTGGAGCACTGGGACCAGTGAGTGGTTGGGAATTCAATCCCCAACCTGGCACAGTGGTTTAAAGGATCCAGCGTTGCCACAGCTCCAGTCACAAGTGTGGCTTGAATCTGAAATCTGGCCCAGGAATTCTGTTTGCCATTGGGCGACTGAAAAAAAAAAAAAAAAGTCAAAAAAAAGTAATAATTACCGTTAATGTAGAGCCACTGGGGCTCTCATACTCTGCTTGTAGGCAAACAAATTGGAACAACCACTTTGAAAAACTGGTATTAAATTTTAAAACTAAACCTGTGTGTGACCTCAACCCATAAATTCCAATTCTCTGTATTCACATAACAGGAATGAGTACATCTGAGCCTTCAAAGATGTTTATTAACTGTGTGCAGCTATATATGTAATGGCTCCAAATTATATTTTTACCCAACCAGTCATCAGCTGTAAAAATAAACAAAGCAATTGTAGTATGTTTACAAAGTGGAATATTATGCTACAGTGAAAATGAATGAACTATTGTCATGCAACAACATGTAAGATCACATATGAATGGTTAGTGAAAGGCATAGTCAAAAAAGAGTATATGTCCAATTCGATGCATAGAGATCAATAACAGGCAAATGATCTGTGACATTAGAAGTCAGAATAGTAGTCACTTATGGCAGGAAGGGTTTTAGCAGTGCAGAGGAACAACGGAGGCTTCTAAAGTCCAAACAGTGTCCTGTGCTCTTAATTTTGTGAGTGCTTTTATGAATGTAGTACCTTTGCTAAAAAAAAATTAAAAAGGCACACAGCGCAGTTATAATTTGTATACTTTTCTTCATTAATGTTACCCTTCAATAAAAAGGAACTTAAAAAAAACTAACATTAAAAGAATTTATGGCTAAAATTATTACACTTAAAAATCAATGCTAGCTCAATAAATAAAACTCTAATGCAGATCTGCTTAATTGACTAAATCTTTGGAGGAAGAATCACTAATAAGATTGATCTCATTCTTTGACCTTCATGTGACTATGACTTTTTAGAGATGGTCATTGTGTGTTTAAGATGATTTTCCTCTGCCCTTCATTTTTTCATCATTAACATGTAAAGTTTCTTGAGTTATCCATGGTGTACTCTTTACAGGTGATAATACACAGACATAATGTCACTCAGTTTTCATTAATTTTTATGTGAACTTGTTTTCTCCAGTGTTTCCTATGTTCTTCTTTATCCTGGAGCTAGTTGCAAGGTGGCAAGACCTTGCTGTCTGGTCTCAGTTCAGGGTGAAGAAAGAGTCTGTCATGCAGGATTTGTGGGTTAGGATATAAGCTGCATTTATTAACAGAGACCTCTCTGCTAGGATTTGGAACATGAGCTTGGCTAATAATCAAGGATTTACATCTTTTTTTAGCCATGGTCCATCAAATTCATATCTCCTTCATAATTTTTCTAAGTCGAGGAGTGGCTAGACCACAGAATTATTCAGTGATTTATTTGTTGAAAATACCATCCAACAGTGCCATCAGTCAAAGGAACGTCCATAACAGATCCGTGCTACAGTGGTGAAATCTGACACTTCTGTTCTTGGACTAAAATAAAAGAGGCGAGGCCTATATTAACACCTATAAGTTATAATGACCTAAAAGAATATTACTATCCTTCCTACTAAGTTTCCTCATGTCAGATAACATTCTACAAGTTGAATTATTAATCAATGCTGGACCTATAAGCTGGTCTTATAGTAATAAAATTAAACACTTAAAAGCCATCCGTTCTTAATTCGCTGCAGATACAGCTATGAAAGCATAAGTAACAGATACTCAAAACCTCTTTTATAATAATAGAATGCTTTTCAATTGCATGCCTGTGCTACTTAGACAGAAGTTAAGAGCAGGAAAGAAACCGGGAAAAAGTTCTTTCCCAGAACTATAGCCCACCCTAGAGATAAAAGCAAAGAGATCAACACCCTGTCGGTAAGAACACATCCAGGTCAAAAAATTATACAGCTCTGCAGAATTGCTTTATGTCATTCCAGCACTACTGTAAGTAGATGTCATGTGGCCACTGCTGGATTATTTTTCACTCTCTCTCCGGTGGCCTGCAGTGTGAACACCATTTAACAGTGTTAAAAAAGGAGACGGTCAGGAATCCCCTTGCGGTACTCTGTGTTCAGGCTCCAGTATTGTCACTGCTGCAGCTCCAGTCACTGCTGTGGTGCCGGTTCGATCCCTGTCTAAGTAACTTCCACAGGTGTGGAGGTGTCGTCAAAAAAAAAAAAAAGGAAAAAGAAAAAGAAAAGAGGAAATAAAGAGAGAGAGAGAGAATCAGCTGAAAACGGAGTTACTGATGCTAAGCCTCACATCAGTAAAGCAAGACAGGATATAACCCAGCGGCAGTTTCAGCTTCTCCCAAGAATGTAAACTTTTAAAGCAGTCAATCTGAAATTACCTGGTCATCATTTGCGAGGCAATCTAAGTGATCTGCCTCTCTCAGGGAGATGACTGAGATTGAAGCAATCCTCTCTTTCCTAATAACTTTTCCTTCCCTGGTTCTATCTAAAAATCTTTCTTTTTCCTACAAATCTTTGGTGCTCCTTTCTGTTTGCTGGGTGGGATGTTACACGGTTCATAAGTTATTGAATAAGGCCAATTAAATCTTTAAATTTACTTAGCTGGATTTTGCTTGTTCATTTTTTAAATTGTATCAAGTAAACATATGGTGAGGAGGTTAAGTTCAGCCCTGGAAGTGAATACAGGTGGTGTGAGGTCCTTGAGCATGTATGATTCAGGCAGGAAAAAATTTAATATACGTTTTGTCTGTTGTAACTGTTTATCTTCCTCAGGAAAAGCTGAATTTTGTTATGTTTGAATGTCTTTATGTAAGGTCCAATAAGCCTGTCATTGTTTACAGTCATTTGGTCAAAACGAATCCAAGTTTTCCACATTTCAAAGAGAAAAACAGCACTCAAATATCAGATCACACCAGAATAAATATTATGAGAAGTGCAGTATGATGAGGCACAATACAATATGACTAGACCGTGTACTCTTCCGAACAAAAATATTCTGATGCTTTTAGTGCTCTTTTCCTCCAGAATTCAGTGGCCTGTCCTTTGACCAAAAGTTCATATGTTCCCTTAGGATAGTCAGTGTATGTTGCCCCACGTGGAATTTCATCCAGTGATGGGGTCGCCTTTCACACCATATGCAAGGTCTTAGGAGAGTAGCGCTGGATACATAATATTATCAACTGCTTCAGATCCATTAGCCTCTGGGACCTGTCAGCTCTTCTCTACCATGGATCATGTGCTCCTCCTGACCCCATCTGAGCCTCTGCTCATCACCATAAGTTCCACTTATCCCTACATTTTCCTGTGTAAGCTCATTCAAGGAGAAATAGTGGCTGAATAATTGACCTCTTAAAACCAAACACAATTCTCATTCACGTATATATTGTCACACCCTTCATTTCTCCTTATAAATTTTGGCAGTTTAGAAGGGAGGTTCCTTGAAGACATAGGTTATGTGTTTTTTTTTTTTTCTTTTAATTATGTGAACATAACTTTGAGAGTTTACACATAACGAGTCAATTATTTAAATTAACACATTTGGTTAAAGCTTCTTTGTGTTACTTTCCATCAATTCTTAGATATTCCACCCTGACACAGCAAATAGGGTCCTTAACCTAGATATCAACTGAGAAGAGGAAGAAGCTTAAATCTCAGAGAGCCAGAATTTTTAGAACAGTTTCTACTTTTATCCAGAGGAGGTGTCCTGGTGAAAGATACTGGCAGCACTGTATTCCCAGATTCCAGTGACATTTCTGCAAAGATCCCTTAAAATGAGAGATACTGTTGTACATTCTGATTGTGTCAGTAAAATCTATGACATTACCCCTATTTTTGACACCGCTCCACACAACCTTAAGCCAATAGCCTAATGGACTTTTTCCTATGTATTTTCCTATTTCTTTGTTTTTAGTGCAGTACTGTGATTTATTAAAAAAATAAACTTGGTCATTCAGATGACCAGAATATATTTCTTATGTATTTCTCACCCAACATTCCTAGTTGACCGTTTGCAAAATCCTTGGGATCCCTTAAGCGATAAGAGCAATGGGAAAATCTTTGGCCATAATATTTGGTCTCTTGCCCTCAGTTCTTGAAGTTACTTCAGAGTCATAAATGTGAAATGAGCGCGTTGCTCTTCAGGACGATACTCTTTCCATCAAAACCAAGTTTGTGGGAGTTCCCGTCGTGGCGCAGCGGTTAACGAATCCGACTAGGAACCATGAGGTTGCGGGTTCGATCCCTGGCCTTGCTCAGTGGGTTAACGATCCGGCGTTGCCGTGAGCTGTGGTGTAGGTCGCAGACGCGGCTCGGATCCTGCGTTGCTGTGGCTCTGGCGTAGGCCGGCAGCTACAGCTCCGATTAGACC
>PVHT020004944.1:15338167-15384407 GCA_004024745.2 Catagonus wagneri
AGACTTCACAAAAACCCAAAATGAGAAGGTTCAGAGAGCTACTAGGTTGGGAAACCAGAACCTCCATGTGTCTCCATGCTGGGCCCCAAACTCCACGAAGACAAAACTCCTTTGTTTGTTTCTTCATCTATTTATCCTTTATTTGGCTGATGACTTGTATCTTTTAATAGCCTTTATAATAAATGGGTAATCTAGTGAATAAATGAGCTTCCTGGGTTCTGTGAGCTGCTCTAGCAAAGTAATCAAACCCAAGGAAGGGGTCATGGAAACATTTTATTTATAGCCAGTTCCTCAGAAGTACAGGTAACAACATGGGATTATAACTGGAGTGTGAGTTTATGGGATTGAACCCTTTACCTGTAGGATCTGATGCTATCTCTAAGTAATTAGCGTCAGAACTGAACTAAATTATAAGACACCCAAATGGAGTCCTAAGCACTGCTTGGTGATGTGTGGCAAACTCCCTAACCCCCACCACACACACACAATGGGTTTTTGTTTTTATTGTTATTTTTAAGATTATAGTTAAAAAATACATAAATAAATAAATTATAGTTGAATTACAATTTTGGGCCTATTTCCTCTGTATATCAAATTGACCCAGGTGTGTGTGCTTGTGTGTGTGTGTGCGTGTGTGTGTGTGTGCGTGTGTCTGTGTTTCCTTTCCTATACTATCTTCCATTATGATCTATCCCAAGAGACTGGATATAGTTCCCTGTGTTATACAGTAGAGTCTTATCTCACTGTCTATCCATTTTAAATGTAATAGTTTGTATCTATTAACCCCAAACTCCCAGTCCATCCCATTCCTTCCCTGTCCCCTTTGGCAATTACAAGTCTGTTCTTTAATAGCCAAGACATGAAAGCAACCTAAATGCCCATCAGCAGAGGAATGGATAAAGAAGATGTGGTACATAAATACAATGGAACAGTACTCAGCCATAAAAAATAATTAAATAATGCTATATGTTGCACCATATATATAACTAGAGATTATCACACTAATGAAGTAAGTGAAAAATACAAAGAAAAGCACTAAATGATATGACTTATAAAGGGAATCTAAAATATGACATAAATTAACCTATCTACAGAACAGAAAGAGACTCAACACTGGAATTTGGTTATCAGAACCCACTAATACATAGTATCATATTCCACCTGCTTGCTCTTTGATTGTCCCAGTTGCAGTGATGAGAGGCAGTGTGGTGCATGGTTAATAACACAAGATATGGAGTTTAAAACTTACTATTGCCTATACTTAGAAATACTGTTTTCATCATTGAATGTTGAAGTGAAATTGAAGTGTAGTCTTTGCTCTGTTGAAAACATGGCATCTATGATAACCAAACTAAATGAAACAATTTATATTTAAGTATACTTAAAATTGAAAAATTGTGTCTAAAATGTAATTAAATGATATTACTCTGTTTCATCACTAGTGTCACAGAATAGCAACCTGAATATTTCAAAAATGTAGAATTTATAGGCTAAATAGTATAGGTCTCATAAAACAGATTGATGTGAATCATTTTCAAAAAAAAAAACTTAAAAGGATCAAAAAGACCTAAAGATAAATTAACTTAGTATATGTGTCATTAGTAGATGGATAGTGTCAATAGTTACTGTTCTTAGTAATAAGAATCAATCTAGATGACCTAAGCCAAAAGGGAATTTTGATAAGAAATAGGAGAAAGATTTGGAATGTTGGCAGAAAAAAAAAGTTTATGAGTCTAAACTTGGAGACTTTTGAAATAAAGAAAATGCCTGAGAACTAAGAGTTTACCTGGACCAATTAGTCCTCTGCCTCTGTCATCACCTCTTCCTTTCCCTGCGTGGTCTGTATTGATAATGACTTTTAGCTCATCACATGGCAGGCACAGGCTGTCTTAACTCCTGAATGGAAGAATGATTTTGCCTTCCAGGCTTCAATGGTAAAAGGTAAGCAGAGATCCTAGGGAGTTAGAAAATACCCTCGTATCAAGACTACACTCAGTAATACTCTCCTATCAAAAATACACTCAATAATATTCCATTACATATAAGTACCACATCTTCTTTATCCATTCCTCTGTCAACAGACATTTAGCCATTAAAAAAGGAATGAAATAATGCCATTTGCAACAACATGGATGGACCTAGAGGTTATCATACTAAGTGAAGTAAGTCAAAGAAAGACAAACATTACATGGCATCACTTATATGTCCAACCTAAAAAGAAGATACAAATGAACTTATTCGCAGAACTGAAACAGACTCATGAACTTTGAAAATAAACTTATGGGAGGAGTTCCCATTGTGGCACAAATGTTAACAAACCTGACTAGGAGCCGTGAGGTAGCCAGTTTGACCTCTGGCCTTACTCAGCAGGTTAAGGATCCAGGTGTCCGAGAGCTGTGGTGTAGGTCACAGATGTGGCTCAGATCTGATGTTGCTGTGGCTGTGGTGTAGGCTGGCAGCTGTATTTCTGATTAGATCCCTAGCCTGGGAACCTCCATATGCTGTGGGTGTGGCCCTAAAAAGCAAAAGAAAATAAGCTTATGGTTATCAAGAGAGACAGATGTGGGCAGTGGGTTGGTGGTTTGGGATTGGCATATGCATATTGAGGTATATGAAATGATTGGCTGACAGGGACATATCGTACCGCATAAGGAACTCTACCCAACACTCTGTGATAATCTATATGGACAAAGAAACTGAAATAGAAAAAAAAAAAAAGAAAAGTCTACCTGCAGTAGAAGAGAAGGAATTTCCTTTAAGGAATTCAGGAAATATTAGAAAAGATTAGTGCCAGGAAGCCTAAGGCTAATGGGCGTTCCCTTTAGAGAGTCATTCTTTTCTCTGGCCTGCATGTGGGAATACAATTTCTATTAAAGTGAAGTTGTAAACTTGGACTTCAGTAATAAGAATTCTATGTCACTGTTTTAATTTGTAGTTAATTTACTCTTGTGTACGTTTGTTCCTCCTCTAAGGTATAATAATTTATTATTGACAATAACTAAACATTTTCTCATCTGAAAGATGAATAGGTTGTTCACTGCTTATCGGGTAAAACCAGTTTGTGCAAAATGTTCAAGAAACTCTGGAAACATTTTATTTTCTAAAGAGCAATGTCTCAGTCGCTATATTCTACTTACTGGAAAGCCAATCACAGCAATATTTTTTTTTATTTTCAAAATCATGTATCTTATTTTTCCTTATTTTTGATCCTGAAAAAATTAACTTCCTGAAATTTTCAGTGTTTGTTTTGTTATTTGATTATTTACTTTAACTATTTCTTTGGACACTTAACTAGATTTCTAAATATAAATGTTGACCATTTTTCTTTATTTGTTGGATGAGGATGGAGCTAAAGATAGGGCTATTTATGATTGAAGAAGTCATTATTTTCTCGTTTTTATTGTTATTAAATAAATAGCAAAATAGCAAATAGCAAGAACAATTACTTTTCATATACCAACTCTGATCACTAGGGAAATTATCTGAAAATTTAGGTATCATCAAAAACACTGATTAAGTAAAACAATAACATTGATAGTATGTCCAGGAGAAATGGCAGAAACATCAGATATGAGGAAATAAAGTAGATTTCTAGAATTAAATTTTTCTATGTAAATCCATATTCAGTAGTTATAAGACAAAGTGACTTAGAAGTATTTCAGAACCCAAATATTACACATTTTCAAATTTAGCAATAATGAAGTTTACTGATTTCTTGAGATGACTTTGGTTTTCTTCAAATTGCAAGCCTTTTTTCAACGAAAAACAAGATCCAAAGGTCTCACATGGAAGTTGTTATAGTGCCATTTTGCAAACATTTTGAGAATTTGGAAAAAACAAGTACCCCCTACTTTGGCTTCCTGTTTTCAAATCTGTTCTTAGGGCTCCTTTTCAAATCTTTTAACAACCAGAGAGTGTTTAGTTCTTCAAGTAATATGTTTATCAAGTAAGGTTGCAAGTTTTTGAAATAATGCCAGCAGACTCAGGTTACTGAAGACAGTTTGCAATACAAAATGTTAATGTGCTGATCAGGGAAGGGTTTCATTTATACTTCTTCTAGTTTGGTCTGTAGAAAGATTCAGTATACTTTTAAAATACTTCATTTAACAATGAAGTATTTTCTTCATTTATTACATATTGTGTTGTGAAAAAAGTTTGTTGTTAGTATTACAGGAATGATCCTTTTCCCATGTCAATCAGCCATAAAAAGTCATGAAAGAAAGATATTTTGTTCTATGCTGTGAGAATGATTTTTGTGGCCTGGGAAATAACTGCATTTTTTGGGGGGGAAGAAAAACAATAAATTATTGATGACATGTCACCAGCTAAAAAAAAAAAAAAAAACTAACGGGCAAAACATCAAATTAAAAATAGCCAGAAAACAGAATAAAAATATGAAGATAAATCATTATTTAAAAATATACCACCTTCAATGGGGAGCAGAAAGCTCTTACATTAATGAGAAAAGGAAATTTGGTTATAGCAAAAATATGAACTACGCTGAGGAAACAGATTTTTAAAATTGTTTTCAGTGCACTATGAAATTTTGTACATGAAAATTATATTATTGAAATTCAGGTTATTGGGAATACTTCTCAGTAAAAGGGCTGCTGATTAGTGTTATATTTTCTAGGAGTTCCCGTCGTGGCGCAGCAGAAATGAATCCGACTGGGAACCATGAGGTTGCGGGTTCGATCCCTGGCCTTGCTCTCAGTGGGTTAACGATCTGGCGTTGCCATGAGCTGTGGTGTAGGCTGCAGACGCGGCTCGGATCTGACATTGCTGTGGCTGTGGTGCAGGCTGGCAGCTACAGCTCCGATTAGACCCCTAGCCTGGGAACCTCCATATGCCACAGGTGCAACCCATAAAAAGACAAATAAATAGGTAAATAGTGTTATATTTTCTATTTTTAGAAAAATATTTTCTAAAATATTTTCTAAAATATTTTTAGAAAAATATTTCTATTTTTAGAAAAATAGTAGTTCACTATTTTTCTATTTTCTATTTTAATATCATCTGTTTCATCACAATTTGGAAATACATTTTTAAAATAAATGTGCCAGAGAAAATACCATAATAATCCTTTCATAATACTTTTTTTTTCTGAAAATAACCTAGCTGTTCTCTTGAAACTGGCAGTTCTTCACATCTCTTACCAGAACATATTTCAATTATTCTAAATTTTTTGATTATTTGTTGATGGATCCAAGAGCTTAGGCAGAAATTACTGCATCATCTTAATTCCATCTGCTCTTGTTCCTGCCATGTTTATTAAATACTAATTTTAACTAACAAATTATTGGTATTTGGGTAATTTAACTTCAAAAGGAAACATTTTATATGAATATAATATAATATGAATATAACATATTAAATATATATGAATACATTTAAAAGGTAACTTGCTTTGTCTTCCAGCAGTATCTTGTGACTTTAGAAAAATAAGCTTGTTCTTAATATAATTTTGCCAAATCTTTCGCATTCTCATTTTGGAAATTAAAAGCTTACAAGTTAAAAGTTGATGTTAATATAAGAGCTCACTCTTTGGCCAGAAGCCATCAGGGGTAAAATCTTTTTCCTGCTGTCATTTATCCTTTTGCATAACATCTAGGTTTTGTGATACTAAAGAACATGTCTCCGTTAAGAAATATATTCCATTTTCCCATCATAACTGAAGGTTAGCATCATTAAAATGGGAAAAAAGCAGCCAGACTCCAGCTTGACACTGGGTCAAGTATTGTAGCTCATTTTCTGGAACTCTTCCCATCTAAGCAATTTGTCTTTTCACACTGCAAAGATCTGAAGATCACTATCTAAACTGAAAAAGCCACTAGGACATGGAAAATTTGATCATTCAAAAATAAAAAAGAGTATTTTGCTTTGCCTACTGGAAAAGTATATGAGCTTTGGCTTCACAAGTGAAATTAAACAAAAAGAAAAATTTTCTTATTTTCTTGTGTTTTGTAATTGTCTCTTAAAATGATAGCCAATAGAATGCACATTTATTATGCTATTGTTTCAAGAATCTTTTAGCAATATTGTCTTCATGCCACGTCCTGGTTATTTCACTAATGTTAAGATATCACTCAATACTTACTAAATATTTCACTTTTTATTTAAAAATTAATCATTTTTTATGTTTGGTTATTGACAGTATTAGAGGTAAATATAATTGCTTTAATATTATCATAATCTATTTGCCCCTATCTATCATAAGACCTTTTATAATAAAAGTTGGGCCATCTCATAGGAATATTAGTGTATACACTAGTTAATTATCTTGAAAAATAAGCTAGTATGTCAAACATTATCAAACCCATACATTGGATACACAGATGAAGATTTTAAGTCTAAAAAGTTTTCTTAAAACTGTTAAACACATATTATTTTTAAGCAAATAAAATTTATGTGTAAATTATGTTTTTACACATGATTTTTCAAATGCTGGAATTTTTTAAACTGTGAAAATGTATGTACCTTTTTTTTTTCTTTTTGGTTATCAAAAAAAAAAAAGTATGGCATTCTCAGGCCAAGGTTTGTATCTGAGCCATGGGTTTTGGTAAAATAAAATCAAGTGCATTATTTTAGAAGTCAATTAATTGAAGATACTTGAGTTATTACATTGCAAGGGCTACCAGTTGGCTCTATTCAAAAGTAAAACAGGATTTTATTCATAACTTGATTACTCATTTGATTATAATATATTTAAAATAAAAAAATAATCGTCTTATAATACTTTGGCTCAAGATCCTGTGGCATAGCACCGGGAACTATGTCTAATCACTTGTGACGAATCTATATATGTATGTGTAACCGGGTCACCATGCTGTACAGTTGGAAAATTGACTGAAATCTGTAAACCAGCTATAATGGAAAAATAAAAAAAAAAAATTTAAAAAGAGCTTGGCTTGATGAGGCTCTAGAGTTAACCAAACTGCAAGGCTGAGGGGCAGTTTTCTACACTGCCAAGTGTGCCCAAGACTTTTACCAACTACAGGTTTCTGGTTTTCCAAAACTACCTTGGGGTTTGATAATTTGCTACAAAGACTCACAGAACTCAGGGAAACCTATTATACCCACAGTTATGTGTATTACAAGAAAAGGATACAAATTAGAAGTAGCTAAAGGAAAAGACACAAGAGTTTGGGAGAACAGCAAACTTTACTGCTTCTGGTCACTCTTCCCCTGTGGAGTCACAGATTATTGCCTCCTTTCCACTATAACACATGACAGCACATGACACACAGAGGATTTCCAACTAGGGAAGTTTATCTGATCTGCAGTGCTCAAAGTTTTCATTGAGGGTTCATAATATCAACATGACTTACTGAGTCATTGCCCACTGGGTTGAACTCTATCTTCAGTCCCCCTTTCCTCAAAAGATCTGAAAGGTATTGTGTGGTCTCAGGGTCCCATCATTTGTCACCTGTTAGCGTAAATTGTTGTGTTATTCCATATTCTATTATATGACATAAATTATTAGTACAATTCTAAGCATCTACTATGAATAACAAAAATATTCCTATTTGTTGGGAAATTCCAACAGTTTAGAATAAGACAGGAACAAATGACAGACCTCCCCTTGGTCTACGCCCTTCCTTATTATACAAGGTAGCAATAGTTTGATAGTGTTTTTTACCTACACAACATGGATAGAGAATCATAATTTGCCATTTGATATCAGCCTAAATAAGCATTCTTTTGTAAGAAAATACTCATTTTAATAAATTATTTACAGCTATATATGTAAGTACATTGTAGTTTAATGAAATGTTAAATGGACTCAGTAGTAAAGGTTTTAAAATAAGTCCACAACAGAGGGAATCACTGATCAAACTGATTGTACATCTATTTTCTTCACTTTTCATTTATTTCATAGACTCAGAGTTAAAATCCTTGATTCACATTTAAGAAAGCAATATTTATTCAAGTGACACTGAACCATCACAGCTCTTTTTATTTGATGGTAAGAAAGAGATGAAACAACACATAAGTGCAAAGAGCATACATAATTCCCAGCAGCAGATTGGCAATCAGGCAGTGCACACTGTTGTAAATGTGGATTGTTTACAAGATCGTATTTTCCATATGTATATCCTAATTTATCTGATATTTTTCCAAATGATTTGACTTCCTCTGAGTGTACCCCAAACACAGAATCAGCTTTAACAAATTTATTCAAATAGCATTTTGGCTTACATTTAGTATGTTGCCTTACAGGAATGCCTCTGTCTTTCTTTAAAGCAATGTACAAATTTTGTCATAAATAGAAAACCAAAATTTATTGATGAGCCAGGCAAGTTTTATACAAATACAAGAACACTAACACTTGAAATGTGTTGGTAGTAAATGATGTACAAATTAGAAATCCAGGCCAAGCAGATTCAGCGTGTCCTTCCTTGTCTACACATCAGAAGGAACAGTTCTCCTCTTTCCATGTCCATCAGAACTGCACATTCTTTTAAGTGGGACTTCTATTTAATGACATGCATTTTCCAAAATATTAACGTCTGGCTGAGAAAAGAGTGGGCATCCTATGTAAAGATATGTCACAGAAAACAGTTCTCATGCCATTGCATAGTTTTATACCTAGATTCCTGAGTTCATGTAACCAGGGGTCAAAGAAATGCAGAAGATTTAAACAGAGATGAAAAATTTTTAGGTGTGATAGATTCACTAAAGGAAATTCATGGCTATTTATTGTGCAAAGATTAAAATGTTTAATTAATCTTAAATTTATATGTAGTAAAACCAGAAATTTAAAAGATTATCAAATACTCTATTTACTAATATTTAAGAAGAGGGAAAAATGTGTAATAGGTAATTTGCTTACAGATTGCCTCAAAATACTGATCAATGAAATAAAATAAAAATAAGAAATAAGAACAACTAAATTATAGAAATTCCATTGTGGTTTATTTTTTGCACGTTAGGTTGTGAGAAGTTTACAACTGAGTATTTGAGATTTTTTTTTTTTAGAATTACCTTTATAGAGTGATGGTCACTTCCCTTTAGTGTGTTGTCTAAATCTAGCTACATTGTCACCAGAATAAATCATTCTTTTCTATTTTACTGAATAGATGGCTTTTAATTTTGTTTATTTGTGGCTATTATTTCTTTATGATCCATAGGTAAATTAAGCACACATCCAATGATTTTGACATTTTATTTGGGCTTATTTACCCATATAGTATTGTAATAAATACACAGAAAGAGTCAAAACATTGATCATACAAAAATTGCTGATATTTTAATTCTTAAACTTAAGTTAGTGTTGTATAGGAATAGCTATAGAAAAATGGTTCTCATTAGGAAAGTAATATTTATTCTATATTTTGTAAAGTTAGAGAATGCCAATAGCTATGGCAAAGAACCAAGGGGTAGATAAAATACATTTGCATAGTAGAGGTGGTAATCTATGGCTTTAAGTAAATATGCAAAGAAAAAAAGGAAAGAAAAGCCAATGTATAGAAGTGTAAGTAATGGAAAGTAATAAGAAAATTGGCCTGCTTCACCAGAAATAGTGGATGTCCTTATATATTTTGAATATGGATTGTTTACACACACAAACAATTGGAACTAGATATTAAGAAAGCAAAAATGACATTTACTATGAAAATTGTTAAATAATTTTGGCACTAAATGTCATGGAAATTAGAAGGTAAGAGACTGATGGCAATTGTTCAGATTTTAAAAGCGGTGAGAGCAAATGCAGTTCATAAAGTAATGCTTTGTTTTATTGGACACATGGGCATTACAGGGATAGAAATTCAATTACTCAATTATCAGGTTATTTTTTGTTCAAATTTAATTCAACAATTACTTGGAAATTACATCTTTAAATGTTCAGTATGGAGTCATTTTTCTGAAACTCCCAGACTTTCCTTCCTTCCATCATTCCTTGCAGAAGAAGCAAAATGAAAAGTCAATGATGGCTGACATGTTCCAATGCCAGTTTGTTCAGTTATTTAAAGCTCATGTCTAATGGCCAACTTCTGTTCTTTGCTCACCCCTTTCCTGGACACAGACTGACTAGATTGGGCTGTATTAGCAGGGTGAATATAAACATAAACAGATTTAGTTTTCTTCTACTCCTTACTCCAAGTCCCTTTTCATATTTGACTTACATGCCTACTGCTTCTTAGTACTGTTCTTAATCATATGATAGCAATAAAGGATTATTTCTTGTTTGTTTCTATGCTTCTTCCCTACTGTTATCAAAATAGTTTACACCCAGTAGGGAATTTGGTAAGTATTTATTGAATTATTACTTGTCAAGATCATAGAATCTTAAAAGGACTTCTTAAGGGAGTTATTAGTCCAATTATAAATGGAATTTGTATTCAACATTCTTTGTTACAAATTAGATAAGAATACCCCCACCAGGTAAATGTCTAGTGTTTCAGGAAGGATGTATGATTTTCAATGAAAAGCATAGCAGGAATTGACTGCTCCATCTGTGTTATTTTCAAAAAGCTACAGCATAAAATTCCTGTCAAATTTATAGTTTGGGGACAAAGTTGCACATTATACTGTGTCAGCCAAATTATATTTCATTTCTAAGAATGTAATATATGTCACCTGTAACACATATGGATACATAAATGTAAACATGGATGAGCATGTTATCATTATAGTCATGCGTCTGTGATGTGATTCTCAGGAGTTTGACTTTATTTAAAACGTTATGACTACCCCAGTTTATTTTTTAGCATAATCGTATTGTGTTGGAAGGCAAACTTTCTAAATCTTCAACACTCAAATTCTGTTGAAAAGAGGGAGTTGCTGTGGTGCCTCAGTGGGTTGCATGAGAATGGAGGTTTGATTTCTGGCCTCACTCAATGAGTGGGTTAAGGATCCCTCATTGCTGTGAGCTGTGCTGTAGGTTGCAGACATGGCTCAGATCCTGGGCTGTAGACCTGCATCTGCAGCTCTGATTCTACCCCTAGCCTAGGAACTTCCTAAAAGGCAAAAAAAAATTCTGTTGAAAAAAACTCTAATTATTGCTGACTAGTAATAGCAAATATATAAGAAAAATAATTTTAAATTTCTTTTAAAATCTAAAAATGTACCAATGAACATGTAAACACTGGCCTCAAAGTTTTACAGAATAAATATTGGAAAAATTAGTTTAATTCTTAACACATTATAAATATTATTTGTAGGGTATAAAGTTGTTAACTAAAATGTTTTTTGACTTTTATAAATAAATTATTACTATTACAATGTTTTGCTTTTAAATAATGATAATAATAAATAAAATTCAGAACATCTTATACAGTTTTATATGTCATTTACCTAAGTAAATTTCAGTCATAGAATATAATGGAGGAAAATGATCTTGAAATTAATGCATTGTGCTCCATAATCTAAAAAATAGACCTATTCCCTAATATTCATATCAGATTTTCATTTAGCCACATGTATTGTCCTTAGAATTTGAAAACATTCATAAATTTATAACACTAGTTGTGTGACTATCCTTGTCAACAATAGTCCAAGTCTCTACAACTGTCTCAACAATATATATAAACTATTTAAGATCAAACTACTCAATATCACATACCTCATCTACAAACCATCTACAAATTACTTCCCTTCAGAACTAACTTTGACCTTTATTAACATTTTATTTTTGTCTACATTTTCCTTGTTAACATTTTTAACACAAATTCTACTCATGAAATCTTAATCCAGCTTTTAATCATAAAAGCTAGAAGCCAAGTTTATTTGTTCTAAATCTCTAGTTTTCCTTTTATATCTTTAGACCCACTGATATTTAATAGTATGTAGCATATTCGTATTGAGTTTTTATTTAAAACTTCCATGCTTTAAAAATGTTCTTGTGTAATAACAAATACACTTTTAATTCAACTAGTGTGTAGTCATTTGTGTTTAGGGATATACTATCAGTTCCATATTATGTTTATTTATTTTATTATTTAGGAAGTAATTGAAATATTTCAATGAAAAAATTTCCCAATATATGCATATAGTCTATAGTTTTTATTAATCATATTACCAAATAATTTGAGCCTAGTTATTATTTCTATTTGAAATATTTGAATGATTTTATTACACTTTGAAACTTTTTGTTGCAGGTTTCTTGTTAGAATAGCTCGTGTTAAATTCGTGCAGAAATAAATTAAAATTATTTTATTGTACGGTACTTTTTTAATCGTATATGTCACATTATTTATCTTATTCATGACAGAATTTCTGTTTTCACTAGGTATTAAAACTATCTAATTATAATTTTGTTGGTCTGGTTACTGGAACATTTTCCACAAACTTCTTGCTCCATATATGTCAAATCTTGTTTCAGCTTCATTGCCACATCACTCTCTCTATGGTGCTGGGAACAGAAAATATACCCACCTGGTTGTACTGGAACTCCTGAGGTGGTACACTTGCCATAAAAGTTCATGTAGTGGGTGGTAGAACTTTTCCTGGAAAACTTTCACATAGTCGGGCAACTGGTAATAACTTAGCTATAAGAAAATAACTATGAACCACACAAACAATTCAAATTAAGTGTATTTCCAACTCAGCTTCCCTTAGAAAGATCCCATTCAGACCCACAGTTACCCCAAGCCCATGAGTATAAGGGAAAGTGTGATGACATTGAAGTGGAGCAATTCTGTGGAGTTCACTGATTAAAATTACAAAAATGTGTCATTGTCTGAGTATATTGCTAGAGTCACTCTTACCATCTTGCCGAGGGACTTGTACAAGGGCTCCTTCACTCTTTTAACTTCAAGAATTTCTCGGTGCTTTATGGTACTTCATGCCATATGGTAAATCCTCTGGGTATGTTCCACATCCAACTTGAGAGGAAAAAAATTCTTAACATTATTTATTTATTATTTTTTTATTTACACATTAGTTTCTGACTGCTTTTTGTCTGTAGATTCCTAGTGACATGATTTAACACTTCGTAACAAAGTTTTTGACATTTAGAGGCATTTTATAATAGCATTTCCTATGAATTTAATTTTCACTGTCTTTGACCATCTGCAGTTTGAAATGATGCAGGCCAACTTGTTTTTCTAATATCTCGAGTGACAGTCCCCTTAGGATTGCATTATACTACATTTTATCATCCAAAGAAGACAGCAAGTAAATATCTTCAAATCAGTAAGGACTTGGAGCCTTTACCATAACCGGAGTAGTCAGGTGAATTTCAGAAATGGACTAGGGAATTGTCTGAACTTGGAAAGAAAGGGAGAAAAACAACATATTTTTCATAAATATCTAACATTTTACTTGTGTCATGGAAAAGAAAAATCACAAAAAATATTTCTAGTGACAATTCTCATAGCTCTTTAGACATAGAAGGTGCTCAGTAAATGTTTTGATTGTTACTCTGAAAAACTCTATCATCAAAGACACAGATGCAATATAAACATTCTGTCTTCTATCACAAGGCAGCGCAGACCTTTTCTGCCCTCAAGTTGATGATTCTGGCTTTCCCTTCAGTGTTCCCTAGAGTGAGTCAGCATTAAGGCTGATTCAGCCAGTTAAAATTAAACTGCACTTCTCAAAATAAATGAGCTAAGTACCAACAAAAGAATCAGAGTTTATTTTTCCACATTCTTTTTGTTTTCCTTCTTTTCATAGCTGCTATTTATTAAGGTGTAGCAATTGGTAAGCCTCAGCATTAAATATCAACTAGTAATTAGACCAATGGTGATAAACTGAGAATGTATACTATAATGTATTATTTGAGGAAAGACAACACACTTACTAGTTATTTTCTTCACATAATGAACAAAGAAGAAATGCTTTCAACCAACAAAGGGTATTTTTGATAAAACATTTAACTTTGAAAACAATTGGATGTCTCCGCATAGACAAGAGTATCTTGTTTGGGGGACATAACACTCAAAGTGGAAGGAAAGTTTGTGTACTCCAAGGTGAAGGTATTGGTTGTATTAGGGTCACAAGCAGTAGAAATATATGACTTGTTTTCTTAAGACAACAAACTATGAGTTTTCCCAGTCATTTGAAATTTCTAAGTCTCAATCTCCTATAAAATGTGAGTAAATAGACTATGCAGTATATTTAAAACTAGGAAAATCCATTACTAATGCCTGATATTATTTTTAATTTATCCTAGTCCTTATGCTTAATAAGAAGCAGATCAATATCATTAATAATTATTCATCTTCTTAAAGGCTTAGCCTGTCTTTGTAAAGAGTTACTATTTCATATTTGGTACTTTAACTTTAACCTTGACAGGGTAACTTGCAGATTCTATGAGCTTCATCTGAGTTCTCCCATTTTCGAATTTTTTAGACAATTTTCCTAAAAATGAAAAGACGACACTAAATAAATCCTCAGTCTCTGAGAAACGTTTTGGCCCACAGAATAATAAATGTGACTCCATGTCTACTGATTATCAGTTAAAAAGAGTAACTGAAAATTCAGGTGTTTGGTTTATTAACACTTCATTAAATATTCTTTTAAATTTGTTTGTTGTTGGAGTTCCCTTCGTGGCTCAGTGGTTACGAATTCGACTAAGAACCATGAGGTCGCAGGTTCGATCCCTGGCCTTGCTCAGTGGGTTAAGGATCTGGCGTTGCCGTGAGCTGTGGTGAAGGTTGCAGACGTGGCTCGGATCCCACATTGCTGTGGCTGTGGCGAAGGCTGGCAGCTACAGCTCCTGTTTGACCCGTAGCCTGGGAACCTCCATATGTCACGGGTGCGGCTCTACATAAAAGGCAAAAAGAAAAAAAAAAGTAAATTTGTTTGTTGTTATTCCCTGAGAGTTATAGATTTCCAGCTTTCTTAAGTTGCTAGGAAAAATCACTCCCAATCATTGGGCAAGTTATTTATTGTTCCAATAATAATTCAATATTTAAATAATAAAATAAATTTAAAAAATTCTCATTGAGTAGTATCCAAATCTATATTTCCCTAAAACATTTCTTTCTTCACGAACAGCAGATATCATAGCTGAAAACCAGCAATATTCCATTATGGTTAAGCAATATTTTTTACATTTAAAATAATAGTTATAATTCATTAGCATTTCTATGTGCTGTTCTTCTGTCTGAGCACTTTGTACACATCTTATTTCTTAATCTCCCCCAAAATATATTCAAGTAGTAATTGAATGCCTATTGGACAAGTTATTTTCCTGGACACTAGGATAAAAATGAATAAACAGAAAACCAAAGAAAAAAGGATACATAAATAGCATTTAATTTATTTATTGCATGAGAACTATTCATATTCTCTATGGGAAGAAACAACAAATCAACAGAGATTTGGTGTCTACCAGGGAACTAGTGACTGAGTCAGAGTTGAATCCAGACCTTTCTTGACTTGAAAGTTCTTGCCCTTTACCACTTCTCACTTCGTAAACCTGATATACAGTGAAAATTCAACTAATTTTGATTCACTTTGTTAAATAATTTTTTAAGTTTGGCTCTTAATTTTTATTTTAATTTTTTATTAAAGTATAGCTGATTTACAATGTTATGCCTATTTCTGATGTACAGCAAAGTGACCTAGTCATGCATACATAAGTACAGACATATATATGCATATGTACTATATGTATTCCCTTTCTTATATTATCTTCTATCATGGTTTATCCCAAGAGACTGGATAAACTTCCCTATGATATACAGTAAGACCTCCTTTCTTATCCATTCTAAATGTGATAGTTTGTATCTACTAACCTCAAACTCCTCATATTTTAGAACACAAATTTTATTTTGCTAATATCCAGTGATTTTGGCTTCCTTAAAGACAGAAACAATGAGTTACTAGATTTGGATCTTTAAGGATGGACAAATACCTGGTACAAAGTAGAACTTCCAAAAATGTTTACTAAATTTTGACTTTTACCATCGATGTGAACAAAAGCTTAGATGGGTAGGAAGACCTGTTGGAGACTGTTCACCTAGATACCTATAGCCGTCTTTTGTGACTGTGCTGCATGCAATTTTCATGATGCTTACTTGATGCTACTTCAGTCCTTCCTTATTTCTTGGATTTTTCAGGTCTCTATTTTTATCTTTCTGATTGCATTCATCACCATCTCTATGTTTTCCCAATATTTGGATCTCTCAACTGCTCAGCTTATCCTCATACTAATACTTCTCACTGCCATCTGTCTGGCACCCAAACTTATCCTGTTATTCTCTTTACAACGGTAATGTACACTCAGATGTCAGCAGGTGCTACATAGAAGAAATATTTTAATTTTATTAACTGCTTCCCAAAGAGGTTTTTTTTTTATTAATTTTTTCTGTTATAGTGGTTTACAGATTTCTATCAATTTTCCAACTGCACAGCGTGGTGACCCAGTTACACATACATATATAGATTCATCACAAGTGATTAGACATAGTTCCTGGTGCTATACAGCAGGATCTCCTTGCTTTTCCATCCCAAAGGCAATAGTCTACAACTGTTAACCCCAGACTCCCTTACCATCCCACTCCCTACCCCACCCTCTTGGCAACCACAAGTCTGTTCTCCAAGTCCTTGATTTTCTTTTCTGTAGAAAGTTTCATTTGTGCAGTATATTAGATTCCAGATATAAGTGATATCATATGGTATTTGTCTTTCTCCTTCTGACTTAATTCACTCAGTATGAGGGTCTCTAATTTCATCCGTGTTGCTGCAAATGACATTATTTTATTCTTTTTTATGACTGAGTGGTATTCTATCATGTATATATACCACATCTTCCTAATCCAATCATCTGTCAATGGACATTTGAGTTGTTTCCATGTCTTGGATACTGAGAACAGTGCTGCAATGAACATGCGGGTGCAAGTGTCTTTTTCAAGGAGATTTTTGGGATTGCAGGGTCATATGGTAGTTCTATGAGTAGTTTTCTAAGGTACCTCCATACTGTTTTTCCATAGTGTTTGTACCAGCTTACATTCCCACCAAAAGTTCAGGAGGGTGCCCTTTCTCCACACTCCCTCCAGCATTTGTTGTTTGTGGACTTATTAATGATGCTCATTCTGACTGGTGTGAAGTGGTATCTCATGTAGTTTTGATTTGCATTTCTCTAATAATCGGTGATGTTGATCATTTTTTCATGTGCTTGTTGGCCACCTGCGTATCTTCTTTGAAGAAATGTCTATTCAGGCCCTTTGCCCATTTTTCAGTTGCTGTTGGCTTTTTTGCTGTTGACTTGTATAAGTTGTATATTTTAGAGATTAAGCCTTTGTCAGTTGCAGCATTTGAAACAATTTTCTCCCATTCTGTAAGTTGTCTTTTAGTTTTCTTGTTGGTTTCCTCTGCTGTGCAAAAGCTTGTCCAAAGAGGTTTTGAAAAGAAGACATAAACCCTGAACTCTATAGTACTTTACTTATCTCTAGCACTTTACCTGTTTGGCCATTTTAAAAACAATTATTTATTTATGAGGTTTTCCTATGGTCTTCTAGATTGTAATAAGTTATTCAGAATGGGATTTTTTCTGTATGATTTGCGACATGTAGCAAAGAAGCTCATGAATAGTAAGTTCTCAAGAAATATTTATTGAATATTTAATTTTTTCTTTAAAAATTTGATGTTTGTGAATCTAACAATTTGAGTGATTTACTTATGAAACATTAATCATTTTCTATTTATGTTTATAGATTCCATTTTCAAAGTCTTTGAAGGGCTAGTTTTTCTTTCCAAGTAAAATGATAAGTAAATCTCACTATATATTACTATTCATATTCTATACATCCATTCTTTAGATTAACCATGTCTCTACTAGTTCAAAAATGCTTTCAATATAGCCTGATTGTGATTTATTGTATCCTATAGGCCATGACTGGTTCTACACAGGAAAAATATAAAAGTAAACTGCATTAGAATAGCAATGTTTTTAGGTCTTATCAATTTTTTTTCTGAATAAATGACTAAAAGGAAAACAAAAGAAAAAGTGGGTGAATTAAAGTAAATGTAAGAGATAGAATGTATAAGCGTTTTTCCTATCTTAGTTCTATATTTATGTGAAGTGAGAGACATGATAGGTATGTATAAAATACTAAGTTGGCCAAACAAAATTATTTTTATCATCCTTAGTAGTAAAATTCGTATTTTAAGATATAGCACACATAAAAAGTATCTCTTAACTCTTGACTCAAAATTTCTAAATTCCTGAATGCATTATCACAAGCCACATGCAAAAAGGGATGGCAAGAAATCCCCTGACTCTAATCTCTAAAGAATGGATGATCTAGGAGTTCCTGTGGTCACTCAGGGGGTTAAGAATTTGACTATTATTATGAGGATGTGGTTTTGATCCCTGACCTTGCTCAGGGGGTTAAAAGACCTGGTGTTGATGCAAGCAGCAATGTAGGTTGCAGATGCAGCTTGGATCTGTCATTGTTGTGTCTGTGTCTGAGTGCTGCAGCTCCAATCTGACCTCTAGCCTGGGAACCTAAGCCATGAGTGTGGCCCTTAAAAAAAAAAAAAAAAAAGAAAAATGTGATCTACATAGGAATCCAAGATACCCATATAAATAAATATACTAATGAACAGATACCTAATAAGTCAATGTAATTTGTTTGTTTCTAGGTTTGGTGATTCTGCACTCATGTCCATGAGGATCTACTCCAAGATTCCTGTTGAAACTAATCCAAATACTCATCTATCTTCACTTTTCATCCATCTATGGTTTCCAGACCTGCTGCATTGATTAGCAGCCACAACCAAACTTTCTGACCAGCCATGAAGAATGTGAATCAGTTAAAAGTTATTCTGACTGACCAAACATGAGCCATGACTCACTGATGAATTATTTTCTTTTACTACTTTGTTTTTGATAACAAATTAAGGAGAATATTTGCCTGTTCTTGGAACCATTTTATTTATTTGCCCTGACCTCCGTTTATCCTTTGAACTAGATCATGCTACCATGTTTTATCTGAGTCAGGGTTTGCTCATTAGTTACACGTGAACTTTGTTCAATTGTCTGACAATTTTAGGTCTTAGTTTTCTTCCCTGCTAAGTAGAAGAGACATGAATAATTCCATCCTCAATATCCCTTTCAGCTTTAGGTTTCTATGATTTATTTTCCATTCTTTAATCATGATTTGGTCTCAATAGCTACTCAATAACAAAAAAGAAAGACTAAAAGAAAAAAAAATTTCCAGGCTTTGTGTTTGTTAAATGTTAGACAGATAGATATCTCATTCTTAGTTATTTTAGAAAACCCAATTTATTTGACCTAGTAATATCACTTTTCCAGAATGTGTTCAGTCAACTGACTATCCAATTATTTTTCACATGGTGCTACTTATAGAATCAATACCATTAAATTCTTGCAAAGTTTTTCAGGCTTTATAGATATATTGACACTCTTTTAGCACCTGGATGCAATACTATATCCTCCATATGTCATGATGAAGGAAGGACAACTGACTTTTATATGTGGTCCAGAATTGATTCAAGGCTAAGTTTTGTGGCTCTCTTGTCCTGTAATATTGAGTAAGAAAAAAACTTTCTAGCCAGCGAAGAAAACAGATGACCTCTAAAGGTTTTTACTATCCTATGATTCTATGAATAGCTGTCTAGAAATGGGAAACCCTGCCCCATTTTCACCAGGACACTAAAACAGTAGGTATGATTATTTCAGGAAATCAGGTGGCAGATTTAAAGTTGAACAACAATCCTCAGTGTCTTTCACATGTCTACCCAGGAAACTAAAACTGAAAGCAAGGCAGGCAAATAGGTCAGATGAATTAAGCTAAGTCTACAGAAGAGAGTTAAGTTTCCAGCTTTCAAAGTAAAATCTCATTAGAATAAATGGCATAGGTAGGAAAAACAAAAGGAAGAAAAGTAAATAACACAATAATATAATTTTAAGTTGAAGGACTGTCCTCAAGATGGTGTGCAATATATTATATCCCTTTGCCCTAAATGTGTCAGGTATATATTTTATTGGATCGAAAACAAATGGGGTGCATACACCTATTCTATCCACAAATTATATCACTGCTCAAATCTATAGCTTGGGGACAGGCTTGTACCAGAGGTGACTAAATTTTCACAAAAATCTATTTAAAACTTAATTTTAATACTTTTGATATAATCCTGAAATTTGCAGTACAGTTCATTGTATACGTGTCCACTAGATTTGTGAAAATTGAACTATTTAAAATTTCTGAAATAAGATAAAGTGGCATTTAAGATGAATTCTACTTGAGGATATAATTTTAGCAAATAAGTGGAATGAAAATCTTATGAAAAGAAGTCAAGATTTGCCTATTCAGTGTACAAATAGAAATCAGGATCTTGGGAGAAAAAAAGTATAAAGGATAAGACTGATATATCTGAAGGAAAGCATAATGAATTACCTGATAGCAAAGCAATAATCAGCAGTGGGATTCATCAGAAAATATCAAAGTACTTCCAGTGAGGTATAGTTCAGAAATAAAATATTTTGGATTATTTTAAAAATTCCTTTATGGTTTTCTCCTTTGACATGTCCCTTTATTTATGACTATTCAGTTTCTTTCCTCCAGAATCCTATAGCATCTGGCACTTGCTTTTGATGTATTTCATGCCAACTTTCCCGTTTCCTCAAATGAGCCTGTATGGTATATTATCATCTTAGAATTTAACACAAGACCTATCACATAGCAATTACTCAGTGAGCTTTTCAATTAATTTAATTGATCAAACATAAAATTTTCATGTTGCATTTTAAAAATCTTTAGGTAGTAATTAAAAGTAATTCAGTGATCAGAGTAGATATGCCAAAAATCAGAAATGTCTCTGGACCATGATTCAAAATATTTTTGTAAATAAACAGACAAGGATATATTTATATCCCTAAGTTGGAAGTACATTTATTTCTCATCATGATTTTACTACCAAATTTATCTGTATGTATGTGTATTTTTATATATATATGCATATAGATATATTTCGTTGTTGTTGTTGTTGCATCCATGGCATATAGAAGTTCCTGGTCCAGGGATCAAATCAAGCCACAACTACAACCTGCACTACAGATGTAGCAATGTCCGATCCTTAGCCCAGCGTACAGCCTCAGCAGCAACACAAGCCTCTGAAAAGAAAAGAGCAGCTCCTTAACCCACTGCACCACACCAGGAACTTCGCAGCTATAAATTTTTTAAGAACTCCATGGATAATTACTTTTAGGCAACAGTGGATTAAACAATGATAAAAATAGATTGCTTTCTTATAGGATCACTCTGCAAGTTGTCCAATAACCTGGGATAAAGAAAAAATAGTTTACTGAGATTTGATCAAGAAATAGCAATTGGAACTATTAATATTTGTGGCATTCCTTGGGGTTGAATATTAAGTCTACAGTAAATTGTCTGAATCAGAAATACACTTAAGTCTACAGTAAATGTACTATAGACCTAAGTGTATTTATTTGATATCAGATATATTTAGCATTACTTTCTGATCTAACTGCATTTTGCATATATCTAAACTACAGGATTTTTATATTATCCAATTCTCGTATTTGCTTCTTTTTTTCTTTAATAAATTTTTATGGTAGTTTTAGATTCACTGCAACATTGAGAGATTCCCCATATATCTCCTGCCCCAGCACACACAGAGCCTCCCACATTAACAGCATCACTCACTAGAATGGTACAGTTGTTACCAAGGATGAATGTACAATGGCAAGTCATAATTATTCAAATTCCAGAGTTTGCATTACAGTTCACTCTTGTACAGTCTATGGGTTTGGACAAATGTATAATGACATGTACCCACCATTACAGAGTATAATTGCTATCTTAAAAATCTTCTGTTCTCTGCCTATTCATTTCTTCCCCTTGCTCCACCCTGGCACTACTTATCTCTTTTACTGTCTCCATAGTTTTGCCTTCTCCAGAATATTGCATAGTTGGAATCTTACATGATGTAATCTTTTCAGATGGTTTCTTTCACTTATAATATATATTTAAGATTCTTCCATGTCTTGATAACTTATTTATTGTTAGTGCTGAATAATATTCCATTGTCCAGGAGTTCCGACTGTGGCTCAATGGGTTAGGAACCCAATATAGTGTCCATGAGGATGCAGGTTCGATCCCTGACCTCACTCAGTGGGTTAAGTATCTGGCTTTGCTGCAAGCTGAGACATAGATCTCAGATGAAGCTTTCATCCAGTGTAGCTGTGGCTGTGGCACAGGCTGGCAGCTGCAGCTTGGATTCAACCCCTAGCCTGGGAGCTTCCATATGCTGCAGATGCGGACCTAAAAAGCAAAAAAAAAGAAAGAAAGAAAAAAGTTGGGCGGAACTGAAATCAGGGTGATGTTAAGCCTTCATACATATTTCCCCATTATTTAGTTCTTCTTTGATTTTGTTCATTAGAGCTTTGTCACTTTTCTCATATATTGTATTAGATTTATACTTACATATTTCTTTCGATTAAGAATGAATACAAATGGGAGTTCTCTTCGTGGCTCAGTGGTTAACGAATCCGACTAAGAACCACGAGGTTGCGGGTTCGATCCCTGGCCTTGCTCAGTGGGTTAAGGATCCGGCATTACCATGAGCTGTGGTGTAGGTTGCAGACGTGGCTCGGATCCCGCGTTGCTGTGGCTGTAGCGAAGGCCGGCAGCTACAGCTCCTGTTAGACCCCTAGCCTGGGAACCTCCATATGACGCGGGCGCAGCTCCACATAAAGGCAAAAAGACCAAAATAAATAAATAAATAAATAAAAAGAATGAATACAAATGGTACTGTGTTTTTATTTTTTATTTTGTTATTTATTTATTTATTTATTTATTTATTTATTTAGTCTTTTTATCTTCTAGGGCCACACCTGTAGCATGTGGAGGTTCCCAGGCTAGAGGTCCAATCAGAGCTCGAGCCACCAGCCTACACCACAGCCACAGCAACTCAGGATCCAAGCCGCATCTGTGACCTACACCACAGCTCATGGCAATGCCGTATCCTTAACCTGCTGAGCGAGGCCAGGAATCAAACCCACGTCCTTATGGATGCTAGTTGGGTTCGCTAACCGCTGAACAAAAACGGCATTTCTGGTACTGTGTTTTTAATTTCAAATTCTACTTTGTTACTCTTAGTGTATAAGAAAGCAGTTGATTTTAGTACATAAATCTTATATCATGCAATCTTGCTGTAAGTGTGTATTAGTTCCAGGAGGTTTATGTTTTTTGTCAATTCCTTCATACTTTTTACATGGCCAATAATGCTATCTGGGAATAAAAAGTTTATGTATTCCCTCTCAATCTGTATAACCTCTCTTTCTTTCTTTTTCTTTCTTTCTTTCCTTCTTTCCATTTTTTTTTTTTTTTTTTTTTTTTTTTTTTTTTTTTTTTTTTTTTTTTTTTTTTTTTTTTTTTTTTTTTTTTTTTTTTTTTTTTTTTTTTTTTTTTTTTTTTGCTGCCTTGTTCCATAGCAAGGACTTTCAGTATGAACACAGTATGCAAAGCAGTGGTATGTTCTGCTGGTAACCACTAATTTTTTTCCTGTCTCTATAATTTCTGTATCATATGTTGTCCATTAGGGTATATAAAAGAATCACATAAGCCATGATTTTGCTTTTGGAATCTGCCTCTTCTTTACTCAGCAGAATACATTTGAGATTTACCTGTTTTGTATTACTAGTTTATTCTTTTGTGTGCTGAGTAGTATTTCATTGTATGGCCACAGTTGTTCATATATCCTCCACTGAAACTTAGGTTGTCTTCAGTGGGAAGATCATGAAGAAAGGTGTAAAAACATTTGTTACAGTGTTTTTGAAAAAGCATAAATTTTCATTGCTCTTGGTTTGAGGTTGCTGGGGCATTTGATAAGTATATTTTTAAATTTGCATGCAACTGCCAAAATATTTTTAAAGGTGATTTTCACATATTGCAATCCCACCAGCAATGGATGGCAATTATGGTTCTTCTGATCCTGAAAGATATTGGCATAATCAATCTTTTTTTTTAAATTTTAGCCACTCTATAAGTATGTAATGATATCTTACCATGGTTTAATTTGCATTTTCCCTAGTTACTAAAGATACTATCTTTTCATATTTTTCTTAGCCATCTGTATATTTTCTTTAATGAAGCATCCATTCAAATCTTTAACTATTTTTTAAAATTGGATTGTGTGTTTTATTAGTATTGTTTCAAAAGTCATTTATTCTAGATATAAGATGTTTAACACATATATGCATTAGAAATATTTTCTCAAGACTATGGCTTGTCTTCTATTTTTTCAACAGTCTTTTGTAGAGCAGACATTGTTAATTTTTATAAAGTTAAATCAACCATTTAAAAAATATGCCATGCTATTGATTTTTTATCTTTCTTGTATCTTTGCTTGATCTATGATAAAGAGTTTGGGGTTAGTAGATGCAAGCTATTGGATTTAGAATGGATAAGCAATGAGATCTTGCTGTACAGCACAGGGAACTATATCTACTCACTTGTGAGGGAACATGATGGAGGATAATGTGATAAAAAAGAATGTATATATATATATATATGTATATGCATGTGTGTGTGTGTGTGTGTATATATATATATATATATATATATATATATATATATGGTTGGGTCACTGCCATACAGCAGAAATTGAGAGATTACTGTATATCAACTGTAATGGAAAAAATATAAATCTTAAAAAAGAAGAATTTCATGCTTAGCCATGTATGTTGTATGCAAATTTGAGTGGAAAATCATCTAAATATTCTCATGAGGGACATTTTTAAAAGCAGTTTAACATATTAATTGTTAATTAATTAATTATTGAATAGTCAAAAATCCCCAAAAAGTATTTCCTTCAATATTGTTGTGGCTTGTAAAATGTTCCTCGGGTAAACAGTGTAGTCTTCTCTCTTTTGTTGGGAAATCATCTAAGTATATAAATAATACCCACAGCACATTTGCTTGAACACACATGTTCAAATCTTAATGTTCTTCAAAGCCTCCATTTGTAATTTTAAAAAAAAATGTGTATCTTAATAATATCCTTTAAAGAGTTATTATACGCGATCCTTCATTTTACTCATTTGTAACAGAAATCTTTTTACTGCTTCATCTTGAGAGCATATGCAATTTTGACTACTGAACCATCGTTTGAGATTATATTAATATATCTCAAAAATGTGCTTGTTAAACACCTAATATAATCAAATCACTATATTAGGAAACATACATGTTCCCTACAGTTGAGCTAAGTAATAGCCAGGGGAGTTTTCAAAGGAAATTCAATTTCGGAAACTAAAACAGCTGAAAATACATTATAAGCATAGGATTTTCAGTATTAAAGCGGTATAACTAATAGTAGAGATCAAAATAACTAGTAGATAATAATAATAGCATACTATATGTGATTAGAAAGAATTAGTGACATCACTCATTAATATGCTTTGAAATTGAATGCAAATAACTATCAAATTTTCAAATATAATAAGTATATAAATATATAAGTAATACATAGGTAAAAGTAGTATATAATAAAAGATATAAGCAATACATAAGTATAAGGTATATATATCTTATGATTATCTTTTTGATGAGCCATTTCTCAGAGGAAATCATGAATCAAAAACAAATATTTAAGAGTGATATAATTTGATTTTTGACTATGAAATTCAAAAATTAAATACAACTAAGTGGGTAAGTTTTAGATGCTTAGATGAAAGATTAAGATACTACAGTAAAGAGGAGCATATGTTTTTTTATTACTACAAAATTGCATAACAAGCAGATATAATTAACCAATCATTCTGGGTACAGTAAAAACTCAAAAATTTTAAATTTATGTGATAAAATGTAATTAGAATAAGAGGATGCTATATTTGAGTTACACATACTTAATTTATTGAAAAGATTTTTTTTCTCCTTACCCAAAGTCTTTTCAATGCCTGGTGAGTTAAGCCTCTTGTAGAAAGTGCAGCTGAAGTTTTCCTTTTATGATAGACAATCTGTTTTCATCTTTAAAGAATAAGTTAAATTAAATGCTTTGAGTTCTGAAATTCTGATTAAGGATTTCGGAATAAATTGTGTGCTTGGTAGAATTCAAAGATAATTGTTCTCATAATTAAAATGAATCTGGTCACTAGTTACTGAGTTTCAAGGGAAGGTCGTTCTAATGGGAGGGTAGAAATGTTAGAAATGTTAGAAATCAGAAGTATCTGGGGAGGGAAGAGTACTAGAAAGGAAACTATAGAAATTGTCACATCTCCCTAAATGGGACAATGTTATGTTAAGTCAGAAGACTTGCCATTCAAATTTACATAGAAGTAAAAAATTAAAAAACAAAAACTATTGATTAAAAACAAATGAAAACCAAATTTGTGGATTATGCTTACTTCTGACTGGCATCCCTTTATTATATCCATTAGTAGAGTCTAATTACAGAGATTATTAAATGTGTATTGGTACCTATGTACCAAGTACTAAATGAATTTGCTATTAAATTGGTATTTATTAAATGAACTTTTTGAATTTTATTTTTCTTTAAATTATATGTTCTACTCACTAATGTTTACTGAGTTCTTGGACACTTCTCAGGAGACACAGCAAGCATTGTTTTTTAAACGTTATCCTTGTCCTGAGATCTTCTATTCTGACTCTGACGTGTCAGACAAATATTTAGGACAATGGAAGAAAAGGTCTCAATTTGGAAAGACGTCCTTAAAATTTTGTGTAATTATAGTGTATAAACATTCATGATATTTATATTTATTTTTATTGGCATAACTGCAAACAAAAATTAATATATTCATATTGTTTATATTTTAGAGTTATAATATTCATATAATTTGATTTGAGTTAATAAAATATAGTTTTTATCAAAACAAAGCAGCTATTTTTAATTTCATATGCTATTTTTGCCACACTATAATAATGTATTGCTTATTTATCCAGCCAGGACTCTGGAAGAAGGGAGGGGGTTGTAGGCTAAGTCACAGTAGAAATCAGAAATATATCTTTCCCTGACTTTATCCTATGTAATTTTGAAACGTTTCTTAGTATTCCCATTCTTCACTCTTTTTGCATTCTATTGATGACAGTGTCAGAAACAGCAAGGTAGTAGCTGGTGCCCAATGGGGCCATTATTGGTCTTGATTAAAAATGCTAATACTTTGTCAACAATGGTGAACATATCTAAGAAGTTAGTTATACTCTGCTGTTTTCTGATGGTGCTGACGTAGAGTATTAACTCTCAGTACTGTAGACATTGCCAGAAATCCTAACATCACTTTGTTTTCTCATAGTTGCATAGAGTGTGCCTAGGCTTGTAAAAGCGAAGATTTGTTTTTTTCTCACTCTTGTATTACAGGTTTCGCATTTTAAGATTGATTCATGATTCAGGAGACGGAAACAGGAAAATATGAGTACTAGGCACTATAATACACTGAGAATTAAACCTTCTTTCATAGCTTAGACACTTTTTTTTTAACCACACTTAACACACTTGTAGTGTTTTCTAAGTGAGTTCTCTCTCAAGATGTCCTCTATTCCTTTATATAAAAATAATGAGGCTGCGGACAGGGCAGGAAGGCATGCCATTATTCCTCATACTTGCCTAGACATGCCTAAACCTTGGAAGAAAATATGCATAAGATCAATATTAGACCCTGTTATGATGAGTTTTATTTCCTTTCTGAAAGTATTTAAGCCACTTATTAAGCATCATTTAATCTACCTCAAAAAATAGCAACATAATTCTCATAAATTTACTGCAGCCTGTAACTCTTTTTAAGAGTTCTCAGCCAGATGAGATAAAGACAGTATGACCACGGGAAATCTCAGAATTGGAAGTGGAAGGGACAATACATGCACTCACTACTAGCGAGTTTTCAGACCATCTGGACTAATTTCTTAAATATGCATATGTAAGAGCGATTTTTGTTATGGTTTGAAATAAACTGGAAGCTTCAAGTCTTGAGCCAAGATCTAACCCATATTAACCTAGAGATAAAAACAAACTATTTCATAGTTAAATATTGAAGAATGGATTTTATGTTAGATAAAATAGTAAGTCTCTCATTTGCTATTAAGTAATGGATAAGTATGGAGTAAATCCTACTCACGTTAAAGTTATATTGTCTGAAATATGATATAGCTTATGTATGATTAAATAAATCTTGAGGTAATATGTGGATTTGTACAAATAAAAACAAAGACTTAATTTTCTTTCTCTGATTTTTAAAATGAAGTTTGCAGAAGAGAGATATGACTTTGTACCACAGAACAAACCACAGACTTCTGAACAATACTGGTGATTTGGATGCAAGTGTCTGGGAACCACAAAACTGTGTGAATGATAACACAGCTGGTGTTTTAGGAATGATTTTCATAGTTGAAAAAAATTTAAACACACTTAAAATTTAGTTGTTACTTAATAAATATGTAAAAATTAAAATACATTTCTCAGAATTATCATCACTAAGTGCTTGGCATTGTGTGATTTCATATGGAATGACCTAATATTAATAGCTAAAATACACATATAAAGAAAATGTTGGCTTAAAAGATGATAGGAGAAACACATTTCATAGTACATTAGAAAAACTATTCCAGAGTTTAGGTTTTGCTATAGATATTTTGTATATGTTAATAAATTATGAGAAATGAAGGCTGCCCCAGTGGCCCCGCCTACCTCACAGATCTAAACCTGAATCAACCTGCACTTAGGGGAAATGCCCTACTCATTCGGAAAACTAACATACACCAACCACAGTCCTCCAACTCAGCTTTAACTGGTTTATCTACTCTAGGAAACAGGACTTTCTAACCTCACCAGGAAATTCCTAAACTTCTAGTCAGTCATGTTCTGTTTCCGCATTGCTGGTTCGAATGCTCTATAAAACTTGCTCTTGCCCAAAATCCTTAGGGAAAAGTTCTCCGTTGTTTATGAGGCCTTCAATCCATGGACTGTTTCCCTTAAATAAACGACAACAAACTCATTGCTAAATGATATTATTTTTGTCATTTGACAGTGTGTGATGAATTCATTTGAAACAATTCTTCAAGATTAGATAAGGTGCCATTTTACCTGCCCCAAAAAGAAATATACATTGCAAATAAACATTTATTACTTAAAATTTTTATGTTAAAAATACAATTTATAAAAATAAAGCACAAAAATACACATACCCTAAAATTCTAATATTCTGTTCTGCAACTTATTTCTGTTAGATAAGCATATGACCTATTTTAGTGTTATATTTTAATCATTTGAATCTTGAAATTCTTTTCAGGGTTACTCCAAATATATTTGTGGCCTAGCTACTTACCTTAGATTTATTTCTAGTTTATGAGCTGTTAAAGGGCTTGTAGCAAAACATAAAGCAACTAAGTCATTTAGTTCACTGCTAGGTTTACAGGACTTTCCTATTATGTTGTTTAGCAAGACATTCTCAATGAAGGAAGCAGAGCGGGGATTGACGTTGTAGTTCAAGCTTCTTATCTCTCCGTGCATCTGCACTCTGAGGAGAACTCTCTGAGTTACCTTTGCCTTTTTCCACTCCACTTACTTCAGTAGTGGCGTACTTCCCTTTGACAACTTGCAAGAAACTTAACTTCCACATAGACTTCATTCCTTATTCTTTCTAGTAGATTTCTCCTTTTCAGTAAGCTTTGATATATGGTCTATAGAGTAAAGTTTAGAATTTAAAAGCACCATTTCCACTTAGGGGCTCATAGCTCCTTTTCATGTGGTATGATAATGAGACTTTGATTTTATTCAGTATGCCGTTCATGCTAGCTTAGCCACTACATTTCTCATAATTTATTTTTGAAATCCACTATTGATATAAAGAAGTACTGCTGTAGTACCCTAAAATGATCTTGAAAGCTTAAAATAATTTGTCTGCAGTTAAATAAAAATAAGAGACATATGGACTAAATGAGTCTTCAATACACTTTTATGTGTATAAAAGCGTAGGAGCATTCTCTTGGATCAGTGTCCTGCCAAAGCTGAATGCATTAAGGAAATCTTGATTTGTAGCATGCTTCTGGATTTATATATATATTTATTCTTGTCAGATGAAAAAGAAACCTGATCTGTAGAACTGCTATAGATAATATGCCTAAATAAGTATATATATTATGTGTGTATATATATATATATATATACACACAAAGCATTATATAATAGGCACAGTATTCCCTCTTTCATTATCATATTATAACTGTATAAATGTACAAATGCATTATACATATATCAGAAAAAGCATTTGTACATTTATTCATTTGCAGTCAATTTTTTGTTAAGTAAAAGCAGTACACACATAACCTTGAAATATGTTCCTATATTAAAGAGTAATTTCAAAAGTTCTACCATATAATGGATTGTTTGCAGCATTTTCTATATCTGTATTCTATTAGATGGATGTTTTTACAGGCAAGTTTCAAAATCAAAAAAATGAACAAATCAGACTATCTCATTTCTATATATTAAAGATTTTGGGTTATGTTGCTTTTATTTTTATTATTACTATTATTATTATTTTGCTTTTTAGGGGCACAACCGCAGCATATGGAGTTTCCCAGGCTAGGGGTCTAATCAGAGCTACAGCTGCCGGCTTACACCACACCCACAGCAACACCAGATCTGAGCTGTGTCTGTGACCTACATCACAGCTCATGGCAACACCTCACCCTTAACCCACTGAGCAAGGCCAGGGATTGAACTTGCAACCTCACAGTTCCTACTCAGATTCTTTTCCACTGTGTCTCGACCAGAACTCCTGCTTTTATTTTACATAAATACATGAAAGGGGACTAAATCATTTCACTAGTTGATTTTTTTATAGAATGCTCCAACCTATTGTAGAAGAGAATGAATCCCAGGGTTAGAAAGCTTGATTGTAGCATCACTGTTTTTTTGTTTTTTTTTTTTTGTCTTTTTGCCTTTTATCTAGAGCCGCACCCGCAGCATATGGAGGTTCCCAGGCTAGGGGTCTAACAGGAGCTGTAGCTGCCGGCCTTCGCTACAGCCACAGCAACGTGGGATCGGAGCCAGGTCTGCAACCTACACCACAGCTCACGGCAACGCCAGATCCTTAACCCACTGAGCAAGGCCAGGGATCGAACCCGCAACCTCATGGTTCCTAGTCGGATTCGTTAACCACTGAGCCACGAAGGGAACTCCAGCATCACTGTTTAATGTGTATGTACTCACACACTCAAACACACACGCATTCACTGCAAACAGTAAACACTCCCTATTGTTACTACTGTTGAGAAATTTTGTTCCTGTCTAAACAGTAGATGCTGACAGAGTGGATTTTTTTTTTTTTTTATTGTTTAGAGGATTGTATTCCCACTTCTCCACATATATTTACTCATCTGTCAAGAGCAGGCCCTATTATTTAAAACAGCTTTTAAGAAAGTGGAGGTTAAGAATTCCAAAATGACAATAAACCATTTAATTTTAGTTAATTTTATGACATATCTGGTTTTAGCATTTGTGGCTGCAATAAAACATATGTTAGCTCCTTAATAAAACCTGAGTGATTCCGTATCTGTCACCTCTTTCTGCGCTGGGAAGTAGCGCACAAGTTATTACCTAGACAACAGTTGTTCCCGTCTCCTGTGCAGATCCATATCACTCTCAAATTTGCATTCTGATAGAGAAGAAACAAATGTTACTTAAATCCCATGAAGTGTGTTAATTATACCAAGCTTCATGAAATCATAGGTGAGAGAGACAAAAGGAATTCTACAGCTGCATCTTGGGTCTCTTGAGCTTATCTTGTCGAATCAATGTCTTTGTCACTTATGTGATAACCTTAAAATTGCTTTTTTCCCTTAAGTGGTATTCCCCAAATCTCAGTGAGAGGGAAAAGCTCACACAAAGAAGATGTACTTCGGTGTTATTTGTATAAATAACGTTGGTGTCTTTAGAGAAACAAGTCAAAATTCAGTTTGAAAGCTGAACTGAACTAGTGTGTCTTACCAGTTTTACTTATTTATAAATATTTTGTATCATTTCCTTTGTATAGAGTCTGAAGGATAGATTACGGGAATCGGAAATAACTTCAAGTCTTTTTCCCATGATTACAAAGGAAAGAAATTCTCCGAGCCTTGCCCCATTCATGCCCATCATTGGGCTTAATATGAAAGAATTGGTGATGGTCTCCTTTGTATATGTGTGGCATTCAAGTGTAGAAATATTTCATGCCCAGTGTTTCTAGATTATATATATTTGAAAATGACAACTAGGTATGGGTAGCGGGCACTTAATATGATTATTATTCCTGTCACTTTAGAAAAAAAAAGTGGAAAAAACGCTCATAGGAAAGTGGAATTTCTAAGCTGTACTATTTCTTTTTTGTTGTTGTTTAAAACTGACAAACCCAGTATAGTGGTATGGGATTAGTACTCTTGGGATCAGTTTCCAGAATTAGACAGTTGGCTTAGGTTTGATTCCCTGAACTTGGGCACATTAATTTACACTTCTGTGTCTCAGACTCCTCACTTACTATTGAGATAATGATAATAGTTACCTAATCTGGTTATTATAAGAATTAGAACATTTAAGTGGTAATATGACCCATCGACTGAGGCCTGGCACATGGCAACCACTACCAAAATGTTATCAGTTGTTACTATAGGAATCTTGAAGCAAGACTGGTCCCATGTATTAGGCAGTTAAATGGGGCGACTTCAATGGAGAATTCCTTACAGAGGAAAACATTTGAATGCAAAATATTGAATTTCCTTTCCCCACTAGGAGACATTTTCTACCCTCAGAATGCAGCGACTCTTAGAAAGCCACCTTGCAACTGGGAAAACCTCAACCCATTGGAAATCTATATCACTTGTCAGACCCATCCAGAGACAAATCTAAGCCTTTTGGCTGAAAAATAGCTTGTGGTAGTCTGCTGTTCTTAGTTTACTAATATTTGGAAGATTGGTTTGGTTTGGCAATCAGTGTCCTAGAGTCACCCAAGACCTTAACGTGATTGTGTTTCTGAGGCCCTGACGTGTGCAGAGAGTCTGTAATTTTACACAAATTGCCCATTTACTTGTCATTGAGTTTTCTGTGCTAGAAACCCATCACCTATGTTTTTGAAGGATCCTTTTTTGAAATTTTAATTGCTTGGATTCGACTTCAAAAACCTCCAGTTTTTATATCTTCATGCTAAAACAAATTTTTACAGTAAGAAATCTATGCACCTTATGTTGAAGAATAACCAAACGTATATACAGCACCGCCTAGTACTTTATCATTAACCAAGTGTTTTCTTATGTGTCATTTCACTTGATCTGAAAAATAAGCCTGTTAAGTTGTCAGTATTTTATACTGAGAGCAGTATTTTTTTAACTTAATGGATCTTATTTCAGTTATATCACAAGTCAATTTGACAGATTTTGTGTCCAAAACCCACAGTGTATCTCCCCAACCCCCAGATTGTCTTATTTGAAAAACCAAGGTTTTCCAAAGTCTGTGAGTCATTGTCTGTTCTGCAAAGAGGTTCATTGTGTCTTTTTAGTTTCCACATGAAAGCGGTAGCACTGGGTGTTGCTGTCTAATTGTCTGACTGGTTTCACTTCGCATGACAATTTCTAAGTCCATCCATGTTGCTATAAATGTTGGTAATTCGTTCCTTTTAATGGCTGAGTAATATTCCATTGTGTGTATGTACCATATCTTCCCTATCCACTCCTCTGTCGATGGGCATTTAGGTTGTTTCCGTGACCTGGCTATTGCATAGAGTGCTGCAATGAACACTGGAGTACATATGTCTTTTCGAGTCATAGTTTCCTCTGGATAGATGTCCAGGAGTGGGATTGCTGGTTCAAATGGTAATTCTATTTTGAGTTTTCTGAGGAATCTCCATACTGTTTTCCACAGTGGTTGCACCAATTTGCATTCCCACCAACAGTGTAATAGGGATTCTTTTTCTCCACACCCTCTCCAGCACTTATTGTTTGTAGACTTTTTGATGATGGCCATTCTGGCCGGTGTAAGGTGGTACCTCATAGTGGTTTTGATTTGCATTTCTCTAATGAGGAGCGATGTTGAATATATTTTCATGTGTTCATTTGCCATCTGCATGTCTTCTTTGGAGAATTGTCTGCCTAGATCATCTGCCCATTTTTGGATGGGGTTGTTTGTTCCTTTGGTGTTGAGCTGTAGGAGGTATTTATAAATTTTAGAGATTAATCCCTTGTCAGTTGATTCATTTGCAAATATTTTCTCCCATTCTGTGGGTTGTCTTTTCGTTTTGTTTAGAGTTTCCTTAGCTGTGCAGAAACTTTGAAGTTTAATTGAGTCCCATTTGTTTATTTCTCTTGTTATTGTCCTTACTCTGACACATGGATCTGAGAAGATGTTGCTATCATTTATGTCAGAGAGTGTTTAGCCTATGTTTTCCTCTAAGAGTTTGATAGTATCTGGTCTTATATCTAGATCTTTAATCCATTTTGAGTTTATTTTTGTTCATGGTGATAGGAAGTGTTCTAGTTTCATTGTTTTACATGTAGCTGTCCAGTTTTCCCAGCACCACTTATTGAAGAGGCTGTCTTTTGTCCAATGTATATTCTTTCCTCCTTTGTCATAGATTAGTTGACTATAGATGTGTGGATTTATTCTGGGCTTTCTATCCTGTTCCACTGTTCTATATTTCTGTCTTTGTGCCAGTACCATATGGTTTTGATGACTGTAGCTTTGTCTGAAGTTAGGGAGCCTGATTCCTCCAGCTCCATTTTTCTTTTTCAGGATGTCTTTGGCTATTCTGTTTTTTTTTTTTTAATGTGTTTCCAAGCAAACTTTAAAATATTTTGTTCTAGTTCTGTGAAAAATTTCATTGGTAATTTGATAGGGATTGCATTGAATGTGTAGATTGCCTTGGGTAATATAGTCATTGTGATAATATTGACTCTTCAAATCCAAGAGCATGGTATGTCTTTCCACCTGTTCATGTCATCCTTGATTTCTTTCATCAGCACCTTATAATTTTCAGAGTACAGGTCTTTTGTCTCTTTAGGCAGGTTTATTCCTAAGTATTTGATTCTTTTTGATGCAATGGTAAATGGGATTGCTTCCCTAATTTCTCTTTCTTTTAACACCATTTATTGGATGTGGGTGTGGAGCTGATTGTTTGACAAGATGACCTCACTGTTTAAGTTCACAAAGCCAACATGTGGGAGAACAAAGTCCTAAACCCAAACAACTTGCCACCAAATCCAGGATTAATTTAACTATATCAAGTACTTCACAGACAGCACTTAAAGAAAATGGAACTCCTAATTTCTGGCTGTCAATACTCAAAAGTCAGTTTATTTTATTTAAGGAATTAATTTATTTATTGTCTTTATTTTTTGGGTAGTGTCGGCAGCATAAGGACGTTCCTGGGCTAGGCATTGAATCAGAGCTGCAGCCACCAGTCTATACCCCAGCCACAGCAACAGCAGATCCATGCCCCATCTGTGACCTATGGTGCACCTTGTGGCAATGCCAGATCCATAATCCACTGAGTGAGGCCAGAGATTAAACTTGCATTCTCAAGTATACTAGTTGGTTTCTTAACCCACTGAGCCACAGTGGAAACGCCTTGTAGTCCATTCTAGATATCACAAATACCAAAAACAGGTTTCTATTCTAATTTTGAAATTGCGTGCATATAGTATTAATAATTTTAAATTTATTAGTTCTAGAAGATGTCAACACAGGAAGCTACAGTAACATCTTAAAGAATAACATGAATTAGAATAAAGTGATAATTAAATGACAAATTCTTTTATAATAATTTCCCTAGAACATTCCATTATCTGTAGGAAAGAAACCTGAATTTAAAAGACATTTTTTAATCACAATACCTCAATTTCAATGACATTTGATAATGGATACATTTAAATCATATAATTTGAATAATTTAAATCACAACAATTTATTTTATGAGAAACTGGGACATGTATCTATAATGAGTGTGAGGAAGTATCTTAAAAATATTTAATATTAGAGAACTTTCTTTTTTAAATAAAAATCTGAGTGTTAAAACAGAAGTTAGAAAGAAAATATAGGTTATAACCAGCCAGAATACTCTGAATGACCTTAAGCTCAAAAGAAAGAGAAGATATAATTCCCAAGAGGAATGGATATAACTGGCATTCTCTTAGAAATGTTCCACAGGTTCAACTTTCTGATTATGCTCCTTCTTTAATTATATAAATAAAAAACATCTTTATAGGAGTTCTTGTCATGGCTCAGTGGTTAAAGAACCAGACTTGTATCCATGAGGACGTAGGTTTGTTCCCTGGTTGTGCTCAGTGAGTTAAGGATCTGGCATTGCCATGAGCTATGGTACAGATCGCAGACGTGGACTGGATCCTCTGTTGCTACGGCTGTGGCATAGGCCAGCAGCTACGGCTCTGATTCGACTCCTAATGTATCCCTCAGGTGCAGCCCTAAAAATACAAAAGTCTCAATAAATTCCTAAACCCAAATTTGTCAATAAGAAGTTACATGATTTTGCGTAGCATTTAGGCCAACAATTCATTCATTCAATATTTATTGAAGAACTCTTATACAGACGTGTTCTGCTCGTATTTAAGAATAGAAAGTTGAATATAAGATAGGCTAAATGAAGTCACAGATCACCAGAACACAGGACAGAAAGTCACACAAACAGATATGGCAGACAACACAACAGCTACTTAAGGACTTAGAGAAAACAGCATACTTGGAAATACAAAAGACAAAATTACTTAAAATTCTAGGAGAAGAGCTTAAGGAAGGTTTCCTGTAGTTGGTATGATTTGAATTGCATGTGAAAACCGAATAAGAATTATGCACTGAATAAGAATAATGCAAGTAGATGGGACATTTGAAAGTAATCTAAGAAAAACATTGAAATGGATATTATTTTAAATTTTACCTGCATGGTTTTTATAAGGAATTAAGATCAATTTTATTGGAAGTTCCCATTGTGACCCAGCTGGTTACAGACCCAACTAGTTACAGACCCAACTAGCATACATGAGAATGCAGGTCCTCTGCATTTTGATTTTGCCTTTGATTTTCTTTGTGTTGGAAGTCACTTGGAACCAGAGCGAGCATTAAAAAACAGGATTCATGGTGTTGTTTGTGAAGATGTATCTTTCGACCTGAATTTAGGTGAGACGAGGAGGGAATAAAGGAGCCAGGGTGAATGTATGTATTAGCTAATAGAAGAGATATCGGGTGCTTCCTGAAGAAATCAAGCCAGGATTCAGCACACATTTGACTGAAGTACTCTTGTGAGAATCTCTCAGGAACGAAAGCAAAGTGGTTGGCAGCTGGATAGGCATTTGAAGGCAAGGCAACTATAACTTCTGGCAAAGCCTAGAGGATGTGAATGCAAAATATGAGAAAATTAATATCTTCATATTTGTCAGTGCAGACCCCAAATCTGGATGTTATTATCATTTTCAGTTTAGAAGATATAAGTAGTATAGCTGGAATAACATGAATTAGGGAATATCTGGGACTTAAATTTCTTTCCTATACAATGAGTTCAAGAAGAAGGAATGAAACTACAGTTTTATACACATATACACACACAAAGTGAGAAGAGAAGTATTCTATAATTTTGAAAATATTGATATACATTAAAAATAAATAGATCAAATATCAGTATGATTTACTGCCTTGTGGAAATTTCAAGGTCACAGTAAATTAGCTGAGGGGAAGGGGTCTAATGAGGGTTTCCATTTTAGTAGATAAGGGTTTTGTTTTCAACACCTCCAGAGAGATAAGTTAAAAGTTATAAATGATGTGCATAATTTATAAAACAAACCTTATTATCTCATTGCAGAATATTTATCAAGCCCTGCTCAGCTAATTACCATATATGTGCATCAAAATGATAATTTTGGAACAATATTATTATTGAAGGTAAGAATATTTTTTCTTGAAGGCAAAGTGATTCCCTACTCTTCATTCCCTGTGTCTTTCTCATAGATATTAAAAATGAGAAATATTTTACCCATACACCTCATTATCTTCTAAACTGAGGATGTGGGTCTGATCTCTGGCCTTGCTCAGTGGGTTAAGGATCCAGGGTTGCCATGAGCTGTGGTGTAGGTTGCAGATGCGGCTTGGATCCTGCGTTGCTGTGGCTGTGGTGTAGGCTGGCGCCTACATCTCCTGTTAGACCCCTAGTCTGGGAACCTCCATATGCCACGGGTGCGGCTCCACATAAAGACAAAAAGACAAAAAAAAAAAAAGTTAGCATTCAAAATTTGTTTTTCAGGGGGCAGTTAGAGAAGACATGCACCAGGAGCGGAGAGAGTGGCACCACCAAGCTCCTTCCTTGGGCTCTTCGTTTGGCATCTCAGCATCAAGCCACCATTGCTTTGAACTGCCTGTGCATGTCTGTATTTGATTTGGATTTATTTTATGCATCTGTTAGCAAGATACGTCCTGTGGAAATTGCTTCTCTACACCATTCGGCTTTACAAAAGTTTTCAAAGAAACACTATTTCCGGACAGTAGGGAAAAAATGGTATCAAGGAATTGCAGAGTGAGGAAAATCAATACATTGAGTTTGGTTTTACCCGTCTTGTTTTTTCTAGCAGACTATCTTAATCATCAAGCTTGGGACAGAGAATGGATGGTGCCAGCTTTTAAATATAAAAATTCTTTGAGAGAAATAAATGACTTGTTTTCACCTAGGACAAATTATAATGGATATAGAAAAGAATAATAAATAAATTCACTTTGAAAAAAAAGTTCTGAGAAATGCCATCATTTTTTAGGAAATACTTTTTTTCTGAATTCAAATTACAACATAGTAGAAAAAATCTATTACTTTCATGCTGCTGTGTTATTCCCATTCTCTTAAAGTCTTCCTGTAATTATGAACCCCACAGTAGAGACCCTATATTATATTTACAATTTCCTAGCTGTTGCAGTCAGTGGTGACATTCTTGCCCATGCCTCATCAGGCGCAATGTTACTAGAACATGCTCAATTAATGGTGACAAGAAATATTATGGAAGAAATTAATGGAAAGAAAACTAGTAGGCATACCATCAAGTCTCAGAATAAAGTTGAAATTACCAATATGACATCAAAGAATTTTCCAGAAACATATGCTGAAATAATAAAGAGAAAATCTACTCTCTGAGACAGATGTGAAACACCTGTTGGGGAAACTCACCGTCTCCCAACATTCATTAATCAAAGCTTTTTAAGAGACATTCAAATGCACATTCCATGAAAAATTTTCCAGGTAAGTATTCCAATTTTAAAGAAATTCAACAGTCTTGAAGCAATAAAGTTTTTTGAGGTATAGTTTTTATTGAACTGATTGAAAAAAAAAAATCTCCTTCTGTGTAGACTATGCCAAAAATTCCTTCATAAGCATTTATTTGGTTTTTCAAATATTTGCTTTCATTCATATAATGAACTTGTAATATTTTTGCATCATAATAAGTATTGGAATTTCTACAATTTTAAATAAGTTCTAATGTCTAACCTTCAAAATATTACATTGTATCTTTAGGAAATATGAATTGTTCACTTAATCAGATACTAAGTAGGAAATAAGTATGATTTTGTCTTTATGGTGCTGCTTACTGATGCTTTCAATTTTACCTCTGATGTAGACTACTTAATTCCCTGAAGGAAAAAATAAGTCCTTTGAAAGAATTATGTGAAATAGGTTTATCTACTTGGAAACAATTCAGGTAGTGAACTGCACTGTGATAAATTTAATAAAAGGTGATAATTTTTAAAATATTATACTACGGAAACCCTGCCCACTAAAATATTGTAACATGTACTAATCTTCCCTTGAACTCTCTGTATATGTGGACATATCACGTAACTAATTTCATCTAAGGATAACATAATTATTAGAGAAGAGTTTTGTGAAAAATAACTTTCCTAACAGCAAAACTACATGTAAAGTTTGATGCTACCTCATATTTTTCTTTTATACCCTGTGAAATATTGAATCATTCTGAAAAATCCAATCCCTAAATTTTCATTATGTCATCCACCAAGTCAATTCATTTTTTAAGATCCTAGTTTTTATTTTTTCATTTTTAAAGTTTTTATTGAAGTATAGTTGATTTACAGTGGTGTGACAATTTCTGTGGTATAACAAAGTGATTCATTTATACATATATGCACATCCATTCTTTTTCAGATTCTTTTCCTATACAGCTTATTACAGAATATTGGGTAGAGTTCCCAGTGCTGTACAATGGATCCAAAGTTTTTAAATGGAAGAAGTTTATTCCTGTTGAGTTTTATTGCTGAATATATGCATTTGAGCCTTTGGTCATTTCATTTTAAAACTCAATAAAACTGTAATTCTTTTTTTAATAATTTTATAGATAAATGTTCAACTTTCAAGCAAAAACCAAAATAAACTGCTATTTAAGATTGCTTAATCAATCTTCTTTTCTGTAGATCTTTTTGATGTATCTGGTCATTATGACTTAAGTCAGGGATTTTTTTGTACTGAAATGACAGTTGTCCATATAAGCTAATGAAGTTCTCTCTCTCCTGCTCAGTTTGAAAACTTACTCTCAGCTCTGGCAACACTACATTACATTTCTCAATAGCATTGCTGACTAGTAGAGTATAGTGTCCTTCATTTGATGTTTGGATTGGAACTAATGACAATTTATCCAAGAGCTGGAAAATTTAGCAGATCTCCTTTTGGGGAATTAAAAAAAAAATATGAGGAAAAGAGCTCAACTTCAGACTGCCAGCAGTTTCTTTTTAAATGGTGTGTTTTCTCTTTTTTTTCTGTTTTTGAACAAATTTAATGCCACATTTTCTTTTTCCCCTGATATGGTGAAATAACACAATGCACTCTGTAATATGCTTGCTATTTAGCTGTCAATCAACATCCATGCCTACAAAGATCACCATAGAGCAATGTTTGTTAAAACGCACCTTTTCCCTATGCGATTCAAAGATCTTGATCTGCATTAATGTTATGAGCTGATACTTGTGAGAGATAATGATTTGTTTTTCACCTCTCCCTTCCAGAATCCCTGTTAAATCTGCTCATTGCTGCAAGCTAAGGTCACATAGCACTCACAGTCTTATTATAACTGACAACTACATCTTGGTTTGAACTCCAATTCAATTTACACAGGTTTTCCTTTACACATTTTTCTCATATATTAGGTAAACAGAAAGCTCACACAGCCTTAAATCAGTCAAAGGGCAGATAGATGTTCTGTTGCACAAGATCCCTCCAAACAACTTGGCAACAGCTCTGCCTGGGAAGTAAGGACTCTTGATTCCCCTTGGGCAAGAACTTGTCACCATAGTTCATTGTGGGAGGTCTAATATTTTTAACATTCCATAAAATCAGTAAAATGTGTTTGTTATTTGTGTTAGTATTTAGTGTCAGATACTTGTCCCAGAATTGTCTCTGAGCAGTCGTTTTGGAGATCCTACTAAGGAGATGTTTCAGGTTCAAAAGACCATACAAAGTTGCCTGTGCAAATTTAGCTCTCAAATCGGCTAAATGATCACCAGTGCCACAGATGGATCTGTGGCCTCTGGCTGCAGTGTCTCCTCTGCTGCACTTCTAGTGGCAGGGCTCTGAATTGCTTCTCTCCACGAGTCCCAAAATGCTGCTTCACTACAATCCTTATTCCACTTTAACTCCTAGTTGATATCTAGATTTCCTCTCCAAATGTTCCTAGCAAGTGATTCAGCGTTTGTCTGTACCCTTCGTTTTGCATCTTCCTTCTTATTTCTTCTTTTTATCCTAAATAATCCTTTGATAAATAAAATAAGAATAAAATAATATCTATTCTTCACCCCTTCTTTTAGCAAGAAGTGGTCAATTTTATAGATTGCAGGTATGGATGCTAATTTTTTATTCATTAAAGTATAGTTGATTGGAGTTCCCCACATAGATCAGTGGTTAACAAACTCGACTAGTATCCTTGAGCGCATAGGTTCAATCCCTGGTCTCGCTCAGTGGGTTAAGGATCCAGCATTGCCGTGAGCTGTGGTGTGGGTCGTAGACATGTCTCATATCCTGCATTGCTGTGGCTGTGGCATAGGCCAGTGGCTGTCAATTCAATTCGACCCCTAGCCTGGAAACCTCCATATGCCACAGGTTCGTTCCTAAAAAGACCAAAAAAATAATTATACTTGATTTACAGTGTTGGGCCAATTTCTGCTATACAACAGAGTGACCGAGTCATATATATATGACATTATACATATGCTTGTATATATAATGTGTACATATATATACATTATTTTTCTCATACTGTCTTCCATCATGTCCTATCTCAAGAGACTGGATTTGGTTCTCCATGCTATACAGCAGGACCTCATTTGTTTATCCATTCTAAATGTAATAGTTTGCATCTACCCACTCCAGACTCTCCGCTCATCCCACTCCATTCCACCTCCGCCTTGGCAAGCACAAGTCTGTTCTCTGTGTCTGTGAGTGAATCTATTTCTGTTCTGTAGATAGGTTCATTTATGCCTTATTTTACATTCTACATAAAAATGACATCCTATGATTTTTGTCTTTCTCGTTCTGACTTATATCACTTAAGCACGAGAATTTCTAGTTGCATCTGTGTTACTCTAAATGGTATTATTTCATTCTTTCTTATGGCTGAGTAGTATCCCATTGTATATATGCACCACCTGTTCTTTTCTGTTTTTGTCTTTTCAGGGCCGCACCGGTGACATATGGAGGTTCCCAGTCTAGGGGTCTAATTGGAGCTGTAGCCACCTGCCGACGCCACAGCCACAGCAACACAGGATTCAAGCTGCGTCTGCAACCTACACCATAGCTCACGCAATGCCGGATCCTTAACCCACTGAGCAAGGGCAGGGATCAAACTTGCGTCCTCATGGATGTCAGTCAGGTTCGTTAACCACTGAGCCACGACGGGAACTCCCCATGCACCACCTGTTCTTAATCCATTCAGCTGTCAATTGACATTTAGTTTTTTTCCATGTCTTGGCTATTGTGAGTAGTGCTGCAATGAATATAGGGGTGCATGTATCTTTCTGAATTATAGTTTTATCTGGATATATGGCCAGCAGTGGGATTGCTGAATCATATGGACAATATTTAATAATGAATGAATTATTGTTATATTAAGCTATTGTTAAATATAATATAAATATAATATATATAATATATATTTGTTAAATATAATAAAAATTAACTTATGAAAATATGAATGTGTACATTTAAATCTTATTTATACAAATAACACAAGGTAAAGGTATATTAAGCTATTGTTTAATATAATATAAATATAATATATATAATATATATTTGTTAAATATAATAAAAATTAACTTATGAAAATATGAATGTGTACATTTAAATCTTATTTATACAAATAACACAAGGTAAAGGTAAAAGTTGCATTTCAAAAATTCCTCATCTTGGCTCCTTAACTACTTTTATGGTATACCTATCACTCCCAAACCTTTCCTTTTAAAGTCCCATAGGTATATCATTTCTTTAAATATCTAGGACCACATGAGATACTTTAGCCAAAATTACCCTCTCAATTACCCAAAAGCAACTTCCATTTTATTCATTTTTGTTTGTTTTCTTACATCTCCTATTCACTATATGTCATCTTTACAATTAGGCCTACTCTGACCGTACGTATTTAATCTCTCTACCCATATCTTAGTCCATTCTAGCTACACTAACAAAGTACCACAGATCGGGCAGCTTGAAAAAACAAAACAAAACAAAAAAACACAAACAGAAATTTATGGCTCACAATTTTGGAGGCTAGAAAACTGAGATCAGAGTTCAAGAGGGTAAGAACCCTATAGCAGGTTACAGATTTCTTGCTGTGTCCTCCCAGGGCAGGAGGTGTTCACGATCTCCTTGGAGCCTCTTTTAAAAGGCAGTGATCTCAGAGTTCCCTGGTGGCTCAGCAGGTTAAGAATACAGCATTGTCACTACTATGGCAGGACTTGGTCCCTGGACTGGGAAATTCTGCATGTCAAAAAAACACATAAGAAAACAAAAAGGCAAAATCAAAATTTAAGTTGTTTTATTGCTTATAGTCTTTTGATTAATTTCCCCTAAAGTAAAAAATAATCATGTACATGTGAAGCGATAGGTAAGAGATGATGTTCTTGTACTATGATTTGCCTTTTTAAACACTAGGAATATATTTGAATATTAATTTTTATCTACATGGAGTTAAATAGAGAACTGGCACAATTATCCAGAAACTTTATCCACTATATTTCCTTTTCATAGGTTCTCTGAGTATTTTAAAAGATGGCTTTGTGGTGCATTTTACATCTTTGCATTTTTATTAAAAATAAAATATATGAGGAATTCTCATGTAACTCAGTGAGTTAAGAATCCAGAGTTGTCACCACAGTGGCTTGGGTCATTACTGTGGTGCAGGTATGATTCTTGGCCCAAGAACTTCCGCATGTAGCAGGTACAGCTAAAAAATATATGAGAGAAAATGTTAATTATAAATAACTTCCATAATCTGATAACTTTTTTAATTAATTTACATTAGCAAAAATTGATCTAATGTCTTTTGAAATCCCAGTCCTTTGTAAAATCTTTTGAAGGACACAAACTCATTAGAAGACAGGACACATGGTTTGGAGTTTACAATATGGTTTACAATTTGGATGCATAAGTGAAAAGAGGAGTAGTAAAATTTCTAGGGGAGGATACTAAGAGTCTAGGTAGAATTCTAGACTCTAATAATCTAGAGATTGTATATGTCCAAGCAAGTCAAGTTGGTTATAGTAGGTGCTTATATGCTGGGATACTTTGGATAGACTTTGGATACTTTGCATAGACTTACATTGTCAATGTAAACTATCATCTTTTTTCTAGTTATATTATCAAGCACATAGAGAACTAAAGAGAACAAAACAAGAAACATGATTGAGTTAACCTTAGTCTGGCCTGACAGACATAGATGATACATTCAAGTGAACAAATAGCTCAGGGAAGAGGTGATGCTCTAGGAAAAATCCTGAATTCAGGAGTGATTATTTTCAACTTTATTTACAAGTGAGAAAAGTCAGTATTCCATTTTTTTTCTGGTAGCTCTTAAAGATGTGTTAAAATTTATTAGAAGGTAGAATCATCTTTGACAATGAAGACTAATGCTGAGTGGCTTCCCTGATGTGTCCCCAGACAAGAAATATGTAAAAGCTTTGTAATTTTCCCTTGATTGTGAGGGAGAAAAAGCAATGTTTAAATTGTTAAATTATTTTTTTCTGTGTCTTCTGAAAATGGTAAAATAAGATATTAGTTTGTATTCTTGTTTTCCTTTATAAAATGTGTTCTCTCCTCTTTCAGAATATGATGGTTACTGTGTATATATATATATATATATAGGCTCTCATCAATATAACATTTTATAATCAGATTATGAAAACAATTATAGCGTTATTTTTCAATGAAGAAAATAACTGAACTCTGTAGAACAAACTGCATATACTAGAGAATATACTAAAATAGAGTGGTGGTTCTGAGAAGGAAAAGAAAGCAAGAATCTAGAAGAATTCTCAAAAGAGGAATTGGTTTTATTTAGTTATTTACTTGGGAGACAGCCAAGGAGAAGACACCAGTTCAACCCTCAAGAGATCTGAATTCTTATTATATTTTATATAAAATTCTCTTCAGTGTGCTATTACATACTGTTACCATCATATATTTTTATGCTGACTTATATCCCCTAAGGTATTGTGAATGCCTTAACATCAGAAACATGTTTATTTGTCTTTGAAATCCTGTCTCAACAAATAATTTGCTTACATACAGTTAAAGTGAACTAATAATTGTGGTTAACTGAGTGGAGTGTGAAGGTACTGTAATTCCATTCACCACCATGAGTTTGAAAACAGTGACTCCAAACTAGATATGCTTTACATTTGCTGAATTTGAGTCACTAAAATACAAAATAGAAATATTCTGTTTGTAACCCAGTGAAATAAAAATGTGAGTCAGAGGAAAGGTCATTGGCAAAGATGGTTATATATATGAAATAAAGAAGTGACTGTATCAGTGTCAATTAGATTTCCAAGACACTGGATATTGAAGAAGACAGTAGTAAATTTAAGAATGAAGCCTTAGAAATGCAGTTGATTTCTGTGTATTAATTTTGTATCCTGCGACTTTGCCAAATTCATTGATGAGCTCTAATAGTTTTCTGGTAGAGTCTTTAGGATTCTCTAGGTATAGCATCATGTCATCTGCAAAAAGTGATAGTTTTACTTCTTCTTTCCCAATTTGGATTCCTTTAATTTCTTTTTCTTCTCTGATTGCTGTAGCTAGGACTTCCAGAACTATGTTGAATAG
>PVHT020004944.1:15384507-15463975 GCA_004024745.2 Catagonus wagneri
CATAGTTTTCGACTATATTAAAAGACCAAAAAATCTGTGGTTAGAGTGAAACAAAGTAAACACCAGATTAATAAAATGGAAAAAAAAATGGTGAATATTTATTTACCACACTACAAATCTACAAGAAGGACAAGAAGATAGAAGAAGAAGGAGGAGGAAAGAAGAAGAAATGCCACTAGAAAGCCAGAAGGTAGGGAATAATACAACCCAAAATTTAGACAACTTCAGAAGTTATGATAAAGTGAAAGTGCACTGAGAGAAAAGAATAATAAAAAAAAGGCACAATTTACAGTGCCTCTTTTTATGTGGGTTATTCAACGAATCCAGTTGCGCCCTTGATTTAAAGGTGAAGGTCAATAGTTTAAAATAATCTTTAAGTAGAAAGCATAGAATTCAGATAGGTATTTACCACTGAGCCAAAGAAAATTTGAAGTCTGCAACACTAAGGGCTTATGTTATAGCAGGAATCAATAGAGTATTAGAGAACACAAACTTATCTATGAACTAACAGTGGTAACAGGCAGGAGATTCCTGGTCATTCCATGCTTCTGTGTATAACATTGTTATTGACATTTAATTGACCAAAGCAAGTCCCATAAATTTCAAGTTATAAGGAAATAAAATTCTCTCATGCATCCAAAAGTAGAGGTGATCTGGATCTTAGAGAAATACAGTAATGATTATAACATAGATAAAAATTGATAAAAACTGTACCCTAACTGGAAGGACAAAATTAGAAAAAAAAAATGCTATGTAATATATGAATTCTACCTCTATTGTTACTCTGTTAGTCTTCATAAAAAGTAAGAAATAGCATATTTAGTTGTAAATATACTTGATTCTTTTTAGTCCACATTGCCCTTGGATTCTAAAGAGTCAATATTTTCAGGTTTATCTTTTTTAAAATTTCCCTCTTTTATTGGTCTCTGGAAAAAAATTCAATTCTCATGAATTTCAGCTTTCTACTTAATTCTTCTTCAGTCCATTGTGAGACAAATACCATCTTGCCTCACACATAACTTCTCACCCTGTTGCCTTTAGTACGCAATTGTTCCACTTCTACCTGCCAAAACCTACAGCTTTCTCTGGTGGTGGCAGCCCATTCTGTCACATGAATATAGGCCAGAAGCGGAAGAAAGTTAATATCCCCTTGGAGGAGCTTTCTTCTGTAAATACTTAAGCTCTACTGTCTATAAGAATCTTTTTCTCAGAGTGGAGGTAACACTAGGGAGAATGTTTTACATGTGAGGGACACCAAAATATGCCAATTGGATCAAACTCCAGTTTTCCACCGGAAACTGGGTCTAGCTATTTAACTTAAGTAGTAACTTACTAGATAGCACATTCTGCATTGTTGTATTCTGTTCCCTGTTTCACCTTCTCCACCCCATCAGTATTTTCCAAAATCTTCTTCAAACTAAGCCCATTGAGTTTCAGTCATCTCCCCGGCATCTGTTTCTTAAGGAAGCCATACTGAGATGCAACATTTCAAGATATTCTTCTCCAAACAAGCTTTTTTTCCTTATTCCCCATCTACACTATCATCATCCAGGCACTCTTCAAAATGATGACATAGACATAATCAATTATTTTCTCTTTCTCCCTTTCTCCCACATAAATCTCATTAATGTATTCTTACACTCTATGACCATAATACTAGGTTATGTCAAGTCAACTTTGACTCAGATTGCTAAATCAACTTCTGTCTCTTTTAGCAGTTCTGTCCCCCTTAATGATTGTTCTCCACATAGCAGCTTAAATAGCCCCACTTCTACAAGTTAAATGTCACCAAAATATCTTTTTTCCCCCCATTACTCTTAGGAAAAGTAAAACTCCAACAGCCTTCATACCCTAGCTCTAATGTCTCATTCCAACCTCATCTCATACTCACTCTCTTTTTGGATTATGCATTTCAAAGTTACTGACCTAACAAAGCTAAGCAATCTTTGGAATTAGGGAATTTAAATTGGTGGAAGAAGGGATAATTACACGTGTAAAATTCAACGGGAAAACATCACTAAGGAACTGAGAATAACAAGCAAAAACTTGTTGAGGAAAAAAACCCAGAAATCTTTTAAACCCATAGGAAGAAGGAATGAATCTTTGTAAATGCGGATATGTATATGATGATAATAGAGGTTATCTGAAGAATTACCTTTGGCATATGTTAAGTCTGTGATGTGAATAGAAAAAAAAAGTGACTTTAAAAATGAAAGCATGCACAAATTGTTTTGCCCTCACATGAAAAAAAGGAGAAATAATTGTGGTATTCTCCTAATAAAGTCTAAATTCCCTGGGAAGTGACCATATAGAGATCCTTATAATCCTCTTTTAGCAAATGAAAGGCTCCATCTTTTTTTTTTGTTTGTTTTATTAATTATGTGGACACTGTCAACTCAATGTCTATTATTATATCAAATTTGTAAGTTACAAATCAAGGCATCCCTGACTTGTTTGAATTTATAGTATAACTTTTAGCTCTTGTTTGTATGGGGGAACTAATTGAAATATAATGTAGTTCTATAGGAGAAGAAAGGTGCAAATGGAGATAGGTGTGTTCCCAGTGTTGAGAAACTTGTCTTTTTCTTTATGGGAAGGGACATGTTCTTTCATAGATATTGTACATTTTACTTGTCAACAGCTTCTGTTAACAAAAGATACAGTTAAAAGATATATCTTTTGTTGATATTACCTCCAGGAAATAGTAATAGTTTCCCAAGAAGATTAAAAGGAGGACAATGTGGAAATGATGGTGGAGAGAAAAACTGTAGAGAAAAAAAAAATGCCAGGACTTTACTAGGCATTTTGCAGATTATCTTCTATGAGATAAAAATATTAATAATAACGCTTATTTATCAGTGTTCTCATATATTGATGTTAGGCATAGGCTAGGCAATAAACATATAAAAGTGAAAGAAAAATCACTTAGGAGTTGAATAACCAGCAGATATGCAAAGAGACAATTGTAAAACACTAAGAAAAATGTTATGATCTAATTTTATATGTAAGTTAAGAGTAGGAATTGCATGCAAAAATGTCAAAATGGTAAGTAAATCATCAATTTCAGAAATATGAATTCACTGAGAGCTATTGGAATAGAATTAAAGGGAAATTTGTTAAGTCATTTCTTTGGATTTATATGGATAAAACAATGGATGTAGTGCTTTGCTTTCTCTTTTGCTTCATCAGTTTGCATCATATACATTTACTTTAATGACAGATAAATATTTTAAACTTGCAGACATAGTATGAAATAAACAATCAAAATAAATTAACATATTAAACTTAAATGAAAATGTAAGCATTTCTATTAAAATTAATCAAAGGAACAACATAGATAATACTGAGGGTGGAGATAAGATTCACATCAATAGTCTGCTTTATCAATTAGAATAAGGCATGGATGAAATTTCAGTTTTCAATCACACACTGTTCATTTGTTCCGCACATGTTTGTATTCTTTTGTGTCTTCCATTTTTGGTCATTATTTCCTTATAAATCTCTAAAATTTATTGTTTTTACCTTAACATTAAGCCAAATCCATGTACCAGTCGTGAATTCTTATTCAAAGATATTGGGAAAAACATCACAAGAGAGAAAATATAAAAGAAACTGAAAAATACTTTTTCTCACAAAACTCTTACCAGACATAAAAATAAACATTCCATTAAAAAATAAGCCATAAAGTAAAATATACAGTGCCACTGGTGTCATAAGTATTCATAAACAACATTATAAAATAGTATATGTAAATCTTACTGTTGAGTGAGGAGAACATGGAAAAATAAGAAGCCATTTAAAAATATTAATATTACAGATCTATAACTAGAATGCTCAATTTATGAACTTTATTACTATACATAGAAATACACAAAAAGTATAATAGTGAAAACATTTGCCAACATGGGTAATATATCGTAACTTATGTTGCTTTTTTCCTACTTAGCCTTTTTACTATTCTACAGATTTTTAAATTCAGGATCTAATGACAGAGTCCACTTTTTATTTTCTGCCCTTTTTAATGGTCTAAAAGAGATGACTAACATTTTTCAACTCATACATAATTTTATGATGGTCCCTAAAGACAATCGTAAGTAGAGGTGAAGAAATGTAACATTTGACTCTGGCCAGAAGTTGAGTAAAGAGCTATGTCTGATCAATACAGACCCTATTAATTCTGATCCTATCCTGATGACTGTTGCCTGTGCTTCCTCCCCAGAATTAAATTACTTTGAAATAGTACAAAAACTACTCAGAAGGGTTGGTCAGAAACCAGACAAAATGTTTTCTTCCTCACAGGCCAGTTATCACCGAGGTGCACACAACCAAGAGATGAGAGTATGGTTTTATAGTGTACATTTCATGCTATAGGCACCCCCTAAAGTGCTTTGGAATGGAGGTAAATATCAGCCTGGGTAATTCTGAAGCTGTTGGGTGAGCACTCAGTGAAAGTTGGCGTTGAGATATTAAAGTCTGTATTGTTGAGTGTTGGCTGGTACTGCAAGGACGTTCTTTATACTTTTCTGAAAAGATGCTTGATTTTTTTTCTCCATTTCAACAGAAAATGTCACAAACTCAGCACAAACTCAGTTTTGTAAATGATAAAAATGTATTAAATTCCTACAATGGGCCAGTACAAATATGAATGAAAAATGGTTATTGCCCTTCAGGTGCTCACCATCTGGCCAGTTTGGCTGCTGTATAAATGTACAGTTATAATAAGCTGTGAAAACTAGAGACTGTCACAACCTAATGGGGAATAAATGTAGAGGCCTACAATGTTGATGTGCTTTTTACAAGGCTGCAGAGGAGACGAGAACCTGGAATTTTAGTCTGAAATAAGTGCTTATCAGAATTGTCTACTAGATTACCAGAACTGAAGAGATATATCAAGAAAAGGAAAATGACTCAAAATGTAAAAGGTGCATACTTCATGGCACAAAAGTAAACTCAAAGTGGCTTAAAGACTGCTGTTAATTCAATATGGATATATATTAGGATGAGAAAATAGAAGAAAACTGAAAAAGAATTTATGCTCTCTTATGAGGAATCCTTTGAATGTCTTCAGAAATAATTAAGAAAACCTAAAAGATTTAAAGCAGAAAATTGGCAATTAAATCTGGCAATTTTGAGTGGAAATTCTAAAAGCAATATGGTGGATGGATTGAAAAGAAGCATCAGTAAAATCAGAGAATCTAAGACCACTGGGTTGAAATTATTAGTTAGAAATAAGAATTTGTTAAGAAGGTTGAGAATGGCTGATACAGGATAATACCTACACGGGGGAAGTTTCAGATACAGGAAATTCGTATATGAGTTAACTCATATATTAGAACTCGTGTATTTGGATTTTTTTCCTTACACAGGTGAATACCTTAATAAATAAACCCTTAATATAGGAAAAGTAAAACTAGGAATGATTTAGGGAAAGTAATTAAGTAGGATTGGTCATTTTAAATTGGTGCTTACCTGAAGGGTATTCTTGTAGTAATTTATTCTGCTTTATTTACATTCTGTCTAAACTCATTTACTGTAAGTAGGAAAAAGGTCAAGATTGGTGACAAAGCTCTAGATGTTATAAGTACAGATAGGACTGAATTTTGCAAGAGAAGATGAAATCCCCTCTAACAGGAAAATAATGTGAAATGACCAAGAAATAGAAGCATGAGGAATCTGAAATTTTTACGATTCAGCAGGAAAAAATAAGTTGATATGTATAAGGAAAAGAAAGAGAACCAGGAGACCCTGTTCCAGATACCAAGAAAAGGAGTTTTTACAAGAAGTTAACATATACCTTGTATATACATGAGCCCATTGTAAGAACACCTTCAAGTTGCCAGTCAAATTTTCCAAACATGACCCTCATAGTTATGTTTCCTTGAAACGTTCCACTTTGTAAATTTGCATCTTTTGAGGAAAATGTATTTGTTATCTTGTGTCATGCACTACTTCTGCAACATACTTAAAATCCTTTCAGTTTTGCAAATTGTACCCTATATATGATCCTCCGTTATTTAAACGTTATTAACAAAAGACTTCAAAAGTCAGAGAAAGATTTAATTCAGTTTCTATCAGTGACTGGGGGGAGCTGAAGAAAATAATAACTTCCTCTGAATGTTCCACCCCGAGGCTGGGCACTCCTTTGCACTTTCACCTGCTCTGCTCTGTGCCAACTCCTCACTCGTTCTATGGGAGACAAATAGCAAGTAATGTGCACTGCTAATAACGTCTAAGATTCATGTGCAATGAGCTGCAGAATGTATTTGTATATATTTATGTCCCTCTTTATAGAATAATGTAAAATTTAAATAATTCAGGACAATTTTTTCATAAGACTGACTTTTTTATCTCAAGATTACCATTTTAAGTGTGGAAAACCATTTAAAAACAAAGTCATTCACAAATGCAAAAAGAGAGCAATGATGTTTTTATATCCAGAATACATTTGGCCCAGAAAGAATAGAGGTATTATTTCATCACTCAGTTTTATTTACAGGTAGTTTATTTTCTTGAGACATATATTGGATTAATTTGAACAGATGGATTAACGTTTTAGATAAGGCACTTAACCGCAAGCTATTTTGTATTTAGGTTCTTTTTAGAGCCAGTTACCATATCCTACCATCGATCCACATACAGAATTGCCCATTCAAATCAATGATGCATTCTGAATAAAAATATATGGCGAGAAGCAGAAATTACTTTGATATGGACTTTGTAAATTAAAACAGCTCCCTTTTTGCTTAACTTAAGTACTTGAGAAGATTATCTACCTTCTTTTTGTACTACTAAATAGAAATATAGCTGACTGACTAAGCAGCATCAACACACTTACTTGGTATAACTTTAGCTAGTTCTTCCACCTTTTTTGAATGGGGACAGGGTAAAACTTGCATTAGTGACTATTTTTTTCTCACTGTTCTTTTTTCTTCAAATTATTTTTATAAGGGGATTCAGAGTTTAGATATGCTAAATTAGTTTGTCTGATTTAACATGCCTAAAATTATCAGAGAATGTCAAGCACAAAATAAAGCAAGATAACAAGCAAAAACATTATAAACGCTCATCAGTAATGGCAGTGGTCATTTAATGGGCCTAATTCTTAAATTTTAGAGAGTTAACAAAGCAAGGAATAATAATTTCAAGAGTGGAGCAGCATTTCTTTTTAACTACCGCTCCATCCCTTTCCCCAATCTTTATTTCCTTCCAATGACATTTAAACTTTATTTAATTCTATCTTTACATTTAACATTAAGATTGAAACAATTGTCACACAAAAATTTATATGATGAAATAAAAGTGGTTTTTATTATTTTAAAATATGGAAAAGAAAATATAATGGTAAGCCTTGGAGATAGGGCACTATTCAAGATTCATGCTACCTTTTCATGACATTCATAGTACATCTTACTTAATTCTTTAAAAAAGTTCTCATATGTCTTTTATATAAATATAGACTACAAAATGATACATTTTGACTAGCATATTACACTTTTATGTTATAATCCAAGTGTGAGCTCATGTGGCCTTTTCTTGTAGCTGACAGGGGACTCAAAAGGCAAATCTTTTGGTGAATTAATGTGATCAATTAACCATATTTTCGTGTTTGTGTGTGTCTTTTTAGGGCCATACCCAAAGCATATAGAAGTTCCCAGACCGAATCGGTGCTGTAGCTGCCGGTCTATGCTACAGCCATAGTAATGGGGGAAACTGCAATTTACATCACAGCTCATTGCAATGCCAGATCCTTAAACCCACACTGCGAGGACAGGAATTGAAATGCATCCTCATGGTTACTAGTCTGATTCGTTTCCGCTGAGCCACGGTAGGATATGTTACCTATATTTAGAAAATATAATCCACACTACAAAAAAGGAGAATATGTCAGACAATATTTTATAAACATTACTTGTATTAATCAAATATTTTTAGAGAGGAGATTTCTTGACTATTTGAAATTATACTCCCAGTGAGGTTTGGAGTGATAATTTATTTTTTATTTTTACAGTCTCACCTGCAACATATGGGAGTTTCCAGGCTAGGAGTCAAATTGGAGCTGCAGCTGAGGCCTATACCACAGCCATGGCAATACCAATCTGAGCCACATCTGCAACCTACGCTGAAGCAATGCCAGATCCTTAACCCACAGGGGGAGGCCAGGAACTGAACTTACATTTTCACAAAGACTATGTCAGGTCCTTAATCCCCTGAGCCACAATGGGTCTCCTTACATGGTAATTTATATTTTTGCTTAAAAATAGATCCACAGGCCTAAGACAAAAGATGATCTAGTGGTTAAAAAAAAAATCTGTAGTATTTGTAATGAAAATTGGACGGTCTAACTTAGATACTCAATTTCTTTCTTTTTTCTTTTCTTTTCTTTTCTTTTTTTTTTTTTTTTTTTTTTTTTTTTTTTTTTTTTTTTTTTTTTTTGCATTTTAGAGCTGATCCTGAGGCATATGGAAGTTCCCAGGCTTATGGTTTGAATCAGAGCTGCAGCTGCTGGCCACAGCCACAGACACAGCAACATAGGATCTGATCCACATCATAGTTCAGAGCAATGCCAGATTCTTAACCCACTGAGCAAAGCCAGGGATCAAAACCACAATAGTTGGGTTCATTACCACTAAGCCACAACAGGAATTCCCTTAATTTCTTAAAAGACTCAGAGGTATGGACAAGGAAAGCCCAAATTTTCTTTAGGAAGTGGTTTCTAATCTACTGAAACACATGATTATACTTACTATGGTGTTTTTAGAATGCTAGACCAAAAATTAAAATGACTTAATCCCTGTTAATTTTGTAAGTAGTTGTCTGAAAGACATGTAGAGAAATTTTATAATGCTCCCTTTGAGCTTCTGATTTTAGGCAAAATAGTTTCTTCCTCAAATCAAGGAGATGAACTTATGTCAAAACATACTTATGGATAACTGAATTGATTTATCAGTTTTAGTCTATTGTTTGAACTAGAGAAATAAAACTTGAAAACTGATTGCCAAGTGTCATTTGACTAGTTTTACAACTTAGTCTTTCTGACAATTATTTGTTTCTAGTATTAACTGTCAACTGAGATCAATATAGTTTCTTGAATTCTAGAAAGATCTTCACAATATAACTTTAGAAACATTCTGAAATGTCCAACATAAATACATAATAAATGTTCATGCTTATTTGTGTATAAATATGGTAGAATGATGTGTAGTTATTAAACTAATATTATTGAATTATTTTGCTCATAAATTTTTTTATTGTAAATTGTCAGTTGAAAATTCTAGTTATCTGAATTTCATTAGTTATCTACTGTATCAGCCTATAAAGTTATTTTGGAGAAACAAATTCTTGCTGTGGCTGTGGCATAGGCCAGCAGCTCTACCTCTTATATGAACCCTAGCCTGGGAACTTCCATATGATGCAGGTGTGGTCCTAGAAAAAAAAAAAAAAGGAAGAAGGTGATATGGTACATATACACAAAGGAGTACTACTCAGCCTTAGAAATGGAAAAATAATGCCACTTGCAGCAACATGGATGGAACTAGAGATTCTTATTCTAAGTGAAGTAAGTCAGAAAAAGAAAGACAAGTACCATAAGATATCACATATCTAAAATCAAATAAATGGCACAAATGGACCTATCTACAGAAAAGAAGCAAACTCATGGACATGGAGAACAGATTTGTGTTCTCCAAGAAAGAAGGTGAAGGAGTGGGAGGGACTGTGAGCTTGGGGTTAGTAGATGCAAATTATTGCATTTGGAGTGGATAAACAATGATATTCTACTGTATAGCCCAGGGAACTCTATCTGATCACTTGTGATGGATCATGATGGAGGATAATGTGGAAAAAAAATGCATATGGATCTATGGCTGGGTCAATTTGCTGTACAGCAGAAATTGACAGAATATTGTAAGTCAACTATAACAATTGTTTTAAAGTTTTGAAAAAAGGTGTCTTAATGAGCTATACCATCTATACTCACTATAAAGCTGAAAGAAGGAGAGCAGTTTCCATTAAAAATTCTATTTGAAGTGATTATTTAAACACTAGATCATTGAAACATTGAATTCATATAGAATTGGTAAGGCTGGGAATTGCTACTAGTATACATAAATATGTTTATAAACTTTGTCATTGTGTGCAATGAAGGTAAAAAACAGTGCCAATAAAATGCTTTATATAACAAAAAAAGAAAGTAAAATTTAGTAAACAGGAAAAAGTGTACCTGTACACAAAATTTAGCCACTTTCTAATGAATAGAATTACCTATAAACTTTTAAAATATAATCATGACAATTAACCAAAATATGGGGAGATATTATTCTACAACACAAATCAATTTTAATTTATCTCAGGAACCTGAGGAAATATCATTCTACAATACAAACACAATTTCAATTTATCTCAGGAACTAGAATGGATGGCTACTTTCCTTTCATTATTAGTATTCTGCATTGTCAGAGTTGAAATATAAAATAAAAACATAAAAAAAAGTAAAGTAATATAAGAAAATAAAAAGAACTGATAAAAACGTTGAATGGATACTACTATAATATTTGTTGATTATGTGATTCTAGGATTATAATGTCTAGGTAAAGTAGCATTTCTGGAAATAATAAATTATAGAAGTGTTTAAATTTCAAAATGAATACATGAAATCAATAGTTCACTTTTTTTTTAAATTTGGAGTACCTAAAAAGAAATGAAGAAAAATATTACATTTATAATATTGCAAAACCACAGTCTTCCTGGGACAGTTTAAGAAAAAAGAATGAATACAAATCCTAGAATTTGTCTATAGAACATAAAGCAAGATCTAAACTTAAAAAGAGACAAACAACATTTTAAGAGCAAGACAATGAACACAGCCACTCTTCCAAAATTAATATATAAATTTAATGCAAATCCAATTATATTTTAACAGAGGGTTTTGCTTTGCTTGTTAGTAGATAGAAGTGAGCAGGGCAGATAAAATTCTAATCCTATTTCTTATATATCTAATATCATAATATGTTTTAGAATTTTCGTAATAAAATTAATGTTGGCTTGGGTGTAAACACATAATCAACACTGACTTGTGAATAAACAAACAGATCGATAGAATTGATTTGCGAATCTTGAAATAGTTCCCAGTACATATAAATATTTAACGTCTTGCAAATCTAGTGTTTCAACTCAAGAGGAAAGAAAGGAGTAGTGAATAAACGGTGCTGACATAATTATATCTTCATTCGGGAGAAAGTGAATGTTGGATTTCCATTTACATACCACATATTGAAAAAAATATCCAAATGACGTCAGTGTTAGAAACAGATCTGATAAAAATACAGCAAGAAAATCAAGGGGGCTGTCTTAAAAATCTAGGAGCAATCTTCAGGTCAGGTAACTCTAAAAATAAAGGAACATTTGCTATATAGAATTTTTAAAAGATTATATTTCAGAATATACCTTAAGCAAAGTCTACAAAACTTTGGAAACGGCAAACATACTTACAGTAATAATAAAAATGTCAAGGCCTGTAGAGATAAACTGCAAAATAATATGTAACCTGGGGAAAATAAGAAAACAGATATGCATAGGCCACTCATAGAAGAGTAAATGCAGTTGTCCAACCCAGTATCAGTAAATTTAAGTGACAAAGAGGGAGTAATTTGTATATTTTGGACTGTAAAAATTAGTGATATATTTATTTTTTGTAGGGTTGTAGAGGAGAGAGTATACTCAGTTCTTGTTAAGAAAATGAATTTTTTCAACATTACAGAAAAATAAAAATTATATAATAAAAAATATATCTTTTGACTTGGTAATTACTCTCCCAGGAAATGTATTCTATAGAAATAAAAAATGCAAATAAAAATATGTACACATATATTACTAGCAGAATATTTCTCACAGACCGAAGTAAAAATGTAAACACATCAAAAAACAAAAAACCCTAAACACATACCCATCAACTGAGAATTGATATATCCACACCAAGAAAAATTACCTAGTTTTTAAAGGAATGACTTAGTTTGACCACTTAACCGACATGGATTTCCAGGAGATAAATTAGAATGCAGAAATGTGTTTAAAATATGATCCCACTGTTTTTTTCTTATGTGTTCAATATGCTTTATACAACCGTGTCTTCACATGGGCATGGAGGAAAACATGAAAGATAACCCTAAAATACTAATATAGATTATCTCAGGGTCTTGGAAAGGATGAGGTAAAGCAACCAAAAAATTAGAAGAAATAAAGAAAATTTGCCTACACCAAAATCTGCACCCAAATGTTTATAGCAGATTAATTCATAATTTCCCAAATGTGGGAATAACTAAGATAGCCCTAGTAAATAACTGAACAAATAAACGGTGGTGCTTCAGGCAATGGAATATCATTTACATTAAAAAGAAATAAAATATCAAGTCATGTAAAGACATGAAAGAACCTCAGATACTATTTACTAAGTGAAAGAAACCAATCTGAAAAGAATACATACCATATGATTCCAGCAGTTGACATTCTGGAAAAGGCGAAGCTATGGAACAGTAAAAAGGTCATCAGTTGGAGTGGGTAGGGAGGATTTCCTGTTTGAGTAGGTGAAGCACAGAAGATTTTTAGAGCTGTGAATAACCTGTATGGTAGTATAATGGTGGATGCATGCCACTATATGTATATTTTTAAACCCACCAAGGGTGAACCCTAATGTAAACTATAGACTGGGTGGTAATGATATGTCTATCTAGGTTCATCAACTGTAGGTAAGGTGCTACCCTGGTGGTGGATGTGGATGCTGCGGGAGGCTAGAAATGGGATGGTGGGTATACGGAATATCTCTGTACTTTCTCTCAATATTCTGTAAACATTAACATGCTCTAAAAATAAAGTCCTTTAAAAATTACTCGGCAACGCATTTTTTTTAAAGTAAGATCAACTTAAGTGAAAGTTTTACAATGGGGCAGATCATGACATCTTGTAAAAATCTCATAGTTAGGAAAGCATTCAGACATAATTGGTCAGATTTTGCTTGTTTCATTATGGTTCTCATCTCTATGACCATCTTTCCTGATAGGAAAATGGCATGTGCATGTGCATAAAATACTGTCTGGAACAGAGACAGATTTTTTGTTTCCCCAGATTTCCCAAGAAATGACTTTAATCTATAATGAAGTTTATATCATTTGCCCAATTCTTTATCATTGTGTCCAGATGAAAAGATCTAGGCCATATGCTCAATTCTAGAATTTCCCCGCCGCCCCCCCCACCTTTTTGTGGATCATGTGAATCTCCAAAAGAATAACAGTGAAGTAGCAGAGAAAATAAATTCATGGTAGTATGTGGAAAAAGTCTCAAAGTATCTATTGTCTTAATTAACCAATGTCTGTACATATAACATGAACTATTAAAAATAGCCAAGCTTCTATGAAATGCACTTATATCCTCCCCAAAGGAACAAAGAAATCATGTCTTTGTTATCCGAATCCAAGTCTTGAATGGCTGTCTTGGTTCAGTTTGTTAAGAGAGTCTCCGCTGTCTGCCGTGTTCTACTGACACACTTGAGATGAACATTTGAAAGCTTCCATCGGCTACTCTGACTTGAGCATCTGGCTTCCTATTCACAGAGCTCTAAAGACCTGGAGATCATCAAAAGGCCAAAGTTGTGTTTTTGTTATTTTTGTCATTCTCTAACAATAACATTAAAACCTCAGTAGAATTTTGATCTGTGTGTTACCTAGCAATTCAGTGGGCTAGCCTTCAAACCAAAGTCCTTGAGTACTTGAATTTGAGCCCAAGAGTGTCTTCAAATTCCTACCTCAGCCTTAGTATTCTGCATATTGATAGTACTTGATTGACTCAGCTTAATCTTCTGTCTAGGCAAAATCTAAAACCATAAGTTGGGATAGCAAGGCACAATAAAGTACTGCTAAATTTCAAGTTGCTTTACAAATTCATCTGCAAAATTATTTTTATTTTCTCTTTTTGGGGGTAAATTTAAGAGTGGTAAGGGGAGGTTGAAATGACTGTCTTGGTTCAATTTGTGGTGGGGGGAGGTTGGGGTGAAGGTGGAGTGGTAGTGAGGGGAGATGTTCCCAGCCTTTAATTTTTTAAAATCATTTTACCACTTTCCTGCAGTTCTAACATTTACTATACCTACTTTAATGTTATGCTTGGGAAAATGAAATTTATTAAAGCAATATTAAAATTAAGGTCTCATGAAATATGTTTTATTAAACATTAGGTTATAATTTGTTAAGGACCATGATTCAGTGTACATATAATTATGCTGCAAAGTTTTCCAGAAATTCTCTTCATGGATAAAACTAATTCATTCTGTGTATCTTCTTAGCTTAATACATAAAAAAATGTAGAAAAAGATATGAACTTAATGACTCTAAAATCCCATTAATGATAAATTATGATTGACGTAGACTTTGAGGAACTCATTTATCATTTTGAGCCTTACATTCATTACTATAAAGTGAATATTTTCAACAGATTGATTTATAAATTCCCATAAATGTTTTTACAGTCATTTTATCAGTAAAGAAAAATGTTTGGAAATGCAACTTGATTTCATAGATTCAATTTAGCCTCACTAAAATGGGTAAATTTCACACATTTTTTCTAGGTTCATTTATTCTTCCTATTCCTCTCAGATTTGTGACCTTACTATCATTTATCACTGACCAAGCTCACCAAGAAACAGAAAGAGAAAAGCTGAGAAAGAAGGCAATCCAGCAGTATAATTTATCTTGCGTTATATCTGGTACTTGATCATGAGAGTAAGACTGACTCCCCAAAAAAGTGAATAAAATCATGTGGCTTGGTGGAAAGCAAATGATCAATGGACCTGGAGGAACCGAGATTAAAAACTGGTTCTTCCCCTTATATATTTCAAAAGTTACTCTGTTATTGAAGATGTGGCACATATATAAAATTGAATATTACTCAACCATGATAAAGAAGGAAAAATGTCATTTGTAGCAATATGAATGGATCTAGTGATTATAATACTAAGTGAAGTAAGTCAAAGACAAATATGATAATCACTTATATGTGGAATCTGACCAAAAATAATGCAAAAGAACTTATTTATAAAACAAACTCAAAGATTTCAAAATGAAACTTAATGGTCACCGAAGGGGAAACTGGGGGGGGAGATAAATTAAGAGGATGGGATTAAAATATATACTTTACTGTATGTAAAATAAGTAACTAAGAAGGACATACTGTACAGCACAGGGAAATTTATTCAGTATTCTGTAATAAGCTATATGGGGAAAAGAATGGATATATGTATGTATATAATACATTCACTTTGCTGCACACTTGAAACTAATTCCACATTGTAAGTCAAATAGACTCCAATAAAATTTTTTAAAAATAAAAGAAAATTAATATAACAGCATATTAATGGCATTGCTAAGAAGATTAATTACAAATTCAAGAATCCAGGTTAATGATGTATAGCTCATGGTCGATGTCTAAATATTATTTATATTATTACAATAATTATTACTCTTTCAAGGAGACTAGCAATCCAAGAGATGAACAAATTAAAAACTGGAATGTGGAAGACTGGCCAACAACTGAAATGGAGCATTATCAAGACAAATTTAATGTTGGAGCTTTTAATTAGAGGAGGACAGGGACTCTGTGGCAAGGCTTTGTCAGAATGTAGGTGCCCCAAGAAGGGACTGCTAGGATAGTTATAACACCATGCATGCACTGAGGAAAGCATTCCAATTACAAAAATAAAGTGCCTCATGTGAAAACTTTCCCTCCATATCAGTTGTTTGTTCATATCAGTTTTTGTGTACTTGTAGTATAAATTTTATTATTTGAAAGCTTTTTTAGACCTGATATACTGAGTTCTTTCCAAACATATTCAAACATGAATTTTGGTTATATTTTTTCTGAATGATTCTTTTTATTGACAAGCTTACTGTAAGTGAAAAACAATTGGAGATATTAAGCAGATGTTTCAATCATGTGTTTAGAAAAGTGTGTTTCCCTGGTAATACAAACAAATTTATTCTGTCTCAGGAATATTTTTTTCATGTTCTTCAGGATAAACTGAAACAAAATTAAATAATAATCATATCATAATAGCTATTATGATTATGATTATGATTATGATTATTACACGTACGCTTGATAAATTTAAAACAAGATTTAGTCAAGACTTAATATAATAATTCCAATATCCATAGAGAAAAAATTTGTTTAGAAAAAAAAAATTAGTTATTGTGTTTCCATATGAACTTCTATACTATCATTATAATAATACTGATCGAATAGTGTAGGGATAACTTTTGAACTAGTTTGTGTCTTCAACTGACCAATATGTGCACTTTCATTAAATTTTAGTCATTGTCATGAACAAAATTCCAATATTTTTTATTTAGAGAAAATTAAATTGTACAGTGTTTCTTCTGGAAGAAAACTGTATCAAATACATTTACTGCAAACTAAGCTACCTTGAGTCAGGCCAGCCAATGTAACATTAATATATTGAGAAAATGAAATAAGCACTTTGGCCCAAATTTAATAATTACACTCAAATAATTGGGATCCTGCTTCCTGTAATAAGATAAGATTTCAATATTACTGTAGACTATGCAGAGCTGGTACCGGGTGTGGCAATGTGTTATGTTGATTCACTCACCCTTTCACTTACGAATTGAACAAAAAAAAAATGCCTCACAGATTGATGAAGCTAACGCTTCAGTCATTGCAAAGAATTGTTTTTCCACTAAAAACAATAATCTGTTTGCTCACTTATAGACCAAACTGTATTCATAATTAACACTGTTGTGTACCAGTGAAGCTTACCAATCTTGCTATTATTAAAACTGGATCTGTTTTATCTTAAGCAATGCAAGAGGGAAATAACTATTTTAAAATATACATCTGAATTATCAAGATTATCATATGAATCATTTTAATTTTGTAAATCACATTATTCTGATGAATAACAAAATGTTTAGAAATATTTGGTTGAAAATCAAGGCTCATTTTGTTTTTATGACAATATATAACATATCTGAATATTTTATAGTTACTAGCTTATCCTCATTTTATTTAATTTAAACTATTTAACACCTTAGTTTGGTGACTGTATTAAAGGATTTAAAGAGAGAAGTTTTGATTGTACTTATTGGTAAGAAGGCTTCTGTACTTCTTCCATTAACAGAACCCTTTGAAGCTAAATTTTTGCAGGAATGGAGCTCTCCATCACTGTAACAAGGTAAAATAGGTCAAGCCTGCATGGGGCCAAACTAAAAGAAACCAATTTTCTAAATAGTTTCCCTAGCTGGAGGACAAACTAAGAAAAAGAAAAAAAAAACTTGCCTTTCTGGAAAGTTGCAATAGGCTGTGATAGAGTAAGGGAAAGGAGAAATGGAAAATCTTTGCTTACAAAATGGGAGAGTATCTTTCAGCAGGAGTAAGAATATACCCCTCTTTATCACCATTTTCTTTTGATATTTAAACAGGAAATGTTTCTGTAAATGTCATCCCAGGAATTATAACACATATAGGAGTTAAATAAAGTAAATGAAGGGTGAAATGATACACATATTAGGTTACCGTTAATCTAGAGGTGAATACAATTGCACATTTACATTTCAGCAAGCATTGAAGTTATAAGTTAAAATAAAATGGTAGAATAAGGGTGCCAGAAGCATTTCACAATGTCTTCCATGTTGCTTGAATTTCTATTTAAAAGTCAATATAAAGATAAATTCATTTGCAAAGAAACTTTCTCTTCCTCCAACCATAAATTTAGATTATTGGCAACTGTAGACAGTTTAATTTGATTTTTGAATATACTTCCATCTCTAAGTTTTAACCACCTATTGGAAAATTGCACCTCTTGGGTTAATTAAAACTACCCCAGGTGTCTCAAAACCAGAATTAGAAATCACTGGTTTATGTAATTAGTATTGAGATATCTGTGGCCCATTCTTTTATCTAAACCAGTCAGGGTACTTTCTTCTTTGGAGTTCATCACTATCATTTATTTATTTTGCTTTGTTTTGTCAAAATTACGAGGGCCCATTTATTTATATTTTCTTCATTCATTTATATTATAAACTTGTATTGCTTTATCAAGTCATATTAGGCCTCATAACCCATTCCTTTCACTTATTCCACTCATCCTCATTCTATCCTATCTCCAATTTCCTATCCTTTGTGTATAAGCCTTTCTTATCTGCTATGTCATTAATCTAGAAGCCTCTTCTCCAAGGGTTTCCTATGGCTGAGCTTCTCATTTAATCCAGGTTTCTATTCAAATACCACTTCCCAAAGAATGCTTTCTGATTATTCTGTACAAAGTAATTTCTTTTCTTATACTCATCTTTTTTCAGTTTTTTCCATGGATTTTTGTTTTAATAAAAGCCCCTTTAATTATGTGAAATTATGGCATAAAAATAGAATATCTACTTGTTATGTGTCTCTCACACTAGTTTGTAAATACCATGAAAATAGTCATTTGCTGTATCACAATTATAACCCTCTGTATCTGCTAGTTTTGCATCGGTGGATTCAACCTACTGTGGACTGAAAATATTATAGAAAAAAGAATTCCAGAAACTGGAGTTCCCATTGTGGCTCAGTGGTTAACGAATCCGACTAGGAACCATGAGGTTGCGGGTTCGATCCCTGGCCTTGCTCAGTGGGTTTAGGATCCAGCGTTGCCGTGAGCTGTGGTGTAGGTTGCAGACACAGCTCGGCTCCTGAGTTGCTGTGGCTGTGGCGAAGGCCGGCGGTTACAGCTCCTGTTAGACCCCTAGCCTGGGAACCTCCATGTGCCACGGGTGCGGCCTTAGGTATGGCAAAAAGACAAAAAAAAAAAAAGGAATTCCAGAAATTTTCAAAAAGCACAACTTAAATTTGCAACATGCCAACACTTACTTACATAGCATTTATGTTGTATTTACAACTGTTAACATAGCATATACATTGAATTCGGTATCATCTGTAGAGATGATTTAAAGTGGTTAGGGGGAACAAATACTATGTCATTTTATATAAAAGACTTGATCATCCTCAGACTACAGTGTCTGGAAACAATCTCCCATGGTTATCAAGGTATTGTCTTAGTTAAGGCTATTTAAACAAGACACCATAGACAGAGTAACTTAATAAACAGATTTATTTCTCATGTTCTGAATGCCAGGAAGTCCCAGGACTGTGCCAGTGTGGTTGAATTCTGGTTTGAGCCCTATTACTTGTGGAGAAAGAGAGAAATGAGAGAAAGAAAGAGACAGAGGAGACAGAAAAAAGAGAAAGAGAAAGAAAACACCCTTAGGTCTCTTCTCATAAAATCACTAATTCCACATGAAGTTTCCACCTTCTTGACTTAATTACTTCTCAAACGTCCCATCTCCAAATACTATCCTATAAGATATTTGGTTTTCAAAATATGAATTTTTTGGGGGGGGGCACAAACATACAATAAATAACAGATATTCTCTGAATAATTAATTGTTATAATTGTTGAAAGAAGGAACTATAAAAATTATAATAAGGAATTATTACTCTTTAAGATTCAGGAGCAAAAATTGTTTTTTATGATGTTCAGGTTCTGAGTATAATCTGACTTTTAGATTATCACAGTATTTTTTAAAAGAAAGTTGTTCTTGGGTATTGTTTCTTTACATATATATATAAATTTTAAATGTTGGTGGTCTGGTATCAATTGATAATTACCTTAGGTAATTCAAGTGACAAGGAATAAACAAAACAAAACAAAACAATAACAAAAATTAGCTTTAGAAAACCACTGGAAAGCTGCAAAGTAGGTCCTACAGGAAAGCTTGTCATTATGTGAAAGTGAGAAATGGAGTTAGCTAAACTCTGGCTTAATATGATCAGGGGGCACTGAGATAGTCCCTGAGGAGAAAGTAATTACAGAAGAATCAGCAATTCCCTGCTTCTGAAGAAAAGAAGCAGTCACTAATACTGTTGTTGTATGTAACTTAGTGGAGTAATTCCACCTTAAATTTCAAGGAAAATTGTCAATGTATCTCTTCTTCCAGAATGTGAACTGAAATTTCTATAATTTCAGTACTTTCCCAAGTGAGGAAAGAGTTCCTATTTCAGACATCAGTATTTATCCATTAGCTTTTCTCAGAATTCTTGTATTGTGGCCTTGTGATATGATAGTATAAAACAGTAGAAGAGCTTCCTTCACTCTCCACAGAGTCTTTTGTAAATCATTTAAGTTACTAATCTGAATATACAAACAGGTGAGCTTTATAGCTTCCCATATACCTTCAGGTTTCTGAGCTAAAACGATGATTAACAGATTCTTTTGAGATGTGGAATCCTATCAATATTTTTACTTTATTGTCTGCCTAAAATATGTTCCTCTGCCTAACCTGACGAAGCTGCATCTGTGATCTATACCACAGCTTGCAGCAACACTGGTTCCTTAAACCACTGACTGAGACCAAGGATCATACCTGCATCTTTACAGAGACAACATCAGGTCCTAAACCTGCTTAGTCACAAGGGGAACGTCTACCCTTCTATTGTCCTTCTCCTTTTATATCCTAATTGTGTTGATCCTTCTTCATGAAATGTATCATTTTCTTTCTCAGTGACATGAAATACTATTTGTACTTTTAAATCCAGCTCAAATAACCCTTCCACCCTGACTGCTTTCTTTATCCTTCCAGTTACTAGATTCATTTAATATAATATGTCTTCACAATCATTTAACCTGACACATTTTCATTCAATATATTTATTGCATTTTTTACCTTACCTGTTGTCCTCAATTTCATTATAAACTAAAAATACATCTTATTCAATTTTATATTTGAGCAGTAAACTAGATAATGTCTTACAAGTGAGGAAAACTTAATAAAAAATAAATGAATTGATCAATAAATGGCACAGTGAATGAAGGAATGAGGGAATGATGGGTCCATCTGCATGCCAACATTAGAAAGGCACAGGTGGTAGAGAAGATCAGTCTAGGAGTGTGAAATCAAAACAGTGAAGGAGTCTTCACCCAGAGCTGGCCTGTATCCTGACCTTCTTCAAGACTAGTTAACTCAGCTTTTCTGTACAGCTGTGAGGATCCCTCCTTTCTCAAATATTTCCATTTTAAAATTAGATTGTCCAAAACGCATGATGTCCCAAGCCCTGACTAAACTATCATTGTTCAGGATACATTCATGAGAGGTCTTATATTCTTTTTTTTCCCTTTAAACAGCCACACCTACAGCACATGGAACTTCCCAGGGCAGGGGTCTAATTAGAGCTTCAGCTTCAACCCACACCACGGCTTGCAGCAATGTGGAATGTCTAACCCACAGAGCAAGGCCAGTGTCCAAAGCCACATCCTTGCAGAGACATCAGATTCTTAACCCACTGAGCCACAATGGGAACACTTGAAAGGTCTTCTTAAATTTCTTTTCATGTATATCTATTATTTCTTGATGACAGAATCTTTATCTTTAAATTTTCTTTATTTCTCACTCTTATAAAGTTTAATGAATAGAAAAGAAAAGTTGACTGTTCAGACACCTTTGTAGACCACCATAGGTTATCTGATCTGGCAAAACACTTACATGATGTGTGTGTTTTTCTGTGTTTTTGTTTCTATTAGGGGTGGGATGAGAAATGCCTTCCATGCCTTCCTTACTACATAATTGTAATTTACCTATCATTTGTCCAGATAAACGTGTGTTAATAATGTATTCTATACATTGAAATTAATCAATATTTAACTGATTTGGCTGAAGTCACAAGTTATTAAATGACAGGGCTTTAAAATAAGGTTTTCCACAACTTATTCTAGGTTTTAATCCATTGTCCTACCTACTACACCAATTTGATATCTTCTTAGTGACTAGCTATTAAAGATCCAGTTACATTTTATTTGTTATCCAAACACACTTAAGCTTTGTTCACTTATGAAAAAGTCTTCTTTAATCTCCAACTGAAAAATTAGATGCAAAAAAAAGTAAAGGGATTTTTGTTTTATTTCCTAATATTCTGAACTACTAGTTCTCTTCTGAAACCACAGGGAACTTGATAGGGTTAATGTGATATACTGTGGCAGTAAACTGAAGTTTAATCGATCCGAGATTTTAATCCATGTTGTAGTGCTGGCAGGAAGGTCTGAGGTGCTGGTGAATAATTTGAGGAGTGCCAGTTATTGTGATTTGAAACATCCTCATAGTTTTGTAATAGCCCCTGCAGAGTTAAATAAGAAATACCAGGAGTAAAAACATAAAGTATGTTTCGAAAATATCTTAATATTTTAAAATTAAAAAAAGCCTGAATCAAAGCAAATGTAAAACCCAAGAAGTCAAATCAATAGATTAAATCCTATGCTACTAAAATACTATTGCCATCCTGAAATTGTATGGCTTCACAGTGGAAACACAGCTCTCTGACTGGAATTATCCTCCCCACCAGTTTTATGCATCATTTGGGGATAGGAAATCACCTTACAAAATAGCAGGTGTAGTCCCTCAGGCTTTCCTCCTCCATACTTCAGACAGCTTGTATTACAGCAAGTCTTCCTCTCTTTGAAAAAATGAGCCAATGAGGTGTGGTAAGGGAAGCGAAGGAAAGGGAAAGAAATAAGGGAAGCAAGGTGTTTTTGCCAGCTATGTCGGAGAATGTGTAAAAGCTATGTTATCTCCCTCAACACAAAGCATCCCTGGATTTCTTTTGCCACCACCAAGCAGCAGGTTCTCCCTCCTCCCTAGCCATCTTACCCAACAATACTTCAGAGATAGCTCAGTTCTTTAGCTTTCAGTGTCTGTTAAAATGTAGGATTGAAAGCACAGTATAGGGCTTTGATTTTGCTTTTTCCCCCCTCCACATAGAAACAAAAACCTAAAAGGAAGTTCAGTCTCTTCTAAAAGAGATCCTGAAACCACAAAGAAAAGTCAGGATTCAAAGGACAAACCACTGTCTAGGCATCCTATTATCTTGGGCGTTGTTATGTTCACCAAGAACTTCAGAGACCCCTGAGGATGCTTATGTAAATTACCACATAGTGTGGGAGAAATCTAGTGTTATCTGTGGTATTTTAAATAAGTACTTCAGCTCAAAGGGGACAGTGTGATTAGTGTATTCTACACTGTGTCAATAGACCAGGAAAAATGTTAAAACATAAAAAATAAACCCAATAACAACGATTAATGACTGTTCAGAAGTAAAAACTGGATAAGAAAAAAAATATAATATATAAATGTGACAGAATTTATATTATCAACTTTTTCAGCATTCCTAAAATATGGTTTCGGCAAGGAGATTTATTCATAAATACTGTAATGTTTTGAATTTTGTTTGAAGAGACTATTGTTTTTTCAAAGAACATACTGTGAAGGAGAAAGACATCGTAAGCAGAGGGGAAAGAAAAAAATCACCATCATGACAATACTAGAAAGTGTTTTGTGTGTGTGTGTGTTTTTATTCTCCTTTGACTTTAATTAATCTCTCGCTTTGGACTTCTGTGAGCTGGAAAAAGGTTTTATTTTTGTTTTTGGAGATTGCTTGCCAGATGGGTTCTTTGAACTATCACTGCTCTAACTCTGCCAACCACAGCATTCATAGCTAAGGATTTTAATTTGTTTTACAACTAGACAAAAGCGGAACAAGAAACGATGTGGGCAGTGGGGTAGAGAGGTGAAGGTCAATCCTGAGGACACAGATGGCTATTAGTAAGGTAGGCATACAATGCCCATCTCTTTCTCTTCCTTCCTTCTAATGATGATAAAAGATCCCTGGGGGCTGAAGCTGATTTAAAAAAAAAAAATCTTAAACCATTTACCATTATCTCTAAAACAACCACCTCACCTTCACATTACCGTTCTTCACAATGTACTTGATGTATACAATTGGCTGCATCAGTTTAGATTTAAATGGGGTCAATTTAAGACAAGCTGTCTTGTTTAAGGAAGCCTATGTTAAGAAAGGCAGGTAGAAGTTCCTTTGAAAGCAATTTTAAATATCATGCAAAATAATTAATAGATTTCTTTCTGAAATGATTCACTTCACTGAAACACTGTTTGCCTCCTAGTCAAAGACTCCATTCACACTACAAGGCTTGAGGGAGTCTTACTATTTTCCTCTCTCTATCCCACCCTCCACGTGTCATAAATGTCAGCTCAGTAACCGCAACCCATTTTCCCTCTGAATTAGGGAAACATATGAGAAATGCATGAGGAAAGGCAAGGCAGTTGAGTGGAATTCAGAAATTAAGAAAAATCTGTTCTTCTTTACATTTGATTTTCAATAGTACCTTATATTAAGAGGTAATAAACAGAGGGGCTTAACTAGTTTTGCAGCTGGACACTGGCCAAATCAAAGCAAAGAGCAGCCGTTTCTTCCTCCATTTTTCTTTTTATTTGTTCTTGCTTCTTTTTTCTTCTTCCTTCATTGAATATTTACTGATGATAAATCTGCTATGTACCAGTAATATATTAGGTGTTAAATATCCAGATATTTCAATATTTAAGTAAATATTTTCAACAAAGATATGAGTTAAAAATTCTGCCAGATAAAGCTATGTAAAGAGTCAGTGCCAAAGACTTAAATAGACATGAATCTAAATGTGTTATATGTGTTATATGTATTATAATCATTATTTACACAAACTAAGTGCTAATTAGAATTGCTTTAATAGAAAAGAAAATAATACTCATTGATCAGTGATTCAGATATTATCTGTGATTTTCAGAGATAAAGATAATAGCGACTAAAATCATGACAGATGCCAACGAAAATCAGTCTGTGTACCATCATAGAGTATGCTATAGTTTGATGACTTTTTGTCTATATGAGACTTTCTTCTTTTTCTAATATTTTGTTAGAAAATTATAAATATACATCACACTTGAAAGAAATGTGTGGTGAATAACCATATAATAACCATATAGTTTCTAAAACTGCAAATATTTTAAAATGTTTCTTTAGATATTTTAAAGTATGACTTCTGACTTAAAATGTAAGAGTACTACACAACTAATCACATCAAAAGCAATTCTATGGCCACAGCAGACCATCATTATTTTACAAAAAATCTAATGGAATAATGACATCTTAGTTCAAAATTGAATGATGATTTTACATAAGTAACATTCAAAATCTTGTGTCCATCAGAATCAAATCCCTGTAGAAAAACATCACATGTGAAAGGGGGAAAAAACATTCTAAACTATCTTGGAAATATAAATGTAGAAACTAAATTAATAATGTTTATTCCCATTTTTAATTAAGATTTCATTGTGTGGGAGTTCCCACTGTGGTGCAACAGAAATGCATACAGCTAGTATCCATGAGGATGTGGGTTCACTCCCTGACCTCACTCAGTGGGTCAGGGTTGAACATGAGCTGTGGTGTAAGCCTCAGATGCGGCTTGGATCCCGTGTTGCTGTGGCTGTGGTGTAGGCCAGCAACAGTAGTTCTGATTCGCTCCCTAGCCTGCTGGTGCAGCCCTATAAAAGAAAAAAAAAAATTCATTATGTGCTATGGGATCAAATTCTGCAAATCAAATTAAAGTAAATTAAAGAGTGCAATGGAAATAAATGAGATTTTTTTTTATGGATACACCATGATTTTCTTCCCAAACTATTATCTTCATCAACAGAGCAATTATATTTAAAATTATTTAAATCTTTATAAATGATGTTTATACTTTCTACTATTATACTTTGCAAATATTAGCTTAATGTCACACAAAAGAGTTGTAAAGAGGCATATGGTTTTGTGTCCAGGAACAGATGCTTGGGAATTTGCAGAGTTGCACTCTAGGCAGTGATCTATGAGATTCTGGTTATGCAAATTTCTGGGCATCGGATTTCTTATTGATTTGTCTTTTACTTTTAGAAAAGAGAGAGATAGTGAATGTGTGTGTGTGTGTGTGAAAGAGAAAGAGAGAGAGAGAGGGAGAGAGAATAAAATAAGTTCTGTCTGATTTTCCTATAGTTGGTTCTCCAGATGGCTATACTTTTACAAAGGAGATCAGGAGAATTTGGAATTTTCCATAGAAATTATGGGGATTGATTAAGTAGGGTAAGTAGTCTTTTATTATCCTCACTTCAGCTTTAGTAGAGGAAAAATTCCAAAGACCAGCACAAGTCTCTTCCAAGTGCTTTCTCTATTCACAGGATCTCACACAGCCTGAATCTGGCATAAATTAGCTCATTTTTAAACCATGGTCTTGATCTGCTCCAACTATCATCCATTATCTTACCCACTCAGACCTAGAGTCCCCACTGGTTAGAAATGGAATTCTAAGGCCCTGTGCTTTTGATTCAGCTCTTTTATTTTAATTTAGGCTAAAATCACTTCACTCTCCTTTTTTTTTTTTCACTTCCCAGTATAAATAAAAATATTTTCTAATAAAATTGTCTGTATTCTTTTTTCACCAATACTAATAGACATGCTTTTCATGTAGATCTATTCATTGATTCTAAATTATTCCTTATACCAGCAACCCTAGTCAACCTTGCAGATGACCTGAAAATAAACAGCATTACCAAAGTAAAATAGATCATATATCAAAACCTGGGTACTGTAATATAACTGGGCTTGAAAATATTATTCTAGAATTGTCTCAAGTGGGTTGCAGATGTTATCTTCATAGATAATTTTGGGAAGACATGGTAGAAGGAAAAAGAAAAAAGAAAAGAAAAACAGCAGTACTATTCATCCATAGGACCCAGTGCCTAAAGGATCCCATTGTATAACAGAATTCTCATTCTCTACGTGCAGAACAGGAATGACAAAAAGTCCTTCATCAATGAAAAGGGGAGAAAAAGGTAAGAAAAAGCAATACAACTTTAAAATTTCTAAATACATTACAAACTATTCCCTAAATACCAAAGTAGAAGCAAGTAGCAACCAAAAATAGACAGACTGCTATTGGGCAGCACTTACACCAACATCATAATATTCCCTAGGTCCCTGAAACCCACATCTGGACTGTGAAGCTAAAGTCCATAACACAGGTACAGGTCAAATCCTGGTTCTGTGTCCATCCCCCTTGCTGACTTCACTTTATCACAGCAGCAACGGTTCAGGAGCTTATATCATCCACCATCTTCATAACACAACCTCAGAAAAATGGCAACATCTTTTTCAAAATAAGCAAAATCAGAACAACCAGACAATTAATGGTTCACTAATTTACTGGGGTTCAGTGACATGACCGAATATGACAATATTCATTAGAAGTTCCATTAGTCAGTTAAAGTCTTCGGACTAAAGATAATAATCAATTTCTCTTCAGTAATATGGGAAAAAATAGAATATATGTATCTCTCATTTAAAACAGAAAATAAAGCATAGAGATAAAACTGTGAATCTTTAGGTGAAAGAATTGGATTGCATCTACAGAAGCTAATTTAACTTTTATGGGGAACTTCAGCTATCCATGTGAAGTTGCAAATTTATGTTCACTTTGAGACAAACCATTGAATTTTCTCAGACCACTTGGTGTGTTTATAACTTGGGAAAATAGGATCTACCATGGTAGAGATCGTTTGCATATCAAGTTATTTATATTTGTCGAGGTTCTCGCAAACTGTGGTTGAAATCTTATTTTAAAAGAGTGCACTATTCCATTGATACTGGTTTTCTTAAGACCATAAGAACTGCTGTACGAACAGATGTTGCTTTAACACCTCTACTAACAAAAATGTTGACCGGAAATAAATCTTATGTGGGAGTAGCGGTATGGGTGTTAGTGGCTTTAGGTGGGAACAAATTTCTCTTTGTTCCCCTACTATTTCAAAATAATTATTTCTGGAACAGCTATGCCAAAATGAATCCTGTGTTTCATTCCTAGTGAGCTTCCCACATACGAGTGTACTGATAATTCACCACCAGATTGTGTTCCCACACAGCTTTATCTTTAATACCCTTCTATCAATACTGTGTGCCAATGATACCAAAGTGGAAAAACATGTTTGTGCTAAACAATACTGTTCATTTAGGTGAAAACATGGGAAGGAGGGGGATAGATATTATTTAGAAGTAGGACTAACCGCAAGAGAAAAGGTGTTTTCCATTAAATCCGTTCACTTAAAACTAAGGAAGACAAATAATCATTCAACTACAAAAATCTTTTAAAAATTCATTTGTTCATAAGCCAGATATAATGACAACAAATTGTTCTATTTTCTCCCCAAAACCGGACTTTGTTTACAACACAGAAAACAGCCTCAGCACACATATAAACTACTATGAGCAAGTTCCCTGGATTTCTAAACTAGAAAGAAAACTCTTTGAATGCAGGGTATTCTCCGGAGTCAATTGAAAGTGGGAGTCAGCCAGGGAATAGGAAATAGGGCAGGAATGGAGAAGCAAGAACCAAATTGTTGTTTTCTCTGAACCAGCAATAAGCCATCACTTCTGAAAAAGCCATAATACAAATTGCTGGTTGGCATTATGTTACTAAAAACTGAACCGTCGTTATCAGGTCTTTCCAAAGAGGATGCATGTCTTTGTTTTTTTTTTAATGTTTATCAAAATTACTGAAGACTTACACTTGCAAAAGTCATTAAAGTGTACTGGTTAGCATAATTATCCATATTGTTTATCTATATTATTTATACCTCATTGAGGTAAATGTTAAATTGTTTTTATTACAGTGAGTGCACCAGGGTGGGGAGAAAAAGGCTGCTTTCAATAAAACTTGGTTAGAGTAAAATAAAAGAGTAGGTAATTCACACAAAATTGATGGAAATTTTTTTGCATATGAGGAAGATTTTTTTTTTGCATATAATTAACCTGCAATAACTGGCCTATTATATTTAAATTAAAGTGGTACAATGCATTGTGATCCAAAGACCAGTCTAGATCTTACAGCTATTTCTTTTCTTCTAGGCCCAATGATAATATAAACCAAAAATAATGATTATATTATAACTGGGCCTGCTTCTTGAAGTACCATAAGCCACGACCACCAAAGAAATATGAATTGAATTTGATGAATTTAGTATGACATTTCTTAATGTTAGTGGATGATCTGAATTAAATGATAAAAAGGGATTGTTCTGTCAATTGAATGTGCAATAAATCTCATATTATAGAAACAAGTATTAGACATAAAACCATCAAGTTAATTAAATTAAAAATACTAAAATCTACTTGATAACCACTTTTAAAATGCTTAAGATGCTATAGAAAGTGTAACTTTTCTTAATCTCATAAAATTTCTGTTAAAGAGTTAAAATTGTTATTCCAGTTTACTGATTAGGAAACTAAGACCAGAGAATATAAATTGCAAAAATCATACAACTGCTAAATGACTGAGCTAGGGTTGAATCCAGGCCATTTAATGATAGTGTCCATGATTTTATACCATTACACTGTGAATTAAGTTGAAAAGAGTTATCTAGAAAGGTTAGGGAAGTGAAAAGCAATATCCTCTATCTTGAGCTCAAGCAAGTTTTCACAAAATGGAAGTGAACAGACTTACATGGCCAAAAATCTATTTACCTGTGCACACAGAGGAGGAAAAAGTGAGTTAAAGAATTCCTTTTTACATGATCCACAGAAACTGCTACTCATTTACTTCTCTCTTTATCACAGCCCATTTCACAATCATCCATTGCTTCCCCTTATCAGTGAAGTTTCAAACCAGCTCTTAGGTTGGATGCTTTTAACTCTGGAGAAGAAATTTTCCAGTTATCAAAGAGCCTGAGATCCTTCATAATTTCTTTTTTTATAACACTTTCAATACTTTCTAAGGTATGACAAATAAAATAATACGTGAAGCTAATTTTTCTTAACTGATTTTGTTAAAATCAAGCATGATCATGATAAGTTTGGTCTTGGCTATAAAGCCCAGTGTTTTCTTTTACACATTAAAGTTCTTTAGCATCTGTTTCCTAATTCCATTAGTGTCAGCTGCTTCCTGAATTTTCCCCATCAAACACATCTTTCTTCTGTGAGGAGCTGATCTCAAACTCTAGTATCTTAAGAGTTGAAGGCCATTGTTGCTGGTGATTCTTGACTACCTCTCCCCACTGCTGGTTGGTACCTTATTTCAATCAAATGGTCTCAGAGATCATTTTGACCATAGAGCAATAGTAAAGCTAGTGGCTAAAAGAATAGAATTTGGTGACAGACTACCTGGGTTTGTCAGTTCCTAATTCTTTCTCATTGAAAAGTTTGATCTCTCAGAGTTAATCTCTCCTTAGTTTTCTTTTATAAAATATGAAAATAGTAACACCTAGCTCATTAAATTGTTTTGAAGATTGATATTTTCTTTTAAAGCAACACTCATGTTATTCCCATCTTTCTAATTCCTCAATAGTTTATAATAACCCATTTGGGAAAAAAAAGAATGGATATATGTATATGTAAAACTGATTCACTTTGCTGTATACCTAAAACTAATGAAGCATTGTAAGTCAACTATACTTCTATAATTTTTTTGAAAAAGCAACACAAATATTGCCTGAAACAAATGTGTTTGATAAATATTTATTGTTATTAATAATTAAAAATAAAGCGTATTAGTATGTAAGAGGTATTGGAGAAATTCATATTATTAAAATATTAATTAATGGTCTGCACACCCCATTGAAAACTTAATCTTCTTACTTCCATTTCACCTTACTTTAATTGTCTGTTGATCTTTTTAAATGTCTTCATGTTATTATGCTTCATTGCAAATGTTTTCTGTTTATTTAATTATAATAAATTAGTTTGCAAGTGATTAAAGAGACTTTTAAAAAGGAAAAGACTTTAATCTTAAAATGTAAAAGGACTATTTCAAACAGAACTGGGCACAAGATAAAATTTTAAATAATTTAAAATATAGTTAAAACAAATTAACCATAAAAGGTGTGATAAATTCACTTAATAGCTGTTAATCTAAATAAATATGCTTTTAATCATCAAGTGCCATTTAATTAACCTGCAATAACTGGCTTATTAAATTTAAATTAAATCATTACATGAGGAACTTCATTTAAATTGTATGTGAAAGTTATATTTTTCTATTACTTTTTAGTTATCTAGAGTATTTGAGATATGCTGAAGTGAAAGTGGAGAGACTTTTTAAATTCAAATTTCCCGTATATCCATGTTGAAAGTCAATACTTTACTTCGTGAGCTTTATATACTCTTTATAGGACAGGCATTTAGAAGTGTGAAAAAGTGCAAAAACTGTGAAAATAAAAGCAGAAACCCTAGAAATTGTGCAATTAATTGCTCTATCTTGGATTCCAAAATATATATTGTTTTTAAATACAGATTTTCATATATATATATATATAATTTATATATATTGTTTTTACATACAGATTTTCATATATATATATATAATTTGAGTTATAATTAAATAGCACTATTATTTTTTCATTAAATTATTAAGGCTTCAGTTTCAGTTTTGGGGTTTTCATGCTCCAGCTGTACAATAACTTACTTCTTCAAGGAGCTCTAATTCCATTTCTTGGAGAATGACATTTTAAATCAAGATTTGGGTGCTGTACATGCTTATTGTTATTGAATGTCCCTGACTCTAGGAAATGGACAGAGCTGGGTGATACATGTATATATACTAACTGATTCATACACACACGTATTTATATTTGTTTATGTATCTATATATCTGCACATGAACTTAAGAAAAAAGTTCAAACTGATGATACCAGAGGTTCCGTTCCAAGGTGGCAGGATTTATTCTGGCAGTCTCCATTTTTATTTTTCCTAATTTTTCTTACACAGTAGAACACCTTCCTCCATGATATGCTTCTAATTATCACAAACTATGTTAAAATGTTAAAAATTTTACCTAGATATAATTCTGTACATTTTTTCCTTAAAACATCTTTAAGTGTAATACTTCCTAATATTTGGTTTCTTTACTTTGACTCAGCACTCAGACAATTGAAATATATATTAAAAGCTATTTTTTAACTACTGTGTGGTACACCTAAAGAGCTTTTGTTGTAAATAAAGAATTCTTAAGTAGCAACCTTTGTCCTGCAAAAGAAGTTTCAGTGATTTATAGAATTAAGCCTTAATGTAACAAAAAACAAAAGAATGTATGTAAGTTAATATACATTTTAACTAATTTATAAGGTTTTCCTTGTAGATATTTGTGGACCTTTTTTTTCTTGAACCTTCCAAACAACAAGCAAACATTTAAGTGTTATGCATTTTTATTACTTTTGTTTGGCAATGCATTATGTATTTTAATTTAAATATTCAAATCTATCTTTTACTCAAAAATTATATTATTTCTGTGATTTTTTTTCCTCTCACCACAGAGTTCTTTTCTTAAACACTTTGTTTTTTTTTTCTTTTTAAGGCTATGCCTGCAACATATGAAGTTCCCAGGCTAGGGGGTCTAATTGGAGCTGTAGCTGCAAGCCTATACCACAGCCACAGCAACACAGGATCTGAGTTGTGTGTGCAACCTACACCAGAGCTCATGGCAATACCAGCTCCTTAGCCCATTGAGCAAGGGCAGGAATCAAACCTCCATCCTCATGAATACTAGTCATGTTTGTTACTGCTGAGCCATGGCAGGAACTCCCCTAAACAATTTTTGATGTTATCTGTCATTTTTCATAATCTTATTCTGGAATGGTTTAGTCTCCATGCTTACCTAATCTAATAACAAAGAAATTATGACTCTTGAATAATGTCAATATTACAATTTTATATCTAAAATTTTATATGTTTTTATAATATGGAAACACATATACTCTGATTTCTCATCAGGGTTTGCTTCTTTGAAGTCAGTTTCTTTTCTAATGCCTTTTTTTCCCCTAAATTCATTCAGAGAAATAATATATGCCTGCCCAGTTTTAAGTGTAAGTACTTTCAGTTTCAGGTTTTGCATGTAAAGAGTTTTGGAGTTTTCATTCTGTCTGACAACAATTACAAGGCTGAACAGAATGAAAAGTCAACAACTCTTCTTGGAACTATAAGAAAGAGCAAACTGCTGCCTCAAAGATGGGAGAAATTGGCAAAAACAGGAAGTTTCAGATTACCAGAGCAGAGTATCATAAATGGAAATTGCCATAGGATCAAGTGCCAAAACAGGAAAACATGAACTGTAACTGAGGAACTGCTATAGACATTGTGTGGACAAATATTAAGACTCTAAGAGAATCCAGACATAGGTGGACATCCGTGTATTGTAAGGTTTGCCTCCAGGAGATTGAACAAGTTACAAGGCACATACAAAGCAAAACGAGAGACAGAGTATCAGGACTAGATATGGCAGAGGTGTTGGAATTATCAGACAGGGATTTTCTAAAAATCTTATTAATATGCTAAGGGCTCTAGTGGATAGAGCAGACAATACTCAGAAAGAGATAGGCAGTATAAGATTACTTAGAAAAAGAAATACTAAAGAGAAAAAAACATACCAACAGAAATGAAAAAGGTCTCTGATGACTCATTAGTAGACTGGACAGAATTGAGGAAAGAATCTCTGAGCTAAAGCATATATCAACAGAATCTGCAAAAACCATGAAGCAAAGAGATCAGACTAAAAATACAATACAGGATAACCAAGAACTATGGGACAATGAAAACAATGTGTAACATAGGCACAATAGGAATACCAGAAAGAGAAAAAAACAAAAAATTTAAAAATGACTGAGGATTCTCCCAAATTATGTCAAATACTAAAAAAAAAAAAAAAAAAATTCCAGGAAGCTCAGAAAATGTGACCCAGAATAAATGTCAAAAACTATACCTCAGTATACAATTTTCAAATTAAAGAAAATTTTTCCTCATTGGAAAAAAATCTTATCTATAGAAACAAAGATTTATACTCAACTTCTCAGACACTGTGAAAGCAAGAAGAGAGTGAAATGAAATAGTTAAATTGTTGAAAGAAAAAAACAATGCCAACCTAGAATCTTGTACCTTGTGAAATTATCATTCAAAATTGATGGAGAAATAAAGACCCTCTTGACAAACAAAAATTGAAGGTATATGTTGCCATTAGGTCTGCCTTATAAGAAATATTAAAAGAAGTTTTAGAGAAAAGGAACAGAATCAAGTTAGAAACTCTGAACTACTTAAATAAGAAAGAGCACTGAAGAAGGAGTAAGTAGCAGTAGCAGTAAAATAAAAACATATTTTCTTACTGTTATTTGTCCTAGCAGATAAGTTTGTTTAAAATAATAATAGCAACAAAATGTATCATGAAATATATATGTGTGCTTATGTGTGTTTATAAAGGTGAAATAAATGACAGCAATGATATAAAAGATGGCATGTGATGGAGCATATACGGTTATTTTGTAATTATAAGATAGTCACACTACCTGTGAAGTGGTATAGTGTTGGAAAGTGGACTCAAATTAGCTGTTAATGTAAATTGCCAATTCTAGGACAACTACTAAAAAAATGTTTTTTAAAAAGTATAACTGATATTCTAGGAAAGGAGAGAAAATGAAATTATATGAAATGGTCAGTTAAAACCAGAAAGGCAGAGAAAAAACAAGAGGAAAATTGGAACAAAGAACAAAACAAATAGAAATGATAATGAATACAGAAGCTATTAATCTAACCATTATAAATCATTTGGAACCTCTATGGTTTAAATACACTAACTAAAATACTAGAGATTGTCAGAGTAGGTCAAAAGACAAGCCAATTATGTGTTGTCTACAACAAATTCACTTTAAATAAAAAGACATGCATAGATTAAAAGTAAATTAATAGAGAAAAATATACCATGATAATGCTGGTCAAAAGAAAGCTGAAATTGATGAATTAATTTCAGATGGAGCAGATTTCAAAGCAAGGGAATTTATCATGTATAAAGAAGAGTATTATATAATTTAAAAGGGTCAGTTTTCAAAAAGACAACAATTCTTAATGATTATTCCCCCAAAAACATTGTCAAACTTCCTGAGTCGAAAATAGACTTGTGAACAATAATAGTTAAAGCCACTATCATAGTTCAAGACTACAATATCTCTCTCAGAAATGGACAGATAGAGCCGGCAAATAGTCAATAAGAAAAGGAAGTTCCCATCGTGGCTCAGCGGTAATGAACCCAACTAGTATCCATGAGGACACTGGTTCAATCCCTGACTTTGCTCAGTGGGTTAAGTAGTTGACATTGGCATGAGCTGTGGTGTAGGTCACAGACACACCTAAGATCCAGTGTTGCTGTGGCTGTGGCACAGGCTGTCAACTACAGTTCCAGTTCATTCCCTAACCTGGGAACTTCCATATTGTCATGGGTGCAGCCCTTAAAAGACAAAAAAAAAAAAAAAAAAAAAAAAAAAAAAAAAAAAAATCAGTAAGAACATGTTCAAATTAATAGCATACAAAGCATTTGACAAAATCCAACAATCCCTGATTATAATTCTCAGTAAATTAGGAATACAGTGGAACAACTTCAACCTGATAGACGGTCTACAAAAATGTCATAGCTAATATGCTGAATGCTAAGCCTCTGGAACTTTCCTGCTAATATCATGTACAAGGCAAGAATGCCCCCACTCACCAATGGTTTTAAAGGTCCTATTAGAAGTTCCTGCTACTGCAATAAGGCAAGAAAAGTAAAAAAAAAAAGGTTATACAGATTGTGCAGCAAAGCATAAAATCACCTTTGCTCAGTAAGATATAGTTATTATCATAGAAAATACAACATAATAGAAAATAAGCATCTAGGGCCTAATATTATAACAAAATTGCAGGATACAGGAATTTGAAATTAAAAATACCATATGACTTACATTAGTTCCTTCCAAAAATAAACACTTAGATATAAACATAACAAAATATTCATAAGTCAAGTGAGAAAAAAAATGAAATCCTGATGAATGAATTCAACTAAGAAATAAATAGAGACATATTCCTTGTTCATGGAGAAGAAGACTCAATATTGTTGAAGTGTCAGTTTCTTCCAACTTGATCCATAAATTCAATGTAATCAGAATCAAAATCTCAGTAGGTTGTTTTGTGGATATTGACAAACTGTTGCTCCAGTTTTTATGGAGAGACAGAAGACACACAGTAGCCAACACAATACTGAAGAAACTACAAAGCTGAAAGACTGATGATCCCTGATTTCAAGATGATTCCTATAAAGCTACAAAAATCAAGACAGTGTGGTACTGGCAAAATAATAGGCAGATAGATCAATAGAATAGAATGGAAAGTCTAGAAACAGATCCACATAAAAGTATAGTTCTTTAACAAAGGACCAAGGGCAAGAGAATGGAGAAAAGAGAGTCTAGTCTTTTCAATAAATGCTGAAACAACTGGAAATCCACATGCAAAAAAAGTGAATCTAGACAATTATACTGTTCACAAAAATTCAATTAAAGTGGGTCACAGACCTAAATATAAAATGAAAAAACTAAAAATAATAGAAAATGTAGATGACCTTCAGTCGTGGCAATGTGTTTTTTTTAAGATATAGCAAAGGCATAATCCATGATAGAAATAACTGATAAGGTGGATTTTATGAAATTAAAAACATCTCTGTGAATAAGTCCAGAGAACGATAAGGTAAATCACTGACTGGAAGAATGTATTTGCAAAAGACATATCTGATAAAGGGTTGTTATCCAAAATAAACAAAGAACTCTTGAAAGTCAACAGTTAGAAAATAAAAAACACAATTTAAAAAATGGGTTAAATTAGAAGACCTCAGGAAAGAAAATACATGTGGCATATTTATATATAAAGATGCCCTACATCATATATAATCAGGGAAATTAAATGAATAGAATGATAAGAAATAACTGCACATCTACTAAGATGACCAAAATCTGGGACACTGACAACACTGGTGAGGATGTGGAGCAACAGAAACTTCATTGATTGGTGGTGGAAATACCAAAGAATACAACACGAGTAAAAATGATGTCCTTCTGTAGTTGAATGTATAAACAAGTGTGCCCCATTCAGACAATAGAATATTATTCTCACTAAAACCTCCTTATTTCTATATTTTTTCATGTCAGGAATAGAATCTAAAGACAGTCACATAGATACATACATACATACAGTATATAAACTTAGAATTCTCTATCTCAGCATAAGTCCTTGGGCATTCATCCAAATCAAGCAAGAGTTTATTCCTTTGTATTAGTGAGTAGGATTCCAATGCATGGGAGTACTATATTTTATTTATTCAGTCATTAAAATTATATGGATTATTTCAAGCTTAGGGCTATTAGGAACAAAAATGTTATCAAAATTTGTGTACAGGTTTTTGTGTGGACATAAGTTTTTATTTCTCAGGGACAATGATTCAGGATACAGCAGCTGTGTCATATAGCAGTTTCGTTTTGAATTTATAAGAAACTCCCAAATTGTTTTTTAGAATGGCTGTACCGTTTTATTTTCCCAACAACAATGTACCTGTGATCCAGTTTCTTGGCATCCTCACCAGAATTTTGTTTAGTCATTCTTATGTATGTGCAGCAATATTTCATGGTAGTTTTAATTTCAAGTTCCCTAGAGGCTGGTGATGTTGAACATCTTTTCTTTTTCCTGAGACTTCGTCCCTGTCTTATGGCTTATTTGCAAGTATTTTACTTATTGTCTAAATGTTTAAGAGTTTAAGTATTTTCCTGTTTTTCGCTCCTGTTATTTATTTCTAGTTAAATTCCGTTATTGTCAGAGAACATATTGTATATGATTTTCAGTTCTCTAAGTTTTCTTTTATGGACCACAATATCGGCTATCTTGTCATATGTACCTTGGCACTTCAAGAGAGTATATGTTCTGCTATTGTTAGGTATAGTGTTCTATAAATTTTGATGACATCCTGTTGCATGGTGATCCTGCCACATGCTTGCTGATTTTCTGCAGAGTTGGCTGTCAGTCTTTAAGGGAAGGGAGCTGAAATCTCTAGCTTGTGAATTTTTAAATTTATTGCTTCCATTTTATCAATTTTTATCTTCATAGAATTCTCAAATATGATGCACTTTTGTGCATATAACAATTTTTTCTTCATAAATTTACTCTTAATATTACCCAAATAATATATTGTCTCTTTATCTCTGATCATTTTATCTGCTCCAAGATCCTTCTTGTGTGATGTTAGTATGACCACTCCTACACTGATTTAACTGATACTTGTATGATATATCTTTTCATATCTTTTCACTTTGGACCTGTCCATATCATTATATTTGAAGTGAGTTTCTCGTTGGCAACACAAAGTTAGGTCTTATTTTTAATACATGTCGCCAACTTTATCTCCAAGTTTGGGATAAAGCAAAAGAAAAACCAAAAAAATTCACCAATATGCCATACCTGTGCCCCAATTACCTGAGTGATCCAGTCTGCTTACTTCTCTCAAATCTTCAATCATTTATTTTTTTTGTATTATAAATAACGTCCAGATTTTTAATTATACTTAGCAGGTAGAATAGGGAAAATTATGTCTACTCTATCTTTCCAATAGCAGAAAAACATATTGATTTAAAAATATACATATTTTTTTGTGATGATGGTGTGTGAAGAAAAAAACTATTTTTCGATCTCATTGTTCAAAAATAATTTTTTTCACGCACATCACACTTACATCATATATAATATAAAGTCAGAATACAGATGAGAAAAAGAAGGTGACCATATAAGAGAGAAATGTTTGTTGTTGGAGGTAAGAATTAAGCAATATGTAATCATCCTAGGCACTCTGGAACCTATGAACACATTGTCCTTCCACCAAGAATGAGGTATCAAACTATAAAAAAGAGGAAACTGAAACTAAATATGACAAATCGTAGGTACGTAATGTCAGTATCCAGAAGTCAAAGGTAGGCTGTCTTCAGTTTTTTGATAGCTCAACAATGTCATCAAGGACCCGAGATTTCCTGACTTTCTACTTAGAATTCCCAGTGTATACTTTTCATCTTCTTGAGGGCAAACTGACTGTTTTGGCTAAATCATCACTTCCAAACACACTATGTTCAAAGTCAGGAAATAACAAAGGTTATGAGATAAGGTCATTCATCTTTTGTGCCTCTCTGTTTCTGATGGGGACCAAAATTATCAACAAAAGATCCTTAAACCAATATCATATATACAATTAGCCAGAATATAGCTGAATTCCAACTGCAAAGAAAACTCAAAAAAAGTGTATCTGAAAGGAAGAATACTGGAAGGTAGTCATAGTATAATATGTTTGAAAAGGTCAATTATATACACTACCAATGCCTGATAATGATGAGTCTTACAGAGGCTGAATGTGACACATGAAAAGTCTCATTTGACTGTTAGTTATGTTATTTCATTAATACATGAGTTTCTTTCACTAATAATTCTAGATAACTGTGAGGTGGTTCAAGTATTACCCAAACAATCTAATAATAATTTTAAAAATCTATTTCTGCACATGTTAACATATAAACATGTTAAGGTTAAAATCATGTCATATAACCAAGACTTTTAAAATGTATTTCATGAAAGCCTAGTCCATTATAACTTCCTAGAAAAGGAGTTCCTGTTGTGGCTCAGTGGTAACGAACCCAACTAGTATCCACGAGGAAGCAGGTTTGATCCCCAGCTTTGTTCAATAGATTAAGGATCTGGCATTGCTTTGAGCTGTGGTGTAGGTCTCAGACGCAGTTCAGATCCTGCTTTGCTGTGGCTGTGGAGTAGGCCAGAGGTGTAGCACCCATAAGCCCCCAGCCTGGGAACTTCATATGCCACATTTGCAGCCCTAAAAGCAAAAATAATAATACTAAGAGCAATAACTTCCAAGAAAATAATTTTCTGAGCTGAAATAAATTCGGTAAATCCTTCAAACTCTGCTAGTCCTTAAAAATTCATTGAACATATATTTAAGGCTAACTTAAAAAAATAGTTTAAATATGTTTAGCTTAGTGTTTTCTAAATGGATAACATTTTCCCATAATTAAAAGTATTCATAATGTACACAAATTATATTCCAAAAAATGTATTCTGAAAAACATTGTAACTGCCATGAATAAACTGTTCTAGGAATACAAAGCCAGTCTGGCTGAATTTAAATAACATCATCATCTTTTAATATTTAAAACAGCCTGAATCCCTAGAATATCCCTTCTTCCCTTCTTTTTTTTTTTCATCTTTTGCCTTTTTTTAGGGCCGCACCCATGGCATATGGAGGTTCTCAGGCTAGGGGTCTAGTCAGAGCTGTAGCCGCCGGCCTACGCCACAGCCACAGCAACGGGATCCAAGCCACACCTGCAACCTACACCACAGCTCATGGCAACGCTGGATCCTTAACCCACTGAGCAAGGCCAGGGATCAACCTCATCGTTCCTAGTCGGATTTGTTAACCACCGAGCCACAATGGGAACTCCAACCTAGAATAATATCTTTATTTGTATCACTAACACTGATTCCATACATTTCTATTTACAAAATTCCTTCTTTTACATTCTTGTTTGATCATAATAACCTTGGGATTTGGTTTTTATTATAATGATCAATTTGCAGGTGATGAAAACCAATGTGTACAAATAATTCATTTGCTTACATTTGGCTCAGTGATGGAGCTGCAAATAGCACTTAGGTTTAAATGTTTTCTCCTCAGCTTACTACTAACTTTTGAGCACATGATTTAACATCTTTGATCCAAAGTTTACTCAGCTATAGATGAAGGATGGTTATGAGGATTCAAACACCTAAAGCTTAGTAACCATTTAATGAAGGCACAGAAAAAATTATCATTATTATTGTTATTACCATACTATTACTATTACCATATTCATGAGTGCACTGCAACTATATCTTAGAGCAAAAATCATCTGGTTCAGTGGAAAGATTTTATTTCTGTTTTCATGTTCCATCTAATTCTTGGCTCTCTCATAATCTGCATGGACAATAGTAAAATCCAAAGAAGTGACCACAGACTTCAGTATGCCTTTTGTTTTGACACAGTGCCTTTTCCCTCTACCTGGAATTCCATTCCATTACTTGTTCACCTAAAAAGCTTATACTCATCCTCCATGATAAATTTAACATGCCATTTTCATGGTGAAATTTTAATTTTATTTTCCAGTGATGAATTTGTTCCTCTCTTAAGTTCTCATCCATGTCAAGGTATGAATATTGCATTGTACTTTTCTATTTACTTCACTGTTTCCTAACTCTATGCAAACTTCTTGAAAGCATAGTCCATGCTTTATCCACACCTATATTTCTACTATCTGGTAACATACTGAGAACATGATATGTTTGTTATGTGACATGTGCTATTTTGTCTGCCATAAAATACACATCAAAATTACTCATAAATTCTTTCCATGTTTTTCCAAATGCATGGTTTCAGCATATTCTATTTAAAAAGGACATAATAGAGTGATTGCAGATATTCACCACTAAAAAAGAGTATTTTCTGTTTTTAAATTATATCAGTTTGTTTATATATATTGATTGAAAACTACTCATATGCCTTAAATCAGGGGTTCATTGCTAGAATATCTGAATAGGTATTTCTACTATTAGCAAATGTGGTAGAAAAATTTGTTTTCTTTTGTTTTGTTTTCTTTTTTGTAGATATTTGTGGATATTTTTATTCTCTTTAGTTTCCCATGAAAATAATCTAATTTCTACTTCATCCATTTATTTCACAAATTGATGTGGACTTTTTCATAGTCAAGTACAGATTAATTTTAGAACAATGAGCCAAAAAGATTACTTTCAGTTCTCTCTGGCCCAAACGTATATTTCCTTCTGTTTCACAAATGCTTTTGTAAAGTGTCATCTCTTTTTGTCCTTCAAAGGCTGTCTGAGATCTCATAAGAGTTAACAGGTAGCCCGGCATATATTTCTCAAATGTGTGCTGCAGGAATTTTGATTTCCTAGAATATCTTTACAGCTTCAATACATAGTGTCCAAAAATATAGAACATTTTTTGAACATACCCAGAAAGCTCTGGTGATTCTAGATCACACTTGTCTTCAAGGTGGCCTCTGAAAATTTACAAAAGTTTGAAATTGAAACAGTTTGAGGGCTGTTTCATGTTATGCCTTCTACTTGGACCCGAAAAAGGCAAAAAAGAAAAAGGAAAAACTCTATTTAAGGTAGGCAATGTAAGTCAAGTATACCCTGCACATTAACATCCAAGTTAGGATTAGCCTATGTTTTTTGAATACGCAGTTACTCTTCTGTCTTTTATGTGAAATCCAAGATATTGTTATTTCATTGCCATAAATGTATCAAGGAAGAAATAAGAAACAACCTAAAAATAATCTATTCCAGATATGGAGTCGAGTTTGCATGTACTGGAAAAAAATAAAAAAAATTTTACCCAGTAGCGTCATTTACCCAATTCTTAATCTCCCAAGAAGGCAAACTCCCAGTCTTGGCAGAAAAGAAAAGACTAAAAAAGAGAGGTCTGTCTCTATTTCTTCAATGTGCTAGAGGTAATAAAACCACAGAGAAATCTCTGAGATAATCAGAGCAAAAGAACCCTTGAGAGCCTGGCTATAAGATCCATTTTCTCACTCTCACAAAGCCTTGGTAACCCAAGGGTGGCAGAGAAACATGGAGAGCAGCTGGGCAGCAAATATCAGAATTAAGAGGGTGAGTAATATATGGAAACCTGACCAAAGGCTAAGAGTCCCCCCGGCCAATCCTTTGAAATAATTCAGTGTTGTATAAACAATGCACAAGTTTGATGGGGTGGAAAACCCTGAAACAGGTAGAGATAAATTTTTCCACCAACTCAGTGGGATGGGAGCTTAGGAGAATAATTAGACCTTGTTACAGGTGACATTTAATTTACTACATGCATGTGTCATGATATCCTTTGAACTGACACAAGATTAAGATGCATTGCCTCTTTCATGTGAATGCACCAAAGGCAGATTTCTTTCAAGGAGTTTGGAATAATATTTTTCTGAGTCTTGAGAGAATCATGTCCACTTGCTTTTTTGTTTAGAACTTAAGAGAGTAAATCAAATTCCTCTGTGTTAATAATTGAGAATTCATGTGGCAAAAGCCCATTAATTTTATTTAAAAAAATTAGATTTTATGAAAGTATATTTGATTTACAATCTTGTGCCAATTTCTGTTGCACAACAAAGTGATCTATTCATATATATGTATATATATATGTATATATATATATTCCTTTTCTTATAAGAAATTATCTTGTATTATCTTATAAGATATTATCTTCCATCATGTTATACCCCAAGAGATTGCATATATGTCCCTGTGCTGTACAGTAGGACCTCACTGTGTATCCATTCTAAATGACTGGGAGTTGCATCTACTAACTCCAGGTCCATTCCACTCCCTTCCCCCTCCCCCTTGGCAACCACAAGTCTGTTCTCTATGACTGTGAATCGGCTTGTTTTGTAGATAGTTTCATTTGTGCCGCATTTTAGGTTCCACATGTAAGTGATATCATATGGTATTTGTCTTTTTCTGACTTACCTCACTTGGTGTGAGAATCTTTATTTGCATCCATGTTGCCCCCAATGGCATTACTTCATTCTTTTATATGGCTGAGTAGTATTCCATTATATATATGTAACACATCTTCTTAATCCACTCATCTGTTGATGGATGTATAGGTTGTTTCCATGAAAGTAACTTTAAAGAGACACTTGTGGTACCATAGTGAAAAGTGAGTCATGAATAGCAATTTTCAGCGTGCTGTAAACTCTTTCTGAATACCATCCTCAACCAGTTAGTAACTACTAAATATCCCAGGCATCAGCTCAAAAGGATTAAGCACAAGTGTTTTAGATAAATTATCCCAGAAATCATGTTGCAGTGGTTTAAACTGGTTTTTGATATCACTCATGTAGGTTTCAGAAAGTATAGCCCAGGCAAACTGAGAAATAATACTTCCATACCATTTTCCAATCTTGGAGTCCCTGTAGGAATACTGGCTAGCTTAGTAACAGCTATTTTGGAAAATATTAGGGTTGATGATATTAAGAAACACAGGCTTAAAACGATATGATCACTGAGTAATAGAAGCTATCTGGCAACTCTGATGAATAGTAGAACTTGCGGCTGAGATCTAATTAGTGAATCAACCTTAGGAGATAGTAGTCAGGTTCTAAATGTCAAAAATGAATGAAGAGTAGTGTATAATGTTTTTATAGGCTAATGAAAATTTACCAGCCATCTAGTTTGCTTCACTTCTTAAAGGATATCATTAAACTGAATATTCAGGTACATATTCAGTGTGTCATTGGAGCACTGTTCAGAAATTTTTTATATCAAGATATCCAAAAGCAAAAAGGAATTGCCTAAAAGTTTTCAATAAAGATATGTTTATAGATCCAGGTGAAAGGTCACATTCTTGTATCTAGTAGAAGCATAAAAGTATTCCCTTGAAGGAAATTTCCATACTTCTTAAATCCATAACTTTTATATGAAGGCTAGAAATTGATGGGTTCAGACTCTTCAAATTGGAGAATTGTTTAAAGATGGAAGGCAGCTTTCTCATGCATGGGCATGATGGCATGCCTTTGATTAAAGAAGAAGACTTATTGATAGAGAATGATTTTTTAGAATAAGAATGACCTGGAGAATGAAATTTTTAGCCATAAGATTATAATTAAGAAAATTCTTTTTGAATTAAAATATGCACAATTTAACCGTAAGTTCCAAGTGAATAACCTTCTAGGGTGATAAGTACCCAAGAGATCTGTGGAGCTGTAGGCTTAATGACTTTAGGAAATCTCTTGAAGTTTAATGTACCTGTCCCCATATAATCTCTTATTTGAACTGACAATGACCAGGCAATGGGAGAACACTCGTACTTTTTTGCATCTAGGTAGTGTTGCATCTGTTCATGCCCATTTTGCTGGAATTTCTACATCCTTCACAAGTCATGCTGCTTGAACAATATGTTCCCCTTCATATGTAGCCAACTCCATTTGGCAAGCAGAGTCTCTGACCATCTGCAATTGATGCAAAGCTAGTTTTGTTAATCACTCCCAAAGGCATTTACTGCATTTTTTTCATTTTCAATTAATTGGTCCCAGGTCATTTCATCTTGTGGGGAGCTGCATTTATAGGTAGCTCATACACCCAAGATGACTGACACAAGCTGTTGGATACCTGGACAATGAGCAGATCACCAGAACAAGCATGGTCCATTAGAGAGCTTTGTGCCGAGCTAAAATCACATCTAAAATATTGACTGTGTCTTGTATTCAAAGTGCAGATAGAAGAAAATAAAAACTCAGCTACCCCAAGCACATTCAAAGGTCTCTGATATCCTTGGGCCCAGATGACCTTCTTCTCGATTAAGAGTCTAACAATAATTCAAATGCAAGTAGGCACTCGTGGAAACTTGATAGAGAAGAAAGGGATGCACTAAGTAGACACTAGCATCCTCAAACAGGAAATTCATTTCCGGGTCCATTTTGGATTTTGCCTTTTGTTCTTAAAAATTCACATTGACATGATCCTTGAGGGGCCAGTCCCATTTGTTTCCTCATCAGCCTTGAGGACATTATAAGGTATCAGTGGTCAGATAGCTAAACATGCTGGGAAAGCAAGAAAGGGCCAGAAAGATATGAGGATACAAGGCAGGATATAAGACCAAACTTCATGTTTTTAAAGTTGCAAGGAAATGTTTGGTGATAAAGAAGGATTGTGCACATAATGGCTGACTGGAAGCAAGAAGGCTTTATACTTGTATAGAAATCACACGGTGTTAAAATGTCTTTAAAATATACTATTTAGTTGTATCCTCACAAGAATTCAATGAGGCAGATAATTATTGATATTTTCTAAATTAAGAGATTAGAGTTTAAACAAAAGAAGTGATTTGTCCAGGAGGACAAGAACAATAAGCGGAGGACCAGGATGAATCAGCAGGCCTCATGTACTGACCTATGCCCTTCCTTTTGCACGGTTTTGGATCTCGTCTGCCAAAGGTTTCAGCCAAAAGTCATAAGTATCTCTTCATCTGTAATGTTTATAACCACTTTAGAACAAAATCTAAATGCTATCATTCTCCTCTGGGTCCATAATATTTATTTCACTTAATTCTCCAATGACCCTGTGAATTATAGGGCTTTAAGAAAATATTTATCACTCAGGAAATATTAGACAAGAAAAGGTAAAAGTATAAGGTTCTATGGCTCCTAAGAACTGGGCTAGAATTCAACAAATAGTCCAACTATTTTATAATATGTAAAAACTTTTTTCCTTTTTTTGTAGTTCTCTGTGAATAATTTATGAGTTGATTCTAATAAACTTAGAATAGCGAATGCAGCTGATGTATTTGGGGTGACACCGTAACATTTGCTACAACTTGACATCAAAAATATATATTTTGAGAATTAAAAAAATCTCCAGATCCAACTCTATCTCACTTTTATAATTGCTCAGAAGAAAATGGTGAATGAGAAAACCTCAGGCAAAATTTTTCTTCACTTAAATGAAAACTGAGATAAACCTCAATTATTTCCTCTTGTCCCTTCTGTTGTTATCATTGTTTTTTTTTTTAATTAAGAGTAAAGTTGTTTGACTGGCAAAACGTGGAATGTTATGTTTAATATCAATAACATTGCAACAAATCTATAATTAAATGAATTACTTAATTTTTAGGTCTTATAAGTTACAGGGGCTTAAAGAAAGCTATGAAAAGAATATGTAAATTTCAAAGAAACAATTTAATATCTTTTTGGAGTAAAAGTAAATGTGACAGATTAAGAGATCACAAGGTATTCTGACTGATTGTCTTTTTACTGTGGACTAAAACGTATCCCATTCTATTATAAATCAGCTTACGCACAAAAACAAATGAAAACACAAAAAATGCTCTGCTTAAATAAATAATAATTAAGTACAAATTAATGAGTACCTTCAGCACATAAAATAGAAGCTTATATATTCACTCATCAAATATTGACTGAGAGCCTGTCATATGCAAGACACTATTCTAGATGCATAGGGTACACAGTGAATAGAACATTCTAGTGTCCATCACTTGAGTAGCTTACAGGCCATATCCTATGACAGTGCTCTTCAGATGAGTGGTGAAACCTGTACTCTGTGCTGGCTAAGACATTGCCATTTCTTTTTCATGCAGCTCACACCTCCCCATTAGTACATTCTGTTGGAAATAGAGTTATAAACTGCATTCACAAATCTGTTTGCAAATACAGCCTAAATCCTTTCTTGCTTTCCTCCTGGTGACCTTTCCAAAACAGCTCTTATTTGCAGAACTGTGTTAATTTATGCATTCTAACCTCCATATCAAAAATAACTTGGTTCTCTTGGGTGAAAAGGAAGCCTCACCAGGAATAACCTGCCTCTTTATCTTCATCAAAGGGGACTCTGAAACAACTTGAGATCTTTTACTGCCAGCCAGTCTCTGTACTAATGTAGCATTTCACAGGGTTTCTGCAATAACTATCTTTGGGTCTTCTCATAAGAGCCCTATAATAGCCATAAATATTCCCCAGGAGAGCAAGATAGAATCTGAAAGGCCTATAATAGCTATCATAAATGAATAATAAAACGTAGAAAGGACAAGTCACCATGAAAATGGCAAATTAATATGATGACGTGTGTACTGTACTTGAAGTAGTTATTGGAGTGTTATATTTACAGAAATTCTGCACAGTTTTTTTGTGGTGTCTGCGAATTTTAGCAAGAGCTGCATGTACTGTAAAATTGGTGTCATGGAAAGAGGTGGTTCAGCACAATACAATTTAGAAAGCTTCTCTTCATGTATCTTTTAGAATTAAATCAAGTACAAGCATCTCACTACACTGACTTCTGAAATTTATCAGTTTTACCACAAACTCTATGCACTATCAGCATCCAAATAAACTTTGCTTATGTGCATCCAAAAGCAAAAATATGGCAAACGAGAGTTTTTGCATTGTCATCAGAACTCATCAAGTCTCTTCCAGTTAGCAAAGAATTTAACAGCTAAGAGAAAATGTGATTTGTGGGGGGCGGGGTGTGGTATGTATGTTGAAGGCAATTTAAAAACGAATAATTACAGCCTAAGTGTCAATATAAGAAGGCATGCAACATTGTAATGTACTTAGTCAGAAAGGCAATTCTTGAAATCCCAGTGGTAATGAAGAAGTAAGTTATGTGCTTGAGGCAGAGGAAGCATATAATGTTCCCTAATTAAAGGTTGTTTATCCTGACAGGGAAAAAAAAATGATAAAAGAACAGCTATGAGAAAAAAATTCTGGAAGACCTTGAGAGGAACCACTGAATGGAAAAAGGAATCCTTTTGAAATGCTGGCGTGAAAGCCATCACCAGTTCTTACAAACCTGCTGCACAATCCGCTGGAGTCTCTGCTCTCTTTTTTCCAGTTATAAAGGTTTGCATATGGGGACTGATCCTTTTCAAATAAGCAATTGATCATGAAGAAACCTGTGGGGGAAACACCTGATTTGCAATCATTTTTCTTGGGTTCCCAGAGTTTTTCCATGTTAATTCCAAAAAAAAAAAGACCTTTAGAAAATACCTACAGAGGCTATGTGCTTCTGAGAAAGAGATCTTTAAAGCAGTTCTCTTGCTAAAAGAATCTCAATATCTCAGAAACTGCTTCTGACTGCATCCCTGGTCCTTGCTTACCAAAGTCAACATCTGGCCTTCCTTTTCCAAGTCGCTTTGACAAGCCCATTGTGTGTACTTTTTTATGTGGATTCTTGCAAGGACTATCTTGTTTCAATTTATTCTGCCCATGGAAACTAGATTAAAGTTCCCCACCTACAGATTTCATCAAGTAAAGTTGCTGCCCTCAACTCTACCTGTAATCTCAGCACGACGTATATTTTTAGCCTCATAAATATTCCACACCAAGCAAAAATCATTTACTCCTTGATCTGGTAATAAATTTCCTTATGCCTACTCTTTATTTCACGTTTGTCTCACTTATTCAATAACATAGGTAAGACTTAAATCCTCTGTCATTTATGAACACTTGGTTGACTACAGCTATGGCAAATGTATATAATGACTGTATAAACTATTCAGTGAACTTTATTATTGACTGGGTCCCAGTCTTTGTTTGTATATATCTTCTCTTGAAAAGCTTAGGGTTAATTTCTGTAATTTGTTATTTAAGTAGAACAGTGTTTTGCATATAGTTGATGCAATTGAGTAGTTATTCAGATAATTCTAATTTCTACAAGACAGGAAATAAATTGAAAACTTAACAGTATGAATTGGTTCCCTCCTTTTAATTTAAGGTAATTAACTCTGAAGTCTGGTTATAATGTAAAAAGATACTCAATTGGCTAATTTTTAAATATAAAAACTTGATGATAACAGCACTTCCTTATTTAGTTTACTTATGCTGCTGTACCTGACACTGTGTAAAGACTATGTATTCCCGGGGTTTCTCATTAATGAGGCAAACATCTAGCTTCTTAGTATCTATCTTCTCATTTACACAGTAAACATACAGTTTCCTGCCTTTTCTACAACACAAGACTGTTGAGAGAAACAAATGGAAAAACAGATGTCAAATTAATTTTCAAAGTATGTACAAATGTGATCTATTTTTATATGCTGGTGGTGCATGCCTTCAGATTCTTAGTTGTGCTCTGATGCTAATGGATTAATGTGTCATTCAGTATTTTTACTATACAGTACTTTTAAGGGCACACTTGTCATTATTCTTCCTTGCTTACTTTCCTCTATCTATTAGCATTTCAAACTGTATGCATCTGGGGCTGAATTAATCACTGAAGTATAATACACATCTCAATTAAATAATGGTTTTGACAATCTTAATTGAATTCATTAAATTTATATCCTCTTCTACCTTTAATATCTTGCAGAGAAAGAAGATCCAGGCTAATGCATTCCTTCTTTGAGTGTTCTCTTTTCGTTATTTTATAGCATAACCATAAAGTCTGAAAACAAAGATAAAATCATTTTATCATTTTTTGCAAAAAAAGAGTCAATAAACCTTTTATTATGCATTTACTTAAGTTTTATTATGCATTTACATAATGGCCACCCTATATCTATGTCCTAGTGGTATCCAGTAATGAGAATTGTTTTCTACATGATGTTTATAAAGCAAATTTTGATAAATGTTGAACAGACCGATTAACCGATGTACAAAGGAGACTCTAAGTTTGTGTTGTTTTATTTTTGCCTAATTTCCCATTCTTCCCAAAGCAGTACTTATCCTGTGTTATTGAAATGGTAGTATGTACAGTTTCTTTCTTTCAACAAATACTTATATTATCCAATTCTGTAATTGGCACTAAGAGAATTCTTGATCATACCATATTCATGGGGAAAGTATTTCTTCAGATTGAAAAAAAGAACTGTTTATTCCTAAAATTCCAGGTTAAATCCCTTCTCTTCTTTGAGATTTTTTTGGGTTTCTCAAGCAGAATTAATGATTCCCTCTACTTCACTTTCCTGTACGTTTTTTCTTCAGACCATGGTCTCTGCATTGCATTATAACTACCTGAACAGTAAGTATAACTGTTGTCCACAGCTGACAGCAAGTTTCTTGAAGTCTAGAACTTTGATTGATTCATCTTGGTGTCTGCAAAGCCTAGTATATGTTCTGGGCAAACAGTATATAGAAAATATTCTTAGGTTGTTTGTAGATATGCAAGTAATATTTACTTCATTAAAATGCAAATCTCTTAGAAAATAAATTAGTAGAACTAAAGATCACTCTAAAATCTATATGAAAATCTAACTTTTCTTCCTCCAGACTGGCTCTCAGTTAATCAAATGAAAGAACATCTGTTTTGATCTTTTCTCCCTTTCAAATATTAGTTGCCATGACAATATGAATCATGATGCCATGGCAGAGGCTAAGTGTAGATGACAATTCAGTTTAATTTACTGGGACCATTTACTATGGTTCTTCATTATTTTGCATACTGGCAGAATTGACTATGGTACATTTCAGCAAAGATTAGTTGACGCCTGGGGGTGAATATCCTCAGATATTAGACTTGCAGAAATAATACACTTGACAGTACTTGTCAATTCATGGATTTCAAAGTGTCACCGTTTTACCCATTGTCCCAACAAGAATTGATTCTGGAGAAAACTCTTTCATAGATAAAAAAAATCTGTTGTCTATTACCATTCATGTCATAGTCTCACATTTTCATGCTATGCTCTTTGTCCAGGAGTCAGAGTACCCTTCCATTCTACCAGATGACTTTTCTCAGTGTTGTTCTCTATCACAAACAAAATCTACTATAAATTATGTTAGCGCTATACCCTAAAGGCTTAATATGTTGTATTTCATTACCAGTTTTAACTGTAATAGAATACTAATCAAATAAATAAATCATCAAGGCTAGAATTTCAGGTATCAAAAAGCAAATGAGGTATCTTGGGCAGCCTTCATAGTTGTCCTAAATGTATAGTATATACACACACACAAATTCTACTTATAAATTTAAGAATTGTCTGAGTCAGAGTTTAAGTTCACTTTATTTTTTAAATACATACACAAATATCTCTACCTATTATCTATCTGTCTTATCTATCTATCCATCCATCTGTCTGTCTATATCACAACATCTCAACTGGATACAGTTACTTTCAGTATACATTCATATTAAAAAACCAAACTGGTCATCTGGTGAAGTGCATCTATTCTATATTCTATACTTATGAAGTATATGAAAATCTTGAAAAAAATCTAATTGCTAAGAGCTTCTGTGAAAGGGGCTATTTAGTTTTATTATAATAAAACACATGAGATAATTTAGTGGTTCAGGAATCAAGTGTTTCTGGAAGTTATTCTCTCACTAGAGATATTAGCAAATACACTCTTCAGGAACATGTTAAAATGAAGTATCTTTTAGTTTTCTTGTTGTGTTTACCACATATTGAAGGAGAGACTATAATGACTAATGTTTAAAAACACTGAGCTAAATTTCCTTCTCATAGTGATTTTGGGATCATAAAATCCTTGCAGATTAATTCATATTTTTTGTTTCAGATTTTGAATATGAATTTGGGGCTTTTTGAAATAAAGTGAGCATAGGAATATCTGTTGCCTAAAAATTCACAAGTCATGGGGCTTTGTGAATTTTCATTAAACAACAGAGTAAAGGCTTCCTCAAATGAGTAAAGTTGAAGAAGGCAGTAGATGGAAATATTACCACTGTCACTATTACTATCCTTACATTTTGATTAAAATAAATATCCTGTGGTTTACTTCTCGAATTCTGACATTGCTATTGCAAAATTTATTAGTGACTTTTTTTTCTCTAATTCAACTCAACTTTTCAACAATTTAGTATGATTTTAGTAAAACCTTGGACTACTCATCCTGCTAGCTTTCTTCTCCAACTCAGGGGAGAAGGATTGATTATGGATTTGATATGTTACCTGTATAGAATAGGTATTAAGTAATATTACTCAGAGTTATACATTATAGATATTCAGAAATCTATTTTATAAATAAATATATCTCTCAACCGTGGTTAAGGTATAGGAAAAAAGGAAACCTACATCAAAATTTTATCAAAATTTCAAAATTGCAGAAATTTTTTTTCTGCTTTGATAATAAAAAGAATTTAGTCTAAAAGAATAACAGATTTAGCCTTTTTTTGGGGGGTGGGGGGGCTTGCACCCATGGCATGTAGAAGTTCCCAGCCCAGGGATTTACCCTGTGACAGAGCACAGAGCAGTTACCTAAGGGGCTGCAGTGACAACACTGTATCAGTGGTGCCCCTAGAGAACTCCTTGAGAATAGTACATTTAGAAATAAAAAATCTTGGACTAAAAACCCAATTCTTATAGTTTCTACAGGAGGACCTCAAATAGGTAGCTTGACCTATTGAACTTCTCATGGGTAAAAAGAATGCAATACGCTTTTTGAAAGATTGGTCTGAGGAAAAATGAGGAAATGTAAGAGAAATGCTTAGCACAGTGCCTCGGAAAGGGTGGCTTTTAAACAAAGTTGAAGAACCAGATGGTTGGTGGAATATACCATTTTTTTCAAACAATAATCCATGAACAAAAGAGGGAATAAACCCAAAACAGTTAAGCAAATAGGGCGAAGGTAAGCAGTGGGCAATAAATTGTGACAAATTTCTCAAAAACAGAAACAATATGAAGCGTTGATGAATATAATAGCACTGAGCCTAAAAAAGTGTTACCAGGAAGAGGCTGGTCAGCCAAGTGGAAGCCTGGAAAGTGTGGATTCAAAAACTGCAGATGAGGTTGAGGACTACAGAGGCAGTAGAGAGGAAAACGGAAATTCCTTAATATACATGCAGAATTGGTAAAAATTCTCCACTTTGCTTCACAGCATTGTCTGTTGGAGTTGCTTGGAGCCAGTTCTTGTCTAGGAGGGGAAAATAAGTAGATAACTCTTCTTTAAAAAGTTTGAATAAATTGGTTTTAAATAATCATTTAATTTTGGTGTTGGCAATTTAGTTAAGCCTTTGTCCTTTTCTCATTGAGGATTTTCTCCGGATAGAACTAGATCCTGCCTGCTCTTCTTAAAATATAGTATTGCAGACAATAAGACTCCAATTTACAATAGAACTTTCGCATCACAGGAAGGAAAGATCCTGATTGCAGAATTCCATAACACATCAAAAATACAAGTTTTATTTTAAACAGTAGTAAAACTTTAGATCTCCACCCACAAAATTGCTTTGTGGTCATCAGAGGCCTTTTTAAAGTTAGGAGAGAAAACCTAATGTTACTCAACAATCCATGGTTGAAAGAGCAAACTTCAAAGAAGTTGCTTGAAAGAGATACTAATAACACAGTTGAAAGGGGTCATGTGTTTGTACAGTACAATATTAAGAATCTACGACTTTCTTTACCTTTTTTTTCTTTCCAATCACAGTAGTGCTGTCTTATTATAGACTGGATGATTTTTCATCACTTTGCTTCATTTTTCATTTTGTAATTCATATATTTATACCTAAGTATTCTGTACATTATCCATTTCAGAGACCGATATTGTTAATTACCACTAATGAAACATATGAGCAAGACGAACATATTGAAAAATTAGATGGAGTGATATTGCAGCAGTAGAATTAGAATAATGGTTCCCCTGTTCATGCTGTCATTCCTGAAGTTATTTATTCTGGATCACCGTAGAATTCTTCAAAGTTTTTCCACTGTCCACTGTGGATGCTGTACGATAACCTTGTCCCTTCTAGGATAACCATTTCCATTCTAGGTTAAAACTGCCATCAAGCTGTAAAAATCTGGTTTACCTTAAGTCTGCAGTTTTTAACTGCAGATAGCAAGCTTCAATATTCTATTTTTTTAATTCTATCATATTCTAAAGTCACTTTCCAGATGTTTCAGAGTAAAGATGATTTCAACCAGTGTAAAAAGTAATCAGAATTACTTTAAAATATTTTTAAATAGAATATATAAATTAAATTTTTCTTTCATGCATGCAATTGTCCAGAAATGCCAGAACCTTCCCTTATTAATTAAAAGTATATACGATTCTTATAATTTCAGCAAAAGTTTTACAATGTATAATAAATAAACACTTTTGTGAGATATGTCAATATTAACTGTGTGCTCAGTAAAATATAAATCATAATGCTTAATCAGTTACTTTTCTAACTATAATGCAGTCACTCCAACAGGGTGAATTCTCACTAAGATTACAGGTAGAGATCCTTTCTTAGCATGAAATATTAAGAGAGTGTTTTCTTAACCTTCTCATACTTAATTGTCCAAGGTGTTAGGGACATTTGCCACCATTTCTTTAAGGCTATTGTTAAGATTAGATTTCTGACTGATACACTGAGAAGATTTTTGTTGATACTCCCAGCAGTGTGTTTTTATCCTCTTTTTTCATTATACCAATGATTCTGTAACTCAAAAATATGAGTAATTATTTACCTACTTTTCCAGTTTCAAGTTATACTCAGTACTTCTGTCTTTACAAAGAAATCTGTTGCTCCCTTGGAAGCTGAAGTCTTAATTGGAATTTGAATTATTGTGATGTTTTTATATGTTGTTTGTTATAATTCTACAGCATTTACAGTTAATAAGCATTGCATTCTATTTTAAATCCTTCCAATCATGCTATTTTAGTTGACATTTTAAATTTTAACTAATTGTGAATACTGTATGATACTGCATATATGTGGAATCTAAAGAAATAAAACTAACTAGTAGATATGACAAAAAAGACACAGACTCACAGATGCAGAGAACAAACAAATGGATACAGTGGAGAGAAAAGATGGGAGGGGCAAGACTGTAGTTTGGGTTAAGAGGTGCAGGCTACCATGTGTAAAATAAATAAACCATTTAACACAGGAAATATAGCCATTATTTAAATTAATTATAAGTGAAATATAACATTCAAAATTGTGAATTGCCTTGTTATACACTTTTTTCTTTTTTTTAAATTTTTCCATTATACCTGGTTTATAGATTTCTCTCAAATTTTCCAACTCCACTGCATGATGACCTGGTTACATATACATATATGGATTCGTCACATGTGATTAGACATAGTTCCCAGTGCTATACAGCTGGATCTCCTTGCTTTTCTATCCCCAAGGCAATAGTTAACCCCAGACTCTCATACCCTCCCACTCCCTCCCCCACCCCCTTGGCAACCACAAGTCTGTTCTCAAGGTTCGTGATTTTCTTTTCTGTAGAAAGGTTCATTTGTGCAGTATATTAGATTCTAGATATAAGTGATATCGTGTGGTAGCTGTCTTTCTCTTTCTGACTTGCTTCACTGAGTCTGAGGGTCTCTAATTCCATCCATGTTGCTGCAAATGACATTACTTTATCCTTTTTATGGCTGAGTAGTATTCCATGTATATATGCCACATCTTTCTAATCCAATCATCTGTCGATGTACAATTGGGTTGTTTCCATGTTTTGGCTATTGTGAATAGTGCTGCAATGAACATATGTGTGCAAGTGTCTTTTTCAAGAAAATTTTTGTCTAGATATATGCCCAAGAGTGGGATTGCTGGGTCACATGGTAGTTCTATGTATAGTTTTCTAAGGTACCTCCACACTGCTTTCAATAGTGGTTCCACTGGTTTACATTCCCACCACCAGTGCAGGAGGGTTCCCTTTTCTCCACACCCCCTCCAGCATTTGTTGTTTGTGGACTTATTACTGATGGCCATCCTGACTGCTGTGACGTGGTATCTCAAGGTAGTTTTGAGTTGCATTTCTCTAATCATCAGTGATGTTGAGCATTTTTTCATGTGCTTGTGCCATCTGCATATCTTCTTTGGAGAAATGTCTATCAAGGTCCTTTGCCTATTTTTTGATGGGATTGTTGGTTTTTTGCGGGTGAGCTGCATAAGTTGTTTGTATATTTTAGAGATTAAGCCTTTGTCAGTGGCATAATTTAAAACAATATTCTCCCATTCTGTAAGTTGTCTTTTAGTTTTCTTCTCGGTTTCCTTTGCTGTGTAAAAGCTTGTCAGCTTGATTAGGTCCCATTGGTTTATCTTTGCTTTTATTTCTGCTGCTTTGGGAGACTGACCTGAGCAAATATTTGTAAGGTTGATATCAGAGAATGTCTTGCCAATGTTTTCTTCCAGGAGTTTAATGGTGTCTTGTCTTACATTTAAGTGTTTAAGACATTTTGAGTTTATTTTTGTGCATGGTGTGAGAGTGTGTTCCAGTTTCATTGATTTGCATGCAGCTGTCCAAGTTTCCCAGCAATGCTTACTGAAAAGACTGTCTTTTTCCCATTTTATGTTCTTGCCTCCTTTGTCAAAGATCAACTGACCATAGGCATCTGGGTTTATTTCTGGGTTCTCTATTCTGTTCCATTGGTCCGTATGTCTGTTTTGGTACCAGTACCACACTGACCTGTTTATTGTGGCCCTGTGATATTGCCTGAAGTCTGGGAGAGTTATGCCTCCTGTTTGGTTTTTGTTCTTTAGAATTGCTTTGGCGATTCTGCATCTTTTGTGGTTCCGTATAAATTTTTGAATAGTTTGTTCTTGTTCTGTGAAGAATGTCATGGGTAATTTGATAGGGATTGCACTGAATATGTAGATTGCTTTGGGTAGTATGGCCATTTTTGCAATATTTATCTTTCCGGACCATGAGCATGGAATATCTTTCCATTTCTTTGTATCTTCTTTGATCTCCTTGTTTAATGTTTTGTAGTTCCCTGCATGTAAGTCTTTCACCTCCTTGGTCAGGTTTATTCCCAGGTATTGATTTTTTGGGGTGCTATTTTAAACGGTAAAATATCTTCATATTCATTTTCTAATATTTCATTGTTAGTATACAGAAATGTGAATTGATTCCTGAAGGTTAACCTTATACCCTGCTACTTTGCTGAATTTGTTGATTAGTTAATTAATTTTGGGGTTGAGGGGGGTTTTCTATATATAGTATCATGTCATCTGCATAGAGTGACAGTTTTACCTCTTCTCTTCCTATTTGGATGCCTTTTATTTCTTTTGTTTGTCTGATTGCTGTAGCTGGGACTTCCAATACGATGTTGAATAACAGTGGTGAGAGTGGACGTTCTCGTCTTATTCCAGATTTTAGTGGGAAGGCTTTCAGCTTTTCTCCATTGAGTATTATGCTTATTGTGAGGTTTTCATATACGGCCTTTATTATGTTAAGGTATGTTCCCTGCATTCCCACTTTGATAAGAGTTTTGATCATGAATGGATGTTGGACTTTGTCCAATGCTTTTTCTGCATCTATTGAGATGATCATGTGGTTTTTTACTTTTCTTTCATTAATGTGGTATATGATGTTGATTGATTTGCATATGTTGAACAATCCTTGTACACATGGGATGAATTCCACCTGATCGTGGTGTATGATCTTTCTGATATGCCGTGGGATTCGGTTGGCTAAAATTTTGTTGAGAATTTCCGCATCTATATTCATCAAAGATATTGGCCTATATTTCTCTTTTTTTGTGGTGTCTTTGTCTGATTTGGAATTAAGGTGATGTTGGCATCACAGAATGTCTTTGGGAGTGTTCCTTCTTCTTCAACCATCTGGAAAAGCTTAAGGAGGATGGGTATGAGTTCCTCTTTGTATGTTTGGTAGAATTCACCTGTGAAGCCATCTGGTCCTGGACTTTTATTTGTAAGGAGTGTTTTGATGACATACTTAATTTCATTTGTGGTGATCGGTCTGTTCAGTTGATCTATTTCTTCTTGATTCAAAGTTGGCAGGGTGTAAGTCTCTAAAAAGTTGTCCATTTCTTCTAGGTTATCAAATTTTTTGGCATACAATTGTTCAGAGTATTCTCTCATGTTTTTTTGTAATTTTGTGATATTCGTTGTGATTTCTCCTTTTTCATTTCTTATTTTGTTTATTTGGGTTTTTTATCTCCTCTTCTTGGTGAGTCTAGCCAGAGATTTGTCAATCTTGTTTACATTTTCAGAGAACCAGCTCTTGGTTTTATTGATTTTTTCTATTGTTTTTTGAATCTCTATTTTATTCGGTTCCTCTCCGATCATAAGGATTTCCTTCCTTCTGCTGACTTTAGGGTGTTTTTGTTCTTTTTCTAATTCATTAAGTGATGGGTTGGGTTGTCGATTTGAGATTTTTCTTCTTCTTTGAGGAAGGCCTGTAATGCTATGAACTTCCCTCTGAGTACTGCTTTTGCAGCATCCCATAGATTTGCAGTGGTTGTATCTTCCTTCACATTTGACTCAAGGTATTTTTTAATTTTCTTCTTGATTTCCTCGTTGACCCATTCATTTTTTAGTAGCATGTTGTTTAGTCTCCATGCAGTATGTTTTTTCTCATTTCCTTTCCTGTGGTTGATTTCTAGTTTCATGCCTTTGTGGTCAGAGAACATACTTGAGGTAATTCCTATACTCTTAAATTTGTTGAGGTTAGCTCTGTGCCCCAGTATGTGATCTATCCTTGAGAATGTTGCATGTGCACTTGAGAAGAATGTATACTCTGATTTTTTTGGATGTAATGTCCTGAAAAATGTCAATTAGGTCTAACTTTTCTATTGTGTCATTTAGGATCTCTGTTGCCTTACTGATTTTCTGCCTAGAGGATCTGTCCATTGATGTGAGTGGAATGTTAAAGTCTCCTACAATTATTGTATTGCCATCAATTTCTCCTTTTATGTCTGATAGTACTTGTAGGTACTTGGGTACTCCCATATTAGGGGCATATATATTGATGATGGTAATATCCTTTTCTTGAATGGATCCTTTAACAATTAAGTAGTGTCCTTCTTTTGCTTTCTTTATGGCCTTCATCTGAAAGGCTGTTTTGGCTGATATGAATATTGCCACTCCTGCTTTCCTTTCTTGTCCGTTGGTATGAAATATCTTTTCCCATCCCCTCACTTTCAATCTATCTGTGTCCTTTGCCCTAAGGTGAGTCTCATGTAGGCAGCAGATTGTAGGTTTTTGCTTTTTTTATCCATTCAGCCACTCTGCCTTTTGATTGGAGCATTCAGACCACTGACTTTTAAGATGATTGTTGATAGTTATGTATTTATTGCCATTTTAGACCTTGTTTTCCAGTTGATTCTATGTTTCTTTTTTCCTGTTTTCATTTTTTGGTTAAATGGTTTCCATTTAGTTTATACTTGAGAAATTTTCTTTTCAGTGTTTGTGGATGTGATGTTCCATTTTGATTTGTGGTTGCCTTGTTTTTAAAGTATTTAACTCCTTCTTATATCTGTTTGCTGTGGCCTGATAACCATATAGGCTTAAACACATCAAAAAGAAGAAAAAAAAGGTTTTTTAAAATTAAAAAAAGAAAGGAAATATTCTACGTTTTCCCACTTTCCCTCCCCACAATGGATGATTTTCTTGTCCTTTTGTTATAATTTAATTTAATTGTATCTATGTATTTATTTATTTTTGCATCTTCATGTTTAGATCTGTATGCTGGCTTATTTGAATGATTGCTTTACATTTGTGGTTTCCTCCATTCTAATTCTTACTTTTTACTTTTCTTTTCTTCCTCTTCTTTCTTTAATAGGAACCTCTTCAGCATTTCTTTTAGAATGGGTTTTGTATTGCTGTACACCTTTAGCTTTTGTTTGTTGGAGAAATTCTTTATTTACCCTTCTATTTTAAATGATATTCTTGCTGGGTAGAGTATTCCAGGTTGCAGATCTTTTCCTTTCAGCACTTTAAATAAATCTTGCCATTCCCTTCTAACCCATAGTGTTTCTGTAGCGAAATCAGCTGACAGCCTTGTGGGGGATCCTTTATGCTAACACTTTGCTTTTCTCTTGCTGCCTTTAGGATCCTCTCTTTATCTTTAATTCTTGCCATTTTTAATATAATATGCTTTGGTGTGGGTCTGTTTGGGTTCAGCTTGTTTGGGGCCCTCTGTGCCTCCTGTATCTTGGTGCCAGATGCCTTCAGATTTGGAAAGTTTTCAGACATAATTTCTTCAAATATGTTTTTAATCCTCTTTTCTTTTTCTTCTCCTAAATTCCTATAATGCATAAATTGGGCTGCTTTATATTATCCCATAGATCTCATATTGCTTTCAAATTTTTTCCTTTGATTTTCTCTCTGCTGTCCTGATTGCGTGATTTCCATTATTATATCTTCCAGGTCACTAATTCATTTCTCTGCATTATTCAAACTGCTCTTTATTGCCTTTAGCTCAGTTTGCATCTCTGCAAATGAGTTTTCTAGCTTTTCTTGGCTCCTCCTTATGTTTTCTAGTTCCTTTCTAAGGAAATCTGCACTGCTGTTTGTGTCTTCTCTTAATGCCTAGATATTCAGCCTTAATTCCTCAAGTATTTTCATTACCTCCCTTCTGAACTCCATTTTTGTCAGACTGCAGAGGTCTGTTTCATTGTTGGCTGCTTTAGATGGCTTGTCCTGTTCTTTTAACTGGGAAAGGATTCTGAACTTCTCATCTTGCTTGTGGTTTTCTTTTTCTGTGAGTTTGGGGAAGCCACACTGTAGTTTTGTAAGGCTACTTCTAGGCAAGAGCACCCCTTTGTATTTTTTGATGGGGTTACTATTTATTTTTGTTGTGTGATTTTGAATATTTGGTGTCTCTTTCTTCAGAGTGAGCAGAGTGTTATCTCAATGGTGCTCTGAGTGTTTTCAGGGAGAGTGAAGCAATGGCTAGGGCCCACAGTTGGTGCCTGGTCTCTGGGCTCTCAACTGCAGCAAGGACCTGCTGGAACATGGAACTGGCTACTCCTAGTTGCTGGACCCTGGGAAGTGGTAACGAGCTCTAGGCAGATCTACCAGGTGTCTAGAGCAAATGGCAGTAGCAGCAGCATGAAGTATGATTTCCCATGGAAGTGAGAGCCACAACAGCTAATGTTTGATTTCAAAGTCCTGCTTTGAAGTGATTGGAACCCCAAGGGGTACCCGTTCAGGGACTCCTAGTGGAAGTGGACCATGACTGACTCTAGAGCCAGTGATAACTGGTGGTTTACCCCCTCCACCTGTAGTCCATGCATGAAGCAACCTCTCTCAGCCCACATAAGAGGTGCTGTATAGGTGGTTCTTAGTTGCAGGGTCTTGGGGAGTGATAGAGATCAGGTTCTACCCAGAACACTCAGCAGTGGGAGCAGCGGGGTTTGTGTGTTCCCAGGAATGAACAGTCTCTGGTACTTGGCAGATCCTGTCTGGCTCTTAGCCCCCTGATGCCCTTGGCCCATGCTTTCAGGCTGCTGGAGGCCTGCGCCCAATCTGCAATACCACCCCCGCTGACTCCATGGGCTCCACCCCACTGCCGCCACTGGCTCCGTGGACTAGAGAGGGCTCCTGGCTCTGCAGGTTGGCACGGGCTCTGCCCCACTGCAGACGCTGGCTCCACGTGCTGGTGCAGGCTCCACCCCACTGTTAACGCCAGATCTGTGGGCTGGTGCAGGCTCCACTGCACCACCAATGCTAGTTCTATGGGCTGGCACAGTCTCTGCCCCACCACAGACACTGGCTCTGTGGGCTGGCCCATGCTCTACCCCACCACAAATGTTGGCTCCACATGTTGGCACAGGCTCCTGGCACCACAGGCTGGCTTGGGCTCTGCTCCTCCACTGCTGCTGCCTCCACTGGCTCCGCCCTGCTGCTGCTGCTATCTCTGTGGCACAGGCTCCACCGCCTTGCCCTCTGCATTAGTTCAAGGTGCCGGTATTCTATTCACCTGTATGAGTCTCTAACTCCACTTTGCCATTCTCAATCCAGCTGCTTCATTTTCCTCAGCCTTTAGGGTCCCTCTAGCTCCATTGATCATTGGTTAGGTGGCTTCCCAGGGTGTGGGTTCCTTTTCTTTTTCATAGCTCCTTCCCTGGGGCACTGGTGTCATCCTGATTCCTTTTCTCTCTCTCCCTCTCTCTCTCCCTCTCTCTCTCTCTCTCTCTCTCTCTCTCTCTTTTATTTTTCTGTTGTTCTACCCAGTTATGTCAAGAGTTTCTTGCAGTTTTCAGAGGTTTAAATTCAGCATTCAGATGATATTTTGTTCAAGTGGTTTTGTATTTAGATTTTTTTCTGATGTATTTGTGGGAGAGGGTGAGCACGACCTCTTACTCCTCTGCCATCTTGCCACCCCCTTGCCTTGTTACACACTTGAAACATTACATTTTATATCAACCAAACCTCAGAATAATTGAAGTCCAGATATCTGAATTGGTTAATCAAAATATGAATTTTAATAGAAGTGTGTAAAATCCTTACAAGTTTCTATATTTTTCACCATTAGTTTGCTTTAATGATACATTTGCTGTACCAAAAATACCACCATAATTTAATAGCATGGCTCAAAATTACTTTATTAGGTGTCATGTGTCTCCTTTTAAAATACTTAATAGTTACATTATATTAATTTTTGGGGTGATATCAAGGATTTAATGTATTGTGATCTATAGATATTATCTTCTTTTTCAGACTCAAATTAATAAACTTTGGCTGTAAGAGCCCTTTTAGAGTGGCTTCTGTGTCCTTTTGGCAAAATTTCATTAAAGCTTTGAAAGCATCTTTATATATGGAATAGTAAGATCTTCCAGCCTTAGTTTGAACTTCTATGCTGCAAAAATAGAATTAGCCTTGAAAGTTTACTAGAAAAATAGCACTAGTAATTCTAATATGATCATTTAAATTGCATTTATGTTCAGCCATCTAGAGAAACATTGCCCTTAAACCTTCCTATGTATGTAACTAGAAAGAATATATTGGTTATCCAACTAAACTCTAATAATATAGTAATATAAAGTTTCTACTTTAGTCTTTTGATTCTATGCCTATAGAGGGGCAGGTGTCACAGTTCTAATATAATTTTTTTAATTATTTGTTTTTTTAGGTATAACTTATAAAAGTCCAGTATTTTTAACAATCAATACAGTTGAACTCCATGATATGTTTTGATTAACTTAATTGATAACATTTTTACAACATAAAAACTAGTTATTAAGTTTTACTGTAGAGATCCAAATTCATAAAATGTATAAAAATATTCTATGTCTCTCAATTTCCACTGCATTTTTTTCTATACAAACATCATCAATGGCACACACAAAAATAAAAATTACTGTTATGAAGTAAAAACTTTGCATTTTCTAATGTTTTTAAATCTTACATTTAAATTATATTTTGAAATCTAAAAGAATATAATATACATTCCTAAATTCTGAGCAAATATTTTGATAAGACATGAGATTTATAAGTTATTATTTTACCAAAAACTTCAGTGGCATACTTAATCTCCAAATATTTCCAGAATCAGATTTTGCTGTTTTGTCATTGTTTTTGTTGCATAAGCTTTATATATGCTTCTACTGAACTGACATCAGTGGCAATGATGGAGTAAGAACCTCCAAAAATCTGTTTTTCTGTGAAAGCTATGAGACACTGGGGAAAGATAAATCAAAATTAATTTTTTAGAGTTCTTAAAATTAACCAAAATCTTACCAAAGTCTTCAGTGCTTATTCAATAAAAACTACTGAATCTTGGCTAAAAACATTGAAATTTGTGACATTTTGACTTGCCCTATTCACATCCCTCTCTCCCCAGTTCCACAGTAAAATCAAGAGCATCACAGTTACAGTAATACCCTGTAAAGACCAGATGGATTTGGAATTCCACAAAATCCCCATTGACAGATAATTGTCATTGGTTGACCTGTTTGGCAGTCACCTGGAAAGCACCACTCCTGAATTTTGCATTTTTTCAATCCAACTCTGAAATTGATCTGTGAAAATTGTCCTTATTTCTGGGCTTTTGTAGAAAACAATCAACAGCAATTGCTTATATTGCAACTGTCTGAGATGATAACAGTTTGGTCAAATAAGAATATGATCAAAAGAGGTATAAAAACCTGGAATATAAAATACTCTTGGAGGTTTGAAAATCTTTTAGAAATTCATGGAAATACAAAAAAAGATCTACATATATACAGTTGTGTACATGCCCAGCAAAGACAAGAAAAGGCGCTGAAATCTGTCCTCAGGAAGACCATGAAGCTCTGTGCAAGAAAGAAGCTCACTCTAAGGCAGAGTTGTAGACCACCTTAGGATTGAGTGCATGATCCAACATATACAAGGAAACTTTTAACAAATGCTAGGGACTTCATAGTTCAAGAGTTTTAAGGAATTTGTTCTTGAGTGCTAAACTAATCAAGCAGTGGCCAAACATGACAAATAATACCAACTTTACAGATTTATTTTAGGAAAGACACCACATAAACAAATAATACCACATACTTGAGGATGAGAGAATCTGAATACTGAAAGTGTAATGTTCTATTTAAACTAAAAAATTCTATGTGACATGCAAGGAAATAAGAAAGTATTGTCCATATGCAGAGAGATGGAAAATAATCAGTAGAAGCTGTCCTTCAGAAGTTCAAGATTATTGCACTTAACTAGACAAAGTTTTTATTTTTTTTAGACAAAGTTTTTAAATCTGCTATGTTAAATACATTCAAAGAAGTGAATGAAAAAAAGTCTAAAGAATTAAAAGGAAGTAAGACTATTACCTCACAAATATAGACTATTAATAAAGAAATAGAAATCATAAAAAAATCAAATGAAATTCTGTAGTAGGACAGTACCAAAACAAAAGAAATCACTAGTGGGCCTCAAGATCAAAGATACTTGACAGAAGAATCAGACAGCTTTAAATAAGACAGTTGAAATTATTCCATTTGTAATAGAAATGAAAAAAAGAGGAACAATCTCAGCAAATGTGTCATACCTTCAAGTGTACTAACATATGCATAATAGGAGTTCCAGAAGGAGAGGAAAAAAAAAAAGGTCAGAAAAAACTTTGAAAAAATAATGGCTGAAAACTTGCCAAATTTGATGTAAAGAAATCTATATACCCAAGAAGTTCAGGAAACTAAATAAGATGAACTATGAGATCCATATCTAGACAAGGTATAATCAAACTGTAAAATAACAAAGACAAAGAGAATTTTGAGAGCAGTAAGAGAAAAATGATACTTTACACACAAAGTATCCTTTTTTTTTGTTTTTTTTCTGGCCATGCCAGTTGTATGTGGAATTTAAAATGCCAGGGATCGGGAGTTCCCGTTGTGGCTCAGTGGTTAACGAATCCGACTAGGAACCATGAGGTTGTGGGTTCGATCCCTGGTCTCACTCACTGCGTTAAGGATCTGGTGTTGCCATGAGCTATGGTGTAGGTCCCAGATGTGGCTTGGATCCTGCTTTGCTGTGGCTGTGGCAAAGGCCGGCAGCTGCAGCTCCTGTTAGGCCCTTAGCCTGGGAACCTCCATATGCCATGGGTGCGGCCCTAGAAAAGGCAAAAAGACAAAAATAAATAAATAAATAAATAAATAAAATGCCAGGGATTAAACCCACACCATAGCAGCAACCTGGGCCACTGCAGTGACAATACTGATCCTTAATCCTCTGTGCCACAAGGGAACTCCACAGAGTATCTTTAACAATATTAACAGTAAGTTTCTTATCAAAAACCATGGAATATAGAAAGTAGTGGAATTGCATGATAATACTATCAAAGAGAAAAGGTAGTCAAGATTCTATACGCAAGAAAATGATTCTTCCAGAATGAAGGAGAATTGAGACATTATATATAAAGAGAAACAGAAATTATCACTATCAAAGCTTCCCTACAAGAAATGCTAAAGAGAATCCTTCAGGGTGAAATGAAAGAACATCAGACAGTAACTCAAATCCACGTGGATGAAGAAATCTGGTAAAAGTAACTACCTGTGTAAATATAAAAGACAGTACAGGCTTACCCTGGGGATATCACAAGTTCAGTTCCATATCTGTAATAAAACAAATGTTGCAATAAAACAACTCACACAATTTTTGTTTGTTTGTTTGTTTTGGTTTCCAGTGCACGTGAAAGTTATGGTGACACTGCCCTGTAGTCTATTAAGTGGGTACTAGCATTATGTCAAAAGTTGCCCATTAAAAAATCCTTTATCACTAAAAAAATGCTATCATCTGAATCCTCAGTAAGTTGTAATCTTTTTGTAATAGCAACACCAAAGATTGTTGACCACAGACCACATAACAAAAATAAAAAGTTTGAAATATCACAAGAATTATAAAAATGTGACAGAGATACAAAATGAGCAAATGCCTTTGGAAAAAATGGCACCACAAGAATTACTCAACCCAGGGTTATGACAAAACTTCAATTTATAAAAAATACAGTACCTGTGAAATGCTATAAAATGAAATACAATAAAACAAGGTATATTTGTATAGAGGACTCTTTTGCTTGTAATCTTTTTTTCTTCTTCTATATGATTTAAAATATAACTGTAGAAAGCAATATACACAAATCTGTTTTGAGGGGTATATAATGTACAAAGACACATTTTGTATGACAACCATAACACAAAAGAGGTGGGTAATAGTGCTATATAGAGGCAAAGTTTTGCATGAAGTTGCAATTAAGTTGGCATTAACTTAAGAATATTAAAATGGCACAGTAGGAGTTCCTGTTATGGATCAGTGGTAATGAAACTGACTAGGATCCATGAGAACAAGGGTTTGATCCCTGGCCCTCTCAGTGGCTTAAGGATCTGGCATTAGCATGAGCTGTGGTGAAGGTCACAGATGAAACTCAGATCCTGCATTGCTGTGGCATAAGCAAGCAGCTGTAGCTGCAATTTGGCCCCTAGCCTGGGAACTTTCATATTCCACCAGTGCAGCCCTAAAAAGCAAATAATTGAATAAATAAATAAATAAACAAAATGGCATACTGGATAATATTTTCTTTTTTTGCCGTTTTATGGCCACACTCATGGCATATGGAGGTTCCCAGGCTAGGGGTCTGATCAGAGCTGCAGCCTCTGGCCTACACCAGAGACACAACAATGCCAGATCCAGGCTGCATCTGTGACCTACACCACAGCTCACAGCAATGCCGGATCCTTAACCCATGAGCAAGGCCAGGGATCAAACCCACAACCTCATGCTTCCTAGTTGGATTCATTTCCACTGCGCCATGATGGGAACTCCTAGATAATGTTTTTAAACCTTAAAGGATGAAGGGATAGGTGATTAGAGAAACAAAGAAAGTATAAGGCATGTAGAAAGCAAATAATAAAATGGAAGACAGATTCTATATTGTCAGTAATTACACTGAATACAAATAGACAAAAATTTCAATCTAAAAACAGAGGAGGGGGAAGGACTGGGATGGATGGGGAGTTTGGAGATGGTAGATGCAAACTATTAGATTTAGAATGGATAAGCAACGGGGTCCTACTGGACAGCACAGGGAACCATATCCAACATATTGGGATAGAACATGATAAAATATATTATGAGAAAAAAGAATGTACATACATTTATATATACACACACAGTCTATATACATATATATGTATATACACATACACACACATGACTGGGTCACTTTGCTGTACAGCAGAAATTGGCACAGCATTGTAAATCAACTATAATTTTAAAAAGTTAAAAAATAAAAACTAAACTGCTTTTGGAATCATTGATATATACGCCCCTAATATAGGAGCGCCAAATACATAAAACAAATACTAACAGACATAAAACGAGAAATTGAAGGGAATGCAATAATACTAGGAGATTTTAAAATACCCCACTTACATCAATGGACAGTTCCTCTAGACAGAAAATCAATAAGGTAACAGAGATCCTAAATGACACAATAGAGTTAGACTCAACTGACATTTTCAGGACATTGCATCCAAAAAAATCGGAATATACATTCTTTTCAAGGGCACAAGGAACGTTCTCTAGGATTGACCACATAATGGGGCAAAAACTATCCTCAACAATTGTAAGATTTTGGAAATTATTTCAGGTATATTCTCTGAACACATTGGCAAAAAACCAGAAATTAACCGCACTGCCGGGAAAGAAATGAGAAAGTGTCTACATGGAGACTAAACAGCATGCTACTAAAAAACCAATGAGTCAAAGAGGAAATCGAAAGAGAAATTAAAAGATACCTCAAGACAAATGGTAATGAAAACACAACGATTCAAAATCTGTGGGATGAAACAAAAACAGTTATTTGGGGGAAGTTCAGAGCAATACAGGCCTTCCTCAGAAAATAAGAAATATCTCAGATCAACAACTTAAACTGCCATCTAAAATAATTAGAAAAAGATGAACAAACAAAACCTAAAGTCAGCAGGAGGAAGGAAATCATAAAGATCAGAGAGAAAAATCTCTGATACATATTAAAAAAAAGACAAAAAAGCAATAGAATCATGAGCGGTTCTTTGAAATAGTAAATGAAATTGACAAACCTCTGGACAGGTTCACCAAAAAGAGGAGAAAAAGAACTTAAAATTAGAAATGAAAAGGAGAAATCTCAACAGATTCTGCAGAAATACAAAAAGAAATAAGAGAATAGTTTACAACAGTTGTCAACACATTTGACAACCTGGAAGAAATGTTCAGCTTTCTAGAGACATACAGCCCATCAAACTGAATCAAGAAGAAATAGATAAACTGAAAAGAAGTATCACTAGAAATGAAAATGAATTTGTAATAAAAAGACTCCATACAAACAGAAGTCCAGGACCAGATGGCTTCACTGGTGAGTTCTACCAAATATACAAAGAAGAACTTACACCCATCCTTCTTAAGCTTTTCCAAAAGGTTGAAGAAGAAGGAACACTCCTAAAGACATTCTATGAAGTCATCATCACCCTAATACCAAAATCAGAGAAGATACTACCAAAAAAGAAAATTATAGGCTAATATCTTTGATGAATAATCACAAAAATTCTCAACAAAATTTTAGCCTACTGAATCTAACAACATATAAAAAAGATCATATACGATGACGAAGTTCACAAGAATGGTTCAACGTACACAAATCGATCAAAGTCATAAAACACCTCATTAAGAAAAGAAAAGTCAAAAACCACATAATCACCTCCATAAATGCAGAAAAAAAATTTGACAAAACCCAACATCTATTTATGATAAAAACTCTTACTAAAGTGAGTATCGAGGAAACATACCTTGACATAAAGCCATTTACAACAAACCCACAGTCAATATAATACTCAACAGAGAAATGCTGAAAGCCTTCCCACAAAAATATGGAATAAGACAAGGAGGCCCACTTTCACCACTTTTATTCAATATAGTTTTGGAAGTCCTAGCCACAGAAATCAAACAAAAGAAATAAAAGATATCCAAACTGTACGGGAAGAGGTAAAATTCTCAGTCTGTGCAGATGAGATGATACTATATATAGAAAACCATAAGGACTCAACCCAAAAACTACTCAAACTGATCAATGAATTCACTAAAGTAGCAGGATAGAAGATTTACATTCAAAAATCAGTTGCATTTCTGAATACTAACAACAAAATATTCGAAAAAGGAGTATAAAAATACAATACCTTTTAAAACTGCACCCTAAAAATTAAATACCTTGAAATAAACCTGACTAAATATGTGAAAGACTTATATCTGAAAACTATAAAACACTAATCAAAGAAATTAAAGAGAATTCAAAGAAATGTAAGATATTCCATGCTCCTGGACTGGAAGAATTAATAATGTTAAAATGCCATACTACCGAAAGAAATCTACAGATTAAATTTGATCCCTATCAAATTACCCATGACATTTTTTCACAGAACTAGAACAACCCAATAATTTATATGTAACCACAAAAGACCCAGATTTCCAAAGCAAGCCTGAGGGAAAACAAACAAACAAACAAATAACCCCCAAAACAAGCAAGAGGCATAACTCTCCCAGACTTTAGATAATATTACAAACTATAGTAATCAAGATATACAAACATACAGACCAATGGAACAGAATAGAAAACACAGAAATAAACCCAGACACCTATGTTCAATTAATCGTCTACAGAGTAGGCAAGAATATAAAATGGGAAAAATATGGTCTCTTTAGCAATTGGTGCTGGGGAAACTGGACAGCTTCATTTAAATCAATGAAACTAGAACATACCCTCACACCATTCACAAAAGTAAACTTGAAATGCCTTAAAGACTTAAACATAAGACAAGACATGATAAAACTCCTAGAGTTTTAGGCAAAATATTCTGAAATCAGCTGTGCAATTTTTTCGTAAGTCAGTCTCCCAAGGCAACAGAAATAAAAACAAAAATTTACCAATGGGACCTAATCAAACCTGCAAGTTTTTGTACAGCAAATGAAACCATAAAATAAAGATAACTTAATGGGAGGAAATAGTTTCAAATGATGCAACCAATAAGGTTTTTAATCTCTAAAATATACAAATGACTAATGGCAACCCAAAAACAAAAAAAGCAACAACCCAAAGGAAAAAGGGGCAGAAGACCTGAACAGACATTTCTCCAAAGAAGGTATACAGGCACATGAAAAAATACTCGTCACTAATTATTAGAGAAATGCAAATGAAGACTACAATAAGGTAACACTTCACAATGGTCAGAACAGCCATCCTTAACAAATCAACAAATAACAACAAATGCTGGAGAGGGTGGGGAGAAAAGGGTACACTCTTCCACTGTTGGTGGGAATGTAAATTGGTACAACCTCAATGGAAAACAATATGGAGTTACCTCAAAAAACTAAATGTAGAACTACCACACAACACAGCAATCCCAATCCTGATCATAAATCTGGTTGGAACTTTCACTGAAAAAGATAATGCTCCCCTATGTTCATTGCAGCACTATTCATAATAGCCAAGACATGGAAACAATGTAAATGTCCATTGTCAGATGAATGGATTAAGAAGACGTGGTATATATACATAATGGAATAATACTCAGCCATAAAAATCTACAAAATAATGCCATTTGAAGCAACATGGGTGGAACTAGAGACTACCATACTAAGTGAAGAAAGTCAGAAAGACAATGATAAATACTGTGTCATATCACTTATATTTGTAATCTAATATATGGCACAAATGAACCTATCCACAGGGGGTCAGGGTGAATCGTGGATGTGGAGAATAAACTTGTTGTCAAGGCCAAAGGGGATGCAGTGGTATAGACTGAGAGTTTGTGGTTAGTAGATACAAACTACTGCATTTGGAATGGATAAGCAATGAGATCCTGCTGTATAGCACAGGGGACTATATCTAGTCACTTGTGATACAACATGATGGAGGATAAAGTGAGAAAAACTGTGTGTGTGTGTGTGTGTGTGTGTGTGTGTGAGGAGAGAGAGAGAGAGAGAGAGTCCCTCTGCTGTATGGTAGAAATTGACACAACATTGTTAAAAAACTATAATAAAAAATGTTAAAAATACAAGTGGACAAAGATTTTAATCTAAAAATCTAAAAATAGAATTGGCACAATGGATTATGAAAAAACATTATCTATAATAGATAAATTTTAGCACCAAAGACACACAAATAGGTTGAAAGTAAAATGATAAAAAGAAATATGTCAGGAAAACAATAACCAAAAGACCTGCTATAGCAATATCATAAAGTGCAGAGTTTAAGATGGAAAATATTGCTAAAGAGAGGCAAAATAATGATAAAAAAACATTAATTCAACAAGATTATTTACAACTTGTAATAACTTAGACATATGTGTTTGTAACAACAAAGCCTCAAATACATTAACAAAGTACTGACAGAATTGAAGAGAAATAAAATAGAAACAAAATTTAGCACTAACAGTTGGAGATTTCAATACACTATTTTAATAATAGAAGAGTTCCAATCATGGCTCAGAGGAAAGGAATCTGACTAGTATCCATGAGCACACAGATTCCATCTCTGGCTTCACTCAGTGAGTTAGAATCCGACGTTATCATGAGCTGTGGTGTAGGTCACAGATGTGGCTCAGATTTCATGTTGCTGTAGCTGTGGTGCAGGCCAGCAGCAGCTACAGCTCTAATTCGACCCCTAGCCTGGGAACCTCCATGTGCTGCAGGTGTGGCCCTCAAAAAAAAAAAAAGGAATATTCAGGCAGAAGATCAACAAGGAAATAAAACCTTGAAGAATAAGGACTAGGGGTCAAATCTGATCTACAGCTGCCAACCTACATCATAGCCACAGCACACGGGATTGAGCCACGTCTTTGACCTACACCACAGCTCACAGCAATAATGGATTTCTTAATCTGCTGAGCAAGGCCAGGGATAGAACCTTCATCCTCATGAATACTAGTCAGGTTCATTACCTCAGAGCAAAAACTGGATCTCCCAAAGAACACTTTAAAACAATTATACCTGAAACTATCTAAATGATAATACAAATATAAAGTGTTATGTTTGTTAATTGATTTTCTATGAGAATTCAAAGAAAAATAAGAAAGAATAGTTATCAATAAATGATGCTGGAACAACTGAAATTTGATTCCCACCTCATATCACATAAAAATTCACACAGATTTACAAAAGACCTCAATTTGAGAACAAAATTGAAAAACTATCAGAAGAAAGCATATATATAAGTTTTTGTGACATGGAATAGACAATGTTTTCTGACAACAACAAAAGAAAAAAGTAGGGAGTTCCCTCCATGGCTAAGTGGTTAACGAATCCGACTAAGAACCACGAGGTTGAGGGTTCGATCCCTGGCCTTGCTCAGTGGGTTAAGGATCCGGCGTTGCTGTGAGCTGTGGTGTAGGTTGCAGACGCAGCTCGGATCCCGCGTTGCTGTGGCTGTGGTGAAGGCCGGCGGCTACAGCTCCTGTTAGACCCCTAGCCCGGGAACCTCCATATGCCGCGGGTGCGGCTCTACATAAAGGCAAAAAGACACACACACAAAAAAAAGGTAATGTTAGACTACATCATATTTACAAAATTTGGAATTTAAAGGTCACCATCAGAAAGTGAAAAGACAATGTACACAATAAATATTCGCAAAATAAATATAAGGGTTTATAATCTTGAGTAAATTAAAAAAAAACTTTTACAACTCAATATAATAAAAATTTTTAAAATGGGAAATGTATTTGGAAATACATTTCTCCAAAGAATATATTAAAATGCCCAATAAGTACAATGAAAGAAGTTTAAGAGTGGTAATCTTTAGTGAAATGTATATTAAAACCATGATGAGAGATTTACTTCACACTTCTAAGAGGACTGTTTAAAAAATTAGACATTAACAAACTTGTGATAATGTGTGGGGAAAAAACCCTAATATACAGTTGGTAAGAATGTAAAACAGTCCAGCTGGTCTGGAAACTGTTTAGTGATTTACAAGTTAAATCCCTGGCCAACTCAGTTGGTTAAGGATTCAGTTAAACACACAGTTCCTACATGATTTAGCAATTCTAACTCTCATATATACCCAAGTGAATAGAAAACACAGGTTCACAGAAAAACTCAAACGTGTGTGTTCACAGTATTATTCACCATAGCCAAACTGTGAAAAATAACAAAAATGTTCATCAACTGAAAAATAGAAAAAGAAAATGTGACATAACCATACAATGGAACATTATCTAGTCATAAAGATGAGTGAATTACTGATACATACCACAACATATACGAATCTTGAGAACATTATAACAAATTAAAAAGCCAAAAACAAAAGTTGTAAAACAATGTGATTCTGTAATGTGAAATGGTTATGATAGGTAAATCAATAGAGACATAAAACAGATTAGTGGCTGCCAGTGGCTAAGTTGAAGGGGCAGTGACCGGCAACTGATGCAGCCTTTATTGGTTTATTGGGGGGTAAAGAAAATGTGGAATTTAATGGTCGTGATGGTTGCACAGCTTTCTGAATATCTCAGTCTAGTCATATACTTCAAAATGTTGAAATTTATGGTGTATGAATCATATCTCAACAAAATAAAATTGGAAAAATATTTGCTTTTTTCCTCCCCCTTTTTAATATCTGTAGTCTCATTTCTGATTTTTTTTAATTTTAATACTTCAATTGTAGATTGCTCTTACAGGTTCAAGGTTCAGTTTCTTAATTGATCTCAAAATTACACAAGAAAGAGCAAGAACAAGAAAGAGTGAAAGAGATAGGTAGAATTATTGGATTTAATTAAAATAATTTTTAGCTCCACAAAACTCATTTACATAATCTCCCTGCCTTTCTGGCTAGAAATATACAAACATATTCAATAAAAATATTCAAAAACAATGTCTTCATTAAGCTTTCACCAATAAATTCTCCTTCATTTCTATCAAGTGTATTCTAATTGTTTTTTAAATGATGTTGACCAGGGGTTTTGCTACTTACCATCAATGGGTTCTTAAGCTATTAAAATGTGACATGTGTGTAAGATACACACTGTCTTTGTAAGACATCGTGAAACTAAATGGAAAGTGAAATATCTCATTAATATTTTTTAATTTATTATGATACATTGATAATAGTTTTGATGTATTGTGTTAAACACAAATTTCTTAATATTCATTTATGCTTCTTTATTTTCTTTTTAGGGCCACACATGTGGCATATGGAAGTCCTCTGGCTAGGGGTCAAATCGGAGCTGCAGCTGCACACCTTTGCCACAGCCATAGCAACAGCAGATCAGAGCTGCATCTCTGACATACACCCAGGTTGAGTATGCCCACCTTGGGGCAACACTGGATCCTTCTATGCTACAACCGCAGCAACACCAGATCTGAGCCAAATATTTGGCCTACACGCAGCTTGGGTACACCCAGCTTGCGGCAACACTGGATGCTTAACCTACTGAGCAAGGCCAGGGATTGAACCTGCATCCTCACAGACAGTATGTAGGGTTCTTAACCCACGGAGCCACAACAGGAATTATAATGTATCCTTTCTTAAATACAGTCACTAGAAAATTTTAAATTATCTCTGTGGTGTTTGTTAAAATTTTTTAATTAGCACTTGTTAGGAAAACACCTTCCCACACATGCAACTGATCTTGAGATCTGAGATGTCGAAAACCATTCTTAATTCAAAAAATTTTGAAATTGTGTATGTGACTCTTAGCACCTCAGTTGTCTTCAGAGTAGACAAATACATTTATCTGTAAAGCAAGAATGCCTCACACTTTAAACTGAAGTCACTTACAGTATGAATCTTGAGAACATTATAATAAATTAAAAAGCCAAAACCAAAACATATATTTTAAAATTATCCTTTACTCACATCTCTTCCAACTTGCATACTTTGTGGTAAAATCTGAGTGAAAAAAATGGCTTTACTCTCTTGGCATTTGTAATTTAGGGTTAATATAGAGGGATTTACAGCATTTTGATAATTCACTCAAAAGTAAAGTGATTAATATTTTGAAAAATATGTTGGATTATCTCTATTTTCCCCTCCACTGTATGCTTTTTCACCCTGCTGTCCCCATGGAAGGCTGATCTCTAGCAGAAGATACCACCAGGATCCCTTAACCTCTCCCTTCCAGTTTGATCTTCCCAATAGGAGGCCAAGAAGGAAGAAGAAGAGAGACTCTGGGCATTTATTTTCCTGTTTCTCCCACTGCCAGTCCTGGTTTGGCCTTGTTTGCTTTTCTCTGTATAAGACCATAAGCTGAAAATCAGCCTGTGTTTTCTACCTACGGTTCTGTCAATGGGATCTGGTAAAGACCACAGGTAGTAAAAGGCTTCCCATCCATTTTCGTGCTTCAGCATTCCTTGTTTCCTTTAACCTTAACTACACCTCTGTGCAGAGTCCCTACCTTCAGTTCCATTCAGTCACCAGTTTGAATAAGCCATCTATTTCCTGCCAGGACCTTGATTGACACAGAGAATCCTATCTTTGCCATATCCATTGTTTCTACAGTGGACTCTTCTAAGGAATCAGTATATTTAGAATTAAACCCTGATGGGGTTAATCTAAAGTGATAATTTGAATTTTTGCTCTCAGAGGTTTTTAAATGATACCTGGGGAGTTTTATATCTAATTTTTCCTCTAGATCCTAAATATGATTTTACACCTCCTCCTAGATATCTGTGTAAGAGGCAAATATTTTATCTTTTTATGGTAAACTTTACTTTCTCACCGGCAGTAATTCACCAAAATGGAGGGGTTTCATGTTGTTTTTCATGTTTCAGAGAACGTCATGATCTTTTAGGTAAATGGCCATAAAATATTTCTGATCATGTATCCTTAACATAATTTCCAAAAGCAATGAACTTCACCCATTTTTAAATTGACAACCCAAATACTTTATCCAGAGTTTAAACATAGCTGCAAGTTGTGTTTAATTTTATCAATATAGAGATTTTAAAGTATTCCTCTTACATCATTCAATTATATATGCCCAGTGGTATATATACCATAGGGATTTACTATCATCATAATCCAATTTAAATATTGATGGAAAAAAGGTCATCATCAATAAATGAGAATTTTACATCATTTTTCTCTTCTCTTTGTGCTCATGTTTCCATTTTACTTCCCGCACAAAATTACATCTTAATGTAGTATATTTTTATTCTTGAAAGTATTTTATTGATCCTCTTTCCTTCTTCACTGAAGAAAAAATAAATACCTAAATTAACATCGAACTTTTTTCCAGTAACATTAACTATGTGTTAAAAAAAATTCCCGTCAGACAAAGATAAACATCATATGATATCACTTATAGGTGGAATCTAAAATAGTGATACAAGCAAACTTATTTACAAAACAGAAACAGACTTATAGACTTTGAAAAAAAACCTATGGTTACCAAAAGGGAAGTATGTGGAGGAGGGATGGATCGGGGGGTTGAGATTGCACACTATTATATATGGAATGAGTGGTCAACAGGGACTGCTGTACCACACAGGGAACTCTACTCGATATTCTGTGATAGCCTCTAGATGGGAAAAGAACCTTAAAGAGAATGGATATGTGTACATGTATAATTGCATCACTTGGCTGTACAGCAGAAATTATCACAACACTGTAAATCCACTATACTTCAATAAAACTAAAAAAATAAAAAAAGGCAATTTTCTTGGTTTGAGTTCCAAATTGATTGTAAAATCCACAAAAGTATATTAAAATTTTAATAAAAAATCATTAATCATGAAAGGAAAATATTTAATTATGAACACATTTCTTAATGAAATTAATGTGATTTTTTATTCCAATTATTTCAATGCCTGTATATGATTATCACTAGTTGCTAGAAGGAGAAATAATTTTATTTTAATTCTGTTCCCCCCATTTTTCATTTTCATACTGAGGAAGGGATTCCTGTTGTGGCTCAGCAGGAAGAAACCCAATAGTATCCCTGAAGACACAGGTTCAATCTCTGGCCTCACTCAGTGGGCTAAGGATCTGATGTTGCCTTGAGCTGTAGTGTAGGTTGCAGATGAGGCTCACATCCTGCGTTGCTCTTGTGGCATAGGCTGGCAGCTGTAGCTCTGATTCAGCCCCTAGCCTGGGAACTTCCATATGCCCCTGGTGCATCCCTAAAAATAAAATAAAACACAATAAAATAAAATAAAATAAAAATAAATAACTGCAGAAACATGTTCACTTAATTAATGAAAATAAAAGCTTTGCTATACTAAAGCCACTTCATTTATTAGGCTCCTAAGTGTCAGGGACTTGCGTGAATTGGGAGAGAAAGAACAGAGAAGAAAGCATCATCTTCCCTCTTCCATGAGCTAGGGTCGGGTCGGTCAGCAAATATTTGGGGTTGTCGAATGGTTGAAAAAACTCTGAAGAAGAGACTCCAGCAGTTTGTAGAAGAGGAAGGAGGGGAGGGAGAATGGAGAGGGAAGAGAAGGGGGAGGGCTAACTGAGGAAAGGTACTGGGCACCAAGTCAGAGTGGGGAAAGTGTCTCTAAGATGTAAACACTTCTCTGTCCACAACAGGAGCCTGAAGAAGACTTCTGAGCAAAGCCTCAGATAAAGAGATTTAGGAATAAAAGTGCCAGGGACTAGGAGTGCAAATATTCAAGAAGCCTGAGTCCTTGACTGCAATCCTTTCTTAGTCCCCTATGCATAATGCATGGGCTGTGCGGGGAGGGAAGCTTTTCCGATGAGGCCTGCCAGGCAGAGCTTCTGGAACAATCTGTGATTGGGCCTTAAAAATCACACAGGTTTTTAATCAGGAGCTAGACTCCTCACTACGTTATATGCCAAATATGGCAGACTGATCTGTCAGCAAAGGTTATGTTTAGTGATATTTCAGCTAACAACTTGATCAAGTCCTCTTTCAATTATGTTGAAAGGAGATTTTTTCAGTTGACATGTATAAAATGTTTAGCACCTGTTTTGCCTAAGTATTTGCTTCTTGGTTTTCAGAATCACTCACAAACTGCATTTTGCATTGTCCATCTGTTAGTTGCCCTAAGACCTTATCCACAAACAGTAGATTAGACTCAGATTCAGGTAAAATGGTAGAGGGGTGATTGTTAAAATATAAGAAAGAAAGAAAAGCCAAACCTCAATCAAAGCAGGTGCTTTCATAATCAGATAAATTGTGGAAACTGTATGTACACATTGTTTTACGATATGAAAAATTGAATCTTTTCAATTATTTATATTCTTTCACCCATTGTACTCTACATGTATGCTCAAAAAGTGCGTATACCCAGTTTGGAGATTGGTGTTCATCACATAAGTAGTAAGTAGAGGAGCTAGGGAACAGAGTCCAACAATCTGTCTGGAAAATCTAAATTCTTTATCATACTCTACTGCCCGAGGTACACAGGTTTCAAGACCAGCTTTGATGATTATGTTTCAGCTATATAAAGAATAAAATGTGTTACTGCCCGTACTTCCTTTTTAGAAAGTTATTAGAACCTATGTCACAGAATATGAGTATAGCTCAGAAAGATGATGTCCATAATGGCAGCTGAGCAACAGATAAAGAGAGCCACAAGTTCACTTTAGACCAAAAGGAGAGAGGAAACAGTGAAATTCATTGGGTAAGCCATCAATGGATGGTGTTGGCGAATTAAGTCATTATTCCCCTGAAACCAAATAAAATGATGTCTTATCTCCTACACAAAAGTTTACTCATGGAGTTCCCGTTGTGGCTCAGTGGTTAACGAATCTGACTAGGAACCACGAGGTTGCAGGTTCGATCCCTGGCCTTGCTCAGTGGGTTATGGATCCAGCGTTGCCGTGAGCTGTGGTGTAGGTTACAGACGCGGCTCGGATCCCGCGTTGCTGTGGCTGTGGTGAAGGCCAGTGGCTACAGCTCCTGTTAGACCCCTAGCCTGGGAACGTCCATATGCCATGGATGCAGCCCTAGATAAGGCAAAAAAAGACAAAAAAAAAAGTTTACTCAGAAGAATTCAATATAAATGAAATGTTTTTTTTTTTTTTTTTTTTTTTTTT
>PVHT020004944.1:15464975-15481251 GCA_004024745.2 Catagonus wagneri
GATTCGTTAACCACTGCGCCACAACGGGAACTCCAAATGAAATGTTGTATAACATTTGGGAGCAAACAGAGAAAAATAGCTTTAAATCTTTAAAACAGAGTAAGATTTCTTACACAAGAAACAACAAAAAAGAGCACAAACCCTTAAGGAAAAGGGCATTAAATTTTAAAAACTATATTAAGAAAAAAACTTCTATGGATCAAAAGTCTGTTTAAAATAAGTGAAAAGTCATATACCGAAAATGTGTAAATCTTGAATAAATGCATATTCTTTGTTTGTATTTTTAAACAAATCAATAAGAAAAAGATGACTATACTCACTAGGAAAATGACTAAATGCATAAAGAAGGCATTTGTAGAATCAACAAAAGTAACTGATTAAGCAACAAGAAATAATTAAAACTGTATTTTCAAAAGATTTCATGTGTCTGACTGCTTTAGCTCTAGGCAAGAATTTAGAGCAGTGATAAGTCAATGACAGTATAGATTGTTGAAAGCAATTTGGTAAGTAATTTGGCAGTATCCAGTAAAAATTGAAGATACATGCATATGCCTATGACCCAACAAGTATGTAATCCCTGAGAGAGCCCTTCCTGAGACTCACAAATATATATGTATAAAGGTGTCTATCTGATAATTGTTTTTTGAGAAAAAGAAAAAAAAAACAGAAAAATCTTAAACTTCCATCAACTTCAGAATAGAAAAATAACTTGTAAGTTCATGGAGTCAAGTAGTATTACACAGCTGTGGAAAAGAATGACATAACACTAGATGTAATAACGTGGATATTCTTAAAGCATAATAAAATGAAAAAGCAAACTGATGAATGGTATGCACAGTATTGTAACACTTAACTAAACTGACAGTACATAGAAACATGCTATATGCTGCTTTTTAGTCGTATATGCATGGGTAGTTGTTACCGAACTCGAGTTAGGCTGCTTGGTGCTAAAAAGGCAAAAATTCAAAAGGCAAGTGTCAGTAGAAAGGAAAGATACTTTAATCAGAAAGGCTGACAATGACAACCTGGGTAGAATATGGACGCATTTCTGAGACCAACACCAAAGTTTCTGCTCAGCCGTGACAGTTGTTAACAAGGGGAGGTGAGGGGAAAAACTTCAGTGAATCATTGAGGCAGGAGGTTAGATTCTGCGTCATTCTCCAATTGTGTGCAGAACAGCTGACACTCTCTTCAGATGTTATCTTGCCTACATGATCTGCCTGCAGGATTGCTAAAGGGGCTGTTGGTTGTAGAAAGCTAGTCAGTCTTTAACTGCTTACTTCTTCATGGTTCTTTTTACCTAGGAAAAGAATCAACAGGTTAATTAGATTCTTTCAAGGTTAGAAGAGAACAGAAATGGGCAAACAGGAAAGGAACAAAAGAGCTGCTCTCATAGAGATATATTTATTTAAGAAATTTAGAGAAATTATACCCCATAAATTCAGGGTGGTCATTAGCTTAGGCTTGTGGCAAAGGGGAGTAAGAGGGTTGCAGCAAGCTAATGAGATCCAGAAAATGCACAACTCTATACGTACCTTTTATTTCATAAATTGGCTTGTGGAAAGTTTTCAGCTCTATAATGTCATTTAAACAATTTTAAATAATGTTTCCAGAGGGTTGTCCTTTGGGGAAAAAAAAGTAGACCCCAGAGGCCATATGGTATTATTGGGCGTGTAGAAAAAAAATATGATGAAATGTTGAAAAAACAGAGTGGAGTGGAGCTGCAAAAGGAAGTCATTATTCAAGCACAAAATACAATTACCTGATTGATGAGGAAGTGAAGAATTTCAAGAAAATTGGAATATTTTCCTACTAGTTGGTGAAGTTTGTTTATGAATTCAATACTATCTGTATAAAATTTCCAATGTGGTTACCTTTGTCACAAATAGCTCATCAAGCTCTTTGCAAATGCCAGCTGGAAAACATGTTACAGAGAACTAGTCAGTCAGATAAATTTGTTTTTCTTGTCAGCTAAAAAAAGTGAAAAAAGTAATTACAGATAGTTTCTCAATCATTCCTGTGATACGAGATAGTGTGGAACGTAGAAATTACTAGATAAAGGTTTTCTATTATTATCATTTAATTGTACACATAACGTAATACAGATATTATCAATCTTAATAAAGTAAGACCTACATGTAATAGGATACATGGTTAAAAAAAAAAAAAGTCAAGTAAACAGGAGAGTAGGGCACTAATTCCTAATGTTAAGAGTGAACCTGGGCAGTTTCCATCGTGGCACAGCAGTAAGGGATCCGACTAGTATCCATGAGGATGCAGGTTCTATCCCTGGCCTTGCTCAGTAGGCTAAGGATCCAGCATTTCCATGAGCTGTAATGTCGGTGGCAGACACAGATGTGGCTGTGGCTACAGCCGGGATCAGTCGACTCCTCTCCTAAGAACTTCCATTCGTTGCAGGTGCTGCCCTAAAAAGACAAAAAAAAAAAAAAGTTAACCTCAGGATGTAGATGATTATGTACATATTTATAGTAGATGGTATACATATTTTTAAACGTCTTAAATATTTCATTTGAAATTGATACAATAATCTGTCAAAGAACTTATCTAATCATATAACCAGGGGTGATATTTAGATAATATGTCAAATTTTCAGCTAATTAGACTAATTAAAATTTATCCACCACCAGTTTTAGTGCTCAAGCAGGACCCTTGAAAGATCCCTCTACCTTAGGAGATATGAGGAGATGAAGTAAGGGGCACTCAAGGGCCCTAGGCTACAACTATTGGACTGATTTACAGGCTCGTTTCAATATTCAATGGCTTTTAAGGCCAACTGGAGAAAGAAAATATCAACCACGTTTACAGTAACTGAGAAAAAAAAAATCCCTTTCAACATAGCAGAGAGCCAAATACTCATTTCTATAATCAATAAAATAAGTAGCAATTAAATTACATTATTAGAAATACTTGATTATTTAGCTGAAATCTAAAATTAGGGATGCTAAATATTATCCTCATTTACCAACCTTCTAATCCTTTCTCCGTGATAATAACTGAAGATTTAGAACCTATACCTCCACCGTACTTCCAGTCCTTATTCCCCAAATATACTGTCTTATCTGTTTCTTTGTCCATGTCTCCACTGACCTTTATTTCCCTCTCCATCTCAGCCATATCCTCCCAAGTTTACCAAGTCCAAAATATCCAATACCAAGATATTAAATCTGACTCCCTTCTCTAATTTCAGCTCATTTTTTTTTTCAGGTAGCTCATCATTCTCTCAAATATACTAAAGCCCACATTCTCAACTATTTATCAACACCTTTCTGTCCTCTCTTTTACTATGTCTAGCTCAGATGTCATAATCCAGAAAAATAAATGATCCTTTGCAAAAATATTTAACTTTCATTTCACTCACCTTCTTCCCTGATCAGCTGGAAGGATCTCAACATTATAAGGACTCAACAACGTGTACTCCAAACAATATGGATAGATGAAAATCAAAGTAACACAAACAGTTAGACTGACTGCAGGTGAATGAAGTATTAGGTTAACTTTATGATATCAGATGTCAAGTGACCTCTCATCATCTCTGAGAAAAAGATTTCTGTGGGAGCTTGTATTTCTATTCCAAAACAACAATTTCAGGTATTACCTTTTATTTTATTCTTTTTTTTTTTTTTGGCTGCACCTGCAGCATGTGGAATTTTCCAGGATAGGAATTGAACCTATGCTCCAGCAGTGACCGGGGCCACTGCAGTGACAGTTCCAAATCCTTGATCGTCAGTGCTACAAGAGGATCCCCCATATATTACCTTTTTTTCCTCAAACACCTCAGTACTCCTCAACCATCCCATCTTCCTAATCACTTTCAAATGATGACCTTGCTTCCATATCATTGAGAATATAGAAATCATTGGTGTAGAATTCCCTCAGGCTCCGATTTAATTTCTAACCTACATGCTTCTGCATCTTTTTGTTCATCTTCCCTTAGCACTGTGTTCACAGTTCACACCTCTTTGTCATCCCATTCCATTTACTCTGGATCCCATCTCTTCTAACAATCTTAAGAAGTAAGAAGTTCCCGTCGTGGCACAACGGTTAACCAACCTGACTGGCTACCATGAGGACAAAGGCTAGATCCCTGGCCTTGCTCAGTGAGCCAAGGATCTGCTATTGCCATGGGCTGTGGTATATTTCAGACATGGCTCAGATCCTGCATTGCTCTGGCTGTGAACCTGCGTATGCTGTGAGTGAGGCCCTAAAAAGACAGACAGGAAGGAAGGAAGGAAGGAAGGAAGGGAGGGAGGGAGGGAGAGAGAGAGAGAGAGGGAGAGAGAGATAAAGAGGAAGGAAGGAGGAAGGAAGGAAGGAAGGAAGGAAGGAAGGAAGGAAGGAAGGAAGGAAAGAAAAAGAAAGGAAGAAAGGAAGAAATATCCCACTTTGGTCACTCATTCCTCTAATCCTCTGAACCATCATTATCTTCCTTCCTTATCTTCATTATCAGCATACAAATTGCCTTATCTACTTCGTTTTCTTTAAAAAAAAATTTCCCCACAGTTTTTTCCAGTTACCAGTCTTTTTCTCTGCTTGCTTATATAAACTTTTTAGAAAGAACTAACTACACACCAACTTCAGTTTCTCACCTTCAGTTCACTTTTCAGTGCTCTACAATTTACTTTCTTTCCCCATTATTGCACTGAAATGTCTTTTGTTAAGATCTCCAGAAACTTTACTTTTGCCAAGTTCAGTGATCATTTTTTTTGTCCTAATTTTATCCCTCTGCCATCTTTTTCACAGCTGAGTGTTCCCTTCTTCTGAAAACCATCTCCCTCTCTTAGCTTCAAGGACACTGATCTCACCTTGTTTTTTCTAATAACCTTCCTAACAGTTTCATGTTGGAGTCTCCAGGGTCTGTTCCTCTGTCCTTTGCTCTTTTCTGTCTACATTTTATTCTTACTGTGACTAATGATTCTTTTAAAGCCAACTTTCTTGTTTTATTTACAAATCCTAAAAATACCATGTCCTCAGTGCACATGATTATTTCTTTTTATGAACCCTTGGATCTGTGGTGGGTATTTCTGTTTGTTTGTGTTTTTGGCTGTACCCATAGAATATGGAAGTTCCCAGGTAAGGGACTGAATCTGAACCTCAGCTGTGACCTCTTCCACAGCTGCAGCAACACAAGATCCTTAACCCACTGCATCACAGAGGGAACTCCTGGATGTGTTTCTTATATCAGTAAATGATAAAATCATTCATATAGCTTCTCCAGAAAAAAATACTGGAGGCTTTCTTTATTCACCCTTGCCCTCTGGTCCCCGTTTATCCAAAATATTGGCAAGTATTGTTAATACCACCATAGACATAAACCTACTGTCTGTTTCTCTGTCTTCCTATTTGCTACTACTATTATTATTATTATTCGGTCCACATCCTGGCTGAAGTGTGGTCGTGGTCTCTTCTTGGCTCCCTGTTTCCACTGGTCCTCTACACTCTCAACTGCCAAAAAATCTTTAAAATACAAAATGGTCTGGATCATCATTTTTAAAAACCATAAATCAGAACATAACGGACCTCTACAAAATCTTCCACTGACTTCTGGTGGAACTTTGATATAATCTAAAATCCGGTGCATGGCCTAGAAAGCCTGAGGTTTCCATACCTTTTCAATCACATTTTAAACAGCTCTGACCCTACCTCTCTGTGCTCCAATGACACTGGACTCTGTATACCTTGAATTACCTCCAAGTCCTTTCTAATCCCTGCACTATTCGTTTGCATTATATGGATTCATTACACAGTTGTCTCTTTTATAAATTTCATGTCTCATCTTAAATGGCATATATTCAAAAAGGCAGTTATTACCTCATTCCCATTTTATCAGCTGTGCCCTTATATTTTTTTCTTAGAATCTTCAGAAAAAAATTGTGAAATTATTTTTTTCACATGTTTACTTTTTATCTTTCTCATTTTACAGTAAATCCCACAATAGGTGGAATTACATCTTTTTCTTAGTGTCAAATATCTACTAGAATTCATTTATTGTATAGATGAATGAATAAGAGACATTATAGGTTTGAAATAAAACATTGATAATCAATTTCATTAACTATAAGTCACAGATGATATAAGGTTTCCAGCTGTGTATATACTGGAACTAAATCTTTTTTGAATGTTTTAAATGTACAACCTTACATGTACTTGATAACCCATACCATTTTATATCATGTTTTTAATATTTATTTCTCTTTATCTAGTGCTTACTCATGTTCGGTGGCTAGGCTAAAATGAATGACATAGAACTAATAAATATGACAAACTGGATAATTTAATCCCCTCTTTGTTACTGCCAATTTGGAAGCAAAATGTAAATTCTAATTTCATTGAATTTTTAGAGGAAAAATAAATTAGTAACATTCCCTTCAAGCAAAATAAAGAAACCCACATGTTTTCCATTTTTACATTGCCTTTCATCATAATTTTAAACCACCCACAACAATTCAGTCAAACAATCTGTGTGCTTTTTCCTCTGGGGAACTTGCTAAATTTGCAATTGAGATAAGCAATCAATGCTCACCTCTGCTAAACTATACATAAATATTATTTCAAAAGGAAATTCCTTGGAGGAACTCCTTTATGGAATGTAACTTCATTATTAAGTAATGGATCGCTCTATTGTAGGTTTTCTCCCATCAGGCTAATTTGGAAAGTGTTAATTGTCTTACATTTCTTTTATATAGTGAAATGAATGATACCCCTGTGTGAGTCTCAACCTGATTATAATTATGTTTTCTAAGAGTTAATGGTATTGACTTCATTCGACTTTCATGTTTACTTTAATCCATTTATTATAGAATATTTACAGAATTGAATTGGAATGAAATTCATCCTCCTCTCTACTTTGTTTCTTGGGCTTTCAATAAGTCCAGTAACAGAATAAAAAATATAATCTAGTATTAAAGAAAAAACATCTAAGTTTTTTTTTTTAACTTTTCTCAGTGTTCACACAAATGGTTTTCACCATTCCTATTAATTTACACTCATAGAAAACATGGAAACAATAGCAAAAAGAAAACATAGAAGTTTAATTTTTTTTCTTAAAAAAGGACTTCCAAGGTCTACATCTTGATTCCCAAGATAAAAATTGATTTTTATTTCTTGCTTTGTTAATAGACACAAAAACTCCGATTTTTCCTTAAAATACATTACGTTTTCACTAAAGTAGCAGAGTACTGTAGGACTTGTGCTATAGGGCAATTTAGAAAAATGTAATCTAACTAAATTTTATAGATAATGAAACTGAAGTATGGAGAAATTAAATAACTTGAGTTAGTCCATGCAACTAAGATCATAGATTCATGGAAGACTATCAGGAGGAAGCGTGTTTTTTTTTTTTTTTTCTTACCTAAAAATCATCTTTGATATACGATACTGTTATTACTTGATAAATAATGAAAAGAGTGGCTCAAATTTTTAGCCAAAATTTAATTTATGCTTTTACAATTTCAAGTTAACATTTGCAGGTTAAGAGTATATTGATTTTCCCCAAGACCATTGTTTTCATTGTAGTGTTTCCCACAGATGAACAATGAGCAATAGAGATCATTAAATTGTATCTCCAACTGTTCTTTTGTCTTGCCATATCGGTTTTCTATTGCTGTGTAACAAATAACCAGAATTTTAGTGGCTTAAAGTAGCACACATTTATGATCTCACCATTTCTGTGCGAAAAAGAATCTGGAACTTTTTTGCTAAGCCCTCTGCTATTGTGTCAACTGGCTAAAATCAAGGTGTCAGTCTGTAGTTTCACCTGAAGTACAAGGACGTTTTCTAAACTCTCTGGTTGTTAGCAGAATTGCTGTTCTCTGTTGTTGTAGGACTGAGACTCCAGCTTTCTTACTTGTTGTCAACCAAAGTCTATTCCTCAGCTATAAGGAGCTACCCGTTGTTTCCTGCAACATGGTCCTTTGCACCACTTTTAGTTTGCCCCTTTAAAACCAGTAGGAAAGTCTATGCTGCTGCTTCTTGACTCTTTTAATGTCCTCAGCTGACTAGATGAAACCAACCCAGGATGTTCTCCCTTTTTATTGTCTCCAGGTGAACTGATTATAAGCCTTAATAACAATTGCAAAAGTCCTTTGGCTATAAAATATAAAACAGTCATAGGAGATACGTTCCGTTATATTCACAGATTTTGTCATACTCAAAGTGAGAGTATTATTCAAGATGGTATAAACAGAGTGTGGAAATTTACCTACCAAACTTTCCAAATGATATTTTATTAATATTTAGTAACTTAGTGAAAGACACTCATTTAAAAAAAAAACAAAATAAATGACACTAAGATGAAAGTATAAATAAAATGAAGGCACCCTAAAATTGTTTTATAATGACCATCTCTCCAAAACTTAGGAAATATTGATTGGTAAAAGGACACAAAATTTCTTCTATAAGATGAGTAAGGTATGAGGAGTGAAGGTGAAACATGGTGACTATAGTTAATAACACTGTACTGCAAAATTGAATTTTGCTAAGAAAGTAGAACTTAAATGCTCTCACCACATAAATAAAAGATAAATATGTGAAGTGATGGATGTGTTAATTAACTAGATGGAGGGAGGAATCATTTCACAATGTACACGTACATAAAATCACCACCATGTACACTTTAAATATTATATATCAATTATTCCTCATAAATTGAAATTTATAAAAAGGAAAGTATATTTTAGAATTTTTTTCATTCTAAAAATTTAATTAATATACAGTTTACCCTCAGTCACAAAGAATATCTATTGATCAAATTCAGGCTCCCCGAAAGAACAGAACTCTGTTAAATGAATAGTGTATACAATACATATTAGGGGACTAAAAAATGTATTTCATTGTTGTTGTAAACAAAAGGAAAAGAAAAAAATGATATTTTGAAAACACAAAGCACCGTGCAAAAAATTGGTTATTAAGTATAGGATTGTATTCAACTGGCAGGTGATCCTATACTGATCTTTTTAATGTATACCTGGTATATTAAAAGGAAATAAAAAGCAAAACAACTTATAGGACACATATAGAAATCAGCAAAGCAAGGCTTTTCAACCATGACTGGCCATGTGACAAGTATGTAGAACATTGCTTTCTCCTTGAAAAGCTGTCATATTTAATAGTAAGGCATTCTTGTTTATGGAACGTGTATGTGTGCTCTGGAACTCATAATATCTAACTGCCAAATTCTCTGAGTAAAAGCAGAATGTAGAGGATTTTTAATTTACAGGTCTATTTCAATCTTGAGTTTTAAAGAACACAAGAGCTATCATGTTTCCTTGAAAAAGTAAAACTGAGAGGTTTTGTGTCTCTTCCTTAAGATTCTCTAAGTTGTCAAGAAACCAGGCAACTGTTTAGATTGTATCAGTGGAAGGGCTGACTAAGTAAGCACCCTTCCATTTTTGTGACTCTTTTTAGAATAAAAATTGCTTTTTTATTTGCAAGTCTTTTTACTTAGATGGTTAACAACAATACACTTGTTAGTTTCAAAGCTAATAACATCGGGCATTAATGAAGATGGGAAAAACGTGTTTTCTGACATATTTACCAATTGAATTTTCTTATTATTTAGGAAAAAAACATTATTTTGGAATAGTTATATTTCTATTATATAGCTTATATTTAAGAATATATTATTCTTTGTGAAAGAAGCAGAACAATAAATACTGCATGATCTCACTTATATGTATAATCTAAAGTAATGAAACTCATAAAACAGAGTAGAATGGTGGTTGCCAAGGGCTGAAGTTTGAAGGAAATGGGATGATGTTGGTCCAAGGATACTAATATTCAGTTAAAAGATTAATAATTTGGGGGAATCTAATGTACCACAAAGTGCTATATATAGTTAATAACACTGTATTCGGGTCTTGAAACTTTCTAAGAGTGTAAACCTTAATTGTTCTCATCACTAAAAATAATTATAACTAATGAGGTAATAGATGTATTAATTAACCTGACTATAGTAAATATTTCAACATATGTACTTATATTATCATTATATCATTAAATATCTTTTAAAAATCACATTTGAAAATCTAAATGTATACATTTTATCATTCATGCCTCAATAAGGATTTTCTTAAGAAGAATATAATATTCCTTGTGAACATAAGAATCTTTAAAATTAAATGGGTTTGTATAGTCTGCAGTACACACTGAAGGTTCATTTCTGATTTTCCCTTTCTTGTAATAGCTGGCCAGAATATATGGACCACATCTTCCTCTGAGGAGAGGAATAACAAAGGGATGAAATATATTATTACAATTTTTGTAACAGTAACAAGAAATAACAAGACAGTGAGTGAAGGAATATCACAAGGAAATGAAATTCAGAGAAATAAATGAATTCTAAATCTACTTTTGCCTTAGGGACATATGCAGATTTCAGGAACCTTGAACTTTCCACTGAGAGAGGCTGACTGAATTCAAATCAATCAGTAGAAAGCAGTGAATCCAAAATAATTACCTTCTCCACAACGTACTGGTATCTCAAAGAGCAACACCCTCAGGAGAAACAGAGAACTACTGTCTCACAGAATTTTGCTTGGAGAATCCAGGAAACCTTAAATCATGAAACTGGTTTAAACTGGTTCTAAATAAGTAAGTTTGTTTATCCTTGGCTGAAACAAGTGCCTATACATTCTGAAGGAAAAGAAACTTTAACCTAGACTTCACTTCTTTGCTACAGATAATATTTCAAGATTAACATCCTTCATATAATCAGTGACAGACACACTGACACAATAGGAAAACATTTCAAAAAAACTAAACCATGAGAGAGAACTGCAGGGAAATTTTAAAAAAAGGAAGAAATTTTCAAAATGTCAGCTATTAGCAAGACAAACACAGACTATAAGTTAACTATATTTACCAAAGTTTAAAAACAACAACATAGAAGCTTCAAGATACGTATAAGGAATTTAAAATTATATGGAGAATCAATGCAAATTCAGAAAAGAAATACAGATGTTATGGAAATAAAATATTTGATAGCTGAAAGATTATTAACAAATCTAAAAAGAATATTGGTCAATGGAATAATGACAAGTCGTCTATAGTAAAAATAAAAAAATGACATCATATATATACACACACATACACACTAAGTTATATTATATATGCATTTATTATATTGTATATAATGCCATACAGAGTGATATATGTGTTAGAGAGTCAATAAATATCTCAATATTCAATGAATCTCAGAATGAGAGTGAAATGTGGCAGTGACATTACATAGAAGATGATAAATGGGAGTTCCCACTGTAGTACAGTGGGTTAAGGTTCTGGAGTTACTGCATCTGTGGCGTAGGTCACAGATGCAGCTTGGATTTGATCCCTGTCCTGGGAATTTCCATATGATATTGGGGTGGCTGAAAAAGGATAAATAAATCAGTAAATAAATAAATGGCAGTTCTATAGTAATGAAAAAAATAATATCTGAAAATATTCTGCATAGACATATTATAATAAAAATAAGATATAAAAGACAAAGTCTTCAAAATTGTAAGAAAATAATAGATGGTCTGCTTTAGAGAGAAGAGGATAACAAACTTCTCAACAACATAAACAGGAATCAGAGGACAATGGAAATATGCCTTCAGTGTACTAAGGAAACTAGAAGTATGCACCTAAAAACGTAATGATACATAAAATAAGAATTGGCTTAACCATAAAAAGAAAAATAAAACCCTTATATTGAACAATTTTTAAATATTTCTTTCTCAGTAACTGACAGAACAAGCAGACAAAAAATATTAAAGATATAATGTGTATGTACAACATAATGAATAAATTTGGCCAGATAAATAATTACAGAAGAGCATATCCAATATCTGATTAATACACATTATTATAAACTACATTGAGGAATTTTTTCAATAACTGAATGTTGAATATCAATTCTCAAATTTTCAGGGTATCAAAAGCATGCAGACTAGGAGTCCCCCCTGGGGTGCAACAGGATCTGCAGCAGCATCTCTGGACTGCCAGGATGCAGGCTGGATCACTGGCCTGGCACAGCGAGTGGTTAAAGGATCAGGTGTTGCTGCAGCTGTGGTATACGTGGCAACTGCAGCTTGGATCTGATCACCGGCCATGACCACCATATGCTGTGGGGCAGCCGTAAAAGAAAAAAAAAAAAAAGGTGTTCAGACCATAGCATCTGACCAAACTAAATTAATTTACAGTGCAATGATAACATTAACAGTTCTTACATATTTCATAATTATAAGCTATATTTCTACATAAAACAGGGGCAAAAAAGAAATAGAGTGGAAGTTGTAGAGTATTTTAAATGAGCACATGAAAACATTGCATAAACATAAAACGTAGGATTCACTGAGGTGTTATTTAGAAGAAATAAGAAACTGGCAGGATTTAATGAACAGAAATAAAAACTTACATATATAAAATAGAATAAATAATGTCAGAAGTATGTTCTTTAAAGTTGTTAATATCGGAGTTCCCTTCGTGGCTCAGTGGTTAACGAATCCGACTAAGAACCATGAGGTTGCGGGTTCGATCCCTGGCCTTGCTCAGTGGGTTAAGGATCCGGCGTTGCCGTGAGCTGTGGTGTAGGTTGCAGAGGCGGCTCGAATCCCGTGTTGCTGTGGCTGTGGCGTAGGCCGGCGGCTGTAGCTCCTGTTAGACCCCTAGCCTGGGAACCTCCATATGCCGCAGGTGCAGCCCTGCATAAAGGCAAAAAGACAAAAAAAAAAAAAAGTAGTTAATAAATTTGCCAAACCTACATTGAAATCAATCATGGAAAAGAAATTAGAGAAAAACATAACACGGATTAAAAGGGAACGTGAACGAGAGCCATGTAGTTAGTATTTGTAAGATAATAGGACCTAACATCAAGATGGTGGAACAGGAAATCCAAGAATGATTTAACAATGATATACAGTCCAAAACATCTTTACAAGATTTCGAGAATCCAATTAAGGAGTTTCAATACCTCAGGCTGGCACAGGAACTCAGAAGATCTCACTGAAATAGCCTCATTGATATAGGAAAAGTAATTTCACTTTACATCAGAACTACCCCCAAGCAAGAACGATGTTCAGAGCCAAAAGAGAGTATCAAGTTTGTGACTTCCTCCAGAGAGGCACAGAGGAGTGGAGAAGGCATCAAACATTCTGGTTTTTTGGAGGAATGCTCAGGCAGTTGATCATTACTCACCTGCCTTACAGAAATGCTAAAGAGAGTCCTTCACGTTGAAATAAGAGGATGCTAAACACCAAGATACAAAAATGTAAAGCTCACTGGGGGAGTTCTTGTCGTGGCGCAGTGGTAAATGAATCTGACTAGGAACCATGAAGTTGTGGGTTTAAGCCCTGGCCTTGCTCAGTAGGTTAACAATCCATTGTTGCCGTGAGCTACGGTGTAGGTCGCAGACGCGGCTCGGATCTTGCGTTGCTGTGGCTGCTGTGTAGGGCTGCGGCTACAGCTCTGATTAGACCCCTAGCCTGGGAACCTCCACATGCCGCAGGTGTGGCCCTAAAATGACAAAAAGGCAAAAACAAATAAATAAACAAATAAATAAGGCTCAGTGGTAAATATATAGGCAAATACAGAATACTCTAATACTGCAAGGAAGTAATAAAATATATGAGAAACTCCTTCAATTCAAGAGCAAAATCAAATAGCAAGTTACCAAAGGGCAAAGGAGTTGAACTGACATATCTTGAAAGATGACATACACATAACCAATGGGGTAGGAAAAGACTCAACATCACTAATCATCAGAAAAATGCAATTTTTAAAGATGTGAAATCAGGATCTCAAAAAAATATTTGTACTCCCATGCTCATTACAGCATTATTCAAGGCAGTCAAGAGGTGAAAGCAACCTAAATGTCCATGGCTGATGAATAAATAAATAAAATATGATGTTTACAACACGATAGAATATTTTTCAAAATTTTTCAATGTGATAGGAAGGAAATCTCTATTGTATGCTACTGCATGAATAAACCTTGAGGACATTATGTTAAGTGAAGTAAGATAAGTGTCAGAACCAGTACTGCTTTATTCCATGAAGTATCCAAAGCAGTCAAACTCATAGAAACAAAAAACAGAATGGTGGTCGCCAGGGACAGTGAGGAGGGGAAATGAGGAATGGCTGCTCAAAAGTATGGAGTTTCAGTCTTACAAGAATACTAATTTCTAGACATCTGCTATACAACAGTGTCTCTATAGTTTACAATATTGAATTACACACATGTTCATTAAGACAGTAGATCTCATTTTATGTGTTTTTATGATAATCTTAAAAACATAAAAATTCCATGAACAGCTACATGTGGTAAATTTTACAAAAAAATAAGTGAATTCCTAAGAAACTAATTATTAAATGTTATTTAGATGATAAAATATTGAAACATAAATTAACCCATGTTAAATCAGTATTCAAGTATCTTCCCTAGGTGTTATGCAAAGCCATATAACTTCAACACCAATCCCAATAAACATGAACAAAATAGTTTTAGTTTTAGTTTCATACTGAGCTGTGACAACTTGATGTAAACTAGCAGTTTAAAACAACACGTATTTATTATTTTACAATACTGAAGGTCAGTAATCTAAGATGGACTTCACTATACTAACAGCAAGTTGTCAACAGGACTATATTCCTAGGGGAGAATCTGTTTTTTTCCTAGTTTCTAGAGAATGCCTTCATTCCTTGACTTGTGACCTCCTTTCTTCATCTTAAATGACAGCAACATGGCAACTCTCCTAAAATACTATGTTCACATGTCTTTGACTAAGCAAGAGAAGGTTTCCCCCATTTTGGATTCACTTGATTAGATTGTGTTATAATCTCAAGATGCTCATTCTCAATCACATCCTCAAAGCCTCTTTTTTCCTTGTAAATTAATGTATTCAAGGGTTCAAAGGATTTAGAAACTGACATCTTTGGGAGCCCATGTGAAGACACTACCAGTTTAGAAATTTTTCCAGTGCTTCATAAAATCTTCCCAACATTAGGGAAAGGGGGTCCACTCTCCAAAATTTTCATGACGTTAGTCTAAACGTGATACTAACATTCACCAAATGACTATGAGAGATGAAATTGACAAGAATATTTCATACCTCACTCATAAAAACATGTAAATAATCTAAGCAAACTATTAGCAAAATTCTTCCAACATGAACAATTTGGATCCATTAAAAGCATGCAAGATGTCTCTGAGATTAGAAAGCGAGCAATTTTAATTTATTGTATCAACAGATTGACAGAGACTTTAAATCATATGGTTGTTTTAATAAATCAAAAAAAAATATTTGAGAAAGTCATTAAACAAAAGAGCTCTTCAATAACTAGAAGTGGGAGAAATTTCCTTCATCTTTCACAGAGTTTCTATAAAGATTAACTTATACAGTATGCTTGAATTTATTGAAAGGTCATCCATAAGCAGAACTAAATTCTATTTTTTAAGGATGACCACATAGTTGGTAAAGAAAAGATAAATACTTTCCATACAAAAAAAAAGATAGCTGTTAAATAGAGCAGCCCCTTTAAAGGAAATCAAGAGCAGATATGGTGGTGGAGTTCCCACTATGGTGTAACAAAATATGCGGCATTCTGGGAGTGCTAGGAAGTATGTATCAGCCCCGCACAGGTGGATTAAGGATCCAACATTGCTGCAGCTGCTGCTTAGGTCACAACTAGGGCTCGGATCTGATCCCTGGCTCAGGAACTCCATATGCCACAGATCTGATCCCTAACCCAGGAACTCTGTATGCCATGGGGGGACAGTGGGGGCAAAAAAAAAAAAAAAAGGCATCGACAAAAAAGAACAGGCATGACGGGTGCTTCTGGAGTAGGAAATACTCTTTTGACCTGGTTATATGGGTGTTTGCCTTATAATTATTTGTCAAGCTGTGAGCATTTATATTTTATGTTTGTATGATATATTTCACAACAAAAAGGTTAGAAAATAAGGTTCCCTTTAAAGTACATTTTATATAATCCATGTTTCTTATAGAAACATAATAAATTATAACATTAAAAAAGACAAAGAATAGGAGTTCCCGTCGTGGCTCAGTGGTTAACGAATCCGACTAAGAACCATGAGGTTGTGGGTTCGATCCCTGGCCTTGCTCAGTGGGTTAAGGATCCGGCGTTGCCGTGAGCTGTGGTGCAGGTCGCAGACGCGGCTCGGATCCCGCGTTGCTGTGGCTGTGGCGAAGGCCGGCAGCTACAGCTCCTGTTAGACCCCTAGCCTGGGAACCTCCACATGCCACGGGTATGGCCCCAGATA
>PVHT020004944.1:15481351-15564053 GCA_004024745.2 Catagonus wagneri
CCCAACTAAGTACACACCCTGGTTATTATCCCCTTTCAAATTTGCTTCATGAGAAGTAAAATAACTTTATTAATTTTAGTTAGCATTTCTTTGATTTGTAACTAGTTGGAAGATTATTTTTATGCATTTACTCCTCTGTATTACTTTTTTTAAAAAGTGCTTGCTGATTTCCCTTTCTCTCTTTCTCTCACTTTTTTTTTCCTTTGGAGTATGTTATTTGAGAAACTCCAAAGACACTAATTATAGTCCCTAGGTCACTTCCAAAAGGCTATGCTATGAGTCATGGTAATGACCAGATTTCAGTGTTTGAGTTGCCATTTATTGAGTCAGTTTAAAACTCACAATGAGAAGCAAAGGGAAAGCAATGGGATCAACTGACACAGGATAGATAACAAGTGGGGAAGGGTGAAAAGTGTATACCAGTCAGGTCCTGGAATACATAATAGTCATATGTCATGTCTCTCTTTTTGCCACATCAGCTTTTCTACTGATAATACAGACAAGGAAGTTAAGCAAGGAACAAGGGAGCATAATAAGAAAGAAGTTGCCTGAGTCCTACGCACATGTGTTCTAACAGAGAGTGTAGTGACAAGTCTGTGGCCACAGCTGTGGCTCACAAATTCACCTCCTAAACTGTCTTAGATTATATTTGCATATTTTGGTGGTAGAACATATTTGGGTGCCAAAAGGGGATGGTGATGAATGTGAACAAGTGGGTGCAAATATGAGAGTAACAGAGCTAAAGGCAGAGGTATGATCCTGAGTTACTCTCTCTAGCCCTTTCTGTCTATAAGCATCACTCACATTTGTATTTATTCTACCTGTAGTATATTTTGATATTTTGGATATTTTGGATATATATATATATATATATTCATTCCATCTCACACATATAAGCTAATTATTACGTATTTATACTTAACATATCTTATGTGTTTTGTCCATATTACCTGTCCTACTAGTTTACTTATCTGTGTAGTCAACATTTAGTCCTCATAGTATCCCTTTGAGTTGCTCTGTTATTATAATTCTTCTCAATGAAATTTAGAGACCCATTAACTGACCAAGGTCACTCTTATAGAAAGAAGCCAAACTGAGACTTGAATCCAGTTTGTCTGACTCTAATGTGCACAAACATAATCATTCTACTAGACCTCTATCTACAGGGACAAATAAAGGTTAGAGAAATTATTTTTAACTCTTTTAAATTGCTGCTTCTTTATTTATGATGTCTGCATTAGCCCTCTGTGAGAAGTTATGCTTATTCAGGTAATTCATTCAAGCCATTCATCTCCATAGATACACTCAAGGAGTGTAGTTTTGATACACTTGGAGAACTCTTTCTTCGCTATCTACTATTATTCCTAGTAAAATAGTATAACACATCTCTAGTATTATTCCTTATTTCCCACTCAAGTGCCAGCTACTAATCTATGGAGTAACAGCGATATCAATGGGGAAAAGAAAGACACACCTCTTGACATTAGAATTCTCTATTTCTGCCACCTAAATGACAAGATATAAATTAATAGAAAACCTTACAAAAATGTAAATAAGTATATTTTGAAATAAATGCTGAAATACCAAAGCTTGAGGCTGAAAAATGATATCGATCTCAATTCTGCTGAGAACAATATAGAATGAAAAGAAAGAAATCATCACTTTTGAAATGCATTAAATTCTATGATCCCTGTGGTTGTTTGCACACTGGGGATTGTGTATGATGATAAAAGAATTAATTATGGAGGAAATCGTAAAGGGAGAGTTTAGTACTTGAGAAAATGAGGAGGCTGTTTGCACAGCTTCCCCTCCTTTCCTTAGATTCTGTTTTCAGTGATATGGACACATGTGTTGATTGGTAAATAGAAAATTAATTTGGTCTGTTTATATCTTAATACAGGATTGACTAATAAGTGACATCACAGTTGATAGGTGGAAAATGGAGATCTAGAATGGTCAGCAAACGTGTTCTGAATGAGATGAAATTAGGCTGAACCATAAAGGATGGAGAATATTTATACTGCAGAAAGTGAATACTGGGAAAAAATGGCATTCATGGTGAGAGGGAGAAAAAAAACCACAGTGCATGGAAACATATTCAAAACACTGACTGATCACCCACAATATATCAGGCAATGTCCTAAGCTCTGAAAATATAAGGATATGAAAAATGGCCTCGCTCCTCAAGAATTTAAGCTTATCTGGAGAAGCTTATAAATTTAATATGGAATGATAGGTGAAATGCAAATATACAGTATACGGAAAAGCAGAGAGAAGTAACAACTAAGTCTGGGTATGAAACAAAGTCCTCCAAAAGGTGCAAAATTTTAAGCTGTGATTTGAAAAAAATAAATTAAAAATGTTCCTAGAGAAATATATAAGCATGTTTTTTTTTGGAGAACATTAAAAAAATATGTTTTTACAATAGGTTGCTTCTGTGGTGGAAAAAAAGAAAGAAAAGGTGATAGGACATTCAATAGAGTAGAAAGGATGAGGCAAGGCTTATAGGATTTACACTGAATGAAGATAAATTTAATCTATAGGAAGTTGGCAAACTATTAAAGAATGACTAAGAGATTCATGATCAGATTCAATTTCAGAAAGATTACTCCAGAAATATGTTAGAAACAGATGAGAAAAAGACAAGGGGAGGTAAGGATAACAGTAATAAGGGAATGAGAGCTATAGAGATTAAAAACAGAAGAAATGAAAAACCTGAATTGAGGCAAAAGCACAAGGGATAAAAAGGAAGAGAATAACTGAGAGATATTAAAAAGAAGTATTAACACAATGCTGTATCGATCTGGGAGGGATTATAGACAATTCACAAGATTCAATTTGAAATTTTGCCTGGAGTGTAGGGCCATTAATCAAAACAAGGCAAGCCATGAAGTTGGGGGGAAAACAGAATTTATTCAGTTTATTTTTATATTCATTTTAGGGGCTAATGGAAAATTCAAGAGCTAACTAGGAGGCATCATACAATCTGAGGTCTCGAAACCTAGGTTTATAAGTTATAATCACATGAAAGCAAAAGACATGAATGTATTGGGCTAGTGTATTCAACAGCATAAAAAACATCAAGAAAACAGATGAGAATCTGGAAAAAGATTTGGGTAAATAGCCAGAAATAGGCATATTTTACTAATAGACGAAGGTTGAGAATCCAGTTCAGTTACTTAGGCTGCAAATGTCAAGGTTACAGTGACTGCTATCACCATACCAATAGCTACTAAAATTAATTTATTGATAAATATGAAATTAATTAGATTTGAAAAGGAACCAAAATACACATCTACAAAGGGAAGTGAAAACAACTAAGTTAAAAAAATCCATGGATAGATGGATTTGACTACAAACTTTGACTACACTTCTGAATAAAGAATGAATAAAATAGGAAATATCTCAGAAACAATTATCCAGAATGCACCACAGAAAGAAAACTTTCAGAATTTAAAGTATGGAAGATAAAGTAAGATATTACAAATTATAAAAATCTAATAGGAGAGGAAATGAGGAAGAACAATTTTAAAAGGGAATGAATTAAAATATCCAGAACTGAATTAAAATACCAGATTCTATAAAACATGTATTTAACCACATTCAAAAAAAACCAAACCTCAAATAGGATAAACAAAATAAACTCACATTCCTGTAAAATTTCTGAATGCAAAAGAAATACATTATAAGAGAAATCAAAGACAAAGAATGCTTACCTTTAAGTGAGACAGCTGAGTCTCTCAACCACTGTATTCTCAAAAAAATGGAGAAAATTTAAACTTGTGTACATGTACCAACATAGTAGTAAAATGTAAAAAGCAACATTTTACTTGGTTTGAGTAATTTGTTATTTAATATTAATGTGTGAATAAAGTGGATACCAAGTGTTTTTTTTAGCTTACAAAAATGCTCTCCTCTCTAATTAAAACACTGAGTGGCTATTTTTGTATTATATAACTGTCTCTACCTTTTGTAGTTAACATATCCAAGAACTGGGTTTTCCTTATCAAGCATAATATTTCTTTCAGAAACTAAACTTTTATACAGATAAATGAAAATTGGAATATAAAGCTGAGTCTTTGATTATAGTACACTGCTAAGAAGATTCTTCTTAGCCTGTTTTGTTTCTAACTAAACACATCTAATAAAGTAATTTTAAAAAACTTTTGGCACATTGGAGAATAATAAAATATACAAAATATAAAAAAGTAAGTATCAATTGAAATATTAAACTGATTGATAATATAATATCACATACTAGGTTAAAAGTGGTATATACTTCTATCGTTGTTCTTGATACTATGTATATATGCCTCCAAAAATTAAGATGCATGAGAAAATTCTAGTCATAAATTCCCACTTTCTTAGTTATCTGTTGGTATGTGTGTGTGTGTTTCATGGTAAAGTGGGGCACATGTTATAAGATGGATAGGGCCAATGTGATTTTCCCCCTAATGGTATGGGATTTAATTTACCAATAAGTACAATTACTTTATTCAAGCAGCTCAATTTGAAATGTGAGAGAGCAAGGAAAAAAGCAGCCATGTACATATAGACTGGGTACAGCAAATGTACAGTCTATCAACAAAGTTTAACCTTAGAGGTTGAACAGGACATTTTGAAGATTTAATGTTACAAACAGGCTTGAAGTGTAAGCAACATGTGCAAACTTATGAAAGATTTTGGAATTACTGAAGAGTTCATAGTGGGGGAGTGAAAGAGGTAGAACTTCTGAGACATGAGAGAACTAAAGAATCTATTGTAGCAATGAAGGAGTATTGTTGGAATGATAACCCTGTTCAGGCTAGGCAAACAAGGATGTGAAATTAGGTGGAAATATATGTCAGGAAATGCTTTCCAACAGTTATGTCAAGGGTAAAATTATCACCTGTGATTGTCTTCAAATGACAAATGTCATTGTTCCTGAAATATGCCCACAACATTGGATTATACATTCTTTAAACATATTCATTTTTCTTTTTTTTTACTTTATTATTATTATTTTTCATTTTTTCCATTTTAGCTGGTTTACAAAATTCTGTCAATTTTCCAGCTGCATAGCATGGTGACCAGTTACACATACATATATGGACTTGTCACAAGTGATTACACAGTTCTCAGTGCTATACAGCCAGACCTCCTTGCTTTTCCATCCCAAGGTAATTCTCTACAACTGTTAACCCCAGACTCCCATACCATCCTACCCCCTTGGCAACCAAAAGTCTGTTCTCCAAGTTCATGATTTTCTTTTCTGTAGAAAGGTTAATTTGTGCAGTATATTAGATTCCAGATTAAGTGATATGATATGGTATGTCTTTCTCTTTCTGACTTACTTCACTCAGTATGAATCTCTAATTCCATCCATGTTGCTGCAAATGACATTATTTTATTCCTTTTTTATGGCTGAACAGTATTCTATTGTGTATACATACCACATCTTCCTAATCCAATCATCTGTCAATGGACATTTGGGTTGTTTCCAGGTCTTGGCTATTGTGAATAGTGCTGCAGTGAACATGCGTGTGCAAGTGTCTTTTTCAAGGAAATTTTTGTCTGGATATATGCCCAAGAGTGGGATTACTGGGTCATATGGTAGTACTATGGATAGTTTTCTAAGGTACCTCCATACTGTTTTCCACAGTGGTTGTACCAGTTTACATTCCCACCAACAGTGCAGGAGTGTTCCCTTTTCTCCACACCCTCTCCAGCAACTGCTGTTTGTGGACTTGTTAATGATGGCCATTCTGACTGGTGTGAGGTGGTATCTCAAGGTAGTTTTGACTTGCATTTCTCTAATCATCAGTGATGTTGAGCATTTTTTCATGTCCTTGTTGGCCATCTGAATATCTTCTTTGGAGAAAAGTCTGTTTGGGTCCTTGGCCCATTTTTCAGTTGGGTTTTTGGCTTTTTTGCTGTTGAAGTGAATAAGTTGTTTGTATATTTTAGAGATTAAGCCCTTGTCAGTTGCATAATTTGACACTATTTTCTCCCATTCTGTAAGTTGTCTTTTAGTTTTCTTATTGATTTCCTTTACTGTGCAAAAGCTTGTCAGCTTGATTAGGTCCCACTTGTTTATCTTTGCTTTTATTTCTGTTGCTTTGGGACACTGAACTGACCTGAAAAAACATTTCTAAGGTTGATGTCAGGGAATGTTTTGCCAAAGTGTTCTTCCAGGAGCTTAATGGTGTCTTTCTTATATTTAAGTCTTTAAGCCATTTAGAGTTTATTTTTGTGCATGGGGTGAGAGTGTGTTCTAGTTTCATTGATTTGCATGTAGCTGTCCAGGCTTCCCAGCAGTGATTACTGAAAAGACTATCTTTTTCCCATTTTACGTTCTTGCCTCCTTTGTCAAATATCAATTGACCATAGGCATGTGGGTTTATTTCTGGGTTCTCTATTCTGTTCAATAGGTCCGTATGTCTGTCTTGGTACCAGTACCATACTGTCTTGATTACTGTGGCCCTGTGATATTGCCTGAGGTCTGGGAGAGTTATGCCTCCTGCTTGGTTTTTGTTCCTCAGAATTGCTTTGGCAATTCTGTGTCTTTTCTTTTTCCATATAAATTTTTGGATTGTTTGTTCTAGTTCTATGAAGAATGTCATGTGTAATTTGATAGGGATTGCATTGAATCTGTAGATTGCTTTATGTAGTATTGTCATTTTTACAATATTAATTTTTCCAGCCCATGAGTATGGAATATCTTTCCATTTCTTTGTATATTCTTTGATCTCCTCAATTAATGTTTTGTAATTCTCTTCATATAAATCTTTCACCTCCTTGGTCAAGTTTATTCCCAGGTATTTGATATTTTGGGGGTACAATTTTAAAAGGTAAAATATTTTGGTATTCCTTTTCTAATATTTCATTTTCATATACAGAAATGTGATTGATTTCTGAAGTTAACCCTATATCCTGCTACTTTGCTGAATTTGCTGATTAGCTGAAACAATTTTGGGGTTGAGTCTTTGGGGTTTCCTATATATTTTATCATGTCATCTGCATAGAATGACAGTTTTACTTCTCTTCCTTTTTTGGATGCCTTTCATTTCTTCTGTTTGTCTGATTGCTGTAGCAAGGACTTCCAATACCATGTTAAATAGCAGTGAAGAGAAAGGGCATCCTTGTCATATTCCAGGTTTTAGTAGGAAGACTAAGATGAGAGCCATGAAGAAAGACAAGGAAGGATACTACTTAATGGTTAAAGGATCCATTCAAGAAAAGGATATTACCATCGTCAATATATATGCCCCTCATTAAGGAGCACACAAGTACCTACAACAAGAACTATCAGACATAAGAGGAGAAATAGATGGTAATACAATAATTGTAGGAGACTTTAACACTCCACTCACATCAATGGACCCATCCTCTAGGCAGAAAATCAGTAAGGCAACAGAGATCCTAAATGACACAATAGAAAAGTTAGACCTAACTGACATTTTCAGGACATTACACCCCAAAAAATCAGAATATACATTCTTCTCAAGTGCACATGCAACATTCTCAAGGATAGATCACATACTGGGGCACAGAGCTAACCTCAACAAATTTAAGAGTATAGGAATTATCTCAAGTATCTTCTCTGACCACAAAGGCATGAAACTAGAAATCAACCACAGGGAAGGAAATGAGGAAAAAAATACTACATGGAGACTAAACAACATACTACTAGAAAATGAATGGGTCAATGAGGAAATCAAGAAGGAAATTTAAAAATGCCTTGAGACAAATGAGAAGGAAGATACAACCACTGCAAATATATGGGATGCTGCAAAAGCAGTGCTCAGAGGGAGGTTCATAGTACAGGCCTTCCTCAAAGAAGAAGAAAAATCTCAAATTGACAACCCAACCCTTCACCTAACGAATTAGAAAAAGAAGAACAAAAACACCCTAAAGTCAGCAGAAGGAAGGAAATCATTAAGATCAGAGAGGAAATGAGTAAAATAGAGTTTCAAAAAACAACAGAAAAATATCAATAAAACCAAGATCTGGTTGTTTGAAAAAGTAAACAGGATTGACAAACCTCTGGCTCTTGTCACCAAGAAGAGGAGAGAAAAAACCCAAATAAACAAAATCAGAAATTGAAAAGGAGAAATCACCACAGATATCACAGAAATACAAAAAGCATGAGAGAATTCTATGAACAATTGTATGCCAACAAATTTGACAACCTAGGAAAAATGGACAACTTTTTAGAGACTTACACCCCACCAACACTGAATCGAGAAGAAATAGATCTACTGAACAGACCGATCAGAGAACTGAAATTGAGTATGTCATCAAAACACTCCCTACAAATAAAAGTCCAGGACCAGATGGCTTCACAGGTGAATTCTACCAAACATAAAAAGAGGAATGCATACCCGTCCTCCTTAATCTTTTTCATATATTTGAAGAAGAAGGAACACTCCCAAAGACATTCTATGATGCCAACATCACGTTAATTCCAAAACCAGACAAAGACACCAAGAAAAAAGAGAACTATAGGCCAATACCTTTGATGAATTTAGATTCAAAAATTCTCAACAAAATTTTGGCCAAAAGATTCCAACAGCATATCAGAAAGATCGTACACCATGACCAAGTGGGATTCACCCCAGGTGCACAAGGATGGTTCAAAGTATGCAAATCAATCAACGTTATACACCACCTTAACAGAAGAAAAGTCAAAAACCACATGATCATCTCAAAAGATGCAGAGAAAGCATTGGACAAAGTGCAACACCATTCATGATCAAAACTCTTATCAAAGTGGGAATACAGGGAATATTCCTTAACATAATAAAGGCCATTTATGAAAAACCCACAGCAAATATAATACTCAATGGAGAAAAGCTGAAAGCCTCACCTATTTTAATTGATATTCTTGTTGGGTAGAGTATTTTAGGTTGCAAACCTTCTCCTTTCAGCATTTTAAATATATCTTGCCATTCCCTTCTAGCCTGTAGTGTTTTTATAGATAAATCAGCTGACAGCCTTTTGGGGGATCCCGTATACTTAAAGCTTTGCTTTTCTCTTGCTGCCTGTAGGATCCTCTCTTTATCTTTAATTCTCACCATTTTTAATGTAATATGCCTTGGTGTGGGTCTGTTTGGGTTCAACTTGTTTGGGGCCCTCTGTGCTTCCTGTATCTTGATGTCAGATTTGTTCAGATTTGGAAAGTTTTCAGACATAATTTCTTCAAATATGTTTTTAACCCCCTTTTCTTTTTCTTCTCCTTCTGAAATTCCTTTAATGCATAAATTGGGCCACTTTATATTATCCCATAGATCTCTTATATTGCTTTCGTGTTTTTTTGTTTGATTTTCTGTCTGTTCTCTTGATTGTGTGATTTCCCTTATTCTATCTTCCATGTCACTAATTCATTTCTCTGCATTATTCAAACTGCTCTTTATTGTCTTTAGCTCAGTTTGCATCTCTGCAAATGAGTTTTCTAGCTTTTCTTGGATCCTCCTTATATTTTCTAGTTCATTTCTAAGGAAATCTGCATTGCTGTTTGTGTCTTCTCTTAATACCTGGATTTTCAGCTTTAATTCCTCAAGTATTTTCACTACCTCCCTCTGAACTCAATTTCTGTGAGTCTGCAGAGGTCTGTTTCATTGTTGGCTGCTTTAGATGGCTTGTCCTGTTCTTTTAACTGGGAATGGTTTGGGGGCTTCTTCATCTTGCTTGTGGTTTTCTTTTTCTGTGAGTTTGGGGAAGCCATACTGTAGTCTTGTAAGGCTACTTCTAGGCAAGAGCACCCCTTTGTATTTTTTGGTGGGGTTACTATTGATTTCTGCTTTCAGAGTTTGAATATTTGGTGTTTCTTTCTTTGGTGAGAGCAAGCTGTTATCTCAGTGGTGCACTGAGTGTTTTCAAGGGGAGTGAAGCAATGGCTAGGGCCTACAGTTGGTGCCTAGTCTCTGGGCTCTCAGCTGCAACAAGGACCTGCTGGAAGGTGGCCCTGGCTAGTCCTAGTTGTCGGGCCCTGTGGAGTGGTCATGAGCTCTAGGCAGATCTACTAGGTGTCCAGAGCAATTGGCAGTAGCAGCAGCAGGAAGTATGATTTCTCAGGGGAGTGAGAGCCACAATAGCTAGTGTTCGATTACAAAGTCCTCCTCTGAGATGATTGGCACCACAGGTGGAACCTGTTCAGGGACTCCTAGTGGAAGTGGGCCATGATTGTCTCTAGAGCCAGTGATAACTGTGGTGGTTTGCTCCCTCCACCTATAGTCCATGCATGAAACAACCCATCTCACCTTAGCCCACATAAAAGGCACTGTACAAGTTGTTCTTAGTTGCAGGGTTCTGGGGAGTGATAGAAGTCAGGCATATTTGTACTACCCAGAGCACTCAGCACTCAGCAGTGGGAGCAGTGGGGTTGGTGTGTTCCTGGGAGTGAACAGTTTCTGGTTCTTGGCAGGCCCCATCTGGCACTTAGCCCTCTGATGCCCTTGGCCCACACCAGGGGTACCTGGTAACCTGTAGCCTGCACAAGTGCCCAGTCTCCAGTATATGGATGATTGCTCTGGAGATGCCAGACCAGTGCAGATAGGCAAAAGTGGCCTCTATGTTGTGGGCAGTCTGTGCCCCAGGAAGCCTGGTCCACTGTAGTTTAGCAAGCTGATTCCTTGCTTGAGTGAATTGCGCCCAGTGATGCCTGTTCCACAGCAGTCCAGCAAGGGACCTCTGGTCACTTGTCCCGGGCACTGTTTGTCCAGAAGACGCAGGGGCAACAGCAGTCTAGCAAGCAGCCTCAGCTACCCAGCTACCACAGTTTGCTCCTGGGCAGCCCCACCCTTTGCAAGATTCCCTCCCACTGGTGGAATTCTGTGCTCAATATGATCAGCTCTCTGCATTCAGGCTGCTGGGGGCCCATGCACCATCCACTCTGCAGCCATGGCCAAGCAACCCGCTGCAACTGTGTGATCCACAGAGGCTGTGTGAACCACCCCGCTGCTGAGGGTGTGCTATCCACACTGCCCTTTGCACTACTTCAATTTGTTTCCTATGGGAGTCGGCCCCTCTCACTCTCCTCCTCCCCAACAATGGAGGTTTGCCTCCTCTGCGGGACCAAACTTCCCCGGTTCCCTCTGTCCTGGTGCTCCAGCCCACAGCTCACAGAGTATCTCTCTCCCACCCATGGTGCACTGCTCCCTAGCTCCACAGACTGTCTCCACACTGCCAGCCCCAGCCCTCTCCCAGGGACTGACCTCTGGAGCCTAGGCCTCAGCTCCCAGCCCCCGCCCAAGCATCTGAGGCTGTGGTGTCTGTGCCAGTGTTCAGATGATCTGTGAGGCTCTCTCTCTGCTTTTGCCATTCTCAGTCCAGCTGCTGTGCTTTTCTTGGGTTTTGAGGTCCCTCTGGCTTGGCTGAACTTTCCATCAGTTAGGTGGCTTCCCAGGGTGTGGGTTCCTGTTCTCCTTCACAGCTCTCTCCCTGGGGTGCTGGTGCCATCCTGATTCCTTTTCTTTCTCTCTCTCTCTCTCTCTTTTTTTTTTTTTTTCTGTTGTTCTACCCAGTAATGTCAAGAGTTTCTTGCAGTTTTTGGAGGTTTAAGTTCTTCTCCCAGCATTCAGTTGATGCTCAGTCCAAGCTGTTTTGCATTTAGATGTATTTTTTTGATGTTTGTGGGAGAGGGTGAGTGCAATCTCTTACTCCTCCACCATCTTGCCACCTCCTCATTTTTCTTAAAGTCTTTCCTTATAAGGAAAAGTTTTTAAAAAGCAGGATACTTGGAGTTCCTGCTGGGGTAGAGTGGGTTAAGAGTTCGACTGCAGCAGCTCAGGTCACTGTGGAGGCACAGATTTGATCCCAGCCTTGGGCACTGGGTTAAAGGATTTTGTGGTGCCATTGCTGAGGAATAGGTTTCAGCTGTGGCTCAGGTTCAATCCCTGGCCTTCTAACTTCCATATGATGTGAATTTGGCCATAAAAAAGAAGCAGGATATTTCACACAAAGACTGAATATATATATAAATAAATATCTGTATCTATAGATATCTATGTCTGTCTATCTATCTATCTATCTATCTATCATCTATCTATGAAAGAAGGAGAGAGAGAGAATATTTTCAATGAGTATAGGTATTATTGAAGTGGACCACCTAGAGATAAGGTGCATTTGCAGATACATAAAAACAAAACAAAACAAAAAAAAATACAGGCCAATATCACTGATGGACATAGATACAAAAATACTTAGTGAAATATTAGCAGAGCAAATCGAACAATACATTAAAGGAATCATACATTATGATCAGGTCAGATTTACCCCAGGAATGCAAGGATTTTTCAATATCAATCAATATGATACATCACATTAATAAACAGAAGAATAATTATATGAGCAACTTAGTAGATGCATAAAAAGCTTTTGACAAAATTCAATATCCACTTTTGATAAAAACTCTCTAGAGAGTGAGCATAGAGGGAACACAGTTTCAACGTAGTAAATGATATTTATGACAAACCCTCAGCTAGCAAACCACAGCAGTGAAAAGCTGAAAGCATTTCTTCTAAGACTGGGCCCACTCTTGTCACTTGTATTCAATACAGCACTGAAAGTCTTAACCATACCAATCAGATAAGAAAAACAAATAAAAGGAATTCAAATAGGAAAGGAAGAAGTAAAATATTCACTGTTTGTAGATGACATGATTCTATACATAGAAAATACTAAAGATGCTACCAGAAAGCTACTAGAACTTAGTAGTGAAATTAGTAAAGGTACAAGATACAAAATTAATATACAGAAATCTGTTGCATTTTTATATACTAACAGTGAATTATTAGAAAGAGAAATTTTAAAAAATCTCATTTGCCATCACATCAAAAAGAATAAAATACCTAGAAATAAACTACCTGAGGTAAAAGACCTAAACTCTGAAAACTATAAGACACTGATGAAAGAGACTGAAGAAGACATAAACAGATGGAACTATGTACAATGCTCTTGGATTGGAAGAAATAATGTTGTCAAAATGACTATACAATTCAAGGCAATCTACAGATTCAATGCAATCCCTATCAAAATACCAATGTCATTTTTCACAGAATTAGAATAAATAATTTTAAAATTTTTATGGACATCTTGACAAAAAACAAATGGAGGAATTATGTTCACTGACCCTAGACTATACTACAAAGTTCTAATAATCAAAACAATATGGTGCCGGTGAAAAAACAGACATAGAGATCAAAAGAACAGAATAGAGAGCCCAGAAATATATTCATACACCTATAGTCAATTAATCTATGACAAAGGAGGCAGGAATATACAATGGGGAAAAGAGTGGCTTCAATAAGTGGTGCTGAGAAACTGGACATTCATGTAAAATAATGAAATTAGAGCATTCTTTTACACCATATATGAAAATAAACTCAAAATGGATTAACGACCTAAATGCAAGATCAGAAACAATGACACTCCAAAAACCTTTCAAAAACTTTGGAGTGAAAGTTTCTCCTCGGTTAAAGAAGAACACAGAAGTAGTACTGAGGGCTTTCCGAGAACACAAAAATATTTATTACAACTACTTTATAAATAAATACCTTATTATTTAAGACTCATGCATTCATAATTTTAAAGAATTCTTATAACATTGAAAAGTAAATTGAACATTGTCATATTTCATGAAAAAAATGCTAGTAAATTCTTTAAACAAGCTTATTTAGAGGATTAAATTCATTTAAGAAAGCAATGTGTTTTCAAATCAAGTAAATTTTTCATTCTATGAGAAGTGAATACCTTTTTCCCCTTCTTGGTTTCCATGAGGAGAATTTTCCCTAGTGACCTTTTTGGCCGCTTTTTTGCCCTTTTATTCCCATTATCTCTAAGGAGGTAAACTATTTACTGATTGGAAAACGAAAAGAATAATGCTTTGGTTCAAGCCCCTCCCAGTGGTGACCTCAGCTGTTACTGCTCCAGGGTCTCCAATCAAGAAGGGAGGCTTGCCCCCACCTAGCATCCCCAGTTCTGACCTTCAGGAAGCAGCTCCACTCAGCTGTCAACCTGTTCTGTATCCTCAACCTAGATATTACGAACAATAACAGTGATATTTTATTGGCTTTTTTATTGTTTTATATTATTTCTCAAACCAAACAGTTTTCAGTCTGTAAAGAAAAATGCTACCAGAGTTCCCTTGTGTTGAAGAGGGTTAAGGACCCAGCATTGTCAATGCAGTGTCTTGGCTCGCTGTTGCGGCCTGGGTTCAGTCCCTGGCCAAGGAAAGCTATATGGTGGTACAGCCAAAAAGGAAAAGAAAAGTAAAATGCTACTTTGGGGGCATTGACTAGAACCAATCAAAACATAAAATAGTAATCTTCAGAATTTTAGAGTTCATTAAAAGAAAGCCTCATTGAAACATTTCAATGTTAGCTATTAGTTTACACTATTACTGTATTTAGCTAACAATACAAAAATAAATTACTGTCTAATTGCTTGAATCCCAATTACTGTGCTTCTTGGGGCTTGAGCCAGCTCAGAGGAGTTTGGCAGTTCAGTAGCTTCAATGTGTTTCTATGATCTTGGAAATTAAGAAAATGCTGCGGTTGCAAGGCTCCTTCTTTCTGAACTGTGAGTACAATTTTAGAATATACGGCTAAAGTGAATGTCTAAACAAAGGTTGGATTTCAAAGTGAATAATGGATCAAAGGAGGCTTGAAACCAAATAACAGATTAAAGACAGAGCTTGTTTTTGAAAAGGTGATATGAATAGCTACAGAGTGTGCTGTCAGATTTTCTCTAAGGTTTCAGTGGAAGTTTTTTTTTTTTTTTCCCAGACCTGTGATTAGCTGATTTAATTCCATTTTTTCCAGTAACTGCAAAGGTAATGTGTGTAGCTGAAACTGAAATGGTCCAAAATAAACCTTAAATACACAGTACATGAGACGTTAGTTAAGAAGGATAATTGGGATGGAAAGTAGGAATTGACAGCCTTGGACCTATGTATTTCAAGTGGATCTGTGTGAACAAAGATATTCACACACACACACACACACAAACACACACACACACACACTCTCAAGAAAACAGAGATGCTTAATGTATTTTTAGAGTAGTTTGTACTCAGTATAACCTGTAAATCTATTGAAAACCATGTTTTTGTACAGAACAAAAAGTAATCAGACATATATCCTTTCTAAATAAGAATCTATAGAAGGCAAAGTCCAGACCATATGGAAAAGAGGCAACAGAAAATGAAAAGCATATGAATAGCACTATAGTAATTTGATGAAGGACATGAAAGAAATTCTACCCCAGATAAACTTTAGCGTTTCATTATTTATTTTCCGAACGGGCCCTGGCATGTGGAAGTTCCAAGGCCAAGGACTGAATCGGGACAACACTTGTAACTGGAGCCACAGCAGTGACAACGCCAGATACCTGAGACACCAGAAATCTCCATAATGGTCAGTGTTTTGTACACACTTAGCAAAATACACCAGTATGAGCAGAAATAATGAGAGTTAAAATCCACAAACTCAATGCCGAGTCTATGTTCTCACTGTGCTATGCAACTAGATATACTCTCAGAAAGATACCACCTTTTATTTTTCTTGGTAATCACGCCAATCAGGGGAAAAAAAAGAAAGAAAGAAAGAAAACTCGTTACCAGAATTAAAGTACTGTATGACTTTGCAAATGTCCCTTCAAGCTGTCAGTCTTCTTGCCAGGGCAACAGCAGCATTAACCAACAGGAGTATGGACTTATTTCAGGCCCAGGTGTCTAGCAATTTGAAATGCATGAGTTCCTTGTTGTGAAACAATCATTCCCTCTGAGGCTTATATTGTCCTCATCACTCCACGAACTATGCATATAGTGAATATGGATTTACTTGCTTTCCTACATGTAAATTTTCAAGAAGACTAGAATACTGCTGTCTCCTGTTCTCTTTACAAGTTCTTGCAGCAGTAATCAAGGAGGCAAACTGAAAAAAAAAAAAAAAAAAAGAAGGCACTAGATTTGAATACTGCCCCCAAAGATTCTATGCTTATGGAAACACAGATGAGCAACATCCATCCAACAGATGGCCTCCGACTTAAGCAAGTACACAATTTAGCATTATTGAAGGAATCTCATACAATAGAAAGAAACTGAAAAGTTGCTGACATAGTAGGACTTTCTAGGTTGTTATTCCCAGGATTTTTTTTTGTTTGTTTTGCTGTTTCTTGGCTGATTGTCATTTTCACCTGTCTTCTCTGTCACAGAACACCAAAGGTAATTATGAACAAAGCCTTTAATGTGCTAAGCTTGATTTTATTTGGAAGCGAGGCTTATAAAATAATTGTAATATTTTATATCTCTTAGGAAACTCCAATATCCTCTCTCCAGGGGAAAATTACAATGATAATTGTACAGATACAAATCCCACAAATGATGGGTATATAATTATTTCCTAATATTGTTCCAATATCTAAAATAAAGACAGTAAAGGACCAAATTAATTACTTAAGCTAATTTTAACAATGTTACAATCACGAGTGATAAATATATTTGCAACTTGCAAAGTAGCCATGCATAGTCTATAAGACCTGCTATAGGTCATCTATAGGAAAATTTATAGCTGAAAATCATTTTTTCTCTCTCAGGAATAAACAATTTATGGTGGAAAACAAGAAATCAGTTTTCTAAACTGACCAGAATTAGTAATATGAGTAAGTTTTTTAAATAGAAACATAGTTTCTGGAGTCAGTCTAAGATCCAATATTAGTTCTCTAATTCCCTAGCCTGAATGGCTTTGATCAAGTAAATAAATCTCTGTGCCTCACTTTCGTCATCTGTAAAGTAAAATAAAGAGTCTACATTAAAGTGCTGTTAAAATCATTATACGTATTAATACTGCTAAAGAGACAAGAATAATGCCTGGACTATAGCATATGATCCGTAGAATTTGAGGATTATAATTAATATTCTTTTGTTTAATTAGATGACATACATTTCTTTGATGCACTTAGGAAAATATAGAAAAATGTCTTAGTATACATAGCGAATAAATAAGATATTTAAAGCCTCCTCTCCTATTCTCTTTAATGATGATTTACGATTTTATTTAAAAAGGCCATCCATACAAATACAGGGACATTTTAGAAAGAAAAAAACAATATAAACTACTTAAAAAATCCATCAATAATATACATTTGTAATGTTTCTGATATTGTTCATTAAATATTTCTCTGAAAAAAAAGTCCTTATGTCTCCTAGGAAGAAGTTTTTAAAAATATATTGAGCACATTTCTGTACACGTAAGTATATAAATAAAATATGCCCAAAACTATTTTGGAAAGCTATATGCTAAAAATTTGCCCATAATATGGGTTTCTGGAGTGAATAGTTTTATGGCTAAGGTATAAGCATTGTACCTTAATTATAGCAGCAGGAATAGTGCTAGTCTCATGAATTCAGTAAACACTTTCCTGAAAAAGTATTCCCCAACTGGAAAAAAAAAAAATCCATGTTAAAAGATACATAGGCTTAAGAAAATAAGATGCTAACAGAATTTTCAGTGCAAATTAAGGTTGCTTCTAAAACGAGGAACAAAGAGCAACATATTTGTAAGCATTAAAAAAATTTTGAATTGCATCTGCAGCTTTGTTTGCAATCACAATACAACAGTCATTCATCCCATTATAAAGGAGTTTGTGAGCTCGTATAGCTCCTTATCGGTGTTATGAGACAAAAAAAGATTGTATATTGTATGTTAAGCCTGTTCGTAAAATATCTGAATGCCCCCCCAACTCAAGCTGTGAATTAAATGTTCCAGATAGTAGGAGGAAATTGTCCTTACTCTCCAAGCACATCATAAGTATCTCTAGGAATCGCTTCTTTGACTCCGTGGAATTATAACAGAAAGAGAAATGTTGATCCTCCTCATTTTTCTCTCTGTCTCTCTTTTTTTTTTTATAAAATAATATCTTCTAAAGCATATTTTAAAAGTTTAAAGTCTGAGTTTTATAAAGGTGGGATTATTATAATGTTATTTAGGATAATTATATATATTATTTTATCTAGGAATCTGAAGGATTTTTTTAACCAATTGTTCAACATTAAAGAATCTTCTCTTAACACAAATTCCTCTGGGTAAAGATGTTTTTCAGTTGATTTTTACCGAGAGAAATGGGTGTCACTGATGATCACTGAGGTTGATGGCTATCACTTTCTGCTAATTACAGACCTTTTTAGTGGGTCATATCCTGATCCTTCACCCGTGTTGTGAAGAAAATGGACCTTTTTGGAAAGTCAGCCCTTCCCACTTGTGACCATACTACTGATAGATTGTAGAGGTCACAGTGTTGGGATATGAACACTGAAGAGGCAGGGGATGCCCCTGTTCCCACAGCCCCCAACCTCTGCCAAGTTTGCTCCTATTTCTTCTTGACCTTCCTCCCACAGCCAGTGCTCGCTTTTTGTTTTTCTGATTCTAGAGAACATCTGCAACTTACTCAGACTTGGCTGTATTTGGTGAGAGAGGAGGCGAGGATACAATTCTTTTATTGTTGCCATCCTTACCAATACTTAAAGTCAGGCTGATGTTCAGGGAAAACATTTGCTATTTTAAGCAGCAGCAAGGGAAATTCTCAAATATAGCCGTTTATTATGTACGGGCATGTGAGGAACAAGTAAAACGGACCTACAGTTATTATTCATCAGTCAATCAATAAATGTAATACACATCAAAGTGTTGGATGTAATAGGCTAAAAAATAAAGAATCTTATAATTTTAAGACTCTTATCTCGATAATGGCCCTCAGGTATCCCTGCAAAATGATATACCTTTCCCTTCAGTTTACCATAAAGGAAGAAATTATAACATCAAAAGACTAAATGTGGAAAACTGACAAAAATCACCTAAGTTAAGAAACATATGTCATAGCTCTAGCAATTCAGAAATACTACAAAACCTCAAATCCTATGATCAAAAAGGAAAATTATAAACATCTTCACAAAACTGATGGTTCTTCCTTTGCACTGGATGTTCCACCAGCCCACGGAGAAAGGGCTTGTTCTTATCAAACTGTGAGCCTCACTGGGATTGCTTGAGTCTGTCATTCGTTTGTTTGGTATTTTATCCCATGGCCGGTAAAATTTGTTGTTAATATCAGTATTTGAAATCAAACAAATGATAAAATTGTGTGATTGAATATTACCAAAATATTCTGGAGATTTGCCCAGTCAATACATTATTAATTGCTGACCATAGACTGGGAAACACCAAGTATTTCATCTCTCAAAATGTCATACCTAGGGTAAAAACACTGCCATTGCAAGGATAGACAATTGTATGTTTTCTAAACTATAATCTTGCACAAAATTTAAAATCCATAAAAAAATGAAATTCTCAGAGTATACAAAGTTTGTCATTAATAACTAGGATAATTAGATTTTTTTAAATGTTTGAGATATAGTGTAATTTAAAATGTGACATTCTGTTACTTTTCTGAATCTCCATGAACAAGGAACTAAACATGAAATGACTCAGTAGTTATATAAGGGAGACATTTTGGTAACAGTGTAAGTATGTTCCTAACTGATTTTAGGCAAGCCAGAAAAAGATCAATTTCATCCACAATTGTACAAAGTTAATACACATTTTTACAAAATAATCTTTATATTAATGTCTATTTAATTTGGCCTCATAACAATAATCAGACACATGTTTACACACACACACACACACCCCTCCTTGTATGTTTAATCTAAATATCAATATAGATCCCAGTGTATATGGTACCGTATTTTACATGTCAAATTTTAAATTAGAAATCCAAGATACTGTTTTTATGGCTAGAGTTGGTCCTATTGATATGATTTCAGGAACGAAAATGGAAAGGAATGTGTTTAATTATTCAAAATGAAATTAACTATTTCAAAATTATTTATTTAATTTCATAAGGATTTTCAACCAAACTCTACCTGAGAGGTCAACACTCCATTGCGACTAATATTCCTCTGACCCTTACTCCTTAGATTTTGTTGATTTTATCCTAGGCCAAGAGCAATTCATAATTCTTTTGACATGCTTCCATATTTTTGACATAATTCCAATTTATAGATTATTTCCACAAACTGTAAACAATCCTGAATTAATTTATTTATATATATACATATATATATATATATATATATATTCAAACACACACATCCGTATTTTTTCATATTCTTTTCTCTTAGAGATGATCACAGAATATCAGGGTAGACTTCCCTGTGCTATACAGCAGGTCCCTGTTGGCCAGTCATTCCATATACCTCAGTATCCATATGCCAATCCCAAAACCCCAGTTCATCCGTCCCCGACATCTGTCCCCTTTGGAAACCATAAGTTGGTTTTCAAAGTCTGTTTCTGCTGTGCAAATAAGTTCATTTGTATTCTGTTTTCTAGATTCCACATAAAAATGATATCATATGATGTTTGTCTTTCACTGTCTAAGTTTACTTAGTATGATAATCTCTAGGTCCATCCATGTTGCTGCAAATGACATTATTTCATAAATGAATCTTTTAATGTCTTTCATGGTGCTATCTTATGATTGCAGCATCCAAAGTAACAGATTTTCCCTATAAGATTCTGGCATGATAAAAGGGACATCTGAATGAAGGTTTCAAAGTATGAGGTCACCACATCATACTTTTTCACAATAAGAATTTATTTTATAAATTAGCCAACAAACCATTTTTGATAATCATGCTTGTTGTGAAATAATTCCTCCATGATTAAAATGTTTAAAAGACATCTTTAGTTCAGGATAGCAGATGCATCAGGTTTTGTAATGGAAAAAGCTAGACATGGGTAAGATAATCACATGGTATTTAATTTTGATAGATACACACACACACACACACACACACACACACACAAACACACACACAACACTCTTATAACTCATCAGTGTGGAGGTTACTAAAAAAAAGGTAGAGGAAAAGGTATGAGACTATCAGATTCTGTGACATATGGGCAGGAGACATTTAAAACTCTTCTGAAACTACAGAGTGAGGGAAAATTATGATGAAAACATTACTTGCTTTAAGAGAAAGATGGAGCTGAGACTCCTTTTTTCTTTCTACTGAGATATTCATTCAGAGTACTGAAGCTCACAGTACTCTTCAACTAGCAAAAAAATTAAAAAGGCAAGAAAATAAATCTTTTCAATATTTTTCCATAATAATTCAAATAAGAATTTCATTTCTGCTTATAGAAGTGAAGCCAAAATGTGAGTGAAATATAAGAGGGTGAAAATCCTACACGTACATTTGTGTGCATAAACTAAAATAATTGCACATTTACATGTTTGTTATCTCAAATATTAATGATGAATCATTAATAACTTACTATAACTATAATTTGAATCTCTGAGCCAAAATTAAATTATTAATCAGGACTAAAAAACTTCTTAACTGACAAATATAAACTGTATTTTAGAATATTATTTTATTTTGTTCTAAGTATTATCTGAAATATCTAATTTCAATTTTAGTTTTAGATTATCTAATCCTTAATCATAACTAGTCATGTTTCCTCCAATAACAGAATAGGTAGTAAAAACAAGAGCTAGCACATAAATTTTGTGTATTAAATCTATGTAAATATATTTATCAGTTTAAACATATTTTAAATATATACACATTTCTATTAAAGGAAATTTTTAATTTTGAAAACAATATTTTTTGTAAAATTTCCACTTTTTCTCACAAATCTTTTTTAGTAAATTAATGACCTTCCAGATTATAGACAATGATACATTGGTTCTTCTCTTGATATCTTTGGGTCTATTATTTTAAATGCACATAATTCATAAATCTTAAACCAAAAATAATACTAAGCCAATCTTGAGGTCTATTTGAAGTACCAGCCTTAAGAGATATATTTAAATTGTCAGACTTAAGTGATATAACAGCCAAATAGAATGTGTGGAACTTAGTTTGGAACCTCATACAAAGAAATAAGCTCTAAAATAAGCTATTTGTGGAAAAGAAGGGAAATTCTATTATGGACTGTGTATTAGATAATGTTAAAAATTTACTTTTGGAATTCCTGTTGTAGCTCAGTGGGTTTAGAACCTGACCAGTATCCATGAGGATGCAGGTTTCATTCCTGGCCTTGCTCTGTGGGTTAAGGATCCAGTGTTGCCACAAATTGCAGTGTAGGTCGAGGGTGAGGCTCAGATCTGGCGTGAATGTGGCTATGGTGTAGACCAACAGCTTCAGCTCCTCTTTGACCGTTAGCCTGGGGACGTCCATATGCCACAGGTTGAAGCACATAAAAAAATTACTTTTAATTTTGTTAGCTATGATGATCATATTGTGATTTCATTAAAAACATGTATTTTCTTTATCACCACCAATACCACCTCCATGACATGGTTCTTGGCCTCCATCGCATTTCCCATGTCATATTTTAAGAGAATTGCTTCATCCTTTCCTAGTATACTTACACAATTAAGTTGCTTTAAATTTTTCAGAGAAAGGAAGGGAAAAGGAAAGATGTTGAGAGGAGCAATAAACATACAACTAGGCTCTATAAAATTGAGAGATTATCTTTAATTTGGGGTAGGTTATCTATTAATGCTCATTGGTAAATAGGGTGAAAAGAATCCTTATTACATGCATAAAAACAGAATATAAGTTCACCCTAACATCAATACAAACAGGGTAGAATTTTTTTTTTCTGCTATTACTTATGCATATACTCTGCAATTCTCTCAACCTACATCTTTGAAATTCCCTTTTTTCAGGTTTCTCTTATTAAGCGTTTTTGATCTATTTCTTTAGTAAAATGGGGCTCAGTGGGATATGCCCTAAATCCTGACATGAATCTTAATGATTTTCTCCCTCCAAACCTGAGATGTTTTTGAATGTGAAGTTCATTAGAACACTGTCTTTTTAATTTCTCAGAGTGATAGTTAGTAGCATGCCCTTCCCTGGAGCAGGAGGATCTTTCCGATCCTCCTGCTCCAGGGAAGCCTCTGTCTGCCAGGAGCGGCTCTGCAACTGGACTCAGCAGTTGGCAAGAGTAACTCTTTAGGCGCATACAACAGCAGGCAAACTGGTCTTCCTTGCGTGTATTTTGTGTACATCATCAACCACCGCATTTACGAGTTGCCAATTTGCTCAGGCGAGGCAACACCGCGAAGTAGGCCAGCCTGATCTTTGGCACATCTCTCTCATAAATTCAATCCCATTCTTTGGTCAGGCTGATAGATAATTATTTCAAAAGAAAAGCTTCATCTTAAAAAAAAAAAAATCTCAGGGTGATTTTACTTTATTGAATTTCCGTAACATTTGAAGCACATAACATTAGTGTATATGACCTAACTTTACCTTTCAAAAAGATATCCCTCAGTGTATCATAGTCATCATTAAATTTAGCCTTTCCTCCTTTTCAAAGTATAGTCAAAATGAAGATTGAGAATTGAAAAGGAAATAGAAAAAAGGGGGGGGGTTTGGAGATGAGAAGAAAGGAGTTATAAAGTGGGGGGAGATTAAGAAAGATCAAACAATGTTTAAGAGAAGAGAAAAAGCAAGAGATGAAAAGAAATGTTGATAAAAATAAGACTAGAGAAGGGTGAAGGAGCAAAGAAATGAGAGAAATGAGGGAAAAAGAGAAGAAAAGATGTTCTGAGTTTGCAGATATTCTCATATTTTAACCTTCTCTTCTTATCCGTTTCTCGGAATCACATACCCTTTCTGGGATAGATTTGAATGAGACATTATGCAGTTTATGAAAAAATTCTTTCAAACTGGAATTTTCACATTGTGTCTCTAAAGCTACTTATCAAGAATTTTTACTTAGACTAAGCTCCAATATGCAACTCTTTCACTAATAACTAATTCATGTGAAATGTATCAGAAATATTGGATGTGAGATATTATTTAGCAGAGATACAGTTTCAAAGATGCTTGTGTGATACAGCTTCAACCAAGAAAGAGCATGAGCAGTCTATTTTAAACTCTACAATGAAGAAGAACTCATTACAGTGACTCACTCATTTTCTCTGAAATAACTTCAGTCTCTCACTCACCATACATAGATAACCATTTTAAGATGATTTTAAAATAGAGTTTTTGCTCATGCCAGAGAGCTGACCTCTTGCATGACATCATTTTTTGCTTTCTTAAGTAAATCCATGATTTTCTTCTATGGCTTTCGATTACGATCCAGAGACCAGTGTTCTGCCCCATGTGGATTTCTTCAAGAACAAATATAATATTATGTTGGATAATATATTAAACGGACTATTCAATTGGTGACTAACTCCTAACATTTTCCATGTTCATGCTATATGTTTTTTAATATGCCCATGCCATGTGGAAGTTCCCATGCTACAGCAGTGATCCAAGGCTCTGCAGTGACAAAACCAGATCCTTAACCTCTTATGCCACAAGGGAACTCCTCATGCTATGTTTCCACTCTTCCACAGTATTACATGTAGTGAGCTTTTAGCATGGAAAAATATGGTTCTTACAGAATCAAAAGAAAGCCGGAGTAGCAATACTCCTATCAGACAAAATAGACTTTAAGATGAAGAGCATTTTAAGAGACAAGGAAGGTCACTACATAGCGATCAAAGGATCAATCCAAGAAGAAGATATGATAATTTGAAATATCTATGCACCCAACATAGGATCACCACAATATATAAGGTAACTGCTAACAACCTTAAAAGGAGAAATCAACAATAACACAATCATAGTGGGGGAATTTAACACCCCACTTACAGCAATGGACAGGTCATCCAGACAGAAAATCAATAAGGAAACACAGGCCCTGAATGAAGCATTAGATCAGATGGACTTAATAGATATTTATAGGACATTCCATCCAAAAGCAATAGAATACACATTTTTCTCAAGTGCGCATGGAATATTCTCTAAGATTGATCACATCCTGGGCTACAAATCAAGCCTCAGTAACTTTAAGAAAATTGAAATCATATCAAGCATCTTCTCTGACCACAATGCTATATGACTAGAAATCAACAACAAGAAAAAAATGGCAAAAAATACAAACATGTGGAGACTAAACAACACGCTACTAAACAACTAATGGATCACTGAAGAAATCAAAGGGGAAATTTAAAAATACCTAGAAGCAAATGACAACAAAGGTACAGCACTCCAAAACCTCTGGGATGCAGCAAAAGCAGTTCTAAAAGGAAAGTATATAGCAATACAAGTCTACCTCAGGAAACAAGAAAAAGCTCACATAAACAACCTAACTTTACATCTAAAGCAGCTAGAGAGGGAAGAAGCCAGGTCATGGAAACAACCTAAATGCCCATCAACAGAGGAGTGGGTAGGGAAGATATGGTACATACACACAATGGAATATTACTCGGCCATTAAAAGGAATGAAATAACAACATTTACAGCAACATGGATGGACCTAGAAATTATCATGCGAAGTGAAACCAGTCAGACAACTAGACAGCAACCCCCAATGCTACCGCTTACATTTGGAAACTAAAGAGACACAATGAACCTCTTTGAAGAACAGACAATGACTCACAGATTTTGGAAAACCTTGGTTTTTCAAGTAAAACAATCTGGGAGGTGGGGGGATGCACTGTGGGTTTGGGACACAAAATCTATCACATTGATTTGTGATAATCTTTGTACAGCTAAAATTGAAATAAAATTCATTGTTATAAAAAGTAAAAATATGGTTCTTTAAATTAATATGTACACTTATATTTCTTTTCTGTGTAAACAAACATTCTCTGGTTTAAGAAACCCCTCATTTTTTAAATATTTTTTCAAATATTAATTTTCTCAGACTTAACAATATGGATAACAATATGCTGTTCACATTTTTCTTAGGATATTGATTGATATCAAAAGCTAATTTTTATAGTTTAATTTGGCCAGTATAAAACAGAAATCTAGAATCATGAAAAGAGCATGAATATGGTTTTCCAAATGAAGAAACCAACAGAAGAGTATATTAGAGATAGTTATATGTTTAGTAGATAGCAGATTTCAGTAGTCTCAATTCCTAGCTTGAACATTTTGCTTTGGTATATTTTACTAAATATCACTCTTCCTACTGATACATTTCTTATTCACTCAGTGTTATTTGTGTAATTCCAGACTGTGAATATACAAAATTCAATCAAACAGATAACATCCAGGACAAATCCACCAAATAGATCTGTGCTAGCTGTTTACTTTGATGGATAAACCTGCAATCAAACATATCTTGTAAGAGAAACTAATACAAATAAAAAAATCATATTATGTAAAATTAAAATAACAGAGGAGAAGAGAGAAAAATTGAGAGATAGATTGGGAGAGGATCCATGATAAAGTCATGAATTCCAACAATTGGAGTTAGACGTGGAATTAGGAGAACATTAGAGAATACAAAAAACAGAAAAAGACAGAAGAAAAAAAATCGATAGAAGGGTCAGCAAATTCTGAATAAAAATGAGTTTTCTGAAGAGGAGTTTTGACTAATTTTGAATACTCTCTTAAAATCTAAGTACATAAAACATTACCTGGAAATAAATTATTCAATCGAGGAGCTCAGATATATATTATAAAATATAAAATTATTGTGTCAAAGAACTTATATTTTTATATAACATCCAGGTTTCTTAGTGTCTATACTTATTGGTAGAAAGTATTTCAGTCCAGAGAAATTTTGTCTTTTACCCATTTTTATTTGCTATACAAATACATTTTCTCACTTCTAGTGGGCTCTTTATTTACCTCTAAATGTTTTAGAACTGTATACCTCCAAATGTTTTAAAGCACCCCAAAAATGGAGTTGAGTCAAATTATCCTGTCTCAATCCTGTGTGGTATTACCTGCTGTCTATGTGATATTGGGAAAATGCTTGCCATCTGTGGCTAATTTTCATCATTAGAAAAATGGCAGAGGAGTAGTTCTTAATTTACCAGCTTATGAAGAATAAGTAGGATAATGCATGTTGTGGACTTGGAAAAGTGCCTGACCCTTCTAAGACCCGTACTTTGTATTAGGTGCCATCCCAACAGACAAAACAGACATTCCTCTGAGAGGTTTTAACTGAAGAGGAGTTAATGGACAATCTATTTAAAGAAGTGTGTGGAATGTTCTTGGGGACCCAACAAGGCATGTGAGACACTTGTGATCTAGCAGCAGTAGAAGTTATTGCTACATCGCAACTAGGCTCCCAAGGCAAAGGAGTTAACAATACCAGAACCTGACGAACAACAGCTACTTTCCTGCCGTCACCTGCCTGTGTTTCACATTAGTTGAACACAAGCAAGACAAGGGCGCCTAAGTGATCCAGCCCTTAACAGGCAGCTGCCTATAGTTCCTTTTACAGAGGAGCAGAGATTGCATGAGGAGGGGAAGGAAAGGATAAAGATTTATAATCAGAAAATTCTGTTCCTTTTGTCACTCAGGACCCATTTCTGTCCTTTACTTAGATGAACATACTTCAGCCTCATAGCGGTCCTACGAGCCATCAAGCCGTCACAGGATAGTGTCAGCTCAGTATTACAATCATCTAGAACATAAACTCTAACATGAGCCATAGCCAGTACTTTTCATATATAAAAACAGCGAAAAGAACAAAAAGAAGCAAACCTGATATAGAATAAAGCTGCAACAATACGTATTCTAGCAGGTCAGAAAGCCTAAATTGTTAACCATCGCTTCCTTCTTACATCATCTTTTCTATATTCCCCATGACCTCTGTCAGCACCTCAGTCAGTCTGGCTTCTTTACCAAGAAGAGTGACTCATATTATCATTTCTACAAGATTCAAGAGTTTAACGATCATGTCCTCAATGGGCCACTGAGGTTTACATCTGGTCATTATTATTGGATGTGGATTATTAAAATGTGCCTCAGTGACTGTCCTTGTTTCAAAATAGACTCTTCGTTGACTCATTTTTTTAAAAAAACACTCAGTTCCTTTGATAACTAGGATCATTCACTCTGCTTTCAGTTTAGTGGTATATAAGAAGCCACAAGTGGCCTGAGATAGTCTTTGCTTCCAAATTACTGGATGATCTTACTCCTTCATGGAAGCATTTTTTTAAGATTTGCAAACATGCCATGCCTAAGGTGGTGGAAAAAGAAACAAAAATCTTGGAAGAGGCATAGGCATGTTATATAAAGAGAGATGGAGAGACAAGGAGGGAATGTTCTCCTCTGTTCTGGCTTCCCAGAACTCCACTCTCTGGTCATTTGGTTCATATATATGATTATGTGTGGGTTTTGGTTTAAAGCTTATTTGGAAACACTCTTAGGATAGCACTGCTGCTTTATAAGATGCATTCTCCTGGGTGGCACCATAACTGGCCATTCAGTAACCAGCTGCTCTGTGAAATGGAGTATATCAAAGACCGATAATTTTTGTGTACATGAGCATGTCACTGTATTTACTTCACACAACACACACAAAAAACATTTTCTTGGTTAAAGTTATTCTTTATTTGTTTGTCAAAGTGCCTTTCTGACATTTATGAGGAGGTAAGATAATAAAGATGCAGTCTTTTCCTAGAAAATGAAAGCGAGCTGCTTCTCATTGATCTTTTTATTGGGATTAAGGCTATCTTTTGCTAAGAAAGAGGCGTGATGCTATTTTTGTTTGGTCTAGCAAACCTGGACAAAGTCCTCTAAAAGTGGAATCTGAGGTCAGGGTTCAAGAGTATGTTATTAAATAAGCTAGTACTCTTTAGCGAAAAGAAGAAAGGCGGGCAGGATAATGTGAGGAAAGGTGTTATGCAAGGACTGAATACCTCAGCTTAAGTCTACATTTATTTAGGCTGATTTCTCTGGCAGCTTTGTGTCATGATTTACACCAAAGAATTTGTCTCTCTATTTAAGCCATTGGATTTGGGGCTTTTGTAACTTCATGGCCTGGCCCTCTTAAACATGTCATTAGACCCTCTAGGATAAAAAGTTAGTTCTCCCAGGAGGACAAAGTGACATCTTTTCAGCAGAGAGCAACTCTGTGAAGAAAGAGTATTGGTGAACTGTTAGCATCTGAAACTCACAGATGCTGTGATGATAAAGGGAAACTGGTTGGGGGCACCTTAGTAGGCTGATCAACTATTTCATTCTTAAGACACTGTTACCAGTTAGCCATTGCCAAATATCCTTGGATGTCAAAGCATTCTAATTACCAATGGTTCCTTGTGGCTCGCTGTGGTGATTGCTCTCACCTTGTCTCTGATGATTACGTGCTTTGCCTCTCAAGGGCCCAATTTATTGATATTAAGGGACACAATGCAGTGGCAACATACCCACCATATCCTGCAACCAGCAGAGTGCAACCAAAACAGATTTTTTTCAAAGGATGTTGGTATTTTTCTCAACAATGCATTTCTTAGTGCTCTCAATAAAGGAATATTCCAGTCTGTGTCATAGGCAGTGGCTGAGAATACTGATCCTAATATAATCATGACTGCATGCTCAGCACCCCTCCCCATCTCAAAGAGTTTGTATTTAATTTTCTAAATACTGTAAAGGATTTTCTTGCATCTTAACCTAAGTGCAAGTGACACTAGGACACTTTTGAGTATAGCCTTCAAGGGCCCACCAAAGCAAATTATTAGTCAGTCTGTGGACATCAAGCATGAATGCTACCATAATAGCTATATCCTTGGTGAGTGTACTCAGTCCCCAAAAAGCTCTCTTGATAGCCTATTTCTTGGGAGCCAGTCTTGGCATCATTTGTTATATCAATAGTAGTCTTAATAGTAAAGATAATTCTACTCAAAGGGCTTAACTGCAAATTTTTAATGATGAGACCATTTATGGTTGTATGTCCTAGTGTAAAGAAATGAAAAATACATGTCAAGATGCCCAGAAACTAGCAAGACCAAGAAATCATCTCTGTCTATAGGCCTGACATTGTTCTTGGGGCCTGAGAACTGACCCTCAGCCACTGCCAGGCTGCTGAGTTGAAGCAGAAGGGAACAGAGGAAAAAAAAAAACAGATGACCACTTTCATTCTCTCATACTTCTTGCTTATGCCTCCCATTGATTGCAACCAACTGGATACCAAAGGCCAAGGAAACCGAAGAAATAAAACCCTTAGGTGTCAACCCACCAACACATAAAACAGAGCAGAGAAAAGGAAGAATAGATCTGGTTGGGCAGATAGAGAATAACTGGTGTATTGGTGTTAGCTATTATTGTTATTTTATTATTGTTAATCTGTCTCCACACTTATTTCTACTGCTTCTGGGCCACTGGTGGATCTAGTTATAGATAGCTTTTCAAACAAAAATAAAAATAATTCTGTGCCATGGGTTATATAAAAAGTTTTCTTAACAGCAACAACAAAAATATTGTTATTTAACTCTAATTTCTTTGGGGTCTTTAAGAAGTTGGATTGTAAGACAATTTTTGTATGATGGTACTATTCTTACTCACTGAAGGATTAATAACAGAACAAATCACACAGTGGTAACTGCAGGTCTAAGTTAAAACTTTAAAAAGGATGGTCTGACATTCAGCTGAGGAAAAAATAGGTTAAGAAAATAATTCACATACTTGGAAAAGTAATGCAAAGGGAAAGAAGTGAAAGAAATACATAGTGGAGTAAAAGGGCAACAGCAAACTTGGCCAAGGTCGAAGCTCGAGAAGAAATAAGGGCTAAAACTCTGCAAAGGCTTTTCTAATGTCCTAAACTTTATTGGATCTTTACTCTTAGAAATCCTTTGTAAATTGGATTCCCTAATTGGTTAATAGCTTTAGTTAATTGCGAAATATGTAAAAGTAGTTGTAGCTTTTATTTAAGCCAAAAAACCTAAAAATCAGAACAAATGAGTGTCTCTGTGTACAAACTTAGGTTCTTCAACAGCAAAGAAAAAGGATTCGTATGGTCGTGGATGGGTAAAGACATTGAAAATGACTATATTTTGTTCCTTAACTTTAGCATTTTGAATATGTCCTGAAAACGTGTTTGGATTTCTTTTCTCCATTTAGAAATGCATTTAGGAAAAAACTTCATTTTTTGTGATCCAGAATTCCCAGTAAGAAATCACAAGCAGAGGTGTATTGTTGATAGGTAGTGACAAAGGCTTTTTGAAGTTGTCGTGTATTTTTGGAAGATGACAATTGAAATATCTTCTTAAATAAAATGTGAACCTTCCACTAGTATCATGCACACTAATCATAGTATCATCGTGAAACTTCTGAAAATTGAAAGAAAGCCTAGCAACCAGCTTGTCATCAAGATATTCACCAGACTCTCCCTCCTCCCTTTAGTGGAAGAGCACTGTGCCGTCTTTGATCAGTGCCTTAAAGCCTCCCTCGGTGTGCATTGACACAGTGGACCATGGCAGCTCAGAAAGAATCATTACAGTCTATTATGTCGATGGTCTGTGCGCAAGGACTCCCTTAGTGTGCATTGACACAATACAGCACGATAGCTTCACAACATAGGAGTATGATTTCAATGCAAGAACCATAATGATTGCATTAAGATATGAGTGAAATTTGAATGAAACCATCTCATATACTTCTCCATGATATCACAATGAAGCAGATGAGTTTGTTAGGATCTCAACAGAAGTTAAAATAATTTTTAAAAAGGAGACATAGTAAGACTGGTTCCTTTCAAAATCATATTTTTATACCTCCTCTGTTCAAATGATTTTCCTCTTTTAGAGAACAAATAAAGAACCAGGCATGAATTTATAGACAAGTATACAAAGGAATATTATTGATAATAGTAATAATGATAATAGCATTTATTGATTACTGCGTTCACTTGCTGTGCCAGGCACTGTGCTATTTATTTTGAAGCTAGCACCTCATTTCATAACAAACCACTACTGAGGTTAATACTATGATTTTTTTCCTTCATCTTAGATGGGTAAATAGGACCTGCGAAAGGGTCACTTGCCCAAGGACCTACAAGGTCATGCTCTAAGAAAATGAATTTAACAACTAGATTATTCCTACTTTGTCAATTACATACATTCAAATGTATGCATTCAGAATTATCATGGATGATTGCCATACAATCTGAGTTTATTTGCAAAGAATCATATACATGAACAAAAAACTTGGGTAATCATGAGTAATCTTTTGCAAAGGCAGTTCAAAAATATTCTAATGTGGTTCTCCTGACAATGTTAGCAAAGGTGGTCCCATAACATGAATATAGAGATGAAAACAGAGATCTCTGACCTCAGTCTAGTTTATTTAAGGTACCTGAAAAAGGTAAAACACATATATCTAATGTAATCTAAAGTAAAATCTTAACGTAAAAGAGAATAAGAGCTGGGATGTTCTTCTTATGGGGGGGCAAGTAAAATTCCATTTGCCTCAATTAAATCTTTATACCTGTTTTTATGGGAGTTCCTGAAATCTTAAAACAATGCTTTTTTTTTCTCGCTGCACTAGCAGCATATGAAAGTTCCTGGGCCAGGGAGAAAACCCACACCATAGCAAGGACCTGAGCCACAGCAGTGACTTAACCTGCTGAGCCATCAGGGAACTCCAACAATGCTTTAACTAATTTTAATATTTGACAACCTGCATCTTTGTTTAAGATATGTTGAATCCCAGATAAACATTAAATTTGTGAAAGTGACAAAGAGAAACAAGTTAGTGTACCCACGTGCATTTTCATCCAACTATTGGAAATCTGGAAAAGATATAAAAGTCTATATTGGCCTCGATAGAAATTTCAGATGAGTCTTTTCTCCAGAAACCAAATTTTTATGGAACTCAACAGGGTGGTTTTCTTTTCGTTGAGGGAGGAGTCATTAATAAGCAGCTTTAAAGTATTAAATATAATTATAGTTTATAGGTAAGAGAAATTTTAGTCAATACTACATTTGCTTTTATATGGACACAATTTGGGAATATTTTAGACTGAGAAGAATTATTTTTTATTGACCTCATATTGTTATAGTGGAAACTTTGAAGCAGCCCGTGATCCATGTCATTTCACTGAACATGTCACATTAGAACAGAAGATTAATTCATAGCCAACAAAAAACACTCAGGGCGGCTGTAAGTGGCCTCCATTAATGTCCAAACAACCATGTATGACATTAAGCATTAATATTGCTAACCCCAGTCGTAACCCCTTTACATAATAAAAGAGTCCTTTCACCCAGGAAACACATCACTTTGAAATGTCATGATGTCCCAGGAAAAAAAAAATTGTACATGATCATAGATAGATATTGAGGGTGGCTAAACAAAAGAAAAATAATTTGCCATCTTGGTTGTCGTTCACAGTTGACCCAGGTAGAAAGAGAAGGACTGCAGAAAAATAAAACTGAAGCAGAAATATGGTGAATGTTATTTTTGTTTAGGCTTCTGCTAAAATCTGACTGGGGAATTTGATCATGCAAGTGAAATTCACATTAACCTGTAAGAGTATTGCTAGAAGAAATATGTAACTTTTTTTATCATAAATGTTCCATCTCCTACACCCCCTTGGAAAAAGTAAAGGACATTCAACCTCACTGATAAACCAGTTGCAGCCAAGAGTATTGAGAATATTGCCCTGAGTTCTAATTGTCGCTTGAAGTTTATTGTGTGATTTGAGACAGGCATCACTTTATTTCAGTAAGTCAACTGAAAGATTCAGATTCTGATCAGTGAGAAGAATGTTATTTGCTCCTTTTTACCCTCACAGGAATATTGTGATGTTTCGAGAGATGATGCCTGTTAAGTGCTTGCTTAGAAAGCAAGTGATTTATAAACACTGATCTTCCACAAGGAAACGAAGGCTCTTGACAGTCACAAGAAAATGCAGTGACAGATCATGCTCTTTCCAAACTGTAACCCAATATATTTCTTTTTAACCAGGATATAAAAAGCTTGATTTTTAAAAGAGTGTGCATTTAAAGAAGAGGAAAGAAAAAAGATTTAGGAATACATTCTGAAAAGTCATAAGCATTTTACCACTGTTTGTAGCTGAAATAACAAATGCATTTGAAATGTATATATTATTGTTTTGTGGCAAAGTTTTTTTCCCAGTTTGCATGTTTCCATAATTATGTATACATACATTCACACACAGACACAAACAGGAATGTAATATATATATGAATATATACAGTACATATACTTCTGTGTATTTAATATAATTTCTGAGTATAGTTTGATGTGACAGACAGATATTTTGTAAGCAGTTTTAATTTAGACAATTTCAGAATCCCATATGCTTTAAAAGAAGGACAGTATTTTTTTTTTTCAGTTACATTTGTGGCTAACCAGTTATACATCTCAGTGGCACAGCAGTTGTTGGTGGAAAAAATCCAATATTTCAGCAAAATATTGCATATAGTTTTTTTCCTTTAAAATTCATAGATAAATTTATACCTAATTATTTTAGCCAGGACTTCCCCTAAAGCAGCAGTCTTCTCATAAATGGAATGGAAAGAGTACTTTTTTTTTTTTTTCCAATGCAGGGGATGGAGGGGGGCTTGGCAGATGTTGGTAGGTACATGCCTACCAGTCTCTATAATTTTGGGGAAATAGACAAGCATTCTAGTTACAAAAAACACCCCTTTTTCCCCCTCATTGAGTTGTTCTAAAAGTCCAAATTTTTTTTTTCCCCCAAGGGCCTCAACATCCTAACATTCAGTGTGGCTCCACAGTCAGAAAAAAGTTATATAATGAAAACAGATTATTGTACATTACAAAAAATGTTAATTACCAGTGCTCAAAGCCGAAGATGCCACTCAGGAAAGATGGCATGGGAGTTTTCTTGTGGTGCAGTGGGTTAAGGATCCAGCATTATCATTTCTGAGGCTTGGCTTGCTGTGTGGCTCAGATTCGATTCGATCCCTGGCCTAGGAATTTCTGCATGTCTGCCCCCTCAGCCAAAAAAAAAAAAAAAAAAAAAAAATGGTATTAACCTTGAGCTCTTGAGCTGTTCTCTTCTCATTTGACCTTCTCCCTTTCCAAAATTCACTTCTCACATAGCGGATAATTGAAGAGTCCATGTATCATGTGTCTTCAATCGCATGTTCTATATGTTGAAATATATCAGGAAAACATACAGAGTGTACTGATTACCTCTACTCCTAAATAGAATGTATGCTTCATTATTTACTAAAGTACTTAAAACAGTCTTAGAAAACCTAGAAAAATCAAGCCAATGTATAGTGCGACCATTTCATCCTCAAAATTCAGGTATACAGAGATAGTTTCTCAAAGCTGACAAGTTTCAAGTCATGAAGGTAAGTAAGGGGAATTCTTTTCCAGCTGCTGAAAAGCATATTCCCCAAAGGTTAAGACAAGCAGAGAGAGCTGTGCCTTCCCCGTTAGGATACTCAAAAGAACAAATTGGCAAGTGAAGAAACCCTACTCATTTACATTGCACTTCTAAAAAGTTCAGAGCACTTAATACATCATCAACTCCGTGCTCGGAGGCAAACCGAACTGCCCGTATTCCTGTTTTCAGCTGGGTCATGAGAGTAAATTGGGTACCATAGAATCTGCAATTAACTTATTCAAAGCACTAGCGTATCACTGAGCCCACCGCAATGGCAATTTGCTAAATGGTACTCTGGTGCCCAGAAAGAGGAAGCGCAGTTCCCAGTGTGCTAACTTAGTCCCAGGAAGTCATTTGCATACTGGAAGACTCCAGCTGATTAACGCCCATTTATCCCGCAATGTACTAGGCATGGCAGAGCGCACAGTCAATTCAAAGGCCTTAAAATCAAAGTTAAACAAATGCAGCACAGACAGAGAAGTGGAAAGCTAGATACTAGTGAGAGAGTGGGGAAAGCATGATTTAAAAATGTTTGTGATAAACCATGCACCTCCAGTATATTAGGTATGAGCTTGTCTGTAAGTGGAGTTTATATATGTAACATAATGTATTATGATATATAATGTGTGTATATATATATACACAATGATACATATTATAATATATATATATAATGATGTATATATACATATATATATATATATATAAATTTACCCTATGGTTGAGAATTTCAACTAGAAGTTTAACTAATGCACATAACTCAAACGATAAAAAAGATCAAGTTTTATAACATTAGTACTACTTGCTCCTGATAATTATAAGGCTTCAATAGGGCATTCAAAACTCAGAAATAATCACATGTAATGCACTGTTAGAACTTTTAAAGCAGATTAAATATAGCTTTATACTCTAAAACCAGATAAGGCAGCATTTACGAATTTATTTTCCTGTTCTATTTGTTTGTTTTCCATGTTTAAATTAAATATTACAGTATTTTTGTGTTTATTATTAATGGGAAACACACTGCAGAATATGTGAAGCTAAATTTGAAAAGTTTATGTTATTTTTTAGCCTATCATAAGGGTACAAGATGTGAGATAACCAGTTCTATTCTATGTGTGGCTTCTTAAAGAGTACCTGATGAATATTCAAGTCAAATATTATTTTCCATTTATCATGCTACATACAGTGCTCATAAAAACTGAGTAATACTGATTTTCAATAGGAACATCATTTAAAACATGTATTTTATGCTCAGTGGTTCAGAATTAGCTATAAGCTTAAAAATAATTGTATTTAAATTGTGTAGCTGTTATGGTAGAGGAACTATGCTGCGTGTATAGTTGTAATAGGAGTGTCATTTAACTGCCCAAGAATTTTCCCTACAAAGCTGGAAAAATTCACATTTACTTTTAAAAAGTTTCTCTTCTGAGCAATGTAAAACATTTCTTCTTGAAGAGAATTTATGTATGAACAACCCTGGAGAATGGCACCAATGCCAAAATGAGATCTGCAGTCATGCTTCATTTTTCCTTGTTAAACTGAGTAAAAGAAAATGAAGAATTTTCGTATCAGGGAAGAAGTTAGTAAATCTGTTATCCATCTGTGTGGATTTTTTTTTTATTCCAATTTATTGTGCAGTACCTCTGTCCCTGCTAAAGCAGTTGAATATTCAGGTGAGTTGTAAAATCTTAATTTAAAATAAATAAAACACTTCTCCTATAACTATATACTTAAATTGAGGGAAATAAGTAAACAGAAAAATTTAAGAGAAAGGAAGAAGATAAGTGAATTCTGGGTAAAGTCGGTGAAATACCCCCCCAAAAAAAGTTGAAAGAATTTGAGTGTAACTTTCTTCACATGAATCAAGTGTCAGGGCCAACCTTCAGAGGATTATATCCTTTCTTCTAAGATTGGCCAACAGATAAATTGATTCATAGCCTGTTGATACAGGGGCTGAAGCTGGGATATTTATTTAATATTTATTTATTTGTTTATTTTATTTATTTGTCTTTTTAGAGCCACGCCCACAGCATATGGAGATTCCCAGGCTAGGGGTCGAATCAGAGCTGTAGCTGCTGGCCTACACCACAACCACAACAACATGGGACCCAAGCCACGTCTGCAACCTACACCATGGGTCATGGCAATGCTGTATTCTTAACCCACTGAGCGAGGCCAGGGATCCAATCTGTGTCCTCATGGGTACCAGTTGGGTTTGTTAACCACTGAGCCATGACAGGAGCTCCATGAAGCTGGGATCTTTGAATTGCATAAGCCTGAGTCCTCAAGAAAGCATGTAATACTAAGACATATTCAAGATAATAATGTTCCCAAAATAATTGTATAAAACCCTCCATATTATCAAAACCATATTTAGGGCTAACAAAATCATGCCTGAGAATAAAATATACATGGCTGTTTCAATTTTATTAAATAGAAGGAAGCTATGTTTGCGGTATTTTCTAAGTTTACAGTCTACAAATAAAAACATTAGTAAGACACAGCTATGCAGGAATTTACCTTCTAGCAAAGTAAAAATTCAACTGCATACTTAAAAAAATCATTGCAGTTCAAGGGAGCGTTATTAGCCAATGTAAAGAGATTAAAAGAAAACAAGATAAAATGAAGGTAACCACACCTGAAATGGTGGGAAAAGCACGAGTTTGGAGTCAGAGAGATCTGTGCTAAAATCTTGGCTTTTCCAGTGGGGATGATAAATGATTGATAGGATGATGGGATAAACGTGTTACAATCAATTATTGTAGTATTAGAATAGAAAGAAAACTAAGGAAAAAAAATTAAAAGCTATAGGGTAGTCTGAAACCCACAGATTATCTGGATATGCAGGAAGGAAAAAGTCCCAACCTGAGTTCCCATCATGGCTTGGCAGGTGATGAACCTGACTAGTAGCTATGAGGATGTGGGCTCAATCCCTGGCCTTGATCACTGGGTTAAGGATCCAGTTGCCATGAACTGTGGTGTAGGTGGCAGATGCAGCTCATATCCCTTGTTGCTCTGGTTCTGCCACAGACCATTAGGTGCAGCTCTGATTCAACCCCTCGCCTGGGAACTTCCCTGTGCTACAGGTGCGGCCCTAAAAAAAAAAACAAAAAAAAAAAAACAAAAATCCCTACAGAAGGTGACAAGGAGTAAACCCATCACAACTTCCTGTGAACTTAAAGTAGATAAAAAGACTTGGTGGGTCAGAGCAGGACAGCTTAAGCCACAGTACGAGTATCAGTGTGGTAATGGCCGTTCTCCTTGTCCTCAAACCCACGGCACACGATGGGCTCAGAGGAAGGTTATGCATCCAATACTGCAACTCAACTGAGGCATCCTGGCCCAAAGGTCCAGCACTGTTCTGTAGCAGGCAGTAAACCAGTCAGCTCCCCTCCTTTGAGGAGCAAATGCACTCTCCTCACTTTAAGTAGTTGCTACAGAAACTTCTGGGTTTCTGGGAAGGATACCCCTAACCATCTGACACTCAAAGAGGAATGTCATTGACACTCAGGGCCCATGGAGGACCACCTCTCTCAATACCATGTGAGAATGATGTGGGTTATTTTTCATAGCAATATTTCGATATATGAAAGTAAACTAAAATCAGGTTTTAATATTTCCTGAAATATTGCTGTGAAGGAATTCAGACAAAAACATAATAATAGATAAAAGGAAAAAGCAGAGGGCAGTAGAGGAATAAGAATGAAGTAAGTAGTTAGATGGGAAAGAAGGGCATAGATTAAGGCTGGTTTCTCGACTTTGGAATGCTAACATTTTGGGACCAAAAATTCTTACTTGGGGGCCCACCCTGTACTTTGTAAGGTGTTTCACACTCAACTAAATTCCAGTAACTACCAGTCTTCAGTAATGACAACCAAAAATGTGTTCATACATGGCCAAATATCCCCATGGGCAGGGTCAGGCGGCAGGGAGTAAAACTGCACTTGGTAAAATACCACCGGATTTAGAGGAGGAGAAAAAATAAATACAAAATAGGAGATTATTTTACTTTTAGTTTTTGCAAATTTGATGTATTTCATGTGATTTCTTGGTTTGTGGATAAGCAGTAAAATTTACGGACAGTGTTTTTAAATATAAATGATTTTATTTTTTCCATCACAGCTGGTTTACAGTTTTCTGTCAATTTTTCAACTGTACAGCCTGATGACCCAGTTATGCATATGTATATAGATTTATCACAAGTGATTAGGCATAGTTCCTGGTGCTATACAGCAGGATCTCCTTGCATTTCCATCCCAAAAGCAATAGTCTACGTCTATTAACCCCAGACTCCCAGGCCATCCCACTCCTTCTCTCTCCCCGTTGGCAAACACAAGTCTGTTCGCCAAGTCCCTGAGTTTCTTTCCTGTGGAAAGATTCATTTGCGGCCTGTATTAGATTCCAGATATAAGTGATATCATATGGCATTTATCTGTCTCTTTCTGGCTTGCTTCACTCAGTATGAGGGTCCCTAGTTCCATCCATGTTGCTGCAAATGGCATTATTTTATTCCTTTTTATGGCTTAGTAGTATTCCATTGTGTATGTATACCACCTTTTCTTAATCCAATCATCTGTCAAAGGACATTTAGGTTGTTTCCATGTCTTGGCTATTGTGAATAGTGCTGCAATGAACATGCGGGTGCATATGTCTTTTTCAAGGAAAGATTTGTCTGAACATATGCCCAAGAATGGGATTGCTGGGTCATATGGTAGTTCTATGTATAGTTTTCTAAGGCACTTCCATACTGTTTTCCATAGTGGTTGTACCAATTTACATTCCCACCAACAGTGCAAGAGGGTTCCCTTTTCTCCACACCCTTTCCAGCATTTGTTATTTGTGGACTTATTAATGATGGCTGTTCTGACTGGTGTGACATGGTACCTCATAGTAGTTTTGATTTGCATTTCTCTAATAATCAGTGATGTTGAGCATTTTTTCATGTGCTTGTTGGCCATCTGTATATCTTCTTGGGAGAAATGTGTATTCAGGACTTTTGCCCATTTTTCAATTAGGTTGTTGGCTATTTTGCTATTGAGTTGTATGGGTTGTTTGCATATCTTAGAGATTAAGCTCTTGTCAGTTGCACTGTTTGAAACTACTGTCTCCCATTCCATTTGTTGTCTTTTTGTTTTTTGTTTTTTTTATGGCTTCCTTTGCTGGGCAAAACTTGTCCATTTGATTAGTTCCCATTGGTTTATTTTTGCTTTTATTTCTGTTACTTTGGGAAACTGACTTGAGAAAACATTTCTAAGGTTGATGTCAGAGAATGTTATGGCTATGTTCTCTTCCAGGAGTTTGATGGTGTCTTGTCTTAAGTTTAAGTCTTTAAGCCATTTTGAATTTATTTTTGTGCATGGTGTGAGAGTGTGTTCTAGCTTCATTGATTTGCATACAGCTGTCCAGGTTTCCCAGCAATACTTACTGAAAAGACTGTCTTTTTTCCATTTTATGTTCTTGCCTCCTTTGTCAAAGATTAATTGACCATAGGTGTCTGGGTTTGTTTCTGGATTCTCTGTTCTGTTCCATTGGTTTGTATATCTGTTTTGGTACCAGTACCACACTGTCTTGATTACTGTGGCTTTCTAATATTGCCTGAAGTCTGGGAGAGTTATGCCTCCTGCTTGGTTTTTGTTCCTCAGAATTGCATTGGTGATTCTGGGTCTTTTATTGTTCCATATAAATTTTTGGATTGTTTGTTCTAGTTCTGTGAAGAATGTCATGCGTAATCTGATAGGGACTGCATTGAATCTGTAGATCGCTTTAGGTAGTATGGCCATTTTTACAATATTAAATTTTCCGGCCCATGAGCATGGAATATCTTTCCATTTCTTTGTATCTTCTCTGAATTCCTTGATTAATGTTTTATAGTTCTTGGCATATGTATCTTTCACATCCTTGGTCAGGTTTACTCCCAGGTATTTGATTTTTTGGGATGCAGTTTTAAAAGGTATTGTATTTTTGTATTCCTTCTCTAATATCTCACCGTTAGTATACAGAAATGCAATTGATTTACGAAGGTTAATCTTATATCCTGCTACTTTGCTGAATTTGTTGATCAGTTCAAGTAAATTTTGGTTTGAGTCCTTGGGGTTTTCTATATATAGTATCATGTCATCTACATAGAGTGACAGTTTTACCTCTTCTCTTCCTATTTGGATGGCTTTTATTTCTTTTGTTTGTCTGATTGCTGTAGCTAGGACTTCCAATACTATGTTGAATAACAGTGGTGAGAGTGGGCATCCTTGTCTTGTTCCAGATTTTAGTGGGAAGGCTTTCAGCTTTTCTCCATTGACTATTATATTTGCTGTGGATTTGTTGTAAATGGCTTTTATTGCATTAAGGAATGTTCCCTCTATACCCACTTTGGTAAGAGTTTTGATCATGTGTGGATGTTTGACTCTGTCAAATGATTTTTCTGCATCTATTGAGATGACCATGTGGTTTTGACTTTTCTTCTGTTAATGTGGTGTATGACGTTGATTGATTTGCATACTTTGAACCATCCTTGTACATCTGTGATGAATCCCACCTGGTCGTGGTGTATGATCTTTTTGATATGCTGTTGGATTCGGTTGGATAAAATTTTGTTGAGAATTTTTGCATCTATGTTCATCAAAGATATTGGCTTATATTTCTCTTTTTTGTGGTACCTTTGTCTGGTTTTGGAATTAAGGTGATGTTGGCATCATGGAATGTCTTTGGGAATGTTCCTTCTTCTTCAACCTTTTGGAAAAGTTTAAGGAGGATGGGTATGAGTTCCTCTTTGTATGTTTGGTAGAATTCATCTGTGAGCCATCTGGTTCTCTTCTTTTATTTGTAGGGAGTGTTTTGATGACATACTCAATTACATTTCTAGTGATCGCTCTGTTCTGTTGATATATTTCTTCTTGATTCAGTTTTGGCAGGGTGTAAGTCTCTAGAAAGTTGTCCATTTCTTCTAGGTTGTCGAATTTCTTGGTACACAATTGTTCATAGTATTCTCTCATGTTTTTTTGTATTTCTGTAATATCCATTATGGCTTTTTCATTTCTTTTTTTTTAATTTTTATTTTTGGCTTTTTAGGGCCACACCTGTGGTATATGGAGCTTCCCAGGCCAGGGGTCTAATCAGAGCTGTTGCTGCCAGCATACGCCAGATCCACTGCAATGCCAGATCAGAGCCGCATCTGCAACCTATACCACAGCTCAAGGCAATGCCAGATCATTAACCTGCTGAGCAATGCCAGGGATTAAACCAAGAACCTCATGGTTCCTATTTGGATTCATTTCTGCTGCTCCATGATGGGAACTTCTCCTTTTTCATTTCCTAATTTGTTTATTTGGGCTTTTTTTTTTTTCTCCTCTTCTTGGTGAGTCTAGCCAGAGCTTTGTCAATTTTGTTCACCTTTTCAAAGAACCAGCTCTTGGTTTTATTGATTTTTTCTATTGTTTTTTGAATCCCTATTTTATTGATTTCCTCTCTGATCTTTATCATCTCCTTCCTTCTGCTGACTTTGTGTTTTGTTTGCTCTTCTTTTTCTAATTCATTTAGATGCTGAGTTAAGTTGTTGATTTGAGATTTTTCTTCTTTTTTGAAGAAGGCCTGTATTGCTATGAACTTCCCTCTGAGCACTGCTTTCACAGCATCCAATAGGTTTGAAATGGTTGTGTCTTCATTATCATTTGTCTCAAGGTATTTTTTGATTTCCTTCTTAATTTCCACATTGATCCATTCTTTTTTTAGTAGCATGTTGTTTAGTCTCCATGTAGTGTGTTTTTTCCCATTTCTTTTCCTGTGGTTGATTTCTACTTTCATACCATTGTGATCTGGGAAGATACTTGAAATAATTTCTGTACTCTTAAATTTGTTGAGGTTAGCTCTGTGCCCCAGTATGTGATCTATCCTTGAATATGTTCCATGTGCACTTGAGAAGAATGTGTATTCTGATTTTTTTAGATGTAATGTCCTGAAAATATCAATTAGGTCTAACTTTTCTATTGTGTCATTTAGGATTTCCGTTGCCTTACTGATTTTCTGCCTAGAGGATCTGTCCATTGATGTGAGTGGAGTGTTAAGGTCTCCTACTATTATTGTATTCCCATCTCTTTCTCCTTTTATGTCTGATAGTACTTGTCGTTGGTACTTGGGTGCTCCTATATTAGGGGCATATATATTGATAATTGTGATATGCTTTTCTTGAACTGATCCTTTAACTGTTAAATAGTGTTCTTTTTTGTCTTTCTTTATGGCCTTCAGTTTAAAGTCTATTTTGCCTGGCATGAGTATTGCAACTCCTGCTTTCCTTTCTTGTCTGCTGGCATGAAATATCTTTCCATAGCCTCACTTTCAATCTATATGGGTCCTTTGCCCTAAGGTGAGTCTCTTGTAGGCAGCAGATTGTAGGTTTTTGCTTTTTTATCCATTCTGCCACTCTTTGTCTTTTGATTGGAGTGTTCAATCCATTGACATTTGAGGTGATTATTGATAGATATGTATTTATTGCTATTTTAGACCTTGTTTTCCAGTTGATTCAATGTTTCTCTTCTCTTCTTTACTTTTTCTGGTTGGCTGGTTTCCATTTATTTTATACTTGGGTGCTTTGCTTTTCAGTTTTTGGGAATGTGATATTCTCTTTTGATTTGTGGTTGCCCTGTTTTTTAAGTATGTTAAGACTTTCTCATATTTGCTCACTTTAGCCTGATAGTCATATAGGCTCAAACACATCATTAAAAATGTTTTTTAAATTAAAAAAAGAGTCTATGTATTCTTATTTTCCCTCCCCTAATGTATGATTTTGTTCTCTTTTTTTAATTTTTTAAACATCTTCATGTCTAAATCTGTATGCTGGCTTATTTGAAATATTGCTTTCCATTTGTGGTTTCCTCCATTCTATATCTTACTTATTTTTAAATTTATAAGAGCCTTTCAGTATTTCTTTTAGAAAGGGTTTAGTATTTCTGTACTCTTTTAATTTTTGTTTGTTGGAGAAATTTGTTATTTCCCCTTCTATTTTAAATTATATTCTTGCTGGGTAGAGTGGTGTAGGTTGGAAATTTTTTCCTTTCAGTACTTTAAATATATCTCACCACTCCCTTCTGGCCTGTAGTGTTACTGTAGAGAAATCAGCTGATAGCCTTATGGGGGAAGCCCTTATAATTAACACTTTGCATTTCTCTTGCTGCCTTTACAATCCTCTCTTTATCTTTATTTTTCTCCATTTTTAATATGGCTTTGTGTGGGCTTGTTTGGGTTCGACTTGTTTGAGGCCCTCTGTGCTTCCTGTATCTTGATGTCAGATTCCTTTATGTTTGGAAAATTTCCAGACATAATTTCTTCAAATATATTTTTAGTCCCCTTTTCTCTTTCTTCTACCTCTGGAATTCCTATTTTGCATAGATTGCCCTGCTTTATATTATCCCATAGATCTCTTATATTGCTTTCATGTTTTTTCATTTGCTTTTCTGTCTGCTGTCCTGATGGGGTGATTTCCATTATTCTATATTCCACATCGCTAATTCATTTCTCTGTATTATTCAATCTGCTCTTTATTGCCTTTAGCACAGTTTACATCTCTGCAAATGAGTTTTTTAGGTTTTCTTGGCTCCTCCTTATATTTTCTAGCTCCTTTCTAAGGGAATCTGCATTGCTGTTTGTGTCTTCTCTTAATTCCTTGATATTCAGCCTTAATTCCTCGAGTATTTTCACTACCTCTCTTTTCAACTCAATTTCTGTCAGACTGTAGATGTCTGTTTCATTGTTGACTGCTTTAGATGACTTTTCCTGTTCCTTTAACTGGGAATGCTTTCTGGGCTTCCTCATCTTACTTATGCTTTTCTTTTTCTGTGAGTTTGGGGAAGCCAAACTGTAGTGTTGTAAGGCTCTTTCTAGGCAACAGCACCCCTTTGTATTTTTTGGTGGGATTACTGTTTATTTTTGTTATGGGAGTTTGACTATTTGGTGTCTCTTCAGTGTCAGCAGGCTGTTATCTCCCTGGTGCTCCACGTGTTTTCAGGGAGAAGGAAGCAGGGGTAGGGCCAGCAGTCAGTGCCTGGTCACTGGGCTCTCAATAGCAGAAGGACCTGCTGGAAGGTGGAACTGGCTACTCCTAGTTGCAGGGCCCTAGGAAGTGGTAATGAGCTCTAGGCAAATCTACCTTGTGTCCAGAGCATTTGGCAGTAGAAGCAGCAGGATGTGTGAGTTCCCAGGGGAGTGAGAGGCACAATGGCTAGTGTTCAATTGCAATGCCCTCCTCTGAGGTGACTGGAACTGCAGGTGGTACCTGTTCAGGGACTCCTAGAAGTAATGGACCATAATCAACTCTAGAGCCAGCAATATCTGTGATGGTTTGCCCCTCCACCTGTAGACCATGCATGAAGCAACCTGTCTCACTTAACCCACATAGGAGGTGCTATACAGTTTGTTCCTAGTTGCAGGGTCCTGGGAAGTGATGGAGATAAGGCATATGGGTACTGCCCAGAGCACTTAGCAGTGGGAGCAGCAGAGCCAGTGTGTTCCCAGCAGCAGGGCCGGTGTGTGCACCCACAAGTGGGTTCAGTCACAATGCCTTCCTCTGTGTTGCCCTTGAGGTGAATGAGGCTGCAAGTGGTACCTGATCATGGACTCCTAGAGGTGGCATGCCATTCCCACCTCTGCAGCCAGAGATAGCTGCAGTGGTTGCTTCTGCATCCCATAGACCATGCACGGAGCACCTCGTCCTGCTTATCCCCTACAGGATGTGCTGCATAAGTTGCTCTTAGTTACCAGTTCCTGGGTAGGGACAAGTGTCTGGGCACTGACCAGAATGTTTGGCAGTGGCAGCTGCAGGGCGGGTGTTCTCCTGGCAGAGCAAGAGAAAGAGCAGGTGGTGTTCCATTGTAATGTCATTCTTTGTGGTGCCCTCTGAGGTGGTTGGGGCTGCAAGTGATGTTTTGTTCAGGTGTCCCCTGTACAGCATCCCCTGTGGCCACACCCACCTCTGGAGTCAGTGATAACTGCAGTGGTTTGCTCCCACCACCTGCAGGTCACCAAGAAGCACCCTGTCCCACTTAAATCACACAGGAGGTGCTGCACTAGCTGCTCCTAGTTGTATGGACTAGGGAGGGACAGCAAACAAGTATCTGGGTGCTGCCCTAAGTGTGTGGCAGTGGCAGCTGTGGGGGATGGGGTGTGTTCCCAGGGGAGTGAGAGCAACAGTGTGTGGTATTTGGTAGGCACCGTGTTGCACTTAGCCCCCTGATACCGTTAGGCCACACTAGAGGTACCTGGCCACTGATAGCCTGCACAAGAAGGGCCCAATCTCCCATATAGGAGCAAGGGTCTTCTGGATGACTGCACAGGAGACCCCCAGTCCACTACGGGCAAGCAAGTGTCCTCTGGGTGGCAGGAAGTCTGCACCACAAGAAGTCTGGTCTGCTGGGGGCTAGCAAGCTGCTTCAGGTTGCAGGTGGGCTGTGTCCCAAAGACACCTGGACCATGGTGGTGTGTCAGGTGGCCTCAGACTGCAGGCGGTTTGTGCTTGAGCAGCCCTGCCCTCTGCAAGCTCACAGGCATGCATGCACACTCTGGTGCAAGAAGTTTCCTGTGGTGGTCTGCTCCTGCTCCTCTCATCCTCCCCAGCAATGGAGCCTTGCCTCTCCTGCAGGTCCAGACCTTTCCTGGGTTCCCTCTGTCCTGGCGTTCCATTCCCCAGCCCACAGAGTTTTGCTCCCCTACCTGAGGTGCACTGCTCTTTAGCCCCTTGGGCTATCCCCACACTATCAGCTCCAGTCCTCTCCTGGGGACTGACCACCGGAGCCTAAGTCTCAGCACCCAGCCCCCACCAGAGAATCTCAGGCTGTGGTGTTTGTGCCAGTGTTGAGATGATCTGTGAGACTCACTCTGCATTTCTGTTCTCAGACCTGCTGCTGCGCTTTCCTCGGGGACTTTGAGGTCCCTCCAGCTGGCTGATCTTTCCCTCAGTTAGGTGGCTTCCCAGGGTATGTATTCCTTTTCTCTTCATGGCTCTCTCCCTGGAGTGCTAGTGCCATACTGATTCCTTTTCTCTCTCTCTCTCCTTTTTTTTTTTTTCTTTTGTTCTACCCAGTTATGTCAAGAGTTCCTTGCCCTTTTTGGAGGTTTAAGTTCTTCCACCAGCATTCAGTTGATGTTCTGTGTGAGTCATTTTATATGTAGATGTGTTTTTTTTTTGATGTGTTTGTGGGAGAGGGTAAGAGCAACCTCTTACTCCTCTGCCATCTTGCCACAACTCTGGACTGGAGATTTTAAAACAAAATAATCAACCCTGACTTTATGCCAGGCACTATGTTAAATCCTTCAAATACATTATTTTACTTAATACTTAAAATACTACTACTGTGGGTATGTCTTAGTTTACTATTTTAACTCTCAGAAAATAAAACCTTTGTCATTTAAATAATTTGCACAAGATGCTGTGTCTCACTGATGCAGTTTACTAACCCTCTGAAAAACTAACCAGGTGATAACTGAGTTCTGCTGGATACAGAATTTGGACACCAAGACTACCCAGTGCCTCTCTGGTCCACCACATCTGCAGAAAACCTGAAATTATGAAATGCAAGACAGGAATCTCTCTCACCATTAGGAAAGTGTTTTTGCATTTTTTTTTTAAGAAACATGCCAATGGAAATGATGTCTCTATTTTTCTGAAGTGTTTATCATTATTAATGAAAAACATTTTACAGATGCCCCTACTTCATTCATTTTTATATTTTAAAAGTTTTATTGGGAATTCCTTGTGGCTCAGCAGTTAGTAAAGTTGACTCACATCCATGAGGATGTGGGTTCAATCCCTGGCATTGCTTAGTGGGTTAAGGATCCGGTTTTGCCATGAGCTGTGGTTTAGATCACAGATGTGGCTCAGACCCTGTGTTGCTGTGGTTGGGGCATAGGCCACTGGCTACAGCTCTGATTGGACCCCTAGCCTGGGAACCTCCATATGCCGGGGTGCAGCCCTAAGAAGAAAAAAGACAAGAACAAAAAGTTTTATTGACATATAGTTGATTTACAATGTTGTGATAATTTTTGCTGAACAAAGTGATTCAGTTATACATCTTTATGCATCCATTCTTTTTCAGGTTCTTTTCCCACGTAGATTATCACAACATATCCGGTAGGGTCCCCTACAGCAAGTCCCCATTGGCCAATCATTCCATATACCTGAGTGTGCAAATCCCAATCCCAAACTCCCAGTTCATCCCTCCCACCACCTGTCCCCTTTGGTAACCATAAGTTTATTTTCAAGGCCTGTGAGTCTGTTTCTGTTCTGCAAATAAGCCCATTTGTATTCTTTTTTTTTTTTAGAGTCCATGCATAAGTGATATCCTATGTTTGTCTTTCTCTGACTTCACTTAGCATGATAATCTCTAGGTCCATCCATGTTGAGGCAAATGGAATTATTTCATTTTTTATGAATGAGTAATATTCCTTTGTACCACATCTCAATCCACTCCTCTGTAAATGGACATTTAAGTTGTTTACATATCTTGGCTATTGTAAGTTGTGCTGCAATGAACACTGGGGTGCATATATCTTTTCGAATTATAGTTTTCTACAGATAGAGGCAAAGAGTGAGATTATTGGATCACATGGTATTTCTATTTTTAGTTGTTTGAAAAAAGAAAAAATATTTAAATTAACACAAAAGCTACAGATACATTTCTTTCTGTTGGTAATCCTTTGGAGCTCAATAAGGAAATGATAACATAGTTAGGACCAACCAAAGAAAACTACATGGAACTGTTTTTGCAATGTGTCTCTTTCAAAAGTGTCAATTTTCCCAAGTGTTCCCACACATCAGAAAAAAAAAGTCTCAATAAATATTCTTCAGAGGAATTTTCTAAAAATAACACATAACTAAAAAATCAAGCTCTCACCCAAAGTGATAAAACTGGATCTGCCTTTCAGGTGGAAGCACAATCCCTTGTAGAAACTGTGCAGTACATTTTGCAGGAAGCTAATGACTTGTAGAGAGACTCGCAGACTTGAGCTTTATTTCAGTAGTAAACCAGCTCAAATTTATTTCCTAGCCACCCTGATCAAAGCCAGGCTTATCCACAACGTACAAGCGAGACTGATATAAGAATGTTCATTACATGCTTGGACTCTGAGATCTGAGCAGAGAGATCTGAGAGAAGGCTGCTGGTCTTGGCAGATTCTAGCAGGCTACATTATAAATACAGCCTCAACCCAACAGTCTCAGGAAATTATTAACAAGAAATACCTGAAGACATACCCGAAATCATGCTTCTTCAAGGTCTAAACTCACTTATTTGTGGTAGCCTCTGTACAGGTAAATAATTTATTTCCTATAAATCTTACAAGAAAAACACATAACGGTATGTAATTTAAAATTTTGAAATACTAATCTAAATTGAATTCTAGTATAATGGCCCATATTACTTGGGACACTAAAAATAAAAATGTGTGACCATAAGGAATTGAATGCCCCAACTTCATTTATTTGTCAATACGCATTTATTGCCACATCAGATAAATATTTGTTTAAGCATTTAGATGTCCATGGGGCAATTTTCCAGATGCAAGTTTGAAAATAGTTTCAAAAAACTGATAAACTAGCAAGAGAGAGGCAAAAGAGACACAAGTAGTTTTAACACAATATATAAAGAGATGTGCATCATCAGATAAATGCAAGGCAGATATTCTGGAAGCATAAAGGGTGAAAGAGACATTCTTCTAGAGAACAAGGCGATCCCTGAAGTCTGAGCCTCAAGTGAGTCAGAGAGACTGGGAAGAGATGACGTCAGAAAGATAGCAGGGAGGGTCAGATCATCTTGCTTTGTAGGCACTTAGGAGGGCTTGGATTTTATTCTGAGTAAAAATGATAGCTTTGAGAGGGTTTGGAGCAAAGGAATGAAATCATTTGATTTATACGTTAACTGGATCAGTGGCAGCTGTGTTGAGAACAAACTAAAGGAAGAGAAAATGTAAGCAGGGTAGCCCAGTGCACTGATCCAGGAGGAAAATAAAACTGGCTCAAATGATAATGAAGATAATGATGAAGAGAAGGAAAAGTCAAGTTTAAAAAGAAATTCCATGTTGGCACTAAAGCTGGAAAATACTTTGAGGTGAGACTGAAAACTCTTGAGTGCAGCCTAAGGTATTTTATTCCAGAGTCATGTGAGAATCTCTGAGGATTATATAAATGTTTAACACTTTTTTATTGAAGTATAGTTGATTTACAATATTATATTACTCTCAGGTGTACAGCATATTGATTCAGAATATTTACAGATTATACTCCATTAAAAGTTGCTACAAGATAATTGTTATAACTTCTTGTGCTGTATTATATATACTTTTTACTTATCTATTTTATCTGTACTAGTTTGTATCCCTTGATTCTATCTCCTTAATTTACCCCCTCTTCTTCCTTGTCTCCATTGGTAACCACTAGTTTGTTTTCCTATATGTGTGAGGTTTTTTTGTTTTGTTTTGCATATATATTCAGTTGTATTATTTTTAGATTCCACATATAAGTAATACCATAGTGTCTTCCTCCATCTGACATATTTCTCTAAACACAATATTCTCGAGGTCCATTTATGTTGCTGCAAATGATAGAATTCCATTCTTCTCATGGCTAAGTAATATTCCACTGTATATACACATCACATCTTCTATATCCAACCAAGTTGATGGACACTTGGTTTGCTTCCTCATCTTTGCTATTGTAAATAACGCTGCTGCTATGAACATCTGGGTTCATTTATCATTTTTGTATTAGTACTTTCTTTTTTTTCAGATATATACTCAGGAGTAGAATTGCAGGATCATGTGGTAGCTCTATTATTAGTCTGGATGGGAACTTCCATACTGTTTTCTGCCCCAATTTACATTCTCACCCACAATGTGCAGGATTCCTTTTCTTTCACACCCCCTCCAACATTTTTTATTTGTAGACTTTTTGATGATAGCTATTTGACAGGTGAGAGGTGATATCTCATTGTTGTTTTGATTTGTATTTCTCTTAACAATGAACGATGTTGAGCATTTCTTCATGTGCCTGAGAGCCATCTGCATCTGTTCTTTGGAAAAATGTCAATTGATGTCTGTTGATCGTTTTATGATTGAATTTGTTTGTGGGTTTTTTGGATATGAGTCATAAGAGCTGTGTGTGTGTGTGTGTGTGTGTGTGTGTGTGTGAGAGAGAGTGTGTGTGTGTGTGTTGCATTTTAGGGCCACACCCACGGCATTTGGAAGTTCCCAGGCTGGGGGTAGAATTGGAGCTACAGTTCCTGGCCTACACCACAGCCACAGCAATGAGGGATCTGAGCCAATCTGTGACTTATACCACAGCTCGTGGCAACAGCAAATCCCCTACCCACTAAGTGAAGCTAAGGCTCAAACATACATCCTCGTGGATAGTAGTCAGATTTGTTTCTGCTAAGCCACAATGGGAACTCCCCTGTCTATATATTTTTAACAATTTAAAAGATAAATTTTAGGAAAAATTTCATGAAAAGTATTGATAGATGTTAGAAATCTACAGTGATAAATAGAATAAACATAGAACTAAACTAAAAACTAAGTGTATAAATCTATAATGGATCATTTGAAATATAGTCAAATTTATATTTTTCTAGAAGATCTAATCAAGAAAAAGAAAATAGCACAAAAACTATATACACTAAAGTGATAAATGTTATATGCATACTAATATAAAAGACTAAAAGTTATTAAACACTATTTTTCACAACTGCACGCTAATAAATATGAACATCTTAATGACATGTAGAGCAGTAATTAAAGCATATACAGAAGGATAGATTATACTCAGAATAGTGCTTCAGAGGTTGATTTCCTGTGTAGGACAAATTTTAGAGAGTGAGATGGGATGGCTAAATTGATGGGCACTTCAAAAACCTACCTAACGTTATGATCTCTTGAAAATGATTGCTGCCATGGAGATCAATAAATACTAAAAATAAAAATGAGATGTAGGAAGTTCTAGCAGGATTTGGTGACTGTTTATCCTGTTCATAGAAAAGCAGATTCCTAATTTCCAGCCCTCGTGAAAGCCGTTAATAGAATGGCAGAAGTGAAGGGAATAACATGAAGGGAAAGAAAATAAGATTTGTTTTCAATATGTTGAAGAAAACATAACAGGCAAGTAGAATGGGTAATACTAAAGGGAGAAGATGAATTTAAGGAAGCTGTCCATCCCTGATAGATCTTAGGTTGAGACTGAGATTGTTTCATTGGGCACAAAGGTAAATTAAAAAAGACACAGGGCAGATATCCCATTGTGGTTCAGTGAAAATGAACCCAACTGGTATCCATGAGGATGTGGGTTTGATCCCTGGCCTCACCCAGTGGATTAAGGATCTGGTGTTGTCATGAGCTGTGGTATAGGTCTCAAACGTGGCTCAGATCCTGCGTTGCTGTGGCTGTGGCATAGGCCAGGAGCTGTAGCTCCGATTTGATCCCTAGTCTGGGAACTTCCATATGCCGTGGGTGCAGCCCTAAAAAAAGGGGTAAAAAAATAAAATGAGAGAGAAACAGGACAATAAGGATGGACTATCACAAGTGTTCAATGTGGCAAACATCAAGGCCATTGCCCATACAAACATATGTATTTATGAAGGAAAAAAGGGTATATTAGTTTCATGAAAACACCAGATAGCTCATAGCTTGTCTACTCTAGAATCATATGAGATGGTCTGGCATAAAATGTAGGACTGATGTAAAATGCAGAATGTTTCCTCAGTATTGCCTGTTCTTAGTCTAAGTCTTCTGGAATCCAGGGCACCACTGCATATTTTGTGGGATTATAGTTGAAATATTACCCTTAGAAAGTGCAATGCAGAACATCCTAAGGCTAAAATAATGATTTTATTTTATAATATGCAAAGGTTCTACCCACCTCTATTTATTTCTAATTTGTTGAATAGCATTCATTATTCTCACCATTAACAATTGTCAGGTTTGAAATTGATAGAGCACATGTAACATTTCTATGCTCATTCCAACCCACCTTATTAATCAGTGATTCCATGAATTGCATATGTATGTATAGTATGTAGTATTATTTAAAAATCTCCTTGAATAAAGATATTCATGTCTTTCTAAAATTAGGTGAATGAATGGTAATATATAATGATGAAGAAAGTCATCAGGGATATAGAGGATTAAACTTTACCCTTGGTTTAATTTTAATTGATTTTTTCCTCTTTGACTGATTTCCAACTCAAATAAAAACTTTAAAATGTTTTTCTTAAGAAATAGAAAGTTACCTCCTAGAATGTCATGTGTATAAGCCACACTAGCTCTGTAAGAAAAAGATAGCATGAGATTTTCTTGAATATATATAAATGCTATTTCTAGTAATGATTAAATTATCATTTGCTTTTCGTGGTATGAAAAATTGCTTTTGTTCTTTGTGGAGTGCTCAGTGTCATTCTCCTTTTGTCAAAAGTAAATTAAATAGCTCAAAGGGGTTTTGTGCAGAAATGTTTGCTTCTTTATTATGTTCTAGAAGGTTGGAAATACAGATATCGCCTTTCTTTGGAGAAGGCGGTATAATAACTCTGACAAGAATATAAGCAGACTTGTTAGCAAGACTAAATGAAAATAATGTGGCTAAAGTTCTCGCTTGGGAATAACTGGCACAAATGTGATCCATTATGACCACGTGTTTTAAGATTATATTCAGATTACTTCAATTCAAAAAGGGTATTTGATACAAATTTACAATTTTAAAATTGACTCTCTTCCACTTGTCTTCTTCAGTATTTATAACTTGACTAGTAAACCAGCTTTCTCTCACTTCTTAAACCCTATTTAATGATTTTTCAAAGGTTTAGCAAAGGGTAGATTTATTTTAATTCAGTAAGACTCTAATGTCTTTTACCATTACAACTAAAAAGACCGATAACAAATCAACTTTGAAACAAATCCACTCTCATTGCTTTATTTTTTGAATAAGCGTAGGATATTGCATGATTCTATAAACTGTAATAATAAGAAAAACTTTGAAGAAGTCTGGCACATAAGATTTTGAGCATATAAATTCTATTATTTCACTTATTAAATCTTTTATTTTCACTTTTATTTTCAGATACAGACCCCAGCTACTAGATTGGTACTCAGTAGCATTGATTCATTGAGTCAGGACCCTTTAAAATATAATTTACTATTTGTTCTCATTGAGAAATGGTCAGATATGCTTAATGTTTAATATTCATTCATTCACAATACAAATCAAAAATTTCTCATGTTATCTTCAAGACAAATTTGATTTTATTCTTTTATTCTTATTGGAACCTATCAATATCAAACACCATTTTGTGAGGTAATTATGAATGTCTCATGACTTATTTTTCCACTTCACAGAGTCTTTATGCCTTATATTTTATAAGGGAGGAGCCAGGAGAAGAAGAAAAATGTATACTGAAGAATGCAATTCATTAAACTTTAATTAAGACCTGGCTTCACAATGCCATTGTCAGCTGTTCAAGTCACTTGAAGAACTCCTGAATTCAATTCTCACAGTAGACACGGTTAACTGGAACCTAAGGACGATAAAAGATCACACAGTATTTACAAGCAGGTGCAAAATTTTTTAAACGGAAAAGAAAATATTGAATCTCCTGAAGGCAGTAAATTTTATGTCTTTTATCCACTTCTGGTCCTTTGTAAGAGGTGATTAAGATTTTCTGCAATCTCTTCTAAAGAGCAAAACTTTGTTTTGTTTTGTTTTTCAGAGACTTTCACGTATTTTCAATACTTAATAGAAGTACCTAAAATATAATAAATATTAGTTGAAAAATCCTTTCTGTGAAGCAAGATTTGGATATTTTGAATATAGAAATCCTCTCATTGAGCACCGATTGATTGCATGTGTGTGTGTGTGTGTGTGTGTGTGTGTGTGTGTGTAACTAAGGAGATTAGGATAGAAAAAAATGATAGAAGGAAACCTGACTATGTACCTAAGGAATTCCCAGTACTCTAAGAAGAGAAAGGTAATTATTACAAGTTTAATTTTTAAGGCAAAATTTTCTTCTTTTAAAATTGTAAGCCATTGCAATTGGGGTGGATAAGCAGTGAGATCATGCTGTACAGCACAACGAACTAAACCCAATCACTTGTGATGGAATGTGATGGAGGAAACTGAGAAAAAGAATGTATGTGTGTGTGTGTGTATATATATATATATATATATATATATGTGTGTGTGTGTGTGTGTGTGTGTGTATATATATATATGTGTGTATATATATATATATATATATATATATATATATATATATATGTAACTGGGTCACTCGGCAGTACAGCAGAAATTGACAGAACATTGTAAATCAACTCTAACAAAAAAAAGAAAAAAATTAAATCAACAGTGCCCAAATTTTCAGGTATGGTGCTCCAAGTAACATAGACGGTGAGCAGTAATAAAACCCATCTCTTTTTGACTACAGAGCTCTCATCATGGCGATGCAGTAACAGCTTTCTTGAGTGATAGTTAAGAATAGCATAGATATATCTTAAACCTCCCAACTCTTTAAATACAGAAGTTTTAAAAATCAGTGTTTTGTTTAACTCGACTATTTTTTAATAGAAATTTTCTGAAATTCATACTCAATAAAATAAATGCTTAAGAAAGTATAATTTGATGCCTTACTGTTTCAATAAGGCCAGAGAAGTGATAAAATATTCTGTTAGAGGAATTTATTTGATTTTTTTTTCCTGTTCAGTTATACTGTCCTTTAACTAACAGCAAACTTATAAAAGCTCTACTGTCAGGAATACATAACTTATAAGGGCAAAAATGACATTTTCCCAGGAGAAAATCACATTTGAGCATCAGCATTTGGAAGCTGAAATCTTCAGGCAATTTTAATTTCAGTCTTAGTTGGGGATGACAGTGATTCTCTCCAATTACATTCTGATTCTAGAACTTTTATTTTTTGGAGCTTCCAAGATTTGTATGCCCATTCTTATTTGAATCATAGTAGTAGTGCTGTTGTAGATTTAAATCTGTGAGTAAGTTCTACTGTTCTTGCTTTGATATATCCCACCCAACTGAGCTATGTTATTGGTTCCTTATAAATCACAGTAGGAAGAATAGAAGTGAAAAATTCTGAATAAATGAAGTTAATTTTTCTTGTCTGTGCTCTATTGGACAGAAAAGAATCTGAAACTTTTGATCAGCTACAAGCTCTCTATGGGCATACTCAATGTGTTGGGGAAGAAATATTTCTAGGAATATATTTACGATAGAGTTCTATCTTTTAAATTAAATGTTTATGATTCACTGTATCCATGGATTCAAATAGGATTCACAGGCAAAGTACTTATTCTTCCAGATTAATTAGTCACCACTGTTGCCTTTAAGACATCCTTGAGGAGTTCCCGTTGTGGTTCAGTGGTTAACGAATCCGACTAGGAACCATGAGGTCATGGGTTCAATCCCTGGCCTTGTTCAGTGGGTTAAGGATCCGGCGTTGCCATGAGCTGTGGTGTAGGTCGCAGACGCGGCTCGGATCCCACGTTGCTGTGGCTGCGATGTAGGCCAGTGGCTACAGCTCTGATTAGACCCCTAGCCTGGGAACCTCCACATGCCCTGTGGGTGCAGCCCTAAAATGACAAAAAAAGGCAAAAAAAATTAAAAACAAAAGACATCCTTGAAGGAAAATTAAATAATAGCCTTAAGAAGTAGGTAATGAATATTGCCTTATGTTCAAAACAATTATCCAAAGAAATTTGTTTTGGCTATCCAATACTGAATTGTTAACTCTTATCTTCTATACATACCTGTCCTCTATTATTTCCCTTCTTGGATTTTCCTTTAGATTGAGAAACCTCCCTACCCCCTACTGCTTGCTATTGCTTGCATACAACTTTGTCTCTTAATCCATTTGTGGTTCATCTTACCCTTTGAAGATACCTTTGTTTGACTAGTGTTGAGAGCAATCTTTAAAAATTTCCCAGTTAATAAAAAATAATAGTTAATGTTTTAAAATACTTAAATGTTCCAAATTTCTTATAGAAATAATCTTACATCCTCATTTGGCAACTCTTAGGAATAGATAACTGTACTCTCATGTAACAAGTGAGGAAACTGAAGCAAGACAGAGTATTAGGAAATGTCCATTACGAACTCCATTTGTAATCAAAGTTTTTCCCAGGTTTCCATTTCTGTTAGATTTCACTGAAGATTTCCCATATTTTCCTTTTCTGGTACTAAAGTTGACAATAGATGATCATCATCAGAGTTACATGGCATTCTTCCGGGATGGGTTTTAGGAGTCACTTTGAAGAATTATTAGAAATAATTATCTAGCTAGTTGGTTCTGACACCCCACAAGCATACCGCTCTTTAGTTATAATCACTGCTTTAGTAAATCCTATCCTTACATGTTGTGTAAACTTACCTTTCAAGCTTCAACTATCATTTGGATGCTACTAACAAATCAACATCTTTCACATCACATGTGGCTGTTTATATGACACCTCCCCTTGAATATATACATTCATCTGAAAATGTCCAAAACTGAGCTTAGTATCTTCTTTCTCAAACTGTCCCCTGTAGCCCTTGGTCAGTAGGATCACTCCCTAGTTACTCATTGCATTATTCAGGATTCTCCAGAGGAAAAGAACCCATTGGCTAGATATAGGTATAGATGATATAGATATGAAGACATTTATTACTGAATTTGACTCACATGATATGGAAACGAAGTCCCACAGTCTGTCATCAGCAAACTGGAGAACCAGGAAAGCTGACAGTGTAAGTCTTAGGCAGATTTCAAGGGCCCAATAACCAAGAGCACCAGTGTTTGAAATTAGAGAGTATGGATGTCTCAGCTCTACCAGAGAAGAAATTTGCCTTTCCTCCATGTTTTTCTTTTCTATTCATATGAAACCCAATCTGGATGGATGAAGACTGGATAAAGCCCACCTGTATTGGTAAGGGTGTCTTCTTTGCTCAGACAAATGCTCATTTCATCCAGAAAAACCTTCACAGTCACATCTAAAAATATTGTTTCACCATCTTTCTGGATATCCATCCCTTAGCCAGTCAAGATGGCAGAAAATTAACCATAATACTTACCTTAGGATTACCTGGAAACCTCTTCCTTACTGTTTTTTACCACTATTTTCCTTATCATAATATCCTTCAATTTTACAATTAAAATTTTCTCCCACCTTTTTTTATCCTTTTTGTCAAGGTCTCTGGTAAAATGACTACAATCTACTTCCCAGATGACTCTAGGACCTTCTTAAACTGCCACTCCTCTCTGTAATCTCTCCAATATGATCCTTTACCCTCCACGACAGCATGCATTGTTTTAATAATGACCCCAGTCTCTTATTCTGATTTAAGTTTGCTTCATGACCCTCCATGGAACTTTAGGTTCTAGCCATGCTTGCTTTATTCTGATTGGGCTCTTGCTCTGTTTAATTAAAACATATCTTACTCATCCTTCATGAAGCAGGTGCTTTGTCAAGCAGGTGCTTCATCATTTCCATGCTTCATCGTGTAAAGTTAAGTGGTTCCACTCTCCTGAGCTGTGGTAGCACAGTAGGTTGTACATTTATCTTTTAGAAATCTAAGCGACACCAAATTGTCTTTCTACAAGACTATCATCCTTGAGAAACTAAAAACTCTTCCAAAATAAACCCTGTCCCTCATTCATATGTGAATCACTGATTATGATTACCAGGATTTAGTAAGTGCAAGATGTGGAGGACAGTTTATCTTCTTAGCCATTTGTGCTTGAATTTCCTTCAAGTGGGAGACCTACGTTGTTGCAAAGAAGCTTTGAGAAGTCCACTGGGGAAGGAAGCTGGCCTGAGGCTGAGCCTCTGTTGTATTTCACAGGAAGGGATTTTGCATACTAAAGAAGACTGGTCAGAGTTAGAATAAAATCCCCAGCATTGTGGCAATAGAAGCTTTGGGCAGAATAGAAACGTCTACCGGGGATTAATTAAGTGGTTCTCTCTGTTATGGGCACCGATCTGTACCCCCGAAGATATTGTCAATGAGCTCTACAGGCATACTCACTAGAGTGGATATTTTATGGGGAATATGAAATCCCTGCTTCACTAAGTGTTTGAAGTCAAGGTAAGAACACTGAACTTTTAAAAAAAATATTCCTATCTGTAATGAGTATAGAAAAGAGAATCAAACTAAATGAAATATTGATTACATATATTTGTAATATATATGCAATATATATGTGTTATAGATAAATATACATATAGAAAATTAAAAGTCTAGAATGTGTATATATAACACATTTGGAAAGAAAAACCAAAGGGCATAAATTTTGATGGTTTTTCACCAATATTTGTGTGTAGGATTCCTATCCCTAGGTAAAATTTCATTAGAGCAGGAGCAAACCATTCAGTATGTCAGAATCACTGGTAGCCCAAAAGCTAAAAAAGTAGGCTAAGAAGGAGAATACAATTGAAAAGTAGCAGTGGAAGCAAAGTCATAGTTTTCCAATTTGACACACATACATACAAATAAACTCATAGCATTGGTATTAGCTACCATTTATTTGTCCCTTAGTCTGCTAAATTCACTACACTAAATATTGTACATACATTATCTCCTTAACCTTTACAAAACTCAGAGGATGGTATCATTCCTATTTTACAGATAACTGAGGTTGAAAGAAGCAAAAGTGTCATCTAAGACCGTATAATAAGTAACTGTGTAAGCATTCTAAGAACAATTCCTTCTAAATAAGGTTTACCTGATTCTGATATTCATCCTTTTAATCCTCACAATAAATCCTTTTCAATTGATTGTGATTATATATGTTCCACCCAACTTCATCTTTGGAATGACATGCAGTAGAGTGCAACAAGAATTATCTACAAGTGAAAAAATTCAGATAGGTGATTTTTCTAATTAAGAGCAAATATGTATTTTTTTCTGCAAAAAAGTTAATGGAATAGTATTCCTTGCTTCAGCTCCGGGAATATATATTATTGGATATATTTTGATATATCCCAAAACATTTCATTAGAATGTTCTTATGTATTTCAATTTTTTTAGTAAATTTTGCCCTTCATTTTATCCTTCCCCCACCCCCAGGCTCTCAGTAAGTCAAGATTAATAAAAACCTAGAGGGATGAATTTGAGGGTCCTGGTCTTTTAGTAACCTCCATTTTTCAAATTATAGTACCAAATCCTATGAAGTCAAGAGAAGCACTTTATTTGAAATTCTCAATAATTATTCCAGCTAAATGTTGTCACAACAGTAGCTACTCTGTATTTAACATTCAATTTAAATACGATTTACTGAATAGAGGCTGAAAAATACTGGACACTATGTTTAACCTGTTTGTAAAAGTATAGATGAGATCGATTGAAAGTATCTGACACCTGACAAAAAGTTGATTAAAGAGAGATTGTAAAACTTCCCTAAAATAGAAAGCTCCCTGAGAGTATTTTTATACAATATATACCAGTGGGCAGAGCATCTCCCATGTAAAACCCAGTTCTGTCAAGCTCAACCATCACTCCCTTCTTAGAGGAGTAAAGAGAATTTTTGGGCTCCAGATTCAGTTGTGCCCACTTTTTGCAATCACTGGTTAGGGAAACTCCACTTACACAAATGTGGTTCTTCACAACCAGTGCTATTAAGTCATAATGTAAATTATAACTGCCACGGAGATTGCTTCACACTTTGATTACAGGCTGCACGAGGAGAAAGGCCATCATACAGGTGCTAAATGATCATTTTAATGGACTCTCCCTAAAACATGTGGCATAATAGAGCAGACATGACCCGGAATATCTTAGATTTTCTTCTGCATTTTTTGAAGTATTTTAAAAATAATGATAGGAATGTGTTTTTAAAGTTTATTTTTTATTTCCTTCACGAAAAAAATAATCCTTTTACCAGACATTTTCATTACCATAGACTTTAGAGTAATTATATCAAAAGCAACAATTATGACTATAATTATAAAAATGGACACGTATAATGCATCAGGTTAGAAACAGGGTGAGGGAGACAAAAAGCCAGTGGCCAGATAATCATTTTCTGCAAAGGTAATTAACCAATAATGTTAAAAAATACTTCAAATATGCAAAATTATTTTAATAGACCTAAGGAAAAATAAAATATTTACATATTTCAGACTTTCCATCATTTTATCTCAATAATAGGTCTTTATATTTATATTCTTAGATAGATGAAGATCACATTTCGTTTTAACAAGGGCAGTTTTCACTTTGCTCAAATAAAAATACAAGATTTTCTTCTTTTTTGTGATTTCATTAGAAATGATGATTCTAGGAGTTCCCGAAGTGGCTCAGTGGTTAAGGAATCCGACTAGGAACCACGAGGTTGCGGGTTCGATCCCTGGCCTTGCTCAGTGGGTTAAGGATCCGGCATTACCATGAGCTGTGGTGTAGGTTGCAGACGTGGCTCGGATCCCGCGTTGCTGTGGCTGTGGCAAAGGCCGGCAGCTACAGCTCCTGTTAGACCCCTAGCCTGGGAACCTCCATATGCCGCGGGTGCGGCCCAAATAAGGCAAAAAGACAAAAAAAAAAAAAAAAGTGATGCTTCTATAAATTCACAAAATTTCAGAGTTCAGTGAGACAATGAACATCATTCTACCAAGCTGATTTGCTACAGGGTGGGTACAGGCTGTATATTACTCATCATTATCTGGTGATTGAAACCTGCTTACTGCCTGGCTCTTAGATATTTGAAAAATTGCAGTTTGGGGGTTAGTAGACGCAAACTATTATATTTAGAATGAATAAGCAATTAGGTCTTACTGTATAGCACAGAGAACTATATTCAGCCTCTTGGGGTAGAAAATGATGAAAGATAATATAAGAAAGAGAAAGTGTATATGTGTCTGTGTGTGTGTGTGTGTGTGTGTGTGTGTATGACTGGGTCACTTTGCTGTACAGCAGAAACTGGTACAACATTGTAAATCAACTACACTTTAATAAAAATAAAATGTAAATAAAAAATTGCAGTTTTATTGAATTTGTAAATGAGGAAATTAGAACCTAAAGAAAGGAGCTGTTTACCCAAGACTTTGTAACCTGTGAGGGCAAGAGCCAGAATCAGGTCCTAGATTTTGTAATATTAATTTATTGTGATTTTCTCCTACAAGTTCAAAGATTCAGATACATCTTAATATGGTGAAGCTGCAATATTTTATTTTTATCACAAAGAGAGTATTTATGGCTTTTAAAATGTAAATGAGTACCAAACAGAAATTTATTTTAGATGGATTCTGAAACGACCCATGGTGAGACCGACAGTGTCTACAAGTTCTCTACACTGGGCCATATAAAGTGCAATTTATGTTGCAGGCAAGTTTGAATTAAAAGATAAACCAGCACTCTATAGTTCTTTGTGCACTTGCCAAGTGAAAATCCTGAAAGCACAGAACTAACTGGCTATTGGTACTTTCAGGAACTGATAGGTTGATAACCAGAGGAAACTGAATTATCTCTTTGCAGAATGCTAACTAATTTAATTGAAATCTTAATTAAAAGAACATCAAAGTACATCTTTCCTTCTAATAGAAAGCACCTGCAACATATGAAAATGATTTGTTTGGATTGCCAGATCTTCAATGCTATAGAAGCAATTGACTGCACCCCTTTGCCCATTAAAGATATTTCCTGATGAACAAATAGGAGAGAATTGAAAGATGATTCATTCCTGAAAAATGATGAAAAAATGACTCATTCTTTGAAAAAGAAAATCGCTTGTGGTATCTAATATAGCAATATAAAAATCATTAACCATCTTCCCTGGGATCTGCGGAGATTGGACACAATAATTCGGATTGCAGTTTTAATATTTTGTGGGTTTTTTTCCTTTAGGATACTTAGTAAGAGATCATTTGGGGAAAATTATCTGAATGACATATGTTGATTATATTTTATCTTGAAATGAATATCATAAATTGCACTCTTCAATTGCTAAAAGTATGTGAATATTCCTCAGTGTGCTAACTTCTTAAAGGCAGCCTCATACACCTGCCAAAATAAAACAATATGCATGGTCTTGTTCAATTATAAAAAAAAAAAAAGGCTTCTGGAATTTTTCCAAACATCTAAATCAAGCCACTGAAGCAGAAGTATAGCTCTTAGAAAAAAAAATATAATACTTATTTAGACATAATAGAGATGAGAATATGGTGCATATTAAGGACAATAATCTTACATTCTTATATTTACAAAAGGAGAGAAAAATATATATATTTAAGTAGGTTAGACATTCTAGTGCTGATTACAGGTGAAGCACTTTCTTCATTTAGGTTAATAAAATTATTTTTAGTTCTCCATTTTGTTAAAATTTTAGTCTAAGATATTAAAAATTAAAACAAAATGAAAGATATTCTAAAATGAGTCAGGCACATATTATTGTTCTCAACATAAATTACCAACATGACACAACATGAAAAAAAGCCAGAATCTCAAATATAGTTTAAAATCTTTTAAAATAATGATTATAGGTCATCCAGAAACCCAGTGAGCTCCCAAGTGGTAATCTTGCATGGTACCAAGAACATAGAGAAACGCTGTGATAAAGACAGACACAGAGAAAGAACAACAGATGAGGCAAGGTAGGTGAATCAAAAAAGAGCAAAATACTTGAATAGGCATTTTTCAACAGATAATATACAATGGCCAATAAGCACATAAAAAGATCTTAAGCATCACTCATCATTAGGGAAATGCAAATCAAAAGCAACAACCATGAGATACCATCTTGTACCCATTAGGAAGGCTATTATCAAAAATCAAAAATAACAAAAGCAAGGGGAAAAAAACAGATGGGAAGAGGCAAGGAAGGCTCTCCATCTCCCTCTCCCTCTAGAGCCTTCAGAGAGGGCAGGACCCTGCTGACACCTTGATTTCAGGCTTTTTGCCTTCAGAACTGTGAGACAATAAATTTCTGCTGATATGAGAAAAAAAAAGCAAAGGAAAATTGAATAATAAAGCTATTTATGTAAAGAATTCTAAACACAACAATAGCACTTCACCTTATATATTTAAATATATCAAATGAGGACATAATTTTCCTGAAGTGTTTAGACTATTAATTCAATTGTGAAACGATATGTAGTGGTGATATGAATAATGGTTTAATAAAATAAAGTAACTACAAAGTCTATCATTGTATGATTTCAATAAGTTTTATTTAAGCGGGGTGACATGAATTAGAATGTGTTTTTATCAACTCTGGTCTTTGTTTTCCTCATTAATTTTTTCTACAGTAGATTTTATTACATGAGCTAATTATTTTTTCAGTTTATACTGGGTAAGATTAGATGTACTTTCCATTACCCAAAGTCAAAGTTACCAGAGTCCTCTTCAAATTCTAATAACTCTCCTGTACATCTTCTAGTGCATACTAACTAATCCATCACTGAATTTAATGTCTAAGAGAACTGCTGTGTAGAACTTTAAGATTGTGTTGCCTCCTTGATTCTGCTAAGTTTTTCATTATCTGAACAGTTTTTCTTTAAATGCAATGACTTCACCAATACCTCAATTCCAGCTGTATTGCTATAAGTGACGTTCTAAGAAGACTCTAAGAGTCTGTACATTTATGAATTGCCATTTTCTTTCCCTACTTCTTCCTCAAGTTCTTTGTTTAAATATCTCCTACTCGTCCTTCATAATAATGCCCAGTCATCAAGCCTTCTCTAATTACCCAAGTGGAGATGAGTGCAGTGCCTCTGTGATTTCATAGCACACTAACCATTCTTGCTCCACAAAGAGTTATCTATCCTAGAGAGAATAAATGAACACAGTGTAATGTAGCCTGTGGATGCATAACTTATTATAACTCAGAGATTCTTTCTAGGTTCTGCTTCATGTCCTTAATTTCTAACCTGGTTTTACTATCTTATAAAGACTTTCTGATTGACCCTACAGAATATCCACCTGGCACAATCCCAGCTTCACCTCAGGAAGTTTCTCAGACTCAAGGCTCTTGGCCTGTGCCATTCAAGAACCTGCACCGCCCTGCTGGGATATAGTGATCCAACAGAGCTTTCTTCAGCTATGGAAACATTCAAGTCTGCACTGTCCACTACAGCAGCCACTAGTTCTCTGTGAGTACTGAGCACTAGAAATGTGATTATCATGATCACAAAACTGGATTTTTATTTCTTTAAATAATGCAAATTTAAATAGACACATGTGGCTAGTAGCCACTGTACAGGATAGTGTAAGTCTAGAATTGTGGAACTATGCCCAGGTACTTCTCTTAGAATTTAATTAGTGGATGCCTTTATTTCCTGAAAAATGGAATCTCAAGATATGAGAATAGAAATTAACTCTACCAATAGAATATTAGAAGGCATAAAAGAAAAGAACACCCCTGCTTATTTTCTTATCTTTATGATAATAAGATCGGGCTCTAACTACTACTTGAGTCCTATTCCACTTTAAACTTGAAAGATGCATCTGTTCTTCCACTCATTAATCCACCCATTCCCTCCCTGATCATTTATCCATTTGCTGTGTATTTTGAGTTCCTATAAATGCAAGAGATATGAAGATAATTCCATATATTACTGTTTGGCATATGAACTGGGGAATATTTTTTCTATTCAGAAGAATTATTCCTTTGTCCCTAAAGAATCAGATATAGTCTTACCTTCAGGTGTCCCTTGTTTCCTATGTTAATACTAAATTTTCAATGTTCTGTCTACCTTTAACAAGAAAAATTTATGCATGCCAAATTTTTACTTTACTTCTTACTTCAAAACCTAAATAAACTTCATAGTCTCTAAACCTCTATAAGCACAGCCTTAAAATTTATGGACAAATGGTGTGAACTTTTTACCTAAATCATGACTATAGCATGTATTAACCATGTCATTCTGTGCAGGCTACTTCTCTGAATTTCAGGATGTTGTCTTTAATGCATAAAATAGAATAATAATATATACATATACATACTAGTGTTTCCTGTCAACTTCACATCCCCCTTTTAACACTGCACTACTTTTAGTACCATGCTTTTTCTGACAATCAAATCATATATGTAGAAAACACCTATAGCCAAGTATCAGATACCTATGAGGCACCAAACTTGGTTATTTTTTTTCTCTTTCCTCTTGATATGTCATCAGAACATAGTATAGACAGGGGGCCAAATTGCCTGGGTTTCAAGTCTCTTACCATCTGAGTGAGTGTGGGTAAATTACTTCAATTATTTCATGTATTAAATCCACATCTAGTATAGGAACAATAAAAGGTCCAGTGGGTTGCTGTAAGGATCAAATTAGTTAACATATATAACACATCTATCAGAATATAAGCACTCAATAATTATTGGCTATCGTCATCATTGTCATACAACTGTTTCTGTCACTTTCTCTGAAACTTCATTTCATGGTGTTAAAATGCTGGGCAATGGATATGATGTAATTTTATTTTGCGCACTGAGGAATATGTAAAATACGTTGTTTATTCTCAAACAATTGTGTTTACCCCCAGTAAAACAGTACTGTTATTTAATGAAAAAGACTTGGAGTTTAGAGTCAGACCAATGTGGTACTACTTGTGCAACTGTACAAATGACATTGCCTCTTTGATCCTCAGATTTCTTACTTATAAAAGAAGATGAAAATAATTGGCCCTTTCTCACAGAGTTAATTGTCATTACATTGGAAAACTATGTAAAAGATCTTTTGCATACTTTAACATAATAAGTCCTCAATAAATATTATTTCTACACCCTACTGTTTAGGCTACCTTAACTAAATGATTTTTGAAGACTTCAGAAATAAACATTCAATGGATATCAAAGCATACGTTTCATATTTTTAAGATAACACAGTCCCTAAACCTCCATGGGAAATGTGAGTCCACATACATAAATATGTGCTCAATAAATTAGCACATCCTCTCATTTATTCTCTAGCACAAGGCAAAACTCCAGTTATGAGATGTGTGTCGTCCAAGGGATGGATGCTGAATTTGAAGTTGGAAAACGTTGCCATGTGTCCTCTCTGGGTCTTGGTTTTCTGGTGTCTATTAAAAATACACTGAACTTTTCCTCACTTCATCCCCTCCACCTGTAAAGTAAGGACCACACCTCCCCACAGGAAAATTTCTAAAGTTATGGGAGATGCACAGGTGAGACACATGTTCTTTTGCCTGATGAACCTGAATTAGCTTCCTTACGCCCACGCCACGTCTGCAGTCCTGAGAGGGTGGGAAGATGCCTGTGGGCACAGAGTCAGAATCAGGACTATAAGAAGAATCTGAGTTCTTCACTGATCCCTAAAATGACCACATTACATGCTTTGAAAATGCATTTTTTTTTAATTTTCCACATTTCCCACCCACAGCCTGGCAGAGTTCTCATGATTTTTCAAGGGCCAGTTTAAATGTCAAATGTTCTTTGAAGGCTTTGCCAGAACGCATTGGCTCTGCTCCGCAGACTGAATCTCCCCATCCATCCTTTTTAATTCTATAGCATTTAATTGGTATGATTAGGATAATATAGGATATTTATTCCATTTTATTATAGTGCAGTTGTTTACATGCCTGTTTCTCATCTTTGATGAGGAGGTCGGTGATGGCAAAAACCTCATTGTTGCTTAAATCAGAGGCTGGCGTGTAATAAGTCTTCTCTAAATTTCTGAGTTAAACTAAGGTCTTCTTAACTTCCTGACATTTCCCCGAAGCTATTTTACTTCATAGAAACAAAGACTATTATTAAATGACTATATTACTGGATAAAGACTCAGTTTTTATTTTCTTGTTTAATGCTAATTCAGAAAATAGTCCCCGCTAAACTGAAAGTCATGAAACTATTGAGGTAAAAGGGAATGCTTTCTAAAAAATTAATAAAAACTGAGATATGATCAACCTACAAGATCTATTTTGACCACATGTGTGAATATTCACAAACAATAAACACATACACGTGTGTTTCACACTTACATACATACGTACATGTAATTTATACAATCAGTATAATGTAAAAGAGAGAAGTTTCAAATAAAACTTTATCAATGGTTCAAAAATTATTTTTTCTTTTTGACTGCTCCTACACCATGTGGATGTTCTCAGGCCAGGTATCTAACCCACAGCACAGCAGCAACTTGAGCCACTGCAGTGACAATGCCAGAGCCTTTAGCCTCTGAGCCATAAAAGAACTCCTCATACTTCATAACTTGATGGACGTAATGGTAAGCTGACTTTACCTTTGATTAAAACAACTGAGTCAAATATTATTATTGACATGAAAAATATGAACAAATCCTTGATGTTATAGCATAAAGTTTGCCCAACACAACACAAATTTTGTCCTTTTTTTTTTTTTTTTTTTGGAAGCACCTGGAAGCTCCCCTGGGGATAGAATCTATGCCATAGCTGTGGCAACACCAGGTTCATAACTCATTGCACCAGGCCAGGGATGAAACCTATACCCTTGCAGCAGACCAAGCCCCTGCAGAGACAAGGCCAATCTCACTTGGTCACATCGGGAACGCCCCAAAATATCTTTTCTTATGTAAATGAATAGCCTGTTCACTTAATAGCTGATTGGACTTAATGTTTTCAGTGTATGCTTTAAGTTGTTATCTACATTCAACTAAAATAACTGGTTAAATGAGGAAAAGATCTGTCTTTCAAAAACTGTACCAATTTTTTTTCCATTTATTTCTGAATAACAGGAAACCAGTCTTAAGACTAAGATTTTATAATGTTAATTGGAAGGAATTGAAGCATTTTAGAAAATCAGCTATTTAATGATTTTGGCCACACCGCTCTCCAATTAGTGCAGGGTCACCAATTAATTCTTTTCCAGGTGCCCAGGCTCCCTGGCTACCAGCACTGGGCTGAGTTCCCTTGATCTTTTCACCTAATGCCTCAACTATATTAATGACTTTGACCTTACTCAGACATGGACAGCAGTTTTCTCAATTTAAAGAAAATGTGTTCTTTCTATTTATAAGAAAGGCAGAAGTCAGAGTAAACCCAAAGAGAGCTTCGTTGTCATTCACTGTTAGTCACGTTCTCTAACAAATTCACTTGAGACACTGGATTTCTATAGCTGTCATGCTTGTATTTTCCCCACCTGTGTTTTCCAGCACAAACCCTTAGGCCATCTGAACTTTTTCTTGTGACTAATTTCTTCCCCTCCCTTGTGTTTGCCCCTCTCACTTATTCAGTCTCCTGGTATCTCTGTGTTTTCGGTGATTCATGCTTTCCCTTCACTAAATAGAAAGAACCCCTCTCTCAAATCTGCGGTGTTTCTAAACCAGTTTTCTGTTTTTCATAGCCAAGTTTGCTTTTAAGGGAATTTTACTGTTGCTGCCTATATGTTTTTTATTATTCACCAGTTTATTAGCTCAGGTTTATCTACTTCCTTCCTATTATATCATTGATTCTCTCTTCTTAAAGGTAGTCAATTAGCATAACAATACTTAAAGACTTCATTCCATTAAACATCAACAATATTATGCATTGTAAATTTTTCTACCTTAATTTCCAGGTATCTATCTATCTATCTACCTATCTATTTATCTTTCCATCTGTCATTTGTCTATTTCCCTACCAGATCATGGACCTGGGAGTTGGATTGATTACGGTCTACATGTCAGCTGTCTCTTCCTTACAGACAAATTTCTCAAAAGTCACTTCACCTCTCTTGGCCTCAAATTCTTCATGAATAAATTGGGGATGAAAATATGTATCACTTAGAACAGCTTCTCCACAAACTATTTGCCAATCGTTATCATCTCTTTAACTTTTTTCTATTTTTCACCATACTCACAGCTTGTGGAAATTCTCAGACCAGAGATCAAATCCAAGCCATAGCTTCAAACAGTGCCACAGCAACAGCAATGCCAGATCCTTAACCCATTGCTCTGGGCTGGGGATTGAACACTTGCCTCAATAGTGACCTGAGCCACTGAAGTCAGATCCATACCACACTGCACCACAGCAGAATCCCTTTTTAACTTAATTGAACGTAATCTGTATTCTTGATACGACTTTAGGATGGAATAATCATATGATTAATGTCCAAAATCTAAACACATTTTTAAGTAAAAGAGGGTGCTATTAACTATTTTGCTAGAAAAATATAAGTAAACCAGGCTTCTCTCAGGTTAAAAAAAAAAAAAAAAAGTACGATGGGCCAATTCAAAGTGTACCCTGTATGTTTCCGCTTTTCTATATTTAAGTTTTTACCCTTCCTGGAATGCCTCTCTCTTTCCTCTGTGAAAAATACATTTTTAAAATTTTGTTCAACTCTCATCCCCCAACCATACCATAGTTCTTTCATCTTCAACCACCTGGCATTTATCTTTCCATGCAAGTACAACCAAAATGAAATCCACCTGTATAGTCACGCTGTGCCTTTTAACATCACTTGTTGGACTTCACTATTATATTTAGTGTAAATTATCTCTGTCAATAGATGTGTTGAATTTGTTTTCCTTTAGAAAATACATTTTAAATGAAGGTAACCTAACCTAATATCTTTTTTCATATTTGTCATGGTTTCTGGAATTTACAGTGGGTACTTATTAAATATTTGTTGATTGAGTTATTAATTTAATTTATTATTGCTACATTTTGACTATATTGGGTTGGCAGATAAAGTGAATTACTTCTAAAATTATTCTACACTGTATCATTCATGGCTTGGCAAGAAGTCAATAGTTATTTTCAGTTTATATATATATATTTAAATATTTAAATACTTACTTTCAGTTTATATATATATAAACTGAAATATTTATTTAGTCACTTAAATTGTTATTTTCAGTTTATACATATAATATTTAAATATTATATATATTTATATATATATATTTAAGATCAAAATTAAGGGAGCACAGTGACTTTCAACCATTGCCAATTAATTCTCAATGTATTAGACTGACATGAACATCTCTCCCTACCAAAAAAAAAAAACTGGAGGAAAATGAATCAGCCACATGTAATCTGTCCAAAATGTGGTAGGAACAAACTAATCCCTTGATAATGAAGGGGAGTAACATGGCCTATTTTTTGTGTTAGTTGTACAAATTTCTCCTCCCCCAGAGCTCAATTATTTTCTAGCACTCTCAGAATTAATCCCACTATCAGAATGCTCATCATGGAGCAAAACAGGAATGTAAGAGGCCAAAGAACTCTTCCAAAATGAAAATAAAAGCAAAGCAAAATGATTTACTTTATTCCTCATTTTTGTAAGATTTTCTTAGAAAACTGAAAGTTTCAAGAAGTAACATTGTGGGTGCCCCTATCCCTGTCTTTATTCTAAAGTAACAATGGTGTGACTGTGCATAATAGTCTGATTCCAGTTTGGACATGACCATTGACAGCTTTCAGTGCCTGTAACTCCCCCCTCCCCTTCTGTCCATCTATGTAAAATGAGAAAGCCCAGGTGCTCCTTCCTTTGGTGCCGGCAGGAAATTCAATCTAGACAAGCCCTGGCCTTTGTATGACACCCCTCATCCTGGCTGCCCTCTGACCATAATAAAACCCCACCTCTGGTATCCAGTGTCCTTCTCGGCTCTCTCAAGCCATTTTCAGTACAGCTTGGAAGCCTTCTTTGCTCTCCCCAAAAAGTTCTTTGCAAAATGATGTGAGGAATAATCCTTTCTATACCCTCTTTGTACGTGTTTTCTAAGTCTAGACAACTAAACCAAATTTGGGTGTGTGTGGGGGGCCCATCCATCTAGGCTCTACAGGATGATCAAGACACTGTAAGCTAAAACGGGGGTAAAATGTCTCTAAATACATAGAGATATAAATGCTACTAATGTGGATTATTTACATATAAAACTGAAAAGAAGGGATATCAGTACTCATCCTATAGATTTTAAAAGAAGAACTGTATGCTAATAAATCAGTTTAGGGAAAAATCAACATACTGTTTATAAAAATACAACTTACAAAGGTGAACTTAAAGTCACACTTCCTTCTTTTTCTTTTTTTTTGGCTTTTTCCCTTTTTAACTAGAGCCGCAAATGAGGCATATGGAGGTTCCCAGGGTAGGGGTCTAACAGGAGCCGCAGCTGCCGGCCTTCACCACAGCCACAGCAACGCGGGATCCGAGCCGCGTCTGCAACCTTCAACACAGCTCACGGCAACGCTGGATCCTTAACCCACTGAGCAAGGCCAGGGATCGAACCCGCAACCTCACGGTTCTTAGTCGGATTCGTTAACCACTGAGCCACGAAGGGAACTCCACACTTCATTCTTAATACTGAATATGTTTATGTTGTTATCACCAAAAGTGCTGCCATGGAGATAACTGTTAAGAGAGCTGGATATTATGGACATAAGGGTTTAAGTTATTTGTAGGTAATAAGTTCAGTTTATCAACAAGCATGAAATCAGTGACTACAAAAATTCAGTCTTGATATTTTGATAATAATTTCATATAAATTGAATATTGGTATTATTCGTAGCTGCATAAGAAATAAGGAAAGATCATGATGTTAATGAACTTCATACTGTTAAATATCTTGAGGTTTTTATTGTCAAAATGAAAATTATTCACTACATTGAATTTAGGCAAAACAAAATGGGGCCTATATTACAAAATAAAAGAGAAAGAGAGGGGAGCTAGTTCTGGAGGTATACCAACAATCAACTGTAATTTTGAAGTTTGTTTATTTATTTATTTATTTATTATTTTTATAGCCACACCCACGGCATACGGAAGTTCTTGGGCTGGGGACTGAATCTGAGCTGCTGCTGCAGCAACACTGGCTCCTTTAACCCACTGCACAGGGCCAGGGATCAAACCTCCACTTCCACAGTGATCCAAGCCACTATGGTCAGATTCTTAAGCCCCTGCACCACAGTGAGAACTCCTGGAGTCTTTTTGATTGAAATATATGAGGGGGTTCTAATGTAAAATGTACATGCAAAATATGAAAGTTCCTAAAAATCAATATAACTTTGAATATAGATGTCTAATATCAGTTAAAATAGGCCACATAGAGATATAAAATAATGGTTTGCAATTTCTAATGTTTTAAGAAATAGAGCACAAATTTTATGATAACGCAAGAGACAGAATAATGAAATAACGATTTTAAAATACAGTGTAAGTGTGCATCAGAACACAAACACGAGGAGCCTGTATTTATTTTGTTTTCACAGCATATGAAATCTTTAGTTGTCTGAACAAGTTCAAAATAAACATTTTCAAACTCGCTCCTAAAAGTATATAAATGTCAGTATTCATGACATCGCATACTGTCAATTGAGGGTTGTTGGGCCTTCAATGCTTAATTGAAACTTTCCTCTTTCAGTTATTGTCACACAAGGTTTCCATTATCTAAATAATGAGCATGTAGTGATGATTTATTTTCCCATTCTATTCTCAGTGGTTTTTGTCTTCCAATAATTACAGTAGGGGCACGACCTGGGAGAAACGGGACAGCATCCAGACCAAAAAAAAAGCAGTGGTTTGATAATTCAGAAATGTCACCAATTGTAGAGAAATCTCTACACCTGAAAAAGAGGAGCTCCCATTGTGGATCAGCGGAAATGAATCCGACTAGGAACCATGAGTTTGCATGGGTTCGATTTCTGGCCTTGCTCAGTGGGTTAAGAATCCGGCGTTGCCATGAGCTGTGGTGCAGGTTGCAGACACGTCTCGGATCCTGCGTTGCTGTGGCTGTGGCATAGGCCGGTAGCTGTAGTTCCAATTTGACCCCTAGCCTGGGAACCTCCATACTACATGGGTGCAGCCCTGAAAACCAAAAAAAAAAAAGAAAAGAAAGAAAAAAGAGAAAGAAATCTCTGCCTCTTTTAGTCACCAATTGTAATCACTGATCTTGCACTGATCTTTATTTCATCACTCAGAAGAATGAATAAAAGATTTGATTAGATGAACTCTTAAAATCCCTTCCTTCCTTCCTTAATATATTACTTCCCCCAATGTGATTTCTTTACAACGATTTTTATTTTTTCCATTATAGCTAGTTTACACAGTTCTGTCAATTTTCTACTGTACAGCAAGGTGACCCAGTTACACATACATGTACACATTCTTTTTTCTCACATTATCATGCTGAATCATAAGTGACAAAATATAGTTCCCAGTGCTATACAGCAGGATCTCATTGCTTTTCCATTCCAAAGGCAATAGTTTGTGTCTATTAACCCCAAATCCCCAGCATATCCCAATCCCTCTCCCTTCACCTTGGCAATCACAAGTCTGTTCTCCATGTCTATGATTTTCTTTTCCTTGGAAAAGTTTATTTGTGCTGTATATTAGATTCCAGATATAAGTGATATCATATGGTATTTGCCCTCTTTATGACTTACTTCAATTAGTATTAGAGCCTCTAGTTCCATCCTCATTGCTGCAAATGGCATTATTTTATTCCTTTTTATGGCTGAGTAGTATTCCACTGTGTATGTATACCACCTTTTCTTAATCCAATCATCTGTCAAAGGACATTTAGGTTGTTTCCATGTCTTGGCTATTGTGAATAGTGCTGCAATGAACATGCGGGTGCATATGTCTTTTTCAAGGAAAGATTTGTCTGAATATATGCCCAAGAATGAGATTGCTGGGTCATATGGTAGTTCTATGTATAGTTTCCTAAGGCACTTCCATACTGTTTTCCATAGTGGTTGTACCAATTTACATTCCCACCAACAGTGCAAGAGGGTTCCCTTTTCTCCACACCCTTTCCAGCATTTGTTATTTGTGGACTTATTAATGATGGCTGTTCTGACTGGTGTGACATGGTACCTCATAGTAGTTTTGATTTGCATTTCTCTAATAATCAGTGATGTTGAGCATTTTTTCATGTGCTTGTTGGCCATCTGTATATCTTCTTTGGAGAAATATCTATTCAGGTCTTTTGTTCATTTTCAATTAGGTTGTTGGCTATTTTGCTGTTGAGTTGTATGGGTTGTTTGTATAAGACATTAAGCCCTTGTCAGTTACATTGTTTGAAACTATTTTCCCTTATTCCATATATTGTCTTTTTGTTGCTGTTTTTTTTTTTAATGGTTTCCTTTGCTGTGCAAAACTTGTCAGTTTGATTAGTTCCCATTGGTTTGTTTTTGCTTTTATTTCTGTTGCTTTGGGAAACTGACTTGAGAAAACATTTCTAAGGTTGATGTCAGAGAATGTTTTGCCTATGTTCTCTTCCAGGAGTTTGATGGTGTCTTGTCTTAAGTTTAAGTCTTTAAGCCACTTTGAGTTTATTTTTCTTCATGGTATGAGGGAGTGTTCCAGTTTCATTGATTTGCATGCAGCTGTCCAGTTTTCCAGGCACCACTTGCTGAAAAGACTTTTTTTACACATTTTATATTCTTGCCTCTTTGTAGAAGATTAATTGACCCTAGGTGTCTAGGTTTCATTTATGGGTTCTCTATTCTCTTCCATTGGTCCGTATGTCTGTTTTGGTACCAGTACCACACTATCTTGATTATTGTGGCTTTGTAATATTGCCCAAAGTCTGGGAGAGTTGTGCCACCTGCCAATATGATTTTTTTTAACTTGTATGGTTTTATATATGAATAGTTCTCTAATGTTTTAAGATATATTTAATTTTTCCAAACAACAATTTTTTCTAAAATAAAACTTTTGCATAAAAGAGTGCTTGTTTATTTAATAAATATTTCTTAAGTATATATTATGCGTGCTCATAAACTTAATCAGCATAGAGCAGAACACTTGATTTAGTCCTGCTACTCATCTAGTCCTATTACAGTTTTCATCATCTCATCAAACCATAACACCATGCATCCAACCCTCCGCCTTGCTCAAGTCAAAAATCTAGGGAATATCTTTGATTATTCTTTCTTTCTCATGCCACACCAACTTCATCAGTAAATGTTTTCAATTACATCCCAAATCATGTAGTGAATTATATCCTATTCTCTTCAGCATTGTTGCCTGGCATTCCAGTTATTTTTGAACTTCAACACATCATCCCTCCCCTCCAAAATTATAATAACCAGGAAGTTCCCACTGTGACTCAGTGGTAATGAGCCTGATGAGTCCCCATGCTTGTGGAGATTCAATCCCTGACCTCGCTCAGTGGGTTAAGAATCCAGTGTTGCCGTGAGCTGTGGGCTAAGTCACAGATGGAGCTCAGATCCGATGTTGCTGTGACTATGGCGTAGGCCTCAGCTGCAGCTCTGTTTCAATGCCAAGCCTGGGAACTACCATATGATGCAGGTACAGCTGTAAAAAGAATAAATAAATAAATAAATAAATAAATAAATAAATAAATCCATTACTTCACATATTTATCTTCTGTTTCCTCGGTGAGAGTATTTAATTTATACTCTCTTAACATATTTTGATTAGAAAATACAGTGTTATCGATTGCCTTCCCCATGTAATACATTAGCTCCTCAGACCATATTTATCTTAGAAAATCTGTACCCTTTTGCTAATATCTCCTTATTTCACCCACCCCTAGCCCCTAGCAAACACTTTGCTACATGGATCATTTTCTTAATTTTCTTAGTTTCTGTTGGTTTACAGAAACACAATTGATTTTTTTGTTGTTGTTGTTTTAGGGCTGTGCCTGAGACATATGGAAGTTCCCAGGCTAGAAGTCAAATTGGAGCCACAGCTGCTGGCCCACACCACACCCACAGCAAGACAAGATCTGAACTGCTGCTGTGACCTACAGTGAAGCTAATAGCAATGCCGGATCTCCAACCCACTGAGCGGGGCCAGGGATTGAGCCCATATCCTTGTGGATACTAGTCAAGTTCATCACCACTGAGCCACAGTGGGAACTCCACAACTGATTTTTGTATATCAATTTTGTATCCTGCAACTTCACTGAATACATTTATTAGTTCTAACAGCTTTGGGATTGACTCTCTAGAGTTTACTATGTATAATATTATGTCATCTACAAATAGAAATAATTTTCCTTCTTCTTTTCCAATGTGAATGTCTTGTATTTCTTTTTCTTGTCTAATTGCTCTGGCTAGGACTTCTAGTACTATATTGAATGAAAGTGTCAAGAGTGGGGACTTTTATCTTCTTCACGATCTTAGAGGAAAACTTTCATCTGTTCACTATTGAATCCATGAGCTCTAAGCTTCTTGTGCATTTTAATAGATATGTGGTTCCATATGAATAGTAACTTATTAAGGAAGGAGCATGAGTAAAAACTAATAATCAACAGTGACTCTTTCCTGTTGCTACTAGGCTGGCTGCTGGAACTTGGAGTTACAAAATGCTGTGAAAAATGACTCTTTTGTAGATTCACAAGGTAACAGCTTTCTAAAATAACATTTAGTTGAATTTAGGTTAATGGATGTTGTTTTGAAAAATAAATTTAAATTCTTGATACTTACAACCTGGTAGGAAATCACATATAAATAAGTATAATTTAGGACTCTTTTAGTAGCAATGCAAAACTAATTCCCGTTGCCTAAAGAGGATTGTTTCGAAATAATATAGGCTAGCTCACAGAATTGAAGGAAAAATTGAAACTAACTAAAACTAGTAGCTACAATAGAAAGCTCATCAGAGTACATTTGAGAATCTGATTAATTTGGTTAACATCCCTACCAAAATTATCCATTATTATCAATACACATAGTTTTCGACATTTTTGAGATTCTTTGAAGTTCATTCATTAGTTCATATAGAATAAACATGAATCCTGATGCTATGACCTTGCCCATTACTGTTTGCATGACTCTGAGCACCAAAGTCACTTAAATTTAGAGTTTTAGAATCCTTGTCCGCAGAAATGAGTATTAAATCTCCTTTTGGGTTTATCATTGTGCTGATTAAATGAGATAATACAGGCAATAGCACTGGTAGGCATTCATGAACTATGCAAATTTTAGTAGCCTTTGCACTCAAATATTTACAGTGGCACTATTCAAGTAAGACCTTCCCCATGTCCTCAAAATAACAGTATCTGTCACAGACTCACTTAAATTTGAATCTGAGCAGAGTTAATGTGCAACTACTATTGTTCTCCCCAGATGACAATATTACCATTTCACTTATTATTCTGATATTCTTCTGTTGCATTTATAACATAATGAAGTCTGGGAAACATCTATGTTATGTAGGATTGGCATGACACAAATTTTTTGAGCCATTTTTGGAGAGTAACATGAATAGAGATTATAAAATATATAACTTTTTTCCCATTATTTCTCAACCTAGCCTAGCACAAAAACAAAGCAAATAAACAAAAAAAGACAAACAAAAACCAGAAAGCCTAGTTCTACTCAGCAGCTGTAATGCTAAGCTTACCATTTCAAGTAACTCTATTACTTCCAGTTTAAAAGTCTCTAGATAACTGCTTAACTCAGCTCTAGATTTCCCATCCTTCTCTTCTTCCTTTTAGTCTTTTTCTAAGTTGTAACTGAGTGCAAGATATCATTACAGCATTGTAAATTTAGGGATGATTTTTTTGGAAGTTTTTTCTCCTTACTGAGTCATTTTCTGAGAAGTGTCCTTGGTCCCACAGTGGCCTCTGTGTGTCTAGTTTACACATTTTGTTTCTCCATCTTTTCAGCCATGAAATCTTATCTGACCTGCCATACCAGCCAGCCACTTTTACATTATTTATTGCAGGAGGTGGGGGTTGGGACATTCAGAAAGCTATGTCTGTGTTCTTCTGGACACACTGAATTGTAAAGAACTCTAGCTCACAATAGAGGCATTCGTCTGCCCCCATCCCCAATCATGAATGATTTCAAGAACCATGTTTCTGGATCCTTGTTAGAGAAGATAGTTTTCTAGAAATTTCTATGTCCCAGACCACATTTTGGGAGGATAGGCCATCTTCCCTTCTGTTCTGAGAGGCTTTTAATGTTTCCTACGTACCTAGGTGGTTGACCTAAAAGAGATTAAAGAGTTACACCTTTTCAGGAAATATCCACCATCTAAACACTAATCAAACATCTGGCACATAACTCCTTTTTCTTAATTTTTTATTACATTTGGTTTACAATGTTCTGTCAACTCTGCTATACAGCAAAATGACTCAGTTACATATATATGTGCAGCCTTTTTCTCATATCCATCACATTCCAACACAGGTGATCATATATCTTTTGATTTTTCTCTCTTGTTTTACTGATTTAACTCTTACAGTTTTGAGGTAGAAAAAACTGACTCATGTCACTATGCTTGCTCCCCCATTACTGTCTTATGGAATAAATACTTTTAGTCTCATTCTTTGGCTTTTGATATTTAAAGTCAACTTAAGATTGTAAAATTCTAATATATTTCTTTACTACATTTAACTGTAAAATTCTAATGCATTTATCTAATACATTTCTGCCTCCTAAAAATGAAGGCTATGGATTTCAAAGCAATTGACTCTAATATAGATTTCCATAACATTAATATGGACCCAAAACTAAAGAATGAATTATCTCTATCCCATTCTTCTATTTAGAAAGAAAATTCTTGACTGTGTCACTGTTTGGAAGAGTATGATATAAAGCAATGATTAGCAAACTACAGGTCTGGTGTCAAATCCTGCTTCTGTAATTAAGGTTTTATTGCAATACAGTCACACATTTATGTATGGTCTATGACTGCTTTCATGCTACCTTGGCCAAGTCAACTGTTTATCAGAGACTGTATGGCCTGGGAATCCTAAAATATTTACTATCTGACCCTTTATGGGAAAACTTCTCTGGCCCATGTGAAAAGCTTAGTTTTAAATCAAAATATAACACATTATATGAATAAAGACTAATTCTTGCTTTTTGACAGTTTCATCAGCTTAATTTTAAAAACATTTGTCCATAGATCCCGTCATGGCTCAGTGGTTAATGAATCTGACTAGCATCCATGAGGATGCAGGTTCGATCCCGGGCTTTGCTCTGTGGGTTAAGGATCTGGCATTGCTGTGAGCTGTGGTATAGGTCACAAACACAGCTTCAATCCCGCGTCGCCCTGGCTGTGGTGTAGATCAGCAGCTATTGATCTGATTTGACCCCTAGGCTGTGAACCCTCATATGCTGAAGGTGTGGCCCTAAAAAGTTAAATAACAAATTAATTAATTAATTAATTAAAAAAAAATTGGTCATGTCTTGTTCTTTCTCATTCAGTAATTGAATTCCTCAATGAGAGCACCAAAGTTGTGCTCAGGAGATGTGGAATCTATAAAGGGAATTAAGGTTCACTGGATCATACTATGCACTAGATATTATGATAAGAAAGTTACAAGTTAGTTTATTAACCTGGGTTCTCATCTCGTATTTGACAGATTGACATCATCCGAAAGAATTTGTGACAAAATATGCCAGTGACTACGTATATGATCCCTCTCCCATTCTTCACCGATCACACCCGCACAGGTCAGTTCATGAGCAGAGACCACACTGTAGTAGAATCTGACATTAAAATTGTACTACATTAGAGGGAATATGATTTGGAATTTTGTTTTTTCAGTCTTTAAAATGTGTTCAGTGTGGAGTTCCCATTGTAGCTCAGTGGTAAAGAACTCTGCTAGTATCCATGAGTATGTGGGTTAGATCCCTGGCCCCACTCAGCATGTTAAAGGATCCAGCATTTGCGTGAGCTGTGGTGTAGGTAACAGAAACAGCTCGGATCTAGCATTTCTGGGGCTGTGGTGTAGAGCAGCAGCAATAACTCTGATTTGACCCCTAGCCTGGGAACTTCCACATGCGGTGGTTGTGGCCCTAAAAAAGCAAAAAAAAAAAAAGCATTCATTGTGTGAAAGTAGTTTGTAGTTTTTCAGAGTAAATCAAATTCTATTTTTTGGAATAATTTTTTTTCTCCTGAGGGAGGGGGTCAGGATTATGATGTATTCCCAAAGTTATTAGTAGTTTTGTCTCTCTCATTTTTGATATTATCTATAAAACTTTAAATGTGGACATATTTTCCATCCAAGGTTCCTTCCAGCATCAAAATTCAATGATTTTTTTTTTAAATGGGGCTTTTAGAGAAACCAGATGTTCTATTTACTCATTAGCAACTAAAAAACAAATATTTGTTGCTATCCACTTCACTTTTAATTTGAGGCATTCTGTTGCTTATAAGGCAAATAACAAAGCAATTTTTATAGACTAGGAAAAACAAGTTTTCTTTTTTTTGATGCTTCTACATTCTTGGTACAGGTTTCTTTCTTATATTTTTTTAAGTGACTGTCTAAGCTTTATCTATGAGGTTATTTTTTCTTTTACAATGAACCAGTATACCCTTATCATCATTACTTGAAGTTTATTACCTTCACAGTCAGCCACACCACTTATAGATATTTTCTATTAGTTTAGTGATCATGAATCAGTAAATGATTCAAGGAGAACATACCTGTAAATGATCTAGGCACTCTGAGGTTTTCTCACAAATAATTTCTCAGCACCTTAGCTATCATGTTGAGCAAAAAGAGAAAAAAAAAGGTTCTTTATGACTTCATACTCTTTAAGAATAGACTTGTGGTTGCCAAGAGGGTGGGGGAGGGAGTGGCATGGTAGGGGGGTCTGGGGTTAATTGTTGTAGACTGTTGCCTCAGGGCTGGAAAAGCAAGGAGCTCCTACTGTATAGCACTGGGAACTATGTCTAACCACTTGTGATGAATCCATATATGTATGCATAACCCTGTCACCAGCTGGGTATAATGGAAAAAAATAAATAAAGAAAAAAAAACTAAACGATAAAAAAAAAGAAAAATCATTTTCTTTTTTTTTTTTGTCCTTTTAGGGCCATACCTATGGCATATGGATGTTCCCAGGCTAGGGGTCTAATCGGAGCTGTAGCCATTGGCCTGTTCCAGAGCCAGAGCAATGCCAGATCCGAGCCATGTCTGCAACCTACACCACAGCTCAGAGCAACGCCGGATCCTTAACCCACTGAGCGATGCCAGGGATCAAACCTGCAACCTCATGGTTCCTAGTCAGATTTGTTTCCACTGTGCCACGACCGGAACTCCAAAAAATTATTTGTTTTAAATAAGAATAAGAGGAAGAAAAAGATAAGGTAAATTTTTATGTATACATATATGTGTAATGTGTGTGTGTGTGTATGTATGTACATACATACTCCAGTTTCATTGACGAGTGTAAGCAATGGTTCATAAAATGAGAAACCATAAACTCTATTCCTCCATCTTTAATATCTTCTTTTCAACTTTCCTGATAAAAATTAACTATGTTTGACTCAAAATTCCCAGTATTTAGAAACTGCTTATAAGAATAACTTCTTTACTGCTATATATTTCTTTTTTTATTAGAGTCTAGTTTATTTATAATGTTTTGTCAATTTCTGCTCTACAGCATAGTCATCCAGTTACACATATCTGTACACTCTTTTTCTCGTACTATCTTCGATCATGTTCTACCCCAAGAGATTGGATATTGTTTGCTGTGCTGAACAGCAGGATCTCATTGCTTAGTCATTTTAAATGTAATAGTTTGCATCCACTAATTCCAAACTCACAGTCCACCCCACTCCCTTTCCCCTCCCCCTTTGCAACCACAAGTCTGTTCTCTATGTCAACCAGCCTGGTTCTGTCTTGCATATAGGCTCATTTGTGCATATTTTAGATTCCACATGCAGGTGATATCGTATGGTATTTTCACT
>PVHT020004944.1:15565053-15576941 GCA_004024745.2 Catagonus wagneri
TCATTGCTTAGTCATTTTAAATGTAATAGTTTGCATCCACTAATTCCAAACTCACAGTCCACCCCACTCCCTTTCCCCTCCCCCTTTGCAACCACAAGTCTGTTCTCTATGTCAACCAGCCTGGTTCTGTCTTGCATATAGGCTCATTTGTGCATATTTTAGATTCCACATGCAGGTGATATCGTATGGTATTTTCACTTAGCATTCTCAAAATGAATCCTAATATTGATCCAAGAATTTGGCACGTAATGTATCCCAGTTTAAGGACAACTAGATCTGGGTGATTTTTGTTTCTCTATTACTTCTGGTTTTCTTTCCCTTCTTTTATTTTTAAGCGACTATCTCTATTTCACAGTAAAGATGACTACCCAAAGCTCAAAATTAAGTAATTACAATCTCAGAAGGAGGAAGACCCACACTTTAAATGTTCATATAGGTCACTGCAATTAAATTTTGATCAGCTCTGCTTAGATCATGTGCTTACACCATAATCAACTATTTATTCATAAGAAAGTCTGGATTGGCTAACGTTGATGTCACACCTACATATAGGTTAGAGTCATTGTGGCCATTTGATCAATAATTCAGAAGGCTTGCTCTTAACAGTAAAAGATGTTTTGAAGACCATTTTATTCACTTCATTTGGTACCAATGGACAATACTTACAAATCTTTCCTTAAATCTTCATTAGCTAAATTAATAACGATTGGTATGCATGCTACACTAAGGTCATTATCACAATAAGGAAATGCAAGTACGATAAAAATAATCAGAAGAAACTAATAGAGATTCATTCTGTTATTGTTATATGCACATTTGTGTTACCAGTTCTCACACAATTTTTAACTTGTTAAAGTCTGCTTACCCAGTGTTAAGTAATGCCTATAATTACCAGTAGTATGTCCCTAATTTTTAAATTTCAGTCTTACATGTTATTCATTCATGTATTCTTCACTTAACAAATATTTGTTGAGTTCCTACTCTGCGCCTGTCACTTTTCCAGCACTTGTAATATTGAACTGTTCCTGCAGAGACTGTGACATTATGGAGTTTAACCACAAAGTGGACCACAAATCTTAAAGAATTTATTATTTGGCCTCGGATGTCATAATGACTATAAAGTAAAAACATACTGTTGGGTGCGAGGCTGGCAAAAAGCATAAAAACTGGGAATTCCCATTATGGCTTGGTGGTAACAAACCTGACTAGCATCCATGAGGACACAGGTTTGAACCCTGGCCTTGCTCAGTGGATTAAGGATCTGGCATTGCCATGGGCCAGGTGCAGCCCTAAAAAGACAAAAAAAAAAGTGTAAAAACTAACATATACTATGGAATCAAAGAAGACTTTTTGGAGAAATTAGATTTAAACCTAAATCTCATTTAAGTTTAAAAATAAGAGGAGCTAGAAAAAAAAAGGTGTCTGTGACTGTGTGTGTTGGTGATAGAGAAGAGTGTGAAAAAGTTTTCTGGTGGTTCAATTCAGTAGGAAGTCCTGGAGAATAAACAGAGAGAAAAGTTAGATAGGAAGCAAGAGGGAGGTAAATACCATGTAGGTGTTTTCAAGGATTTTGGACTTTATCCTAAGAGCAATGAAAAACCATCGCATTGCCTGAGGCAGAGGAGTGAAGTGGAGAGATGTGTGGTTTTAAACAATCACCATGTTTGTGTATGGGGAACGCTTTAGGATGCCTAGTGGAAGGCTGTTAGAATAGTTCCTTAGAGAAAGACCACTAAAAGATAGTGATGGCAGTGGAGTCATAGGTCTGAGACACATAAATATCTGGTCTGAGACCATTTTTAAAATTAGAATAACCAGGACTTAGTGATTGCCTGCTTTTATGTGAATATATAAATGTGACTCACCCTTTTAACCTAATGGTAATAATACTAAAAATGTTTTAAGATAAAAGTAGCTGATTATGTGGTTCGTTATATGCAGGAGGAGCCTAATTAGTCGCTGATCTGAATTCTTTAATGGACAAGAAAATTTTCAAAAGAATTTCTCCTCTTTAGGAATGATCATTTTGTTTTGTGGATTCATAAATACAATAGCTTTGGTGCCAAGAAACTATCAAATATCTTTAAATGTAACAACCACAGTTCTGTCTCACTGGCTTTCTGGAAACCCAAAGAAAACACAAAGTTGCCCAGAGTAAAGGAATGAGAAAAGTTGTAAGAAGGAGAAAGACAGTTGGGAAAAATAAACAGCAGAACAAGGACACCCAGGGGGACTTGCAGTCCACCCGAATTTCAGTCTTACCTAAATGTGAAATATGCAAGCAGACAACTCTACATACAGGAAAAACAGGTATCCAAGCATTTCTGACTATTAAGTTTGCTTTGACCTCTTTTAAATGCTCCGCTGTTCACACTTATTCTTCTCTCATAGAAACTGCCTGACTATTCAGCAGCGTCTCCATGAGCAATGACCTCCATGAGACCATTTCTCTTTTTCTTTTTGTGTAAGGACATAGTAACAGTACCATACTGAGAACTTATAGATGAGAACATTGCACGCCTTGTTCTAAATGCTTTACTTGTATTAATTCATTTAATCTTCACAATAAATCTCAATGTGGTTACATGCTGTCACCATTTTACTGACTGTGACACAATGAGGTCACACTTCCCCCTAGGTCACTGAATTAGCAATGACAGAGCTGTGATCTGATCATACATCGTTTGTCTTCAGAGTCCCAGTGCTTGATCACTTACTGTACTAACCCCAATACAGCACAAACAGCACAATAGCTTCGGTCTGTAGAGCACTATTTATGCCAGTGTTGGTGGTTTTAAAAAAAAATGTATCTTGATTCCTGAAAACAATTCAAGGAACACTTTAAAGTCAGTGTTATTTTCCCATTTCCAGAAAAAGACTTGGTGGCCCAGGGACCTTAATCTGTTTATTGTTGGTTACATAACTAGTGAAAACAGAGTCAAATATGTCTAAATACAAAAAAACTATTCTCTTTCAGCATGAAGAAAACTCAGATCCTGATCTTACCTCTGCTACTGAGAGTATGAACATAAACTTTACTTAACTCCTTAGTTTCAGTTCACTCATCTATAAAATAAAAGTGATTCTCAAACTTGAGTAGTCTTAGGATATCCCTTGGGGTATTTTTCTACAAATGCAGATTTTTCAGTTAATCCAAAAGAACTTGATCAAGTAGCTTTGGGTTAAGAGTCCAATCTTTTTGCACTTTAAACAATAATCCCTAGAGATCCTGATTTAGCCAAAATGTGGACCATGTTTTTGCTGACCTCACCTTGAAAGTGCCATTAACCAAATGCTGCTTTTGCTTTGCTCCATTATGACTTTGATTGAAACTCAACAAACCTATGATAACCCATGTGGCACCTAGACCACCGGTACACTTAAAGATTTAAGAATAATTAATCTAGGATCTATTTAATTACATGACTCATTGGAGTCAGATAGAGAACCCTTCTGAATTCCACAGCCCATGGAATAGGTTAAGATCTCTCTTCATGATATCTTCATATCTACAAAGCATTTATGCTCTCATGGTACAGGCCCTATGTCCATATACGCTGATTCTTTTTATTTCCCATGTGACATGCAATCATCGCACATGGGATTGAAACTCCTGGTATGGGCTTTGTTTTCTCTTCCCCATTTCTGCATTGATGCCCTGCAGCTAAAATGGTGCTCATCCCCAGAACTTTAAAACCTGTAATTCTGAACCCAGCTTCATTTTTCTCAAATCATTTTTACTATCTAAAATTATTTTATTTCTTCTTTAATAATATCCTTTTTCCTATCGTTATGAATTAAGTTTTACAAAAGTAGTTACTCTGACCAGTTTAACACTTATTCCCAATATCTGTTACAGTGCGTAATAGTAGATGCTTATTAAATAGTTGTTTAATGAATGAAGACTCATCATATCTTTCCAGATTCAAGTCACATGACATCAGAATTACTGCCACAGTGAGTCTTCCTCCCTCTGTGGGGCATAATCATTCTTCTATAATTCATTTTGTATATTGTTTTTCATATTATAATCTTAAATATCATTTCATCAATACATTTGTAATGATCAAAATCTAGTTTCTCCTATTTAGGTGTACTTTTCTCTCTTTTACTGTCATTAGGCTTCTAACTACAAAAAATTTCTCTGGCTTTATAATTCTCTAGTGCCCAAAGCATGTCATGCTCATCAACCTGGATTGTCCTCTCATTATTCTGGGAACACACGCTTATGTTCCTTTCTGTGATTTGGCCTTTCACATTTGCAATTTCACTTTGCCGCCTTCTTCTTGTTCTTCAAAGTCTGGATCAAGTATCATCTTTCTGAAGACAATTTCACTGACTTATATTAAACTATATTTTGTTTCATATTATTCTTCTTCCCTGACCTAGTTATAACTTTTTGAAGACAGAGTTCGTATGTACTCTATGGTAGTATTATCTTTTATGACCAGTGTAGCATTTGGATGTTACACAGGCCACAGCTTTGACCTACCCTGAAGCTGTAGGAACACCAGATCCTTTAACCCACTGCAGCATGCTGGGGATCTAACCCTTGCATCCACAGTGACCTAAGCCACTGAAGTTGGATTCTTAACATACTGAACCATGACAGGAACTCCTACAGTAGTGTTTTTTAATATGCTGATCCTAGGTCTCAATAAAATAACAGAGCGGAAGCCAAAGACAATATCAGAGTGTCTCACAAATATTAACCTTATGGTTTGTTTCTTGTAATTTTTATTTGTATTGAAATGTGTGCACGTATGCCAGTTCACAATGAAAGATGTGTCTTAATTGTGGATCTTAGTTTAGAATATTTGAAAGCTACTGTTCTGTAGACCAAAAATAACATTGATCATGTTACAGAAACTCAGTAAGCACCTGCCACTTGACTGGTTTTGAAATGACTCCCAACTAATATGTACAAGTAATGGTAAAATATCCGGTCCTATGTTACAAAAAATAATCATATTGGTGCTAAAGCACTGCAGTGAAATATGATTTATTTAATTATTTAACAATTGCAAAGGAGGAGTTTAGAATCCAAATGTAATATGACTCACTTAGTATCGTTTAAACTTTCCATTATTACGGTTTTTAAATTTAATCTCCTTTCTAATGAAAAATCAACTCCAGGTTGCATATTTGGCAAGAATAGGAAGACTAATGAGCTTGTGTTATTTTTTTAAGCACTAAGTAAGAAAGGGATTTAAAGTTGACTTAATATGCTTTAGTTTAATGAATTTTAGACTTTGGGGCTTTATTTCACATCACTGCAAACACCTGAATTTTAAATCTAATACTTCTCTACGTGGGATTTTCTATAATCTAGGAAGAAAAATAAATGCTTTGAGCTTTTAGTGTTGGTATAGAAAGTACCTAATTTTGGAAACTAGTCACCATGGAGGCTGAATTAAATGGAATCGGTTTATAATGAAATCTGTATTATGCATATTTCATTAGTTTATATTTTATTTTATTATTATTATTTTTTTGTCTTTTGTCTTTTTAGGGTCACACCCGCAGCATATGGAGTTCCCCAGGCTATGGGTCTAATCTGATCTATAGCTGCCAGCTTATGCCACAGCCACAGAAAGGCCAGAACTGAGCCTCATCTGTGACCTACACCACAGCTCAGGGCAACACCGGATTCTTAACCCACTGAGTGAGGCCAGGGATTGAACCCATAACCTCAGGGTTCCTAGTCAGATTCATTTCCACTGTCCCATGATGGGAACTCCCATTGGTTTATATTTTAGCATCTAACTCTGAATGAAGCAGTAAAGATGGGAAGAGAATAAGGACAGGTTTTTATCAGCTAATTTTTAATAATATATGAAAACCGTATATTTAATAATATATAAATTGGAGTTCCCTTCATGGCTCAGTGGTTAACGAATCCGACTAAAAACCATGAGCTTGCGGGTTCGATCCCTGGCCTTGCTCAGTGGATTAAAGATCCGGTGTTGCCGTGAGCTGTGGTGTAGGTCACATTCGCAGCTCGGATCCCGTGTTGCTGTGGCTGTGGTGAAGGCCGGCAGCTACAGCTCCTGTTAGACCCCTAACCTGGGAACCTCCATATGCCGTGGGTGCGGCTCTACATAAAGGCAAAAAGACAAAATAATAATAATAATAATAATAATAATAATAATAATATATAAATTAATGGCAAACTCCTCTGAAACACCATGAGCAAGTGAGTTATAATCACTGCAGAATCCTATCACATTTTTCCATGCAATGTCTTTTTCAGCAACTTTTAAATGATATTTACCAATAATTTCTTTCCCTAATGTTACAATTTTTAAAAATAAAGAGAAAAGACAGAGTTGTTTGTATTTTTTGTCTGTTTTGTTTTGCTTTGCTCTCCATAGTGAAAAGGAAAATCAAAATAAAATATTGCAAATATAGCAGATATGAATTTTTGAGGGTAATAATATCTTGTAAAATAGAGAACAGGGGTATTAAAGTCTCCCTAGTTGGAGCTGAGAGGAAGTGAGACTAAGCAGGGATGGTTAGGGCAGCCATGGCTGGCACAGGGGTTTTAGATAACTAGGCATGACCAAACACAGGCAAGGAAAAAGTTCATGGATCTCAGATCATTTTTCACATGGGAATCCAAGAGTTATAAAACCTTTGAATTTTAAAGCTAGAAGGGACTCTGTTCAACACTCATTTCACAAAAAAGGAAATTGAATCCTGTTCTGCTAAGTTATACAGTATGTATTCCATGTTTGCAAAAATTGCAAGCAGCTTTTCAGACCAGGCTTACATACTAGATAAAATATATATGGGTCTCCCTCTCTAACACGTTCTTGTACCATTTACCCTGCAAACTGTCTTTATCCTTTTTCTCCAATTAATTTCTAGTTTCATTTCTTTTATTTCATCATTAATATACTAAGAGTTTTCAGATTCTCATGTAGCATACTGGGCATGGGAAATATGTGAGACTTGCCAAGTTCATGATCAGATAGGTGAATAAGTTGAGACAAGAGACAATAATAATGCAGGAATTAAATTAAACAAAGAGGGGTTAATGTGTGATTCTATGATTTTCTGTTAAAATGGCAACTCAGCCATTCTCTAGACCTGTGGAGAATGTGAATATAAGTTGAATCTTAAAGTGCAAATAGAAGTTAATCAGATTTTTACAAAGACTATGCAATGAAACAAGTGTTTAGTTTCTATAAATGTGCAGCAGAGGTACAGAATAGACTGTTAAGTAGGTAGAAATTTAACTAAATTATTCTGGATAAAGTCTAGCCTATTCAGTAAATTTATTTTCGATTGATATTTACTCACCAAGTGGTCCCAGTCTGCCTCACCTCTTTGTTGATGACACTCCAAGTTATACCTTTAACCTGCACTTCTTTTGAACTTTAATCAAGTATAGATCCAACTGCTTATTCAACATCTTCATTTAGATTTCTAGCAGGCATTTTTAATATACTATATCAAAAATAAGATCTATGATTCACCTCCAAACCATTTCTTACTGTAATATCTAAACCATTTCTTCCTGTAATTTCCAAACCATTTCTTCCTGTGATTTCCACATAACTTGTTTCTGAAATGAAAATCCTTAGAGTCAGCCTAATTCCTCTGTGATTCAATCCAGATCTCAAAGGATCTCACTCAATTTTACCACCTCTGCTACAACTATTATAGTCCAAAGACAATAGCTTGCTAATAGATTTCTCTGTGTCTACTCTTGTCCCTTCCAATCTACTCTCGTGACAGCGGTTAGACAGAGCCCATTAAAAATGACTTTCTGTGCCATTCCTTTGCTCAAAAATGCTTGAAAAATGCCCCATCTCACCCAGAGTAAACACCATAGTTCTCACTATAACCAGATGGTCCTGTGTAATCTGGCCTTTTCTTTTCCCCCTTATCACCAGCTCCTCACCTCTGTCTCACTCGGGCCTAGTCATGTGGCCCAGCAGGCACATTTATGCCACTGGATCTTTGCACTTTCCATTATTCCTACTGGAAATATTCTGCTCCAGATAGCAATAACACTCACTCTTAATTCATAATTCAAATTTTACCTTTTCAGTGAGGAGTTCACTGTCTTACCTAAAATATATTTATTACATGCGTATCTTATTTTTGCTTTGGGTTTCTTTTTTTTGGGGGGGAGTGGTTATTGTTGTCATTGCTGCCATGCCCTAGAATGTAAGGTGTATAGGAACAAGGCTCCTTTCCATCAATAGTTGGTTCTCCCATATTGGTAAAGACCAGCCCCCAGCACTCAGTTTTTCATGGATATCTGTGATGGGAATGGGAAGAACTGCTCCTGACCAAAGGCACTTTCTCAGCATTAGAAATTCCATATTAGAAGTGCCTTAAGGAGTTCCCGTTGTGGCTCAGTGGTTAACGAATCCGACCAGGAACCATGAGGTTGCAGGTTCAATCCCTGGCATCGCTCAGTGGGTTAAGAATCTGGCGTTGCCGCGAGCTGTGGTGTAGGTTGCAGACACAGCTCGGCTCCTGCGTTGCTGTGGCTGTGGCGAAGGCCGGCGGCTACAGCTCCTGTTAGACCCCTAGCCTGGGAACCTCCATATGCCGCAGGTGCGGCTCTAGAAAAGTCACACACAAAAAAAAAAAGTGCGTAAAAATAAACACAGATTTTTTTTTTATCTCTCTCTAAATGCTGACACTTGGGAAGAGAAACATATAAAGTTAAATGAATTATTAATGCATTAACCTAAGATCATTAATTGCATATTTTGCTTCCATGATGACTTCTTTAAAAAAAAACACTAAAAATGGGGTTTTGAAGATGGGGAGAAGAAAGGAATAATTTTGAAAATTGTAGCAATACCTGGATTTCTACAGGAATAAGTAAAACAGGGAATATATAGACATATGGGTAAAGAAAAGTGTGATTATTATGCTGTGTATGACCATTTTAACTCTCTGATTCTAAAACAGGTGGGAAAGTAAGACAGCCAAATTGGTGGAGAAGGATTTCTTTAGTTCTCAAGGTGAAAACCTAATTAAAATGGAGAAATTTGGAGTTCCTGTTGTGGCTCAGCAAGTTAAGAACACGTCTAGTGTCCATGAGGATGCAAGCTCAATCCCTAGCCTCATTTAATAGTTAAGGTGTTGCTGCAGGCTGTGGCATAAGTCACAGCTGTACCTGGGATCTGGCATTTCTGTAGCTGTGGCATAAGTCAGCAGCTGTGGCTCTAATTCAAGCCCTAGCCTGGGAATTTCCATATGCTACTTGCGTACCCCCAACCTCCCCCCGCCAAAAAAAAAAAAAAAAGGAGGAATTCAACTCATAAAGTTCATGTTGCATATCAGTAAACTGGGAATCAGGCTTACCTTGTAGAGTTTTGTGTTGAAAAACTGATATGTTTTAAAAACATCTAGCTTCACATATGACAAGTAGTAGCTACTTTAAGTGGAACCAGCGATCAGGGTACATTGAGAACTGTTATTCATTGGTGGTGTACAGTCATACATATTATTGCCTCCACTGGTGATACCAGATTACATACAGTTTATATTTCTAAACATAAAGTAGCATGGATACTCTACATTGTTGCAATTTGGTATTAATGTTTGGTAAAGATTCTTCCACAAAATGATTAATCATTTTCTGGTTTAAAATAATTAGGTTCTTATACAAATGTGCAATTGTGGTCTCAGAAGATGTAGACCTGGTCCTATTTTTCTATAACTCTCTGAAAATAGATGCTAGAGAAAGTCTTCACATGGTAGATCTAAATAAATTATCAGATTTCCATTTAGTAAATAAGCCACTTTTACTCCTAAATGGCATAAAAAAAGACAGATGGGCTAAGGATACCACAGATTACATATAGTTCAAGGAATAATTTTTAAGTTTTTAATTTTTATTTTTTTTTAGCTCTAGCAATTAGCCATAGCTAGTGAATAAAAGTGAAGCTCTTAACACTTCTCTGGATGTCCACCCTGATGTTTTAAAATAATCAGTAGGTATTGTGGCTTTCATATTTTGTTAAATTTCACATTTTATGACAAAGGAAAACAACGAGGGATCGTTCATGTTTGATGTAAAGAAGTTGGAGATAACTGAAAAGAGGTTAAAAGTAGGAAGGCCAGAGATGGGGGAGTTCGGTCCAAATGAGTGACCAATTAATAAGGAGTCTCCCTTGAGCAGGACAGAGTTAGCATTGTAAGGGGTATCGGTTGAACTAAGGAATCAGGACTGATTAAGAACAGCTGCTACAGGGAGGAGCTTAGAACTACAGAATCACCCTATTTGAATTCAGTGTAATTGACTCAGATTATCCCAGTGTCCTCAGCTATTTTCTAGCTCTACAAGGCAGCTATTTCTTTCAGAAATAGAATTAACTCTTGCTGCCATTAATTTCTTTGATGTCTTGCGGAATTATCTTGCAGTAGCTCACAGATGTGTCTTTGCCAGAAAATATCCAGACTCATTATGAATTACTGCAAGGGACAGCACAACTCAGAGCAACTTGGAAACAAAAGCAGACATTTCATCCCCCCCCTTTTTTTAATCCCCAAGAAAATGCCAGAAATCCAAAAGTGTAAGTCTGAGAAATTCCATTATTGTATTTCATGTTTTCAATACATTTTGTTTCCAAGAACTGTAAATCATTTGGCAGTGTGAATATCACATTCCTACCCAACCTCCAAAGGGAATAAGTAACTTCTTTTTTTTTTCTTTCATATTCTACTTAAGGCATCACTGAGACCTGAAAAAATCTGAATTTAACTTCTGAGGATTACGTGGTTTAGTACTTCAGCATAGCATACATACACATTTGCTCTCAAAAAGCAAAGTGAGCACTATGACTATCTAAAGAAAATTTCTAAAGGATCTATGCCAGTAAGAAAAATTTAGCCAAAAAAATAGAAATTAACTAATACTTAAAAGAAAACTTAAATCACAAATACAGCACAAATATGCAGAAATATAGCAGAAAAGAAAGCCTATACAAAAAAACTATCATCAGCATGGAAAAAATGTATTCACAATTGAATAAGGACTCCAATTATTTGAAAAAAAATTGTAATATACATTTTAAAGTTCTTTAGAAATAAAAGAAAATAATTGGGGACTCATTTCATTTAGTATATTTATTTCAGATATAGACTCACCTTTCAATAAATGATCTTGTACTAGCTTTAATCATCTAGAAATATTACAGAAAATATAATAAAAATGTTATATTATTTGAGCAAAAAACAGATATTACTAGGTTTTTGTAAGGAACCAATTTCTGTAGTGGAAACATGTCAGGTGCTATAGTTCCCCCCAAAATTTATGCTCATATCATGGTATTTCTGTCTCTGAATTGTGAAGCTGTAACCCACATCTTCACATTTATTGTCTACTATTGGCATGATTCAGTACGTTGTACAGAAAGCTTGTACTTTGGTTCTATTTTCTTGACACAGGTGGAAAAGAGCCTTCTTGGGTCATGAAAAACAATATTTAACTAGTGGCAAATTAAGGGTATTTTAGAGAACATCTTTTCATGTGTTTATTTGCCATCTGCATGTCTTCTCTGGAGAACTGTCTGCCTAGATCCTCTGCCCATTTTTGGATGGGGTTGTTTGTTTCTTTGGTGTTGAGCTGTAGGAGCTGTTTGTAAATTTTGGAGATTAATCCCTTGTCAGTTGAATCATTTGCAAATATTTTCTCCCATTCTGTGGGTTGTCGTTTCGTTTTGTTTAGGGTTTCCTTAGCTGTGCAGAAACTTTGAAGTTTAATGAAGTCCCATTGGTTTATTTCTTCTTTATTGTCCTTACTCTGACACATGGATCTGAGAAGATGTTGCTATCATTTATGTCAGAGAGTGTTTGGCCTATGTTTTCCTCTAAGAGTTTTATAGTATCAGGTCTTATATCCAGATCTTTAATCC
>PVHT020004944.1:15581455-15620375 GCA_004024745.2 Catagonus wagneri
TATATGTATATTATTTTAAATGTATGGAATGATACAAGCCATGTTTGTTTATACATGACTAAAATATGCTTAATTTAATGATAGAAGCATCAGCATTACACTCCTAGAGCATTAGTCAAAATTTATACAAAGCACATGCAAACAGATTCATTTCCACCACTGGCTATGATCTGTTTTAGTTTGTGATATTTTCTATATCCCTGTTACAAAAGCTGGTCAAATGTACCAGAAAGGTAGGCACTTTAGTGCTAGAAAAAGCTACCAGAACTTAATATTTAATGCCATTCCATCTAATCTAAACTTTTTTTAGCAAGATAAAAAATACCCTTAGATCTAGCAAGGATCAATACAAAGCCTAGTATTTATTTAAGATAGAAGTTGATTTTAATGTTGAATTAACAATATTTTATGCTGAGTTGAGTTGAATGTGGAGAATCTCTTTGTGCTGCATTTTCCTTCATTTTAATTGCCCAATTAGCTGGGGCTGCCTTGTTCACGCTTAATGGGAGCCAGCCAGATCACTTTAGTAAGCAGTTCAATGGTTAGGTATGGCAGTTTATTCATGTGTAACTAGAAAGCAAATTACCCTGCATTCTTCATAAGCAATATCATAGGCAAAGCGTTAGCTAAAAATCTGAAAGTCATGAATAGAAAATATTGATATTAAGACTGCATTACCAGTTTACTCACTATTTTGCATTATTTTCTCCATGAACATTATAAAAGAATACACTTCATCATTATAGGCCACTTAGGTTAGAAAGAAAAGCTTTTTTGAAAAGAAGTTGTGAAAACCTTACTACCTCTTATAGAAGGGAAAGTCAACATGTATAAATATTTTTAAACTTTATGGATTTCTGAAGCCTTCCAGGCCTGCCTCAGCCGCAGTGACTTTCACCCACAGTGCAAAGGGACTCATCATAGTCAAGTGGATAGTTATTTTAGAACCTTTCTCATTGGAGAAACTCCCCTTGTATAAACAGATTGCATTGCAAAAAAAATTTGATTGTTTTAAGGCATTATGACACCATTTACCATTTTTGACAACCATATATATTAAAGAGAGTAGAGACTTTTGCCCTCTGGGCTGCAGTGAATATGTTTTTTTCAGATTTTGCAGTGTCTTAAGTTCTCTATGCACCCAGAAGACTCAAAATGAAAGTAAAAACAAAAACAAAAACAAAAGAAAAATGCGAACACATTATATTAAGAACCAGGCCAATACATGCTCTCTCTTAAATTGAACTTAATAACAAATCAAAAGCTCTAAAGCATGAGAGATATTTAATATCAATTCATTTAATGACTAAGTGAATACTGTTTTTACTAGTTCAGTTTAAAATGGAAGGTAGAAATAAGAAAGTGTTAATATTAAGCTTTTTTTTTCTTTTTTGTCTTTTTGCCTTTACTAGGGCCGCACTCGCGGCATATGGAGGTTCCCAGGCTAAGGGTCTAATCAGAGCTGTAGCCGCCGGCCTACATCACAGCCACAGCAAGTCCAGATCCTAGCTGCGTCTGTGACCTACACCACAGCTCACGGCAACGCCGGATCCTTAATTCACTTAGCGATGCTAGGGATTGAACCCACAACCTCATGGTTCCTAGTCGGATTCGTTAACCACTGAGCCACAACAGGAACTCCTAAGCTGCTTTAAATAAATGTAGTGTGTTAGAACATAAAGACACGGAGGTAATTCTTACACAACCGGAGTAGAAAGGAATATCAGGAAGAGAAACCTCATGCAAAATCTATGAATACATACATGATTTTGAAGCTCAAAGTGTAAAAGAAAAATATGATAAGAAAAGGAAAGGTGGCAAATGAAAAGAAGATTGCAGAAGACGTTAAGACAAATAATAAGACATTTTTCAAGCATGAAAGGAACAAAAGGTCAGTGACAGAGAGAGTGGAGTTTCTTACAAATGGCCAGAGCAATTTACTGACTGGAAAGACAGGCATTGCTAAAACAAAAATCAAATGAGTTCATTCCCTTCCTATTCTCAGAGAGGGCTTGAGGAACAGAATCAGAAATAGACATAAATCTCAGGGGAACAAGAAAAAAATATATACCAAAGGAGGACTGCACTGTGCTGAAACAAAGGCCAAAAAATAAGATCAGTTACGTTTTTTAAAGTAACAACTAAAAATTGTGTTTATCTGTAACAAATGTTATAGTTTTTAATTTTAAAGCTATAAAGAGTTTTTGAAACAAAAGTGTAGCAGTATCCCACCAGGCTCTTTTCCCAAATTGTTGAGGTAAGTGACTAAAATTGGGACAGTATGGGACAAATAGGATCTCCAGTTGGAATCCATTTCCCAAAAAGAAAAATAGCATTTGGAAGTAGCAACTGTAAGTGTCCCCAAATCTTTATCAACCACAATGAAGAGAATGTAAATAGGTGATTGCTGCTGAGGTTATGATCACTTCTATTACATAACAAAAAGTAGAACCAGAAAGAAAGAAAAAAAAAAAGTCTGCCTTGGCTGGACTAAATAGAAATTCCACTTGAAATACCTATATTATCACAGGAGCACTTTCACTAAGAAAAATAATACTAGAAAAAAAATTCATCCTGTCAGTTCAGGACCCTACCTCCCACTGCTCAACCTGGATCACTAAACTGACAATTTAAGTGTACAACTTGTCCTTGATGTTAAATACTGAGAGGAAGCTTTATAGTGCATCCAGGTGAGAGATGTGATATATATATATATATATCTCCAATGAGAGAACCAAAAAGAATTTCATTAAGTGCTACTTTGAGAACAAGGAGCATAAAATAAATAAACAGGATGGAGGAGGTCAGCCTTGTTAGAGCATAACCAAAAGATGTAGAAGAATAGACTGTTCTAGGTGTAGAAGAAAGACAGACTTTTGAAAAAGGTGCATGGCAGGAAGCAGAATACTTAGATACTCTTCAACACTATCTGATTTGTGCTTTATGTGTAATGGGTATAGCTATAAGAAGGATGAAATATTATTCTCCCAGTCTGTTACTTTGGGATGTTTATATATGATGGGATGATGGGCTTGTCTAGGCCTGGATGTTTCTGCAAGGTTTTTTTTTTTTTTAAGATGATGTTAACATTTAAATCACATTACCCTCCATCAAGTGGTTGAGCCTTATCCGATCAGTGGAAGGACTGAGTAGAACAAAGATTGATCTCTCCTGAGCAAGAAAGAATTAAAGCCAGAGGATTACCTTTGGACTTGAACTAAAACTCTTCTTGAATCTCTAGCCTACTGATTGCAATTGATTTTGAACTTTCCAAGCCTCCACAATAACATGAACCAATTACTTAAAATGAATCATCACTAAGTAGATATATAGATAGTACATATATACATAAATAGAAAATTAGATTAGCGAGAGAGAGAGGTAGGTAGATAGGTATCCTGTTGGTTCTGTTACTCTGGAGAACCCTCCTAATATAGATGACAAGGTTAAATGGACACATATGTTAGTATGAGTTTTAAATCCCTTTAAATAAACCAGTCTTTGTGAACAGTTATGGTCCAACTGTGAGTCCTAGTGAGGGGGTGTCAGTAATTTGCCCCATTAACTCCTTTACTTTGTAATCCAATTCAGTTATTGATTGTCCTGGGCATGAGATTCCCTCCAAAAAGTACAGGCAACTTTAACACCATCTTGAAACAAACCCTAGTCAAGTATTATAAAAGAAAGTGTGTCCTAGAAAGAAACAAGAGTCAATTTCAAAGAGTGATAAGGATTTGAAGTGAGAAATTAGAAGGATCATCAAAAAGAGAAAAGGCAGAGTCCACAGTACAAGGTTGTAAGAAGTATTAGCTCTTTGTTCTTTGGAGAGTAATCTCCAACCCAAAATAATGAATATAGCTCAATAATCTGGTCTTAAACCTATCAGCTGTCTTCTAAAGTTTGGGAAATAGGTAAAATAGAGCTGTGGGATTCTTCTAGAACAATAATTCTGAAAAAGCAGGGTGTATTATATTTACTCAGGGTGCTTCCTTAGGTCTTAAGTGAGGCCTAAACTTGCAAAAAAAAAAAAAAAGATAATTTTATTACAGGTTTTTGGTGGTAGCATATCTTTAGAGTATGGAAAAAAATTGCTTGAAGAGAATGGATTGCTAATTTAGAGAAATAAAAAATGATTAAAATTAAAAAAAGAAAAAATCACACAAGAATAGAAACTATATCAGAAATATGTAAATGTTGTATTAGAACTCAAAGATGAAAGAGAATAATTGTTTCCTTTTTCTTTTTTGTCTTTTGAGTGCCACACCCACAGCGTATGGAGGTTCCCAGGCTAGGGGTCAAATTGGAATTATAACCACTGGCCTATGCCACAGCCACAGCCATACCAGATCTGAGCCATGTCTGTTTCCTTCACCACAGCTCACAGCAATGTGGGATCCTTAACCCACAGAATGAGGTCAGGGATCGAGCCTGCGTCCTCATGGATACTACTAGTCAGAGTCGTTTCTACTGAGCCATGATAGAAATTCCCGAAAGAGAATAATTCTTAAGTTTTAGCCATTAAAAAAAAGAAAAGTGTAGAAAAATGTAACCATAGAATCCATTATGTGAGGTAGAAAAAAAATTTTTGAGGAAAAACACCATAAAATTTGAACATTTATTTATTACAAGTAGCTAGCATAACGCTAATATAAACAAAAGAGTAAATAAACACTAAAACACTAAAGAAAATCAAATTAAAGATGACTGTACATGGCACAGAATTTTCTGTTTTTTTAACTACTATGATGAAATTTTAGTTTTTAAAAGAAAGTTGGCCATAACAACACAAATTTTAATGAAAATATTCGTAAAACAATTATATTTGGTATTTTGTATTTCAAAATATATGTTATGATCCAGGCTGTGTTCACTAGTAAATAATTGTCTTAAAGGTATTTCTTTTTTTTTAATTAATTTACTGATGTTGATTTTTAAGGCCACACCTACAGCATATGGACATTCCCAGGCAGGGAATGAATCGGAGCTACAGCTGCCAGCCTACACCACAGCTGATAGCAACACTGGATCCTTAGCCCACTGAGAGAGGCCAGGGATCGAACCCGCATCCTCATGGATCCTAGCTGGGTTCATTAACTGCTAAGCCATGAAGGGAACTCCATTAAAGATACTTCAATGTTAAAATAAAACAAATCTATGAAGAAATTTATTATTTAACTCTAAAATAAGAAAATATAGCAAAGAAAGTTTAAGAATAGGAAGGGAAAGAATAATAATAATTAGCAGAAAGATTAATAAATTATAAAATTAAAATACACCTGAAACATGTCCCAGAGTAAGAATCTTTATATTAAAAAGTGGTCAAAATTATAGTTAGACAAGGAAAACAAGAAAAGTATACTCAAAAAAAGAATAAAAAATATATTAAAAGCTATTATATATTACCTGGAAAATTTATGCTAACAAATTTAAAAATCATAATAAAATAGATAATTTTATATTAAAAATGAATTTAAAATTTAAAATTTAAAATTGGCATTTAAATTGGCATTTTTAAATCTGGCATTGCTGTGACTGTGGCATAGGCCAGCAGCTGCAGCTCTGATTTGACCTCTGACCTGGGAAGTTCCATATGCCACAGGTACAGCTGTAAAAAAAGAAAAAAAAGAAAAGATATCAAAATGGTAGAAAAATTTTTTAAAAGATAAGAATATTCTGGTTCCTTAGAGTTTTAAATAAAATATCTATTACATTTTAAGAATCTAATAATTTTTATTTGGTTTCAATTCATTCAAAGAAAGCAAAAGCCATAAAGTTTCCAACAAATTTTATAATCCTACTTAATAGGCAAAACAGTATAAAAGGATACAGAATCATCTCACTCATCTTTTATATATTCTAAATAAACTACAAGAAAATATAGCCAAAAGCTACAAACCATAATCACGCAGAATTTCTTTCAATTGTTTAATTGTATTATGGAAAATGCACTGCTATAATTCTCCATGCTAGTGGCAAAGGCAGAGAAAGTATATTTTCAATAGAAGTGCCAAAAATGAATTTGGTAAAGTTCAAAATCTCTAATTCCTATTTAAAATTACAACAATGAGTAGAAAATCGTTTTAAAATTTGATAGTATATTACAAGTTATTATTTTGAAAAGAAGAGGGTAACAGAAAGAGCAGAGACAAACAGGAAGGCACTTATTATTGTGAAATCTCACTACCATGGCAGGTAATGGCCTTCCTGAGTCAGTTTGTCTACTAGGTTACAGTGGGGCTCAGATCTAACTACAAATGTTTCCTATGTTTCCTTTCCAATTTATTTCAGTCGAAGATTTTATAATTAAAAAAAAAGACATAAATATATAAATAATCGGCTATTATGAAGAGGAAAACAAACTATGGGTAAATATCAGTAGCATTTTGCAAAGTGCTGTCTTTTGTTTATAATAAATAAGAGTAGGTCGTGTTTTTAAAAAATACAAAATCTCAAAATAGATAATTGGCAAGACAATGGCGGATCTGCATTTGAACACCTGTTCAAGACAAGCAAGGAAAAACAATGAGAAATCATTTTTACTAAATCAAATAGGTAATGATTTAAAAGGCATTTAATTCATGAAACTGGCAGTGAAATAGGCACTCTCCTGCACTCAAGATGTGTATGTAAATGAGTACAGCCTTTATAGAAAACAAACTGAGAGTATAAAAAGATAACCCGTTTTGACATTGTAATTTAATTTTTTAAAATATGACTCAAGAAAATAAAATATTTGCAACTTACATTCATCACAGCTATACTTAGCTGAGCACAAATTTTAAATTAAATCTCAATTACGGACACATGATTAAATAGTTGATATACTGTATAATTCCTTCAGAGGATTAAAATGGAGACACTAAAAAGTATGATTTTAAATATTTTGATGCCCTGAGGAAAAGTTAATGTTAAAATGTTAAATAAAAAAGGCACAATACACAAATATATATAAAATATTAATATGATAGATACTTCATATTGACACACAGACCTACGCGTATACGTACAGAGAAATATGATTGAAATGAAGCCTAATTACAACTTAGGAGAAGGAATATGACTGAAACGTATGCTAAAATTTTAACAGTGACCAATTTTTCTTATTGTAATTTGGGATGAATTTTGTAATTTGAATGATTTTATATTTATATTTCATACAGTTTCTGTTTGTCTAAAATAATCTTGTAATATTCTTTATAATCAAAGTAATTTAAAGTTGATTTTAGTAAAGTACATAACCTTTGAGAAAATAAGTACTCCTTTGATATTTGACCCTTATGAAATATTTCTGAAGAAGATTAAACCTATACTCAAGAACTTGTTCACGAAAATATTATTGGGAAAAAAAGGAAAATTGTAATTTCTTTTAAGATCTTGACCATGGAATGGCCAGCATACGATAGCATGGACAAAGATGAATTTTCTGCATTATATTACTGTCAAAAGGGGTTGTGGATAAGTAGAAGACTTGATTGCTTATCTGAAGTCCACCAGCAACATTAATGTAGATATTGAAGCTTCCCCATCCCTGATGTCATGGCTTCATTTGGACAATTGTGTAAGACAATTGCACGTTGCAGATTCTTTCTGGTTCAGATCATTTTCTTTTTGTCCCTAGAATTTAGAAGAAACTTTACTAGGAGATATGGAAGAAATGAAAACCAGACCTCACCCAAGCCTTGCTTGCTTGCATTCATAGATAAAACAGGAACTAAAATCATTTACATATTTTATCCTTCACCATATGGTAATCAAAGAACTGCAACAAACTTAAAACAAAGAAAAAATTTCCACCCTGTAGAAATATCCAAAATTAGGAAAAAGTAGCACATGAGAATGCCACAAAATCAAGCATGGCACTGGGAGCAGGGAGGGGCGAGTAGAGCCATCTTCCAGTTCAGCTGAACTCAGTAGGGTTTTCAGATTTCATAATTAGACTAACCCACTCCTTTAAATCTCCACTCCTTATAATTTCTAATTGTTAATTAAATGAAAACCCATTTCTGGAGAAAAACAAAGGATTGACATATTTTATTTCTGAAGACATAACATGAATTTGCAAAAGCCCAGCCTCAGTTTCTGTGTCTCTAGAGTGGGACAACTGTGGTCCTCACAGTTTTGTTTTCTGGGAGTTAAAAGTTATACAGCATATTACAACTCAATACCATGTCTGAAGCATTTAACAATTTTCTTTTTATTACTCTTAATCTACTGCACATACACTGTCATATTCAAGGCCAGCTCATGGGCATGCGATCTGTACAGTCACACAGGGAACCAAAATCAGGTAAAATTCCCAGGCTTGAGTTAATGCTTTGTTGTCAACAGCTTAAATTCTTAACTTTTTAATGGGGTTTCCAATTTTCATTTCGTATTTGGTCTCACTAATTATGAATCTGGTACTGGTCAGAATAAGAATCATTGATTTTACCAATGAAATTTAATTATTTTGGCTTATAGTATTCTTTTATGGATTCTCATTCTTAAAATCCATGGCAGTAAATGGAATTTATGGCTGCACCTTTTTATGTATCTCTATAGGATAAGGAAATATGTGATACATATAGCGCTCTGTATGTATTCAATCTGATTTCGAAAAATCACAGTCTTCACTTTGATCAACTGATTTGGAATGATCCTGAAAATGTACAGTAATTTTTGAAAATGACAGCTTACAATGTATTACATGAAATGATGTGTTGAAAGCACTTTGTAATCCACATAGTGCTATGCTAAAAGAGCTTTAATTATTTAACTAGTTCCGACATAAGAAAGGTTTATGCAATTTATGGCAAAACAGAACACTTGTCTATCAGTCATTACAGGAAGTTACAATTGTACAAGCTTCTGCCAAGCCATAAAACTGGATTCAAATTAGTAATAAAATCTACTTTCATCACTTTAAAAAAAAATCTACTGTATATGTGTGTGTGTGTGTGTGTGTGTGTGTGTGTTTAAAGGACTCACTTTGTAAAAAGCAGAATTCAGTAAAGGGCAGAACTTCTTATCCGCCTCATTTAAGTCCTAAAGGATCAAGATCAGATTTCTGAATTGGATCTGACAAGAAATTGATAGCAAGTACAGAAGAGAGGAGTATTTAGTTCTGTTAGAAATCCATAGTGAATGATTTTTTAGGGGCTTTTCTCTAGGTCAGCATCTTGCCAACAATTTTCCAAAGTTCCAGTTAAATTGTGCTGCTAACATTAAGATACTAAATGGCATAAATGTGAACATCTTTCAAATGCATACCATACTCAATGGGTGTGAATTATCACATAATCTTTTTTTCTTCAGTCCTTCAATGTATATGTTATGCATAATATATGATGACGCTTGAACAAATAACTTGAGTGACCATAATTCTTCTGGCAATTCCCAGAAATAATCTACCACAGAAATTAACAGCTGTTCACTAGCACTATCATAAAAGGCACTACTCCCTTAAAAGAAGAAGATATTAGATGGGTAAAAACACTACCATGTCTTGCAGCCTTTTTTGCCTAGCTTGTTCCAAAGAAGTAACAGGAATGTTAAAACATTTACAAGTGAACATTCAATCCCTGTTTTTAGAAGTGATCTGAATGGGCTCACCATTGTGGTAAGATGAGGAGGAGGGGAGCAGTAGAAAGCCTATGCTTACACCTTCCAAGTGCTTTCCAGACTCTTCTATATGGAGATTTGCAAGTGTATGAATTTATAGGCAAAGAAAATAAAGATATGGGACTGATTTAATTTTTAAAAGTTTACCATATGACTGCTATATTCAAACTATAGTGAAATGCAGTTTAAAGATTAGAGTGTTGGTAATAAAATATGAACAAGTAATTTCAAAATCTGGAAATGTGTTAAGAAATAAGGTTATATTAGGAGCTCCCTGGTGTCCTAGTGCCTAAGGATTCAGTGTAGTCACTGCTGTGGCTCGGGTGGTTCTCAGGCCCTGGAATTTCCGTATGTCATAGATGTAGCCCCCCCCAAAAGAAATAAAGTAATATTAATTAAAAAATGAACTAAAATTAGTGCTTTAAAAAAATGGCATTCTTCTTATCAGTCCTATATGATTATTTCATCTTTAGGTTTATTTCTAGGTCCCCCCCCCTTTATTTTGACAAGGATATTGTTCTACTTCCATTTCTTGTTAATATTAACAGAGACAAAAGCAGATTGTTTTGTATATTTATTTTATATTCAGTCATCTTATTAAATGTTTTGTATTCATTTCAACAGGTTTTTATTTGAGTTATTGAATATCCTATACATGCAACCATATCAACTCTGAACAAAAAATATTATTTGTCTTATTATTATGTATTTATTATTTGATTTTCATATCTTATTCCACTCTCTGTAAGATCTGAATAGTCTACTCTTGGAGTGCCCTGGTGGCCTAGCAGTTAAGGATTCAGCATTGTCACTGTTGTGGCTGGGGTTTGATACCTGGCCTGGGACATTTCCACATACTGTGTGTATGGCCAAAAAAAATTAAAGTCTTCTTTCAACAGTTATAGTAGTGCTTACTTCTTGCTTATTCTGAATTGATAAGCAATATTTCCATATATCTTAAATGCTTTTGTCTTTGTTTTGATTAAGATTTTGCATGGGTCTTTAGTTTCCTGTTTTCCTTAGTTTTTTTTTTAATTAGTAGTGTTGGCTAGGTATATTTATTTTTGATTTCCGTTGTTAAATCAGACTTTTATTATTTTTCATAAATTTGACATGTTTTTAAGAATATAGATATGTGGTCTTTAGCATATACCTAAATTTGAGTTGCTCTGATGTTTTCTCATGATAATGTTCAAAATGTGCAACCATGGTAGGAAGGCTGGAGAAATGGTGTTATGCACTTCTCAGTGTATTGACTCAAGAATACCATACGGGGTGCATGTATCTCTTCAAATTAAATTTTTCTCAGGATATATGCCCAGGAATAGTATTGCAGCATCATACGGTAATTCAATTTTTAGTTTTTTAAGAAATCTCCGTACTGCTCTCCATAGAGGCTGTACCAATTTACATTCCCACCGACAGTGTAGGGGGGTTTTCTTTTCTCTACAACCCTTCTGGCAATTACTATCTGTAGACTTTTTGATGATGGCCATTCTGACCAGGATGAGGTGATACCTTATTGTAGTATTGATTTGCATTTCTCTAATAATCAATGATGTTGAACATCTTTTCATATGCATGCCTTTTGATCATCTGTATGTCTTCATTGGAGAAATGTCTATTTACATCTTCTACCCAGTTTTTGATTTTTTTTATATTTAACTATATGAGCTGTTTGTATATTTTAAAGATTAATCCCTTGTCAGCTACATGCATCTCAATATTCACTGTAGCATTACTTATAACACTTGAAACAGAGAAACAACTTAAATGTCCATGAACAGATAAATGGTTAAGGAATATGAGGTATATATTATATTTGATGGAATATCACTCAGCCAATAAAAAGAATGAAGTAATACCATTTGCAGCAATATAGATGGATCTAGAGATTATCATATAAAGCAAGTCAAAGACAAATATATGATATTGCTTATATGTGGAATCCAAAAATGATACAGATGAACTTATTTCCAAAACAGAAAGAGACTTACAGACATAGAAAACTAACTTATTTTTACCAAAGGGAAAAAGGGGCATGATAAATTAGAAGCTTGCGATAAATATATATACACTACCATATATTAAATAGATAACCAAGAAAGATGTACTGTATAGCACAAGGAACTATACTCAATGTTTTGAAATAACTGTAATAATTCAGTTATATATATATATGTATATATATGTATATATATATGTATCCATACATTTATTAATTTATTTATATCAGCAAGTACTGCAGGTGAATTGTGCCTTCAAAAATTCGTGCATAGCAGTCCTAACCTCCAGTACCTCAGAATGTGATTGTATTTGGAGATAAGATCTATACAGAGGTAAGTTAAAATGAGGTCATTGCAGTTGGCCTTAATAGAGTATGACTGATATTCTTAGGAAAAAAGGGGAATTTGGAAAAGATCGTGCACATGTGAAGGCACAGGGAGGAGGAAGCCATCTACAAATAGAAGAGAGAGACCTAGAACTGATCCTGCATGGCTCTCAGAACCAGCCATGCAGACACCTTCATCCTGGACTTCAAGCCTCCACAACTGCAAGAAAATGAATGTATGTTCTTCAAGCCACCCAGTCTGTGGTATTTTATCACGGCAGACCTAACAACTAATATAATCGTGAATATGGTTAAAATATATTCTCATTATTTATTTTAGTTCTTAAATCTTAAATTTCAGTTTTCATCCTGGCATCCTCTTAATGCTGGTTCCTGTTTTTTAGGAGTCATATTCTTTGAATACTTTCTTAACTTGTGGAACAATAAGGTTTTTCAGTTCTATCATATTTTTTTGACTTATACCTGGAAGTCTTAGTTCTTTCTAGTGGAGTCATCACTCATAGAATATAATCTATGCTTATCTATGTACTGGGTTACTGGGATATTGCTACTTCCAGGACCTTTTAGTGGATAGAACAGCTTGGAAACATATTTATGTAGGTACATTATCTCTCTATGTCACTCTCTTTCCCTACATATAAATACATACACATACGATATATATGTAAATATGCATATGCATCTATACACTTATTTTGATAAATATTATTTTATTTATAAGGAAAAATAATACTATTTTTGATCAGAAGCTTCCAAGATGATCCCCAGTGATCTACCTCATCTTGGTCCTCACTCCTCCTCTCTGGAATCCTGGATCTGGGGACAAGTCAACATCACTGTGATCAGAAGGTCCTGTGCATATGCTCACATGAGTGCACTTGAAGTGGATTTCCACCCTCTCTAATGGAATAACTAAGATGAGACATTAGCCTAGACCAGCAGCTTGACTGCTACCTCATGAGAGACTTAGGGCCAGAAGAATGCTGCTAAGCCATAATCAGACTTCTGACTTACAGGTAATATGAAATAATAAATGCTCATCATTTTAAACCACAAAATGTTGTAGTGATTTTTATGCAGCAGTAGGTAACTAATACAGAAGGTCCTCAACTTAAAAGGGTTGGACTTACAATTTTCCAGTGTTACAATGGTGCCAAAGTGATACACATTTACTAGGAACTTACTTCACATTCTGAACTTTGTTTTCTTTTTCCCAAGCTAGCCGTAAGTTTCAGGATACTCTCTTGTGATTCTTAGCAGGACAGCAGCAACGACCCTCACTCAACCCTACAATCAGGAAGGTAAAAAACGAATACCTTTTCAACCATTCTGAAACCCGGACAACCATTCTGGCTTTCACTCTAAGTACAACATTTGATAAACTGCATGATATATCCAACATTTTATTATAAAAATAGGCTTTATGTTAGATAATTTTGCCCAACTATAGGCTAATGTGAATGTTTGGAGCATGTTTCAGGTAGGCAAGGCTAAACTATGGTGTTCAATAGCATAGATGTATTAAATCCATTTTCAGCTTAAGGTATTTTCAATTTATAATGGGATTATCAGGATATAACCCCAACCCTGTCATAAATCAAGGAAAATCTGTATATCATTGATAGTAAGGTCAGCAGTTACATCTTAATTGCAATTATCTAGTGCATTCTTACTTAACTTGAATGTTTTACAATATACGATTCCAGGTTTAAAATATGTGAATTTTAAACTCAGAATCATAAATGATAGATTGAATCTCAGCTCCACCATTTACCTACAAATTTACCTTCTCTTCCTGTACCACAATTAGTTAATATGTTAAATATGGATAATAGTAGTTTCTATCCCACAGTTATATAACTATTGAGATAATATATGTAACATAAAATACAATGTCTGGCACATAGCAATTGTGCAATAAATATTAGTTTTACTTGTCACTGCTAATATTTCTTGTCTCTTGAGATCGTCTTCATCTTTTGCTTCTAAAACACTGCTTCTCCTTAATTTCCTTCCTGTTTCTGAGTATCTACATATATTTCATTGAGCTAGTCCCCATGAAGTTTTCTTTGTCCCTTTTAATTTATCACTCAGAATAAACTAAATCCCTAATGATTCATCCTAGATATTTCACAAGCCCTTCAAGATTAACAAATCTATTCTTGCAAATCTATATGTTTTCTTAAATTCGCTATCCCAGTAAATAGTGTAGTTATCTACTTGGCAAATCAAATCATAACAATAAATTTTAATCTAGTCCATGTCAGCTAGCTGAATATTTGATTATCAATCATTTATATTGTTCTGGATTTTTTTTTAAAGGAAAATGATTTTCTTTTAAAAATGGTACAGTCTGATGAGTGTACAGAGAGGGCGGATCATCTGTTAGGGTGATTTCAGGATTTCATAAACCAAAATCGGTTGCAGAGATCAAGGAATGAGGGTAAAAAAGCTCAGAGTTCCCTGGTAGCAAATCAGGATAAGGATCTGTCATTGTCACTGCTGTGGTTTGGGTTGCTACTGTTCAATTCCTGGCCGAGTAACTTCTGTATGCCTAAAGTGCAGCAAACAAACAAACAAAAAACCTGCTAATAATCTCAAGTGACAAACATCTACTTTTGTAATGTAGTCAATGGAAAGATATTGAAAGGTTAAGAGTATGCAGAGTTCCCCTTGTGGCTCAGCTGGTTAAGAACCCAACACGGCCTCTCTGAGGATGCAGGCTCAATCCCTGGCATTGTTCAGTGGGTCAACAATCTGGCCTTGCCACAAACTGCTTCATAGGTCAGAGATGCAGCTTGAATCCGGCATGGCTATGGCTGCAGCCTAGTCTGGTAGCTACAGCTTTGATTGGTCCCCTAGCTCAGGAACTTCCACATGCCACAGATAAAGCCATAAAAAGAAAAATCTATATATATATTAAAAAAAAAATGTTATGAGAACGTGACAGCAAAGATTTGATGCAGCTTTATGTAGCTCTCCTTCAAATACAAATTAAACTTTTACTAAGTCCCATTAGAGGTATTTTGTTTATATTTTTGCAGAGTCAGTTTCTTTCTCTCCACTACTACTTGCTTGAAGTCACCTCTGTTATTTGTTACTGGAACTATTGCAATAGTCTTCTAATCAGTTTTCTTTTCCTTTTTTTTTTGCTTTTTAGGGCCGCACATGCATAGTATGGAGGTTCCCAGGCTAGGGGTCGAACTGGAGCTGTAGCCACCAGCCTAAGCCAGAGCCACAGCAATGCCAGACCCAAGCCACGTCTGCGACCTACACCACAGCTCACGGCAACGCCAGATCATTAACCCACTGAGCAAGGCCAAGGATCGAACCCACAACCTCATGGTTCCTAGTCCAATTCATTAACTGCTACGCCATGATGGGGATTTACTCATTCTCCTACGTAGAAGTTTTATGTGACTACTCAGGCTCTCCAGGTTAAAACTAACTCTTCAGCTTGCCTTGCACTTAAGGGAGGCCTTTTATTGTTATTCACATACTTACCTCTCAAGGTTCATCAACTACTTCATCCACAGCAGCAACACAAGCTTTGTCAATTGCAATGAACTTCTTCAAATTACCCATAGGGAACACACATTTCTATAGATTTGTGGTTACATATATTGTGTCAGTTTTGTTTGGAATTTCTCTTTGCTTATTCCATTTTTCACTTGCTTTTATTCAAGACCAGCTTCTACAATGCTCTCTTCCTCAGTCACCTCCAGTTTTTCTTAGGCTCTCCTTTTCTACACTTAAATAACATCCTTCCTATAATGACAGTAATTGTAGTAGTCCCTATCTAGTGAAATATGGGGGTTTTGAGACATATTAGAATTATCTATATTTATCAATAGCTACATAACTAATTATCCTGAAACATAGCAAAGTAAAACAACAAATTATTTTTTTTTTTTGGACAAGCCAGTGGCAAGTGGAAGTTCAAGCGCCAGGGAGCGAACCTGCAACACAATAGCAACCCAAGCTGCAGCAGTGACAGCCCTGGATCCTTAACCTACTGTGCCACAAGGGAACTCCCCAACATTTGTTATCTTACAGTTTCTATGGGTCACGAGTTAAGGAGTAGATTAGACAAGTTATTCAGGATTAGGGTCTCTCAGGGGTTGCTGTCAACATGTGGGTTGGGCTGAAGTTATCTGAAGGCTATACATAAGGAAGATTTTCCTCCAAGATAACCCACTCAATGTCGTTTGAAAGGAGACTTCAGTTCTGTCTAGAGAGCTTCTACCATGTCACCCTCTCCATAGTGATGAGTTACAAGCTCTCACTATGTGACTCCTGGTTTCCCACAACAAATAATCTCAGAGCGAGACAAAAACTGCAGTGTTTTCTAGGACCTAGACTTGGAAGTCATGGTCCCTCATTTCTTCCATATTGGATTAGTTGCACAGGTAGTCCCTACCTGGTGTGAGATAACGCTGCATGTGAATACTGGGAGATGAGAATCATTGCAGATGGTCGTGGGGTTACAAAACTGAAAAAAATTGAATACTGTAGAAGGTTATATTAATTATTTAATAGTATCTTAGAATCTGCTTAGTTATTCTACTTTAATTGTGGAAGAGAATTTCCCTGAAAATATTTGCCTGTGTGGACATCTTAGTAGTTTAAACACTAAGAATTGTGTGATTCAGAGGGCCAAGAACCCAACGGTCTCTGTGAGGATGTGGGTACAATCACTGGCCCTGCTCAGTGGGTTAAGGATCTGGCATTGATTCAAGGTGTGCCATAGGTCGCAGATGCAGCTTATATCTTATGTTGCTAGGGCTGTGAAGTAGGCCAGCAGCTGCAGCTCTGATTTAACCCCTAGTCCAGGAACTTCCGTATGCTGTAGATGCAGCTATAAAAAGATTTAAAAAAGTAATAGGAGTTCCCGTTGAGGCTCAGTGGTTAACGAATCCGACTAGGAACCATGAGGTTGCGGGTTTGATCCCTGGCATCGCCAAGTGGGTTAAGGATCTGACGTTGCCGTGAGCTGTGGTGTAGGTTGCAGACGCAGCTCAGATCCCGCATTGCTGTGGCTGTGGTGTAGGCCGGCAGCTACAGCTCCTGTTAGACCCCTAGCGTGGGAACCTCCACATGCCGCAAGTGCGGCCCTAGAAAAAGGCAAAAAGACAAAAAAAAAATAAAAATAAAAATAAATAAATAAAAATAAAAAGTAATAGAAACTTGTGTGATACATGTGAACGTATTTATATATGTATATGTTTTTTACATATATGTCATTTTTACAGCTCTGTTTGAACTTGTGAGTAATCTTATATCTAAAGAAAAGCTTAATCTATTACGAAGAACAAATAAGATATTTTCTTCCAAGCATCTATGTAGCCTTGGATCGTCCATGAATTCATTGTGCTTCAACTCTGCCACCACTCAGATCTATAATATAGTGAACTGTCCCTTACATCTCATGAGACTATTATGAGTATAAAGAGAGCTGCTCCTGATGAAAAGCAAAAAGTTAATGACTATGAAAATTACATGACTATTAAAAAGGTAAGGCGTCTTCCTTAAGCGAATCACAAACATGTCTCAAAAATTGTATTTGAATATTGGTAATTGCCTGGCATGCATTAATTACACATAATAACCAATTGTCCTTGTACAAGGCTAATTTCAGGTGACTTTTCCCAAGGCACCTTCTTTTGCTACCAGATTAGCTCATCAAGGAGCTAGAGTTACAAGGTCTTATGTAATGACACTATTGATCATCAGGTGTCTTATATTTTTATTCAAGCGCAGGACAGAAGTGCAAATGAAGTGGAAAGAAGACTGGCAATTATATAACAATTCTCATCTGTGTGTCTACAAATCAGAGTATTTTCGAAAAGCCTTAAAACTTTGGTAGCATCAATGTGTTTTAGAAGGTAAAAGGCAAACAGTGAAAGGTCATAAAGGTAATTCATGGTCCTCAATAAACAAATTTTCAATTTATTCAAAGTTCAATTCATGAACATTCTTCCAAGAATAAATAAAGTTACTGATTGATAGTATTTCAGAACATCTAAATTAGCATGCACCTTAGAGTACAGTGAGGCAGCTTTTAGGGGGAACCCGAACAGTTGCACCAGCTTTGTGCAACAATTTACTCACAGTTAACTGTGCACCCAGATGATTGAATTTGTCCTTCTCTCTGAAGTCGTGTTCTCATCTAAAAGGTAGGTTTAGTTCTACAAATCTTCATTTCATGAAGTACTTTTGAATTTATTCTGCAAAATATATACTGGTCTATCATGAAACATCATTTATAAGGATTTATCACCAGTAACTTAATTTGTTTCTCCTTCAGTTTTATTTAGAGCAAAAGTAAGAAACCACTTGACTTCACCGAGGACTGGTTATCCTTAATTTGAGTCATTAATGTTTTAAATCCCTAAAATTTTTGAGATTTATTTTAGTATGGAATTTTTATATATTTCTAGTTTTACATATAAAATTTTTATATATTTTATATATTTCTAGCTTCAAAGAAAAAGTTAATTGAGGCCAGGTCCTTTTCTCAAATTTCAGGGGATTATTCATAATAAACTGAAGTTTTCTGATTAACAAACAACAGTTAGCATAGTCAGGGAGGATATGACTGATACAGAAATTGTAAGACTGATGTAGAGTTAAAAATAAGAACATTTTTATGTCATTGGCTTTAGTGGCGCCACTGTGGGTGACAAGGAAAGTGATATTAAATCTAGAAGAAAAGTGACCTAGGTTACATAATGGTGAAGTTATTATAAACTAGCTGCCCATTATAATTAGAAAGGCAAATGATGCTGATCTATGAGAAGAGGTTGGAAAACAGAATGTTAGTAGTGTGTGCTAAGCAGCAATGGGTGAATTTTATTGGCTTTTAAAATAAAGAGATGATTTCAAGAAGAACTGAATATTTCCAAGGAAAAAAAAAAGTGTAAATTTTAGGTACTTGATGATTTGGAAAACGCAACTATATCTCAAGGCCGAAACTGAATCATTTATAATAGTCTGCTTAGAGGCAGTGTCCAGTGTTTGCTCTTTTACTTATCCTTAAAATGCTTGAATAGCTAAGGTAGTACATGGTAAATCTCCTCATGTGGACAAAAGAGAGAAAAGCTATGCCTCTTCCGTGAAAACTTAACAGAACAAAGTAACCGCAATTATTTTGAGAATGTGAGAGAGAAATTCAGGAAAAGGTGAAGGAGAGGACGCAAGAAAATACTTCAAATTTAAAAGGTATGTCCATAAAAGAAGGGATTATAGACAAGTGGAGATTACTGGAATCAAGAAGATAAGCCAACTATGTGTTTTAGAGAGTCAATCTTCCAAAAGAAACACTAGCCTAAACTAAAAGATTGTGACTTGGGGTGGGGGGAATAAAGCAGTGATCAGATTTGCAGTCTTCAATAGGCAGAGAGACGTTCAGGTCTCAAGGAAGATATAGTCCACAATTCTCAATTCAGATACAGAAATGGAGGATAATGAGAGAGGAAAACCCACCTAGAATATGGTTTTGAGAACCATGTCTCTCAGGGAGCAGAGTTGAGCCCAGTCATAAAAACATTCCTCTCTCCCAGGGTGAGAGGCCTTCACCAATGTCTACTAAGCAGGATATTAGAATCAATATTACTGTTATGTGTCTCCCTGTCTTCTCTTTTCTGTGTGTAATTGTTATCTTCATCCTGACCCTGTTTATCCATTGTAAATTCATTGTGTGAGACAGATACCTGGTCTTTTGGTTCATAATTCTCAAGAGGACCCCCAAAGGGACTATCTTGAGATTACTGTCCATCATCTCTGATAAAAGGATATTAACACATCCTGAATATGGAAATTGACGGAATGGCTAGACGGGACTTTTGGACTATCTCTCTTGGACAAAGATGAGAGGGATTTCTATTTGGAAATGAGAGTGGAAATTTGGTAAACAGAAGAAGGATCTCATAGTTATTAATACTGCTCACACATACCCTACCATCTTTTTTCAGCCACACAGGGGGATTGGAATTCCAACTGGTTAAGACCAAACTTTTACTAAGATGAATCAGTTTCCATCAATATGTATCTTATTTCAGGATTTTTAAAAATTAATGCCTTCTCCAATAAAGCCTCCCGCTCTGTGTCATATCTTTCCTCTCCTTTAAATGGTGAAATATTCAAGGTTCATCTGTGGCTCTAATTTCATACTACCTGCTCCCTGAGCGACCTTTTCTAATTTTATGGCTTAAGCTATCAGCTGTACTTGGGATGAATATTAAATTCTAGTCTAGATTTCTCTACTGAATTTTAAACTCAAAGAGCCAATACCTAATAGACATTTCAAACCCAATTATTGCTCCTAATTGAATTGATTATTTATATCACTGAAAATGTGATTGTCTTCCCAAATTTACCATTTCATTGATAGTCACTGAAGGTCAAAACCACAGAATTCTCCTAGATTTCTTTCTCCATGTCTAATTGTTCACCAAGTCATGCAAATGCTTATTAACTAAGAGTCTCTAGATTGCTTCCAGTTTCTCTGCCCCCACTCTTACCTATCTCATGACTTTGTCATCCTTTGTAGTCCCTGACCCAAAGAACTCAGAATATTATTTGATACAGGAAAGTAAGTTCAGTGGTTATTATAAAATATAATAAATTCTGTAATAGACAATTGCTGGAATCAATAATGAGGAAAGACGTCTGAAATCGATCTCACTTGGGGAGATCAGGAAAAGCTTCTGAGAATATCATGCCACTTTCATTCATTTCACAGATATTTATGATGTGAATTCTCTATGACAGCTCATCTTTTTCTTTTGTATCAGGTTACACTACTGTGCCAACTACGGACCGACAGCTTTCCTCTTGAATTCACTGAAAAAAGAGGTGGGAAATAATGGTGTAGGGTACAGTGTGGGAGAAAAACATTGTTCTCTAAGAAATGTAATAAGATAGAATTGCAAAGTACTTATTGGAAACTGTGAAACATGAATTTATAAATGTCACTGTTAGGCTAGATTAAGACCTTGTATACTATGTGATAGTTTCAGAACAGGAAGCCTAAGGAAAATAACCACCTCCAGAGAAGGCTTTGTACGGCTTGGTAACAGAATCTACCTTGTGTTCCTACCTTCAGGGGCAAATAAATCTATTTAATTCAATTTGGGGCAGTAGAGACTTTAGATAATGTTTTAATACATTTAATCCAAATGAAAATTAAAAAGTGAGATTAACCTTACAAAACTCAGCTAGAATAAAAGTAAGATTCACACATTACACAGATCAAATGTGCCTTATTGAAGAGTGTTCTAAATATAGAAATACATAAAAATACATAAAAAATGGGAAACAAGAAAATGGAGCAATGAAACATAACACTATTTTTGGCCATGCCCCCAGAATGTGGAAATTCCTGGGGTCCAGCCAGATCCCCAGCAATGACAGCATCAGATCCTTAACTGCTAGGTCACCAGGGAACTCCAGAAACATAGCACTTTATCAGTTGGGCTTTACATAGATAAAATAATCTTTTTATAAATTTTCCCAAATGCACATATATTCTTTTATAATGAGGAATAATAAAGGTTCTAAGAACATGTTAGTGACCCTCCCGTGGACTTTTTGGGGAAAAAATTATTGGGTGAAAAATAATTAATTTCTTATTATTTTTGACATATATTAAGAAACAGTCATAGAAAAAAACATATATACTTATGCCTTCCAGCTCTCTCTGAGATATGAGCTACTAACTGGAATAATGCCACTGGCTGTTCAAAAGTTCAAATGTGGTAGACTATTTGTCATATTTCACTGTTTTTGTCAAATATGGAGACTTCTAATAAACAATGGGTTGAGAAATTTAGAAAGAAGAAACAAAGCATAGAAATGCTAATATTTAATCCACATGACCTTAAAAAAAATTCAGAATCCCAACGACACAGTTCTACTCCAAGTGTCTCTTTGTTAGTAAAATAAAAGTCTATATATTTTTTTTTAACTCTAGTGAGTTTATCCAGACTGTAGGTAAATAACTAACATTGTTTGCCAATCATTTTCTTTGAACAGACACTAATAAAAATTATAAAGGTTTAAACAAATAAACATTTTAAGTCATTAAATTAGTTGTTTGCTAAAAAGAAACCAAGCTAGTTGCCTGATTATTTGATATTTAGAATTTAAATATATTCCACATGAAAACCTTCTGACAGATGTTTATGGCAACTTTGTATTTAATTGCCAAAGCTTGGATACAACCAAGATGCCTTTCAATAAGTGCATGAACAAGTAAATTGTGGCAGGTCAAGACAACAGAATATTAAACAAAACTAAAGTGAAAAGAGTTATCAAGCTATGAAGAGACATGGAGGAAACTTAAATGCATAATACCAAGTGAAATAAGGCAATCTGCAAAGACTACATACTACATGATTCCAACCATAGGACATTCTGGCAAAGGCAAAATTGTGGAGATAGTTACAGAGCAGCGGTTGCCAGGGGTTGGAAAGAGGAAGGATGAATAAGTGCATAAATGGTTTGTATGGTAAAAATGTTCCATGTGCCTATAATTATAGATAAATGTCATTATACATTGGTCAAAAGTCACCTAATGTACAATACCAAGAGAGAACTGTAATTTAAACTACAGGTTTTGGATTATTATGATGCTTCATTGTAACCATCAACTAACAATGATACCAAATGTAACAAAGATACAGAGCTGGGGGGCATGTTGGCTGTGGGAGGTTAAACCAGCAGGGAACAGGGAGTATCTGGAATATCTCTGTACATGCCTCTCAGTTTTGCTGTGAAACTAGAACTGCTCTTAAGTTTTTTTTTTTTTTTTTTTAATTAGAGAAGCCTTTTCACTGTATTGAGTGTAAATATCTTTTCTGCAATACTTTAAATACATTTCCATATTAATACAGACATACTCAGATATGGGTTCATTTCCAGCTCATCTAAATAAAGTATCACAATAAAGTGATTCACACAGATGCTTTGGTTTTCAGTGCCTATGCAAGTTACGTTTACACATGCTCTAGTCTATTATGTAGTGTGCCATAGTATTATATCTCAAAAAGCAATATACATACCTTAACTTGAAATACTTTATTGATTAAAAAATGCTAACCGTTATCTGAGACTTCAGCAACTCACTACTTTTTGAAGTAGGAACACCAAAGATAACTGATCACAGATCACTGTTAACAAATATGATAATAATGAAACAGCCTGAAATATTCTGAAAATTATCAAATGTGACAAAGAGAGGCAAAGTGAGCAAATGCTGTAGGAAAATTGGTGTCAATAGACTTGCTAATGACAGATTTGCCACAAACACACAGCTTTAAAAAAAAAAAAAACAACACACACACACACACACAAAAACCCACAATGGCTGCATAGTGCAATAAAGCAGGGCACAATCAAATGAGGTATGTTTGTAGTAAAAACAAAATGCTCAATAACATCTATATCTTTAAATATTTTTAAAATATTCTTTCTTAATTTCAGGATGAATAAAATTTGGGTAACTTCTTATTAAAGATGATTTTGTATCTTAGACCTGGAAAAAAAGACAAAAGAAAGAAAAATATATTTTAACCATACATGTCATTTTTTTTTTTTTTTGTATTTTTAGGGCCACACCTATGGCATGTGGAGGTTCCCAGGCTAGGGGTTGAATTGGAGCTGTAGCCGCTGTCATACACCACAGCCACAGCAACACCAGATCCGAGCTGGGTCTACGACTTGCACCATAGCTTAGGACAGCGCCAGATCCTTAACTCACAGAGTGAGGTCAGGAATTGAACCTGCATCCTCCTGGATACTAGTCAGATTCATTTCCACTGAGCCCCACTGGGAATTCAGATACGTGTCAATCTTTAATGAGTAAGAGACAATGGTATGCTTTAAGTGGTAAGTCTCCTTAGAAGTAGCACATAGGTCCTGAGCATCTAAGAGCAAAAATCAAGATTCAACAATTACAGATTTGAATTCAGCATTATGTTTAAGAATTATGGTTTTTGACACTAGGCTAAGGAAGCTATATAGAGAAAGTCTCCTAGGAACAGACTATTCAGCTTGTGACAAGTGGGGAGGAAATATGTATCTTTGTACACCTCATGTTGTACAGATCTAATTTGGCCCAGTGTGCTCCAAGATGAAAATATAAGCAAACAAACCCTGCCTAACCTCCCAGGGGACACACACACATGTGAAACAAAAACAAGAAGGAAAAGGAACAAAGGATAACAAATCATGAAATCTTTTGTAATATGATTGTTCTTGATATTCTTTGTTTTCACTTATACTCTTGTGTCTTTTCAGTTTTCCAGATAATAAAATAAGGCTTTTAAATTTTTCTTTTGTGAAGTATAAATGTTTTGTTCCTATTGCTTCCTTTTGCATCTGTCTCAAGAAAAAAACTGAGAGATGGAAATATGGGCTTTTCATCTTTGACTCTTTCCTTCTTCCAAAGAAAATGTACAGGAGTTCCCGCTGTGGCACAGTGGGATCAGTGCCATCTCTGCATTGCCAGGATGCAGATTCAATTACTGCTTCAGCACAGTGGGTTAAAGAATCCGGTGTTGTATGGCTTAGGTCACAACTGTGGCTCAGATCCCTGGCCCAGGAACTTCATATGCTGCAAAAATAAAAAAATGCAAAAAACAAAATAAAACAAACAAAAAAAATGTACACAAAAACCTGTAAGGTAAAACTTCTCTGTATTCATAAGAACATTAAATGAACTCTCATTAACAGATTCAGTATATTTTAATTTATTTTATATATTTCTGTTACTAATTTATACATTTATATTTTATATATGATATGTACTTTCAGAGGCTTTGAGGAGATTGGCGATAACTATTCACACATATGGGATGGATCACACAAGGAATAATGAAACTAATAGGCACGCACAGATATACAGAAAAACAGCTATTGGTTTATGTGAAGATTCAGCAATGGGTACAATTGTTACTTATTCCTCCTTACCTATATCAGATTAATAGAAAGGGAAGAATTAGGATTTGCCTAATTTGTCGGCCTGCCATAACATCTTGGTCTCTAAAGGTAAAATACAATATTTTGTTTCTGACTTCTTTTTTCACTTTTTAAAAAAAAATTCATTGACCAGTTTTTTGACCCAGTGGCTTAAGCAAATAAAAATGAAAGTCACTGCTTACACAGCTAGCACCTTAACTAATAAATCTGGGAAACTGAAAATAAATGCCAACAAATATTTTTGCCTGATTTTCACTCAGCTGGCAATATGTGTTGCCCTTATCTCATTGGCAGTTTTTCCTTCACTTATTCCTGCAGGACCCTAAGCTTCTGTCAAATCGTGCATAAGATTTCTGGGATTTAACAGAGGCTTAAATTTGCTTATAAGAAAGTACATTTCTGTACTTAACTGTTCACACAGCGATCTTGATTAATACAAGTGCATCCACACGGTTCCAGTTTTGTTTATAGTGATGAAGAAGCTGAAACATTTTCCTTTTTATGTTGTCTTCCTTCATTAAAGGTGCTCTGACTTCACCATTTTAGAAATCCAATGACAGTTACTTTCTCCAGTCTTAACTGATGCATACAATTGTGGGATCAGAAACACATGTAAGTGTTAGATACGTCATGTTCTGTTTAGAATCATCCCTTTTGGGCGAGCACATTTCTGTTACTTGGCTAGCTTTCCTAACTTACCTCTTTCTCTTAGGTAGACTTTTTTTCTAGGTGGAGAAAGGCAAGAGTACTTCTGATTGGCTTATTCTATAATTCCTCAAGACATGAGCAGAGACTTTGGATTTTCTTTGGTGAACACAGCTGGGATTGATTCTCGACTACATATAGTCGAAGTGTTAGATTTCATAAGTAAAGTTGATGATCATTCTTTCAAATAAATAAATGGCAATTTATCCCTCTTAACATTTTACTGTTTCCACTGGGAAATGCAATATCATTCCTGAGTGTAACAAGAGCTGCTTTGTCTTCTTATTTTCTACTTGACCTAGTTTTTATTTAGATTATCTCACATATTTATTTTCTCTGGTAGCATTGTATGTAATTTATAAGTATTCTGACTATAATCCTAGCAAATGAAAAGAATGACTAAACATATTTTCTTAATGGATTTAAATAAGCACGTAACAGCTCAATTTACATACATATAATATGTTAATGACAAATATACAGACATATAGTTAAAATATGACAGTATTATTGCTTGGGATTTAAACGTCTCTCATGACATGATTAAGTTTTACTAGCAGTATGTCAATAAGCTTAATAGCTGGCTTTTCAGGGAGAAAAAAGTCTTGAAGTAGAACATTTACCAATTTCCATGGTGTAAATACTCCCACAAGGACTGATATTAAGCTACCAAAATTATGTCCTCAAACATGCACTTGGGAAGAAATGTAGAAAATCAGCTCTGTCTCACTAGCTGGTACAAGACAGTGTGAGCCTGCTACAAAACTCTTGTGTTTGTTTTCATTTATCTTACAAGAAATACTTGTAAAGTTTCTATTTCTAGGCTAATATATTTTACATTTTAAAGTAAATTTCAGTATATTTTAAGTGCTAGTGTTAGATATAACAGCCTTAAAATGTCAATCACTAGAAGCCTTCAGCTGCAGATAATAAGAATCCTTTGGACATCAAAGATAAATATTTCTGTAAGTATAATAAGCAAGAATAATGGGAAAAAACTCTGTGAGAATCATAATGCATATGATGATGGAAACACGGGTGGGGCTGTTCCTTAGGACATTTTTTTTCTTAAGACAATTAGGAATGGCCTAGATAAAAACTGTATTGCTTAGAAAAGAATTTAATATTGACAAGATTCATTTTACAAGAGAAAAAAAGTATGCTATGTTTACTAAAACCTTTAAAACTTCATTGTTCATGAAATTCTGACCTTGACCTTGCAAAATATGTGTACTTCAATTTTACGATTCAAGTGCAGTCTTTCAAATATTGCTGTCAGAAAATCTATAATACCTGTGATGAAAGAATAGCCTGAAACTTTTATTTCCTGGCCCTCTCACAACTAACTTCCTTCAATAAGTCTGTTGTATGATAAGATATCAGTTTAAGATACCAAAGAAAGAACCCCCCCCACCAAATAATGTTGATTCATGATAGCATTACAGCCTGTTAGGCTTAAGAAAAATCTTAAATTTTATATCGATTAATTTCACACCTAAATAAACTCAACAAAATCATTTCTAGTTTAGAATATCTCTGTTGACTGGCAACTTTGTTTTAGGGTTGGACAGTTCTGAAGTGTCATACATGTCTCCACATTTGTCTTATTTTTGTTCTTAAGTTTTTCCGGTAGAACAACATAAAACAATGTTCTTAGTCTAAGTCTTTCAAATACTGACAACAGCTTAATGTTACTTAGTCTTTGCTCACCTATCTAAACCCACTTTCTTCAACTATTAGTCACAACAGATCATTTTCTATTCTTTTAATATCCTGAGTACTTTCTGCTCAGTGCTTTCCAAAATCTGATATTATTTTTAATGGCTTGTTTCTAGAACTGAGGATAATTTTCCAGATGTGGTCCTGCGACTGGAGATTAGAAAAGGATTTATACCTTATTTGTTATAGATAATTTCTAGCAATTATGCTGAGGAAAACTAATAGTCTGCTAAGTGTACTTTAAGTCCTCATCACACAAAGACATACATAAACACACATACACACACACCACATATAAATTAGAGTCACATTTTTTCTACGACAGAATATACATCATACTCTTTTCTCTTGAAACTGGGACTTTGTAATAATGAAAATGGTTGTGTAATCGAACCAAATATATAGTAGAAACTAGGTATCGAAAAACATAAAGAATAAGAGTAGAGTTTTCTTCCCCCTAAATCCATCTGTTTTTTCCAATAATATTCTCTCAATATGAATCTTCCAAGATCCCTCCTAAAGGACAAACACATTTTAAATGATCACAACTATACCCATGATTTCCCTTATGCAAGAAATTAAAACTAATGACTTTACAGCTTCTTGATTCTAGCTGGTAATTTTATAACTTGCTGCTTTCTTAGATACATGAAACTATTTTTCCCACTGTCCCATTGTTTTATTATTCTTTTGGTATTTTGAATTTATCTTAAAAGATTAATGTATTAAAAAAATGTTGAAAAACACCTAAGTAAGGATATGTATATATATATATATATATATATATATATATATCATTGATATCCCTGACAAAAGTAATTATCGATAGCAAATGGTTAACTTCCATTTTTCTTTTAATCACATATGCAGATCTTTTTTACAAAAATATTCATAAATACAGATTATTTTTTATTATTTTGATTATTTTTATTAAAGAATAGTTATTTACAGTGTTGTGTCAATCTCTGCTGTACAGCATAGTGACCCAGTCATACATATATATACATTATTTTTCTTGCATCCTCTTCCATCATGTTCTATCCCAAGAAACTGAATATGGTCTTCTGTGCGGTACATTAGGACTTCATTGCTTATCCGTTCTAAATGTAATAGTTTGCATCTACCAACCCTCAAATCCCTATTCATCCCATTACCTCCCTCTTCCCCCTTGGCATCCACAAGTCTGTTCTCTGTGAGTCTGTTTCTGAAACTGTTTTTTAATGACTGTCTACAATTTAACAGAGACGATAAGAGACCTATACAATATACTGATCACCAGCATTACAGAATGCAAGTATCATATATCAAAAGATCAGAATAATGTCATCGTCTCTTTCCTCTCCCCACCACCCCTGACTTTGGCTCCGCTCCTGAGAGGTCAGATGCATGCTGTGTGATCAAAGGGACAAGGTTCTACTTCTCTCTCTTTCCAGCATTTCTCCCTTGGGATTCTTTCCTGTACTCCACTATTGTACCCTTGCTTTACGTATTTCTTTATTCCGTTTTCTATTTAGCCATGAATATCTAGTTTCTACATATCTAGCTTCAGTACTATCTAAATCATACAGAATACCATAATATTTCCCTTCTGTGTGGGTGTGAGTATGCATAAGAAGAAATGGCTGACATTTAGCTTAATAAGGTTATGTGGGAGATAATTCAAGAACCTTAGAAGATAATGACTGGAAAATTCCTATGTTCTCTTTCTACATGAGGTTTCCTGTGTAAAATATGGAAAATATTTTGTGAGTTTTCCATTAGCTAAATTAAATAATGTGTGAAAACCAAGATGCCAGATTTGTTAATTGTTACTAGAAGATCTTGAATTTCCAATACAAATTCCAGTGGGTTGATTACATTACAGCTCCAAGTTTTCCTGACTGAAGAGTGAATACATATCAATGACTACTGTTTGTACCTTAAAGAAAAGAGGTCTTAGATCAAAACTTTATCTTCCACAAGTTCTGGAACTGTTAGCTTTCTCCTCCTGCCAGTTTTCAGTCAAAATTCCACTAAAATGTTTCTCTGCAACGTATGCCTTAACTTATGTTAAATAATAGAAGAAATGGCAGCAGTGTTATTTCATGTATCAATGCCATGTAAAAGTGAGAGTGTTTTTGACACAATTAATGGTGCCAACTTATTTTAGGTTTTAAAAATTTTAATTCTGAACTTTTTTTTTCTTTCACATTCTATGACTCTATTATAATCCTAGCCAGCCATCTTTCTGCACTAATCCCGGAAAAACATGTTTTGAAAACTGGGAGGTTCCAGGGGAGGTTAAAAACTGGAGTTTCAAATATATTCTGCTTCTATTCCATGTTAAATAACATGTCTATATTTCGCCTAACTCTTTATACCAGTATTTGACTTTTTAAGCATTCCTTTTTGTTTTCGGTCTCCTCTACTTCCCTCTTCACTGCTATCTGCCATATTGGTTATAAGCGTAAGTTTCTATCCATTTCTTTCCTATATTCTTGGTGTTGACATTTCTCGCTGTGATCCATGTTGAGCTTCTGTCTCTATCTGCTGCCACAGGACTCCTCTCTCTCATATATACACAAACCAGTCATCTGCTCTGATTTAAGCCAAATTGGGATACTTGGGAATGAATAGATAAAGCAGTAGGGAAAGTATGTGAGTATACTGCTGGTCGTGATAATGAACAGTCATAACTGCTGTGTTGCTAATGTTTTGAGTTTACTCATGTTTCAACATCTTCACAAAAATATTAGGATGAATTAAAAGCAAAAGAGAGGAAGTGAGCATTAGGATAAATCCTGTATGACAATATTCTTACTTCAATTGTGAATTATTATATTTTATATTTAGGAATTCAACAGTAGTCATGGAAATAATACCTAGAATTTCAGTTCAGTGTTTTACTCTATATTGAAGTTCTGGGACTTCATCCATGGTTTAAAATACATGAGCCTAAAACAACCTTTGGCCAGAAAATATTGTGTGAAAAATTACATTTGTAAGCTGGAAAAAAAAAAGTGAATATTCTTCCTATTTTATTTACAGGGGAAAACTTGTAAAAATTTGTACTAGAGATTTACCTTCATGTTTTTTCCAACATGATCTTTTAGCCATGATCCTTCAATTGTATAATATGGTAATTTTTACTAAGGTGATCCAACTGTTAGCATATGCGATCTGCCTTTTTTGTTTTTCTTTCAACAGTTTAAACAACTCTAGGTAAACAATGGAATTACCTTTCCCATCTCCTCTCTAGTTTGAAACCTAAAATAAAACAGGATTTTCAGGCACAATGGTAAAATGTGGTAAAGAAACCAATGCAAAAAGCCGAATGAGTTCTAACATGTGCCAAAACATAAGATTCTTTGGGCCAGTGCAACTCGAGTAGATCATAATAACCTGTTGGGGTTAGAAAAGTTCATGCCAAAAACGGATGATTTCCCTGGAGCCAATCAAAATGATAGAAACATTGGTGCAAAATCACAGTTGAGCAGGTTCAGGCCTCTCCTCACGAGCTACAGATGGCATGTAATTTAGGAATGCCCATTTGGTGAAATTTACCAGTTCCTCTAGAGATCACACATATGGGTTTGCATTTAAAAAGCAATTGCACCACGAATAGCTTTTTAAACAACAGATGTACGTATTGACAGTAAAAGGATGTCCAAAAAGCAAAGTATGTCCACATAAGAGAAAAAATGGCTTATGTTATACTTTATAGCTCTGTAAGTGGCCTTTTAACTTTAAAAAAGGCAGAAAATAATTATGAAATCAATGCATACAATGTTTGCCAAGACATGAATTAGATATGAGATTCTGTCTTCACACACTGTTACTTTCCGGTGTTTTACTCCTTTCTTCCACCGTTGTATATTACAACCACACTCTTAAATCCCCAAAGAATACAGAAGTATCTGAAGATGAATGTGAGATCTGTTGAGTCAGTTTCAGCTCTCTGCTCCTCACAGCACTGTTTTTTGTTTGTAGTTGTTGTTTGCTTGTTTGTTTGTTTTTTAACATGAAGTTCATAATGGATCTGTGAAAACCCCATCATCATTTACAAACTGAATGCACATGTGTAAGTACACACAAAGGGAGATATTTGTGTTTGCAGATGTGTGCACTAGTTTGTAAAGGATGTTTGTAAAGGATGGTAGTTATAAGTTGTGAGGTTTCCAATTGCCTGTCCTATATTGCTTCCTTTAAAGAAGGAAATTAATTGTGTGACATTCCCTTGCTGGTAAAGTGATACCAGATTGCAATGGCAGCATTGACCTAATCTCGCAGTAAAACAGGAAAACACAACCCCAGTGAATACTCATAGAAACATTTGATTTCAGGAGTGTGCAGGACCAAAGTTCCCCTGGAGAAACACGCACATAATTTCTATTCTTGTATTCAAAGGTAGTTCTATTGTGGATTTCTCCTGTATAGTGTAAGGCTTCTTTGTTTTTACTGAAGGATAAGGCTTTGTACCTCACAGTACAATCCCATATGGAAAGAAACTATAATTAAAAGGTTAGGTTTGGACATCAGGCTTTTGACACTGATTGTTTCTTGATTGAATGAAATACAATGTTACTTTTCTCTCATTCTCGGATGCAATGATGCTCTGGAATACTAACAGCTATGCAAATGATGACATTAACAGAAAGATTCCATTTTTTTGGCTGCTTAGAACTAGCATCAGGTGAAAAATTGTGGGAGATTGGATTGCTTTTGTTTAGAGGTGCAATGATGGGCAATTGGTACTATCCCAGGAAGCAAAGGAAAATGAAATTGCTTGTACAAAGGCATGAACAGATTCAGATTAGTACTCAAATATTTATGACACCATTAAATGGATGTAGTGAGGATGCAGAATATGGAATGCCTGTAAAGTACATATTCAAATAAGAGAACTATTGTTATCATGCATCTTCTTCTATATTCAGCTTTATTTTTGTACTGAATATTTGTAAAAAAAACCCTGCAATATTGCACAAGCTGTATTAAATTTGTGCATTAAATTAATTCGTGTTTTTTTACTTCACATAACAGACGATATTAGACATATAAATGATTTTATATATTACACATATAACCATAAATGCAATTGATTAATGCATCCCCACAGTGTACTAACTGCCACTGTGCAGTTTGATAAAGAGCTCTGATTTTTTTATACATTTACAATTTGAGAAAACAAAGAAACTAAACAAGACTTTCATAAAATTATCAGTTGTTTTCATTAGATATGGAATAATTTATGTACAATTTCCTGCCTACAGGAACGTGCATTAAAGCCAGTTTTGAAGGGAGAGAGTGTCTACAGGCATACAGAAACCTCCAAATGTGAAATCCAGAAACAAATTGTGTGAGAAATTGGGGAGGAGCCAGGACAGTGGGAGGAGCTACAGTAGAGTTGGTCCCTTGTGCACCATATGCGGCAAGGGACTTTGTGGAGGACTTGTGGGTATGATTTTTCATGTACTTCTGAGTATTCTGGGCACCTCCCATTGTTTAGACGTGCATCAAAGAAGACCCTAAAGTGATTATTTTTGGATTTTAAACTTCAAAAATGGCAATTTAGGTGTAGGAAGACATAAGTTTCAAAAGTGGCATTTCAGATGTAGGGAAAGCCTCAGAAATGCGTAGAAAAAATATTTGCTCCCAGTTTCCCTATTCTCCACTCCTCTTCCCCATGTACACACATATGACACCCTAGTCCATATGAAAATCATTTCAAGTAGAGAGAGAAGTAAAGAGAAAAGTGAAAAAATATAGGTAGGTTCTGGGTAGTGTCTTTGAGAAGAGATTGCATGTCCACCAACCATGGAGAAGGGACATCCATTGCACAGAGAGTAAGAGCATAAGAGATGGCAGGTATAAGGCAGCCTTGTGGACTCTCTCTGAACCTTGATAGAGGACAAGAAGAGTCCCCTCTTTTATTTGCCTGAATGTGGCCTGAACTAGCAGACTCTGTTCTTTTAGCTTAGGTGAGAAATTCATAAGTTGTCCAGACATCTGCACTCACCCTCATCTCCAGGTTCACATGAATATCCCAGAACCTAGGTGACCTTCTAAGGAGAAGATTGGAAGTCACAGAGCTGCCTTTGATCAAATTTATCCTGAAACAACTGGGGGAACTCTCAAGCAATTGAATTTATCCCGAATTGATGACAGGATACGAGATAAAAAGGCTCATTATAAAAATTTACTTCTGTTAGAGGAAAAAAAAAAAAACTTAGGGGCATGAGTGGAGAATTCATAACTGCTATGTAAATTAATCAGTAAACCAGAAGTTTGTAAAATTGCTGTGATTTTTTTAAAATTTTTAAATTTAAATTTTTATTTTATTTTTTAATGGCCGCACCTGCAGTATACGGAAGTTCCCAGCTAGGGGTCAAATAAGAGCTTCAGCTGCCGGTCTACACCACAGTCACAGCAACGCAGGATCTGAGCCATATCTGCGACATACACCACAGTTCAGGGCAATGCCAGATCCTTAACACACTGAGCGAGGCCAGGGCTCAAACCTACATCCTCATGGATATTAGCCTGGTCCATTACCACTGCACCACAGTGGGAATTCCTATTGTTATTTCTAATTAAGATTTTTTGGTGGAGATGAAATTAATGTGTGTGACAATCAGCGAACAGTCCATGATGGTATGTAAGTAGGTACTAAAATATGTGAAACATAATACTAGTTGTATGGGAATCTGGAATAGAGAAAATTAGTGAAGACTGGAGAGGCCACAAATGGCTTCTTGGATGTTCTGCAATCCAAGGTGGCTATGCCCTGAAAGAAAGGACTTTTGAGGACCAAAGGAGGGACAGAGAAAGGACAGCAGACAGACTTCGCTCTTATCACCATGAGGAAAGGGGCCTTGTCTTCTACTAAACTCTGTATTGATGACAGTCTGACAAATGGTAGTCAATAAATATTGAATTATCAACTCAGTAGGATCCTTATAAATTCCAAATCCAGTGGGATTATCCCAGGGTTTCCCCATGTGAGACACACTGATATTTTGGAGCAGATGGTTACTTGCTGGCTGCAGTTGCCGTGTGCACTGTGGCATACTAGTGTCATCTCTGGCCTCTATCCACTAGGTGCGAGTAACAACCACTCCCCCTCAAGTCATGATAAGCCAAAATGGCATTGCTAAATGTCACTTGGAAGGAAAAATTGTCCCCCATTAAGAAAAACTAATTGGCCTGATGACACCCTGGCAAGGAAATGAGGAAATGAGCTGAGATAGGTAGAGTCATTGAATATATTTTTATCAATAGAGGATTGCATATTTTATTGAACTGAGTTACTGCTCTGTTCCCTTAATGTGGTACCATTTGTTGAGTTCATAGTCTGCCCTGGCATTACATGAAGAGCTTTATAGTAATTTTTTAAGCTCTGAACTAGGTATTACTATCTTTTTTGTGTGTGTGTGTGTGTCAGAAAATGCATGGCCAGAAGTCTTGCAGTTAAGATTTGCACCCAAACCTGACTGATCAAAAGCCATATTTAACATTAAGCTGTACTGTTCTTTTATAGTGCTACAAGTTTATGGTGCAGTCATATTCCTATATATTTCCACACACAGGTAGGCATATCTATAGAGAGATGGATAGATAGTTACATATACACATAAACAAACTTGTTTATTCTTATGACATAAAACACATTGATTACTTTGAAGATGAGGTTATCTGGAATGAGACACGTATTTCAATTATTACCTGAGCCATATTAATCTTGCTTTATTCAATTCGAGTACAGTGTTGACTAACACTTCAATTAGTTCCAGTTTGCTTGATTTCACACCCCATAAAAGTTAATGCTGGCTGTGTCTACACAGGCAAAGTGGAGATGCAGTGATGATTGCAAATTCATAAGTAGGAAAAACAGATCCTGTTATTGAAGAAAGCCCAATAATTCTGAATTATTTAGATTGGCTTTCTACATTCAGGACACAATATTAAAAGACAAAAAGATGTTAACTGACCCTTAGTGAACCTTATTAGGTGTGATATTTATCTCAGGGAAAGATAAAAGGAACAGTATTTCCTGATCCTACTTTGCCACTAATATTAAAGTAACACAACTGTCAATCTCAATTTCAAATGCGAAATAAAGAGGTTGCCAGAAATAAAGTCTTTGGAAGTTTCCCCTGAACTGTATAATCCTGTTTTACTCCCACTGCTGCAGGAAGAAAGTTGGCTGTGACCTTCATCAGTATTGAGACTGGTTTCAAGGTCCCCAGGCCTCAAGCTCAGATGAATTAAGTCTTTTGATGTCAAATGACCACAGCACACTTTTTTTGTGTATGTGCCACAGTGGTCATTCACATTAGAAATTAAAAATTTTGCAATATTTTCTCCCATTCTGTCGGTTGTCTTAAGTGACTGGCAAAGGATTAATCTCCAAAATACACAAAAACCTCCTGCAGCTCAATATCAAAAAAAGAAAAGAATCAAAAAATGGGCAGAAGATCTAAATAGATATTTCTCCAAAGAAGACATACAGAGGGCCAAAAAAATACATGAAAGGATTCTCAACATTGCTAATTATTAGAGAAATGCAAATCAAAACTACAGTGAGGTGCCATTTTATTCCAAACAGAATGGCCATCATCAAAAAGTCTACATACAATAAATGCCAGAGAATGAGGAGAAAAGGAAACCTTCTTACACCACTGGTAGGAATGTAAATTAGTACAACCACTGTGGAAAACAGTATGGTGGTTCCTCAAAAAACTAAATATAGAACTACCACATGATCCAGCAATCCCACTCCTGGGCATCTGTCCAGAGAAAACCACCATTCAAAATGTCCCCCAATGTTTATTACAGCACTATTTAACAATAACCAAGACATGAAAACAATCAAAATGTCCATTAACAGAAGAGTGGATAAAGATGTGACACATATACATAATGGAATATTACTTATCAATAAAAAGGCATGAAATAATGTAACTTGCAGCAACATGGATGGTCGTAGAAACTATCATGCTAAGTGAAGTTAGTCAAACAGTGAAAGACTAAAGATAACACTTAAAAGTGGAATCTAACAAAAAGATACAAACTTATTTGCAGAACAGAAACAGACTCACAGACTTTGAAAAACTTATGATTACCAAAGGGGACAAGTAGGGGTAGGAGGGATGGACTGGGGATTTGAGATTGGCATGTGTACCCTGAGGTATATGGAATGGCTGTTCAGTGGGGACTTGCTCTATAGCACGGTGTACTCTAACCAATGTTCTGTAGTAATCTATGTGGGAAAATAATCTGAATAAGAATGAATGTGCACACATGTATAACGGAATCACTTTGTTGATTCAGAAATTATCACATCATTGTAAATCAATTATACTCAAATAAATTTTTAAATAATAAAAAAAAATTAAAAACATGGCACAGAGCATTCCAGCTCTCCCGCTTGAGTTCAGAGGGCTCCATTAGGCCAGCTTTGAGTGCCTTTACTTAATTCTCAAGCTTTTGTCCCTCTTCTCCAGTTTTGTCCGTTCAAGCAGGAATGTGATCAGAATCTCTTCCAAACTCCTAAAATATCCCAGGTTATTTATTATTTCTCCTTTTCACCTGCCTGGTCATCTAAACTAGTTATCATGACACCAATTTTATATTGCCTCTCTTTCCAAAGAGGTAATAATAGCAAGAGGTTAAAATATGACCTCCACAGTTTCACTAGGTAGATGGGAATCGGGACTTCACCCTTACTCTTGGTGGCTTGTGCAAGTTACCATAACTCTGAACTTTAGTTTTAACCATTGACACAGATGAAGTAATAATAATGCTTAACTACACAGCAATATTGTGAGGAATAAATAATTGAAAACAGTAAAGCACTTATAACTGTACTTAATTAAGTACATGGTAAGCCTTCACTTAGCACTTGCTATTTTTCATTATTACAGAAATAGGAGTTCCCATCGTGGCTTAGCGGAAACAAATCTGACTAGGAACCATGAGGTTGCGGGTTCAATCCCTGGCCTTGCTCAGTGGGTTCAGGATCCGGCATTTCTGTGAGCTGTGGTGCAGGTTGCAGACATGGCTTGGATCCTGTGTTGCTGTGGCTATGGTGTAGGCCAGCAGATGTAGCTCCGATTGGACCCCTGGCCTGGGAACCTCCATATGCCACTGGTGAGGCCCTAAAAACAACAAAAGACAAAAAAAAATAATATTACAGAAATAGAAGTTCTAGGGAAGAGATACATATACAGCTAAAAGATTATAAGGACAAACATTTCATATTATAAGATTACTAGGCTTTAAGCACATACATCATCATATCTATTCTTTCCATTCCAAAAATTATATGTGTACAAAACCATTTTATAGAATTTAAATGCTACAAAAGTTGGTTAAAAAATACCAATTATGTTCAATACCCTGGAAAGCATTAACACCTATACTTACTTTTAAATCACAAATTAGTGACATATTCTTCCAAATTCCTTCAAAAGATTTATTTTTTAGGGAAAGTGAATAATTTAGGTATTTTGTTAAATAATAAACTATTTATTTACCAGGTTTTTTTCTTACTCAACTCACTGTTTCTCTACGATTACAGTTATGAAGTAGAAATTACAGTCTTTTTGTTTCTGTATAAAAGTTCCCAAGGTTACTGATTTCTATAAAGAAAAAGGAGAAAAAATTTTATTCATAAAATAAATTCAAGAGGAGCTTTCATAGTATAAGAGAATTCAGGTGCCAAATTCTCCAAGTCATGACTTGCTTATATTATTTTGCCCCCTTATTTCTCATCTCTATCTTTCTTACTGTCTGTTTTCTCTTACCATTTCAAATAAAAAAATTCTGAAACACAAAAATTTCAGATAACACTGTATCAACCACCTATATGCATCAATTCAATAATTACCGTTTTATCTTATTTCTTAAATATCTCTCTATCATCTATTTATCTTGAATCTTTTGAAAATAAATTAAGGATATCTTAACATTTAACTCTAAATAACTTTGAATCCAAAACATAATTTATCAACAATAATCACACTGAGTTTTATTATTGTCTCTTTGGCCTCTTTTTGACTAGTCATTTAATCTTTATTTATTTAATATTTTTTTGTCTGAGCCCTCGACATATGGAAGTCCCCAGGCCATGGATCAAGTCAATTCCACTTCAGTGACAATGCCAGATCCTTAACCCACTGCACCACAGAAGAACTCCAACACCTAAACCTTTTTAAAGCAAGTTATCAACTTTTAAAGAGTCCAGGCCTGTTCCTTTTAAATATCCTGTATGCTGAAGTTGTCTGATTGTCTGCTTGTTTCTTTATGGCTTCACTGAATCTGTTCCTCTATCTCTGTCTTTTCCTATAAAATAAATGTTAGTTCTGAGGTCTTGATTTGCATTCAAATAAAACATTCAAGGTGAGAACATATCCTATATAATCTAGGTCCTTTATATTTGCTGTATTAGGAGTCACGTGCCATGAGATTATTTTACTACTAATTAGGCTAATTATGATCACTCAGTTAAAGTTGTGGAAACAAGATCTCTTTTGAGATTTTTTAATTTCCCTTTGCAAGTAATAAACAATCTGTGAGAGG
>PVHT020004944.1:15620475-15645792 GCA_004024745.2 Catagonus wagneri
TGGCATGGGCCAGTGGCTATAGCTCTGATTGTACCCCTAGCCTGGGAACCTCCATATGCCATGGGTGTGGCCCAAAAAGACAAAAAAATAAAATGTAAAAAAAGTAAAATGTGCTCCCTTTGGAAGCACATATACTAAAATTTGGATGATACAGAGAAGATTAGCATGGCCCCTGCACAAGGATGACACACAAATTCGTGAAGCATTCCATATTTTTGAAAGGTCTCCTATTAAAAAAAAAAAAAACTGAAAAGTAAGAAATAGAATGGATGAAACCACAACTGGAAAGCAGTCATTCAAATAAACCAGCATAAAGATATAAACATGAAGATAAATTTTTTTAATTAAAAAAAGAAAAGACAACAAAATCATACATTATGGGGAGGAGATCAAAAAAATATAGACTCTTTTTTTTCTTCTTTTTTAACTTTAAAAAAAATTTTTTTTCTAATGGTGTGTTTGAGCCTATATGTCTATCAGGCTAAAGCAAGCAGATATAAGAAGGTGTTAACACACTTAAAAAATGGCAACCACAAACCAAAATGTAACATCACATCCACAAATACTGAAAAGAAAAGCACTAGAGCATAAAATAAATGGAAACCATCCAACCAAAAAATGAAAGGAAGAAAAGAGAAACATAGAAGCAACTGGAAAAAAAGGTCTAAAATGGTAAAAAATACATATCTACCAATAATCACCTTAAATGTCAATGGATTGAATGAACCAATCAAAAGACACAGAGTGGCAGAATGGATAAAAGATCAAAAACCTACAATCTTCTGTCTACAAGAGACACATCTTAGGGCAAATAACACATATAGATTGAAAGTGAAGGGATGAGAAAAGATATTTCATGTCAATGGACAAGAAAGGAAAGCAGGTGTTGCAATACTCATATCAGACAAAATAGACTTTAAGGTGAAGGCCATAAAGAAAGATGAAGAAGGACACAATTTAATGGTTAAAGGATCTATTCAAGAAAAGGATATGACAGTCATCAATATACATGCCCCTAATATAGGAGCACCCAAGTACCTACAACAAGTACTGTCAGACATAAAAGGATAAATAGATAGCAATACAATAATAGTAGGAGACTATAACACTCCACTCACATCAATGGACAGATCCTCTAGGCAGAAAATCAGTAAGGCAATGGATATCCTAAGTGAAACAATGGAAAATTAGACCTAATTGACGTTTTTTAGGACATTACATCCAAAAAAATCAGAATATATATTCTTCTCAAGTGCACATGGAAGATATTCAAGTATAGATCACATACTGGGGCACAAAGCTAACCTCAACAAATTTAAGAGTATAGAAATTATTTCAAGTATCTTCTCTGACCACAATGGCATGAAAGTACAAATCAACTACAGGAAAAGAAATGAGAAAAAACACACTACATGGAAACTAAACAACATGCTACTAAAAAACTAATGGGGTCAGTGAGGAAATCAAGAAGGAAATTAAAAAATACCTTGATATAAATGATAACGAAGACACAACCACTTCAAATCTATGAGATGCTGCAAAAGCAGTGCTCAGAGGGAAGTTCATAGCAATACAAGCCTTCCTCAAAAAAGAAGAAAAATCTCAAATCAACAACTTAACAAAGCACCTAAATGAATTAAAAAAAAAAAATCCCTAAAGTCAGAAGAAGGAAGGAAATCCTTAAGATCAGAGAGGAAATTCACAAAATAGAGATTCAAAAAACAATAGAAAGCATCAATAAAACCAAGAACTGGTTCTTTGAAAAGGTAAACAAAATTGACAAACCTCTGGCTAGACTCACCAAGAAAAGGAGAGAAAAAAGCCAAATAAACAAAATCAGAAATGAAAAAGGAGAAATCACAATGGATATTACAGAAATACAAAAAAACATGAGAGAATACTATGAAAAACTGCATGCCAATAAAGTTAACAACCTAGAAGAAATGGACAACTTTCTAGAGACTTACACCCTGCCAACACTGAATCAAGAAGAAATAATTCAACTGAACAGACAGATCACTAGAAATGAAATTGAGTATGTCATCAAAACACTCCCTACAAATAAAAGTCCAGGACCAGATGGCTTCACAGGCGAATTCTACCAAACATACAAAGAGAAACTCATACCCATCCTCCTTAATCTTTTCCAAAAGTTTGAAGAAGGAGCACTCTCAAAGACATTCTATGATGCCAACATCACCTTAATTCCAAAACCAGACAAAGATACCACATAAAAAGAAAACTATATGCCAGTATCTTTGATGAATATAGATGCAAAAACTCTCAACAAAATTTTGACAAATGAATCCAACAACGTATAAAAAAGATAATACACCATGCCCCGGTGGGATTCATCCCAGGTACACAAGGATGGTTCAAAATATGCATATCAATCAATGTCACATACCATATTAACAAAAGGAAAGTCAAAAACCATGTGATCATATCAACAGATGCAAAAAAAGCATCTGACAAAGTCCAACATCCACTCATGATCAAAACTCGTACCAAAGTGGGTATAGAGGGAACTTTCCTTAACATAATAAAAGCCATTTACGACAAACCCACAGCAAATATAATACTCAATGGAGAAAAGCTGAAAGCCTTCCCACTAATATCTGGAAAAAGACAAGCTTGCCCACTCTCTCCACTGTTATTCAACATAGTATTGGAAGTCCTAGCTACAGCAATCAGACAAACAAAAGAAATAAAAGGCATCCAAACAGGAAGAGAAGAGGTAAAACTGTCATTCTATTCAGATGACATACTATATATAGAAAACCCCAAAGACTCAATCCCAAAATTACTTAATCTGATCAACAAATTCAGTAAAGTAGCAGGAAATAAGATTAACTTTCAGAATTTAATTGCTTTTCTGTACACTAACAGTGAGATATTAGAAAAAGAATACCAAAATACAATATCTTTTAAAATTGCATGCCAAAAAATCAAACACCTGGGAATAAACCTGATCAAGGAGGTGAAAGATTTATATGCCAAGAACTATAAAACATTAATCAAGGAAATCAAAGAAGATACAGAGAAATGGAAATATATTCCATGCTCATGGGCCGGAAAAATTAATATTGTAAAAATGGCCATACTACTCAAAGAAATCTACAGATTCAATGCAGTCCCTATGAAGTTACCCATGACATCCTTCACAGAACTAGAACAAACAATCCAAAAATTTATATGGAACAATAAAAGACCCAGAATCACCAATGCAATTCTGAGGAACAAAAACCAAGCAGGAGGCATAACTCTCCCAGACTTCAGGCAATATTAGAAAGCCACAGTAATCAAGACAGTGTGGTACTGGTACCAAAACAGATATACAAACCAATGGAAGAGAATAGAGAATCCAGAAACAAACCCAGACACCTATGGTCAATTAATCTTTGACAAAGGAGGCAAGAACATAAAATGGGAAAAAGACAGTCTTGTCAGTAAGTATGGCTGGGAAACCTGGATAGCTGCATGCAAATCAATGAAACTAGAACACACTCTCATACCATATACAAAAATAAACTCTAAATGGCTTAAAGACTTAAATATATAAGACAGGACACCACCAAACTCCTGGAAGAGAACACTGGCAAAACATTCTCTGACATCAATCTTACAAATGCTTTCTCAGGTCAGTTTCCCAAAGTAACAGAAATAAAAGCAAAGATAAACCAATGGGACCTAATCAAGCTGACAAGCTTTTGTACAGCAAAGGAACCCAAGAAGAAAAAAAAAAAAAATAGACAGTTTACAGAATGGGAGAAAATAGTGTCAAATGATGCAACTGACAAGGGCTTAATCTCTGAAACATACTAACAACTTATAAAACTCAACAGCAAAAAGGCCAACAACCCAAGGGAAAAATGGGTAAAAGACCTGAATAGACATTTCTCCAAAGAAGATATCCAGATGGCCAACAAGCACATGAAAAAATGCTCAACATCACTGACTATTACAGTAATGCAAATCAGAACTGCCATGAGATACCACCTCACACCAGTCAGAATAGCCATTATTAATAAGTCCACAAACAACAAATGCTGGAAGGGGTCTGAGGAAAAGGGAACCCTCCTGCACTGTTGGTGGGAATGTAAACTAGTACAACCACTCTGGAAAACAGTATGGAGGTACCTTAGAAAACTATCCATAGAACTACCATATAACCCAGGAATCCCACTCTTGGGCATATATCTGGACAAAAATCTCCTTGAAAAAGACATTTGCACATGCATGTTCATTTCGGCACTATTCACAATAGCAAGGCATGGAAACAACCCAAATATCCACTGGCAGATGACTGGATTAGGAAGACTTGGTATATATATATATATATATATATATAATGGAATACTATGCAGCCATGGAAAAGAATAAAATACTGTCATTTGCAGCAACATGGATGGAATTAGAGACCCCCATACTGAGTGAAGTAAGTCAGAAAGAGAAAGACAAACACCATATGATATCACTTATATCTGGAATTTAATATACTGCACAATTGAACCTTTCTACAGAAAAGAAACTCATGAACTTGGAGAACAGACTTGTGGTTGCCAAGAGGGTGGGGGAGGGAGTGGGATGGTATGGGAGTCTGGGGTTAATAGTTGTAGACTATTGCCTTTGGGATGGAAAAGCAAGGAGATCCAGCTGTATAGCACCAGGAACTATGTCTAGTCACTTGTGAAGAATCTATCTATATATGTAGGTGTAACCGGGTCATCATGCTGTACAGTTGGCAAATTGATAGAAAACTGTAAACCAGCTATAATGGAAAAATAAAAAAAAAATTTAATAAAAGGAAATAAAAAAATGGAATCAAGTTCTAGGATCTAGAGATTTCAGTGCACACAGTATATCATTGTTCTCATATTCTTATAATGAATAACTTTAAGAAATACACATTTTTCCATGTAAATTATAGACAGTGGATTAAATGTTAAAAATAAAATTATAGGTATTGAATTAAATTTAAATATTGACTTGGGTAGAACTGACATTTTTATGAAGCTTAATATTCCTATCAAATAACATCGTATGTATTTTGTAATTGTTCTAGTCTACTTTTTATTTTATCTTATATTTTAAATTAAATTTTAATTGAAGTATATTTGCTATAAAATATCATGTAAAATACAGTTGTACAATGTAGTGATTTACAATTTTAAAAGTTATACTCCCTTATTGTTATTACAGAATACTGGCTATATTTCCCTTTTTGTGCAGCATGTACTTGCAGCTTATTTTATACCTGATAATTTGTACTTTTTACTCCTCTATGCCTCCTTATTTCCCTCTACCCATTAGTTTGTTCTGTGTATCTCTGAGTCTGCTTTCTTTGGCTGTATTTGCTCGTTTGCTATATATTTTTTATATTCCACATGTAATTGATATCATTCAGTTTTTGTAACCTGAAAGTAATCCTTGAATCTCTGTCCTCTTTGCTTCATGCTTTAACTTTCTTTCATTCAAGCCATCGATCCCTTATATTTTCAAAACAGATTTCAGTCCTGTCCACATCCCTCAGCCAGCACCAACACCAGCATTCCTCTAATCTGAGCCACAATTATTTTTCTTTTATACTAACTATAATAACCTATTAAGTAATGTCCCCATTTATATTCTCAAATCCCTACAAATCATTCATATAATATCATATAGAATACTTTTTATAATTTTAAGTGAATCTAAGGATTTGGCCCCTGGTTACATTTTGCTTCTTCAACTGTATCTTTTATGGGTTGCCTCTTTGCTCACTAACCTTCAATCCATTGACTTAATTTTTTTTGACTTCGCCAATATTGTCACCACTTTGACAGAAACATTCTAGTCTTGAGTTATCTTGGATTATTTTTCTTTCTCTTCCTTCTAATTACACCTCAAATACTACCTTCTCTGAAAGCTTTACTTGATCTACCCATCTAGTATGGTACCCCCATCCCTCACATCAATCTCCATTACAGCACTCATTTCATCATTCATGGCATACAGCACTATTTGAAAAGATCTTATCTGTTTGTTTGGTTATTGTCTGAGCAAAGTAAAATGTCATGTCCATTACGAGAGAGCCTTGTCTGTACTGTTCACAATTTTATCACAAAGACCTATAACAGTATTTGACAATTTGTAGGCCTAAGTGGAGAATGATTGAATAAATGTATGGCCTTCTGAATGAAAAAATGCACACAGTTGGACAAGCAAGGATTTGAAAAACTGAAAGAAAAAGGGGCCAAAATGGAAGGCTAAAAAAAAAGAAAACTAAAAGTTGGTAATTCCTAAAAATTTCTGCCTCAGTAATAATTTAATTCTAGGCAAGTAAACACTGAGACTATTTATACATTATATTCATATTTATCTCTATGAGTAATGTTTTCAGTTTTAACAAATTAAGAAATCAGAGCATTCCCATTGTGGTGTAGTAGAAATTAATCCAACTAGTATCCATGAGGATGCAGGTTCGATCCTTGGCCTTGCTCAGTGGGTTAAGGATCAGGCATTGCCCTGAGCTGTGGTGTAGGTCTCAGACACGGCTCAGATCTTGTGTTGCTGTGGCTGTGGTGTAGGTCAGAAGCTACAGCTCCAATTTGACTCCTAGCCTGTGAACTTCCATATGCCTCCAGTGCAGCCCTAAAATGACAAAAAAAAAAGGAAGAAAGAAAGAAATTAATTGTTACCAATTTTTTTTAGCCTTTTGTGCATCAGAGCTCAGGATGACATAAATCCTCATTAGTTTTAGAATTCTTAGGTAGGAAAGATTTGTTATCCTTGCCTAACTATTACACATCCTGCCTGACTCAATTTTGACAAAGAAATCCATGACATCCTTTTTATCAAAATCCACCGGTTGCTTACTTTATTCTTATCTTTTGTGGGTTTACATGGATCCAACAGAGTAGAATATTATCTAATCAGCTTCTCCTCTTAAATTGTTTACCTGCTAAAGTCATAATCATAATCTTCCAAGTTGCTACATGTTTATTAAATTCAGTTGTTTTGAAGTTCCGTTGCATTCAACAACTGTTTACTGAGGATCCATTATATTCAAGGTGCACTATTCTAGGTACTTAGGATACAAAAGTAAAGAAAAGAATATAAAAGAAAGCAATACATAGATCCTCTGCCCTTAAAAAATATATGTTCTACTGATGAAATTAGTCAATAAACACAAGTAAATTATTATCTTTTTTCTTTTTTTTGCCACCTCACAGCATATGGAGTTCCTGGGTTAGGGGTCATATTCAAACTGCAGTTGAGACCTACATTGCAACTCATGCAAGGCTGGATCCTTTAACCTACTGTGCCAGGCTGGGGATTGAACCTACGTCCAGGCACTGTAGAGACATCATCTATCCCGTTGCTCCACAGCAGGAACGTCAACACAAATAAATTATTATTTTAGAAAGTTAAAATTCTTAAGAAAAAAGGAAGAACAGGATAAGTCTCAGTGACAAGGTGAGAATTAAGCCAAGGCTTTAAATAAGTGAGAGGCTCAACCAAAGTGATATCGAGAAGAAAGAGTCCAACGAACCTGAAAATGGAGTAAGTGAATGGCAGTGTATAAGATAATAGTAATAAAGAGAAAACTCATCCTGTAATCCCTTAAGGTTTTTGATGTTTTTCTCCAAGTGACATGCAGAATTATTTGCAGATTATGATTTCAAAGGGTCGCTCTGTCTTTGGGTTGAGAATAATTGCTTAAAAGAGCAAAGCTAGAAACAGAAAGACATGTGAGGAGATTATAAAGTAACTTAGGCTAGAGAAATGGTGTCTTGCACTGGGGTAGTGGAAGCCATGGAAAATGGAAGGTTTATACATACTTTGAAAGAAGTAGCAATAGGTTGCCTGATGCCTTGAAAGTGGGTTTGAAAAAAGAAACAACAAAAATTAAAAGAGGCCTCTGTATTTAGGACATGAGTAACTGAAAGTTTAGGGTTGGCATCAACTGAGATGCAGGAGATTGTAAATGGGTTCTTTTGCTTTGTTTGTTCCATTTTGTTTTAATTGCAAAGATCAGAGTTCAACTTTTTTGAGCCGTTGGGTTAGACATAGTAAGAGGATATATCAAGGAAGGAATTGGATACATGGAATTGGGATTTAAAAAGAGAAGTCTAGATTAAGGCTATAAGTTTAGGAGTCATTTCCACACTCATTAAATCCATGAGGCATGAAGAAACCACAAGAAGAATGCATATATGTAGAGAATATAAATGATATAAAGATCGAATTCTGGGATACTCCAAAATTAAGAGTTTATATAAAAAGAGAGTCAGCAAATGATACTGAAGAATCAGTCTGTGTCAAACGAACAAACAAAAAAAACTTGAGAGTCGTGGACAAACAAACAAACAAAAAAAACTTGAGAGTCGTGGAATCCAAGTTAAGAAATACATCAGTGAGAAAGGAGTGATCAACTCCTTGCAATGTTGGTCACGGAGTTGATTATCTCATTCAGCACCCTGGAGATCAGCCTGTGATCAGCAACCTTGACAAGGGCGGGACTTGGAGAATGTGGGAGGGAACGCATTCTTTCTGAAGTCTACGTGGATTGGACTTCAGAAAGAATGGAAGAAAAAGATTTGATGACAGAGTACAGAAAGCTTGTTCAAGGAACACAATAACAAAATAAGCAAATGGGACAAGTGGATCCAGAGAAGTGTGTGTGTATGAGTGTGTGTTTATAAATAACAACACATTTGTTTGCTTATTGCAATGCTCAACAGGACCAACTATTGAAAATTCAGAACCAGTTCAAGAATTGCCTACAGTGCAGTCCCTGAGAAGGTGGAAATTGTTGTAGAAATGGGACATTGGTTTGCTTGGGAGAGCAGAGGTCTCATCCATTGTGATATTAGTGGAGTCAGAGAGTGCGGGTGCATGTGCCATTCTCTTTTTTAATTGTTTTAATTTTCTTCTGAAGTTGGAAGCAGCATCATGAAATTTGAGAATATATGTTGATATCTGTAAAGGACTTATTTAGGTCATTATAGTTTCTTATCAGGACAACTGCCTTATCAATTCATTCTATTTTTTACTCTATCATGCATTATATTTCCGATCGACAATTTCAAAAACCTTTCATTATCATCTGTAGTAAGAACTACAAATAGGACTCAAGATCCTCCAAATCTAGTACATATGATTATCACATTCTACTTCATTCTTCCCTGTTCCATATTTCAATCACGTTGATGTACTGCCCAACATCCAATGATACACAAACTATCAGCCATATGTCCCTTTTCACTTGATGTTCTCTTACCTTAAAAATTTCTTCCATTCCCTACCCATTTAATTTCATGTATGTCTCGTTCAAATGGTATAAGCATACAACTGAAGATTTTTTAGTTGGTTCCAGACCGCTTCAATAAAGTGAGCATGGCGATAAATCAGCCACAGAATTTTTTTGGTTTCCCAACGCATAAAAATGTTGTATTTACACCATGCCATAGTCTATTAAGTGTGCAATAGCATTATGCGTAAAAACCCCAATATTTATGCCTTAATTAAAAATACTTTATTGCTAAAAAGTACTATCATCTGAGCCTTTAGAGAGTCAACATTTCACTGATGGAGGATTTCAAATATTGTGAGAATTGCCAAATGTGACAATAAGACTCACAAAGTGAGCAAATGCTGTTGAAAAAAACAGAAACTCTAGACTTGCTTGATGCAGGGTTAAATCAAATTTTCAATTTGTTAAAAAAAACTTCACTTTTTGCAAAGGCTGTGTAGCAAAGCACAATAAAATGAGGTATGCTTGTTGATTCTTCAAATGTGAAGGTGTCCCCTTGCCCCTTGGGTGGAATTCATCCAAACAAAACAACGTATTGGTGAGAAGGTATATATTTCAAAAGTGGACCTTAGTTTAAAACCTAAATCCTATGTGGATTTAAGGCTTCGGTTTTCTTACCCATTAAAAAGGAGATCGTGATAATAATATATAAAACATTATTTTTTAATTAAATGAATTAAAATATTAAATTAATTAGAATAAATATGTGTCGCTTTTCACCTTCCTTAGTATTTCCATATTCACTCAAGTACTTGAGATTCTATTTTATTAGTTATCTTTTTATTTTACACAGGAACTAACATTTTTTTTCTTTAAAGCCAAATAAGTTTTTTACATTTTGAAGTAATTTATTAAGAAATGAAGTATTTCTTGGAGTTCCTGTTGCGGTCAGTGGTTAACAAATCCGAGTAAGAACAGTGGGGTTATGGGTTCTATCCCTGGCCTTGCTCAGTGAGTTAAAGATCTGGCATGGCCATGAGCTATGGTGTAGGTTGCAGACGCGGCTCGGATCCCGCATTGCCGTGGCTGTGGCGAAGGCCGGCAGCTACAGCTCCTGTTAGACCTCTAGCCTGGGAACCTCCATATGCCGCGGGTGCAGCCGTAGATAAAAAGACAAAAAAAAAAAAAAAGAAAAGAAAAGAAATAAAGTATTTCTTAATAGTCAGCACTAACAGTTAAAAAGAAATTAAGGAGTTTCTGTTGTGGTTCAGTGGGTTAAGAACCTGACATAGTGTCCTTGACAGTGAGGTTCCATCCCTGGCCCCACTCACTCGGTTAAGGATCCTGCATTGCCACAAATTGCAGCATAGGTCATAGATGTAACTCGGATCCGGTGTCCCTATAGCTGTGGTGTAGGCTGGCAGCTTCAGCTCTGATTTAGCCCAGGAGCTTCCGTATGCCATAGCTGTGGCCCTGAAAATAAATAAATAAATAAATAAATAGAAAGTAAAATAAAAATAAATTAATGTGAGCCAGGCCAGGCACTATGTTGTATATACATTTTATCATAAACATTACCACTTTCATCTTCATAATAACCTAATAAAGTTGGTATAATCATACAAATAAGAAAAGGTAATTCAGATAGTTTATAAACTGTCTAAATTCACCCAGATTACAAGAGCTTGAAGATTTGCACATATGTACCTCTGGTTTCAAAGCCTGTGCTCTTAACATATAATCTCCAATTATATCTCTTAAATTTGAAGTGCAGAAATTTTTAGATGACAATACAGAAAAGGAATGAGCATTTTATGACATATTATGTAATGAATTTCAAATATATTCATTTTTCTTCTTTCCTTATAGCCTGAGTGTTGGTCCTCTGGAGAAATAAATGTATATACAGATTCATGTTGTGCAGCATACATTAATGTGAACTTCATGTTTTAAAACTACTGCTATACAAGAAATACAAAATTTAAATATGTAGGGCAAAGAGAGAACAAAGCACTTTCCAAAATTTCTATCTCACAAATGAGATCTGTGGCACCAAGCCAATAATGGCAAAGGTTATAATTTTGATAGCATATAAATACTGGTAAGAACCTTCACTTAATGTAACACAATGCACTAGTTTGGTATAAATATTTTTTTCCTGAAATGTTCCCTTAGGGACTACCAGATCTGTTGTTCAAACACTGCCACCCACATCCATATGTACTGTCTTCCCTGCCAATGTTTTTTCAGTTAGTTTTTGCTTTGTTGTTTTGCTTTTGGCCACCATATAGACCTTAGACAGCCAGTATAGACACACACACACATATATAGTGAGATATATGTAGCGTATACGACATAACTTAGGAAAAAGTACTTCATAAAGTGTAATTGGGCAGTGCTTGCCATACGCAGGATATTTGAATTCATTGCTAGTTAACAAGTTTCTTGGCAATATCAAGTAAGACCTTCTAGAATCTAGATAATTAATACAAATAACACATTTGGAAAACACACCAAATTATCACTTCCTTTTGAGGAAAATTAGTTATTTCCTTGAAAAAATATCCATCTTCGTGGAATAACTCTTTCACTAGTTTTAGCACCTTGTTTTGGCAGTTTATTAAAACTTTAAGTGGGAGTCATACAGATTAGTCTAAATATCTTATTTTCTTTAACACTAGAGTTCTGTTAAAACAGAGCTCGTCATTATGTTCATTCATCATCATTTGAGTGTAAGGCTGCGATAAGTCAAAAATAGTCAACACTTGTGGGATGTATAGTAATTGAGAGCAACAGTAAATTACGTTTTAAGGGCTCATCAAGGTGAGAATAGGACACTGCAATGCCACTTCTTGCTTCCTTGTTAGGATCTTTGCCAAAGTGGAGAAATGTAAAGACTTGCTAAGCATGCCTTATCTCATTGACCTTTTTTCCTTTGGAAGATGATCCCTCCACCTAAACACGATCTCATGTTGTAGATATTCCCTGGATGGCAGTGACTTTCTTTTTTTCAACTTAATCATAAAATCATTTTTATGGTGACTTCAGTTGCATCTCACAGTTTAATGCTTACATTCTGGAGAAAAAAAATATATGAAGAACAGGATAAGGAGAACAAAAATATTTTGGACTAAAAAATAGCCTTGGTAAATAAATAACCAGAATAAAATACTCTTTGATAATACTTTCTCTCAGGGCCCATATGTTCTCTTGGATATGAGTGACAGAATATTTTCTGCCAGAGCTCCCAAAGTATAAAGTTTCATTTTTAAAACCATATGAATTTTTAGTCATTATTACTTTTTGACTGCACGTGAGGTATGCAGAAGTTCCTTGTCCAGGGGTTGAATACTAGCCACAGCAGTGACAACGCTAGATCCTTAAGCCTCCAAGCCACCAGGAAACTCCTAAAATTTTAGATATTAAATTAAGACCTATCAACACAATTTATTGCAGTACACTAAAGAGAAAAGAACAGAGAGAATTAATATGTAAATGAATACTTCATTTAAAAGACATCAGAGTTATGTATTAATCAATGTTTTACAATAGGTTGAAAAAAGATAAGCATAGATTTGTGTCATTATAAAATGCACAGGAGTTTAATGATGTCAAACTTGCAACTACCTGCAGTCAGTCCCTAAACAGAACATTATGCCATATTCATACACGTTTCTAGGGGCAAATTACTTCCAACAAAACACAATCATTTACTATCTTAAATTAATTGTGATTAATTTGAGATTTATTGCATTTGTCTTCCTATTTCTATAAAAGTTACCAGTCTATTTTTTTCAGTTAAAGACAATGTATTGAATTCATGTTTAGTTTTGTATTTCCTTTTGTACACAATAAACTAAGATAATAACACAAATTATTTGTTAGTGACTGAGGACTACTTCACGGGAGTAGAAGTGCTCCAAGGAAATATTGAGAAATCTTCCTTAATACCAGTCTTCCCAAAAAAAAATCATTCATTGAGCTGATATTTTTGACAGTAATCAATCATTCTAGTATAAAGTTTCCTATAAATATAATTTCCTAAATAAGTCCATCTTTTGGGCATCCAGGTTTTGTAGGCACTGCTTTCATTTCCAAGAATTCCATTCTTTCCACCATTTTTCTGTCCCTTCATTCACTGTACAAACTTCTGCTTAACCTTGAGAATGATGAGTTAATTCCAGTGGCAACATTTTTGATGATCATGTTTGACAATCAGCTTGTACATGTCTTGGACATGAGCCTAATTCGTGTTACATTTCCCAACATGGTCCATGACTGTTCTAAACCAAACCTACCAGTAAGCAAATTTGCTCTAAGCACTGACAATATTATGGTACACCACTTTGTTTAGTTAAAGCTCTCTAGAGAAACAGAACTAATCATTATAGACAGATAGCCTATTGTTACAGATAAATAGATGATAGCTAGAAATAGGTATGTGGAATTATCACATGAAGTTAAAATGACATTCCATATCTAATTCAAAATAAAATATTACGTAAACGAACTGTTTGGAGATCCTGTACTTATTCTCCCCATAATCAAACTGATCCTTTAAAACTATTCAGTATCAGATTTCAAAACTTTTTTTAAATGGCTGCACCTGTGGCATATGGAATTGCCCAGATTAAGTGTCCAATCATAGCTACAGCTGACGCCTACACCACAGCCACCGCAACACAAGATCTGAGCTGCATCTGCAGCCTGTGCTTCAACTTGTGGCAATGCTGGATCCTTAACCCACTGAGCAAGGCTGGGGATTGAACCCTCATCCTCAGAGAGACAACGTCTGGTCCATAACCCACTGAGCCAGGACAAGAACTGCTTAAAACTTATTTTTCATTTTTATACCACTGCTTTGTTGATATTCTTAGCACAGGCATAGTCTGTCCACTGGGGGATTCGGATTGAATGCGCCGTCTACACACACAACTGATCTTCCACATTTAGATTAATTAAGTTCTCATATACTTAATATTGTTATAAAATACCTGTCAAATTTAGTTATTATTTATTGAGATTTCTAAAATGAAACAGTCATGAGAATTGAATACGTATATTTTCCTGAGAAAAACATAAGCCAAGATACTGAAACGAAATCAAGAAAAACAGCTTTAAACATAAAGTTTAATAAGAGATAGTATAAGGGCTTTTAGTGTATGACCCTTAGGTCGTTAAGGTATTCAGTTGAGTTTATTGTGGATATTTAAAAGTGCAGTGACCTGAAGGCTCTCTTCTAATCAGATAAGGTGTGGAGCTCTAGTTTTTGATTTGACGCACCTTTTCCTTCCCTCCCCCAATGTTCAGTAACACCTAAATGTTTTCCAGTTGGCAGAAAAGAGAACATTGTAAGAACATTTCTGAGAATACTGGTTTTCTTGGGTGGTCCTTTTTTTTTGACATCCTGGTGCTGGTCTTGAAGGCACATGCACATTGCGACCTTTATATATTTAAGGATAATTTGGTTTTAAAAGAAATTAAAAGGACTACTTTTATTTAATAGAAGTATTACTAAAAATATGTATATCTCCTAAACCTATTTTGTATCTTAAATTTTCAGGGTAATTTTTCATACTTGATATTCTTTTGTAAAATACTATTGAAAGTGCATGGTTATGTTTCATTTTATTTTGCGGTTAAAGAATCTTTCATTTAACTTTTCATTTTTATTTAAAGTGAGTCACATATAAACTGCTCCAACATGGACTATGATCAAAATTTCTTCATATGGAATCCTAAAAGTTCAAATATTCTGGGAATACAAGAAATTTCTCATGGGAATTTTGTTCATTCTGGATAAAATTAAAAGGATATTTTCCTTACCTACGAAAAACACAATGGAACAGGTATTAGGTTTCAGGATTTAGGTGAAATCAGAAATTAAATTGTATATTATCCAGATTAGATAAGGAGTTTTTAAAAATAATGCTGATTTTGCCTGTGGAAATTAAAACTTAATTTTGTGCCATTATTGCGTATAGGCAGCAAAAGCTGTTTAATGAGCTTTGCAAAAAAAAAAAAAAGAAAAACTCAACACTTGGCAATTTTTTTCCTTGAATTTTCTCTCCTTTAGTATCTTTTCTACTTACTTAAAAATAAATTTATTGACCACTAGAAAACTTCCTAAGCTTTATCTTTAGCACTTTAAAAAAAAAAATCAAAACAAAGAATGACTTATTTTTCTTCTAATAAATTGTCTCTTCCCTAGTCGTTTTTAACATCGCCACTCCCTCCACTATGCCCCTTCAATTCTAGGCACGTCTGTTCAAATTCTTCTCAGAGTTGCCACCTCAGTCATTTGTGATCTTGCTGTAACTTCCAGGTGCTTGGTTTCATGACCTGCATATGCTAAACAAAGCTAAAGTCACCATAATCAAATACTTAACACAGTACTTTCTGTGGAACACAATTATAAATGATATTGAGCATAATCTTAAGAAAGATCGATTCATTTTTTTAAATCAGAAATAGTTGCAATGGTGATACATATTTTTCTAAAATTCCATTACCACAGTATTGTTTGCTGCCTGTTGATTTGACTTTGAGAAAAAAAACCCATAGTTTTATCAACCGAGTTACATAACAAGACTCAATTACACCAGCTCTTATTGACTGATGTATTAAATAATGTAATAAAGATGCCAACCATGACAGACCGGTTAGTTTGATATTAGGGCAAAATGCCATTTCTTCCACAAAGTTGACTAATAAAAATATTGCCTACAATATGATGAGAGCTGTCAAGTAAATTTATGGTATGTAAAATTCATAAACTCTCAAGCTGTTTTTTTTTTTTTTTTTGAGTCTGGCAGAACGGGCAGCCTATAGTGTCATCTCTGTGTAAGAAACAAACAAATTGAATGGAGGGTGAGCTGGCTAGCAAGCAGTCTACATTATAAGTGATTAATTGGAAATATTTCATGTTCTGTATTCATCTTTTATCTAGAATATTCTTCTTTGGAGAGTTCTACATATCACATTTAATTTTTATGTTCACATGCAAGTTTTCTCTAGTCCCACAATTCAAAGAGTCTGTTGAAGTGGAAATTAGAGGCTGTGATTCAGAATTCAGTGAGTCTAGTCCCTGCAGAAACTTGGCAGAGGATAGAATCAGTTCTTAGGATGCCAAATTGAGTGGCCCTGGGCCAGATGCTAATTTTGAATGCATGGCACACATCACTTTGTGTCTCGATTAAGCCATGTCTGTGAATCCTGTGCAAGCCCAGCAACAGATTTTATGCAACACATGCATTAGCGTTCAACAAAACATAGATTTAATTCTGGCTTTAAACATATAATGGAAATCACTTATTTTAGATTAGTAAATTCCACCTTTTTAGAAAAAAATGAACAAGGAATTCTATTGACTTCTTGTCCATGATTCGTTATTTAAAATATAATAATATCAATTTTGGTAATTTCTTAAGAAGGCATATTCAAGAAGAAAGAATTAATCTTAAGAAGGCATATTCAAGAAGAAAGAATTAATCAAACACAAATGTAAAACAATGATAGGAATAGCATAAGATTATTTCCTACTTACTTGCTTATTTAGCACCTGTTAGACATAAATGTATTCATGAATTTGGATTTGTTCATTAAGCTAATTCAATAGTCTTAGAGAAGGCTAATGAAAATTATGGAAGAAAGAAAATTAAATGTCAATGTATAAAACTGGATTAAAAAAGGTTTATTTGAGTATCAGTATTGTCACCTTATTTGAATCATCCTGCTGTTTTTATCACCTGGCTACCTCACTAGAATGCTCACTAGAATGGGAAGGCTAAAGCTGTCAATGTATATGAGCCTTTAGAACCATGACCCTTTCCATGGAAACAATTTTGTCATAGTTCTTCTTTGAAGTCATCAAGCAAAAAATAAATAAATAAATAAATAAATTTTAATGTAAAAAAAGTTGTTACTAGTGTAGATTTTTTTTTTTAAAGATGTGAATTGGAGTTACTGAATGACAGAGAGGATTAATGTGCTGTCTTAATGTACTGATCTTGAACTGCACCAATTTGCTCTTCTGTCAGCCGGATTAAAAAAAAAAAAGAAAAAACACAGGATGAATCAGATACAGCCGGCTCTGTGAGTTACAATAAAACATAATATTCTTGTAAATCTGTTGTCTGAGAGGTACACAGAAGTGTTTTCTATCTATACTAATAGTTTTAAAAAATCAACCAATATATGAGAAACCCTGACCTTTTGTTCAGGGGAAAAAGTCCATTAGTTGAATGACTGATTTTGTGCTTAATTTTTTCGTCTGCACCATTGTATTTCCTTTCTGTGTTCCTTTTTTGTTTGTTTAATGCCACTCTGAGTATTTAGTCACCATTGGATACTTAGAGAAAGGAGAGGAAAAAGCAAGGATCGAGTTAGAAAGTCTTTTTGAATTGTTGGCACTTATTTCAACCAATCTTCTGGAGTTGGAAATAATGTTGCTTTTTTGGGGGTAGGAATGAAGGAAAATTAAGAGTTTAGTGTAAATTATATTGTTATTTTACAGCATGCTTGCTTTGGCCTAAGGGAAACACAAATTGAAACAGAATAAAGTTTTGAAGCAAAGTATAAAAACATCTTATTTTCATCCATCACTGGTTTGACTTTGAATGGATCTGGTCTAAATTGTGGGTGCTATGGTCATATATAATGGAGATGAGATTGGGGAGGTCTGACATCTCTTAATTTATTTATTCTACCAGCATAATGCTAGCCACCTCCTGTTTTTATTATACCAATTTAATGCCAGCCATTTCCTGTTTTCATTAGACCATTGTAATGCTAGCCTCCTACTGTTCTCATTAGTGCAGGACTGTGTAATGGCAGCCACCTCATGTTTTCATTATAACAGAGCTGTATGGTGCCAGCTGCCACTTGTTTAACTTTACTGAGAAGCATTTGACCATGGACTACATACTTTTACAAGATAGTGGCAAACAAGGTGAAGGCATTTGGGTTCCAGTAAAAGAGTGGCAAGTGCTTAAGTGACTTACTAGCCATTAATATGCAAGGAAAAGTTGTTGGTAATGACTGGGAAACTCCAGTAACTGAGTAAACCTTTGGTCTGCTTTGTTAGTATTGTTGTTTTGTTGTGTTGTGTTTTGTTTTATAAGAATCTGACAAAGACCTACAATAAAATTTTGACATGATGTATTGTTATGTGTGGATAGATTGATATTACTCGGAAGAGTCCATTTGCAATAATGGATAACATTCATTTAGATTTTACTATGTATCCAAAATGCTTCTAAGCTTTTTATATATTAGCTCATTTATTCCTTACAATTACCATAAGAGTTACTCTTACATTACAGATGGAGAATCTGATGGCTATAGTAGTTGTACAATGCACATTTCCTCTGTAAAATGCCAGATAACAAATTTTTTTTTCACTTTTTGGGCCATACAATTTTGTCCCCACTACTCAATTCTGCTGTTGTACTAAAAAACAGCCATAGACAATACAGATACATTAGACAATATAGACAATAAACAAATTAGTGAGGCTGGCTTCCAGTAAATATTTATATATAAAACATAAGCTAGGGTTTGAATTTGATCCAAAGTTCATAGTTTGCTTACTCATGATATAAGGTCACGTTGTTAGAGAACAGTAGGTGAGAGTTATGACTCTAACTGAGATGATTCAGCTGCACAGTCCATGACTTTTAACTACTATCCTCTATTTCCTCTTTGTAACTCTGTAAATGGAAATACTTCCAATTTCCATTCCTGTACAATGAGTAAAGTTTTCAAGGGAAGAAAATACAGTTTTCTTTATATTTTCATAGTTTTGCCCCTAATGTTTTTATGTATGAAGCATCTAAGCATTCTTCTGAATAATCACTTAAATATGAAATTTATTATTGAAAATAAACAGAGTCTTTCCTGTGGATAAAACAAATAAAATTTCCAATATAATTTGACCTACATTTTCTTTTCTTCATGTAAAAATTTATGGAATAATTTTTTTTTTAAAAAATCCATCACTTTTTTACCCTTCGATTGCTGCATTATTAACTTTACCAAATAGGGTAATTGACAGATGTGCATGAGTTTGCTGCAATGATGAAAAGCTGTTAAGAATTGTAACCTGTCAATGTACCCTGGGAAACAAAGTCTTATCCATCTGTTCAGGGACTCTCTAAATGACTGCAATGAGTCACCTTTAAAATGGCAGCTGTCACCCTAGGATTTGAACCTTGAAGCCCCCACAGAAAATGCATATATATAATGAGCATATGCTTCAATGAAAAGGGAAAACGTATCCCTGAGTTTCATGCTCTTGATCACAGAAGGAGGTCAGAAAGCAATGCTTTGTTCCATTAGTCTGTGATCTGCACTTAGCACCCCCATCTGTCTGAGGCAAATAACAGTCAGGCAAGCAGGAGTTATGTTGAAGTTTGGTAAGACACTCTATGTCTCACTTGTCTTTTACATTTCCCAAAATGAATATACCCTCACAGTGAACTTTGTAGTGTTCAACATCACCTGTGGAAATTAACTTTATTCAACTGCAAGCACTGTCAAGACAAAGAAAGAGAGAGAAGATGAAACAAAAGTCAGTGCCCTGGTCATGAGGTTGTTGAAAGCATCAGGGTTTTGCATGTTCTGGTCAGGTTGCTGGGTTCAATGTTGCCAAGTGGGGATGGGTGGGTGAGAAGTTTCTCATATGCATTCTCTTCTTTAACTGTTTCTATTTCTCTCTTAGTTTTGGTATTTCATCTAAGATAGGGCAGGTGGAGTCCTAATATTTGCTGTGAAATAAAATGCAAATTCCACTATTCCAATAGACCATTAGAAAGCAAATTAGTTTGAAACACAGTGGTATTTCAATAATTATAATGCTTTTTAATACAGAAAGATTCTTGCATAAATAAAACCCAGCAAGACTGTGTATTGCTGAGAGGTGACAGTTTCCACTGGAAAGAGCACTTCCAAGGCTGGGGCCACCCCTCGAGTGCTTTTCAATGTGTTCCTGGTCTATTGGTAATACCAGCATTCACTACAGTGTATGATAACTTAGTTTTAACATACCTAGTGCACATTTAGCCCAGTCATACCAAATAAAATCTCTAATGTGGATTGGTTATGGTAACTACTATTTATATTAATTAGTCTGTCAATGTGCAGACTTTCAACTTTGCCACTGGAGTTCCTGTCACCCTTTTAAAATATTACCATTATTATTTTTAAACCAGAGTCATTTCAAGTTCAAATTCATAAAATGTGCGTCGGAACCGCCCACCTTGCATTACAGAGGGGTAAAACAGAATATGTCAAGAGAAATAAAACTTTTAAGAAACCATTTGCACTCACCTTCCCTTCACCTCATTTAGAAAGTCAATCTGACATTTTTTGGCATTCTACATATTACTTTGAAACAATTGCAATCAAGTAGGAAGATGCTCGAAATCAATAGAGGCATTCATTCTGCAGCATCCAGACATATTTATGGTCACTTAGCTTCTGTTTGAACATTGTCATTCCTTGATCTGACACCTCCCGCCATCATCACTTTTTACTTTTTCTCCCAGCGGGCCCTCACAAACTCCCAATGCCATGGGAATGACAGGTCCCAAATACATGTTAAGGACAGGTGACTTGAGATTGGAGGTAAATTGATATCGATTGACCTCTAAGGCAGTAGTAGACCAGACCTTTAAGATAGTCCCAGAGGAAGACTCTTCCCGCCCTTTATAGCTGGGGAATTTTGTTTTACTGCCTCTTCTTAGGGAATCAGCTTTCAACTGCTTCAGTAGGTATAAACTGTCATCCCAAGCAATGTCTTTCTTTTGTATCCCATGGAGATTTTTTTCAATATATGTGTTATTGGTACTGATTAGAGTCTAACACTCTCAGCTGTAAGAAGACACTGGCCCTGCCAAACTCCAGAGCAGATACCCACAAAGAGTTGGACATAAATCCTAATGCTAAGTAATTTAGGAGAATTTCCAGAACTCCTCTCAAAACTCAGGAAGAAAACGTGCCAGTCCATTTAATATTCAATGCCCATTACCCAAAACACAATATTGTTCATTCCTCTTTTCCTAACGATATCCTTTGTAAGGCAGGATTTCTCAACCTGGATATTATTGATATTTTTTCACAAAATAAATCTTTATTGGGTTTGGGGGGTACTATATTGTGCATTGCAGGGATGTTTAGTAGTTACTAGATGCCAGTAGCAACCCAAATCTCCCACCTCTTGACAACCAAAACTGCCTCTGTATTCTGCCAAATATCCCTGGGGGGCAAAATTACTTCCAGTTAGGAAACACTTATCAAAGGCCATTATTCCTCATTTCAGTGCCTAAACAGTCAATAATTATAATCTCCTTTCTAATATGAATGGAACACTGTAGAAGCACTGAGATAGGACACCTATATCAGCTAGGAGGGTCAGGGGACAGGGGGCACAAACATAAAAACTTTAGAAAGAGAATTATTCTTTTCCATTGGATGAAAATCCTCTGTGCTCTTGGTCTTCTCTTTCTCTTCCGTCTCTCTTTGCCTCCTAAAGCCTCAAACATGATTACAGATTTCAAAGGAAGAATTATTTCTGGGAAGCTGGCAACATACACATAAATACTCTGCTGAGGGCTTGAAGCTGAGAACTGTAAGATTCAGCAGAGCTGGCATTGCCTCTAGATGGCTGGACCCAACCCAAAAACAAGGTGTTATTAGGCAGCATCCTATAAAGGATGGATCACCAGGCAGCAGCAAGCTGTCCTAGTGTTATTTTCCTGAATTCACATTCGGCTTGGCAAGACTTTCACAGAGCTGTCCCAGCCAGTGAGCCTAATTCAGGTATCTCAGAGTTTCTTCTTCCTTAGAATAGATATTCATAGGACATGTCAGCTTAGCATTCAGTACAATCCTCACCTTGATCTAACCCACGTTCTCAAACCTTTCTAGCTTCCTAATCAGAAAATTTTCTGACTTTATTTAAATCTTTGCACACACTGCTCTCTCCCCTTCCAGAATGCATTTCCTGTACACCTCCGCTGCCAAAATACTGTCCCCACCTTAAATGCTCAATTCAAATGCCTCCTTTTTCAGGAAGCTGTTACTGATCCCCTTCCCAGCTCTCATTTCCTCAGCAGAGAGAACTTGCTCTATTTCCTCTCTTTTTTTACCCACCGCAACTTGCACTTCTTTCATAGTGCCAACTACAAACTCCATTTGTGTAATTTCACTTCCCAGTATATTTTAAATTCTTTTGAGACAGAGACTGCATTTTGCTCATATCTGTATGCTCCACTGTATTACAAAACACAGTACTTGACCCATAAATTAATGCTGAATTGAACTGAAATGTCACTTTCTGAGGAAGGAAAATCACTAGAGAAGTCATTTTTGACCCACTCATTTATTTCCTTTTCTCCTTTGGATCATGAATAGAGAGTAAATTTTTGTAGTTATCCAAAATGAAATAAGCAATGGGATGTATATAATACTTGATTTTGCGGTGTTTGGAGAAGAAATGCAGATTGTTAATCATAAGCATGTAATCTTAGAAGTAAGAGTCTTTTCTTACTTTCAGTCAGAGCCAAACATTTCACATGATGAAAATGTGAATTTCCTAACGTATAGGTATTAGCAATAATAGGATAAGATGACTGATTTTCAATCATTTTTCAATCTTTCAGTGAAGTAGCTAGTCCCTCTTGCATAAAGATTTTAACTGAGACCCTGCATCCTAACCTATTTACCACTCTGTATACCTCTGTTATGTTTTATTATGCATTTTTTCAATTTTCACTCTCTTTGTATGTTATCTAAAAAAGTTAATTTTCCTATAGGCTAATAAAAACAGTTTGAACATTTTCCACCTTAATGTAACAGTTGAATGAGACATCACTAATGGATCTATGAATGTCAAGACAATGGGAAAAAATACATATATGAACATATTTACTGAAAAATAAATAGAGGAAGAGACTACCATGGTAATCAATATTAGGAGAAAATGATGAAATTAAGATGAAAATAGATCAGTTGCATGCAAGACAGCAGATAAATATGGAATGTTTAATTTTTTAAAGATATATAGAAAATACCTAATTTCATTTTATTTATTTATTTATTTATTTATTTTGTCTTTTTGCCTTTTCTAGGGCCGCATTCGTGGCATATGGAGGTTCCCAGGCTAGGGGTCTAATCGGAGCTGTAGCCGCCGGCCTGCACCACAGCCACAGCAAGGCCAGATCCGAGCTGTGTCTACAACCTACACCATAGCTCAAAGCAACACTGGATCGTTAATCCACTGAGCAAGGCCAGAGATCGAACCTGCAACCTCATGGTTCCTAGTTGGATTCATTTACCACTGAGCCATGACGGGAGCTCCAGAAAATATCTAATATTTAAATTGAAAGAGTAAAACAAAAGTTCAAAAATCTTTTGTCAAAGCAATTTATTATATTGAAAACAGTTTTTCACCTGTAAAAGTAAAGGAAAAAAAATTCAAAATATGATTTAATAAGGCTGAAGAGGTTGTGCTGATATATTTAGCTGATTAATAAAATGAAGGAATAAATATCACATCACGTCTGTTTGAATTTAAATTTCCACAATGTAAATTAGCATGTTAGTGTTAAAAGGACATTAAAATTTTTTTCTGAACCTGTTAAGAAAAAGTTGGCTTTCTGTAAATTGGAGAGATTTTTAAAAATGTGTTAGTAAGCTAACTTCAGGCAGAATCGAAACACTTCACTTTGGTTTAACCAGCCAGAAAATGACTTTGATTGGAATTGCAGTCTCTCATTTTCATTGGACCATTGAAGATGGCAATAATATAATATTTTATTCAACAAGGTTGAAGCAAGTCATAAATTAAAAAATGTATTGGTCATTCCTCAGCCATATTGTTATTACTTAAATTCTCTCTTCTTTATTTTGTGACACCGACTTTCAAAATTATTGAACTCTCATGCCTTTATATGAATATATATCAACTTATATGGATGGATATAATATAGCAAAGCATCTTCAATATTACTCGAGTTTACATTATGATTTCTAAGAAGCCATTAAATAAAGATGCCGTTACTTAAGAAATGTAAAATTTCATGATGTAAAGGAATTAAATAAAGTCTATGTAATTTCTTCTAGGTGAGACTACACCAAGTTCACAGAAAAAAACAGATCTTTCATAACACTCTTTGAGAATATTTTGGAGACCATACCATCAATACCGTGAAATATTTTTTTATAAATGACAGTAAAAAATTAAGGACAATCTGAGGAGAGGCTCAATTCTTATGAAGTCTTTTTCTTGGAGACTACAATCCCTATTCTCTATTTTTCAAATTATTTAATGTTATAAACCCTTAACTTGGAGACAATCTAAATCATATAATGTAACTGTCAATTTAAAGGGGAAAACATATTGCTGGCATCATTTAATGCTTTGGGAAGATAAATTCGAGATACAGGAGAGGCAAGGTATTAAATAGGGCAAGACTGCAGAATTCACAAAATTTAGAATAGAGAATCTTAAAGTCAAGCGTGGGCTTAACACTTCCAAGCTAATTGCCCTTGGATAAGTCCATTTACCTTCTTAAGCCTCAGAATTCTTAATTCGATAATGTCTTGTAAATTTGTGAAAGTTCTCTGGGAATTGGAAAATTCTCTACAAACAGAATTTATCAGTATAAATTTAGGTTTGTGTAATTATTCTTTTATTTGGCCTGCCTGATGCTATAAACTTTTAGGGGAAATAACCACAATTTTCATATAAGTAGTGCTAAACACCAGTGTTTTATACAAAATACACTGATAATCTCTGAAAGGTGAACAAAAAGAGGGTTCCAAAGTTGGTTCTTTCTGTTCCTTGACAATCTTTGAAAAAATGCTGTGAATAATTTGAGTGAGTATTGTAACTGTAAGAAACTGGATTTGAAAATATAAATCATAATCAAAATAATTTATTAGCACGCTATAGATTGTTTACAAGTTGCTGCTCTCAAAGTGAAATGTTTCACTTGTAAGACAAAAAATAGAACACCTATTCAATCTAACGGATGATGCAAAAAACTGGGTGATACAAAATTTGTAAAATCTCACCA
>PVHT020004944.1:15648930-15679907 GCA_004024745.2 Catagonus wagneri
AAAATTAAAAAAAAAAAAAAAAAAAGGAGGAGTTCCCATCGTGGCTCAGTGGAAACAAATCTGAAAAGCACCCTTAAGACGCAGATTCGATCCCTAGCCTTGCTCAGTGGGTTAAGGATCTGGCGTTGCTGTAAGCTGTGGTGTAGATTGAGACCCAGCTTGGATCTGCCGTTGCTGTGGCTGTGGTGTAGGTGCTGATTCCGATTTGATACCTATCCTGGGAACCTCCATATGCCTCGAGTGCGGCCCTAAAAAGACACACACAAAAAAGATATACAGGACAGGATATTATGTTGGTTTATAATTTAGGAGACGATATTCAATGGAGCTGAGATGGCAGAAATATGAGATCTGGGGAGTACTTGAGAGAAAATTCAAACAAGCAAATCCAATTTATAAATAATAATGTGTATTAGAAATTACTTCTTTCTTTCTCCCACCAGACTGTGACCCAGGTACCATTCCTTTCTTACTGTTTACTCCTGAGCATAGCACCCAGGGAAAACACATAGTAGGAGTTCAATAAATGTGTGTTAAATGAGTAGAAACAGAGGCTTTTCAACTTAAAATTTTAAGATGCCACAATAAACATATTTACTTTGAAAGGCTGTTTATAAATACGTGGTTTCACCAGTCATGTGAGATTATGAGAGTTCTTATAAAAATGACTTTTCTGACATCCTTTAAGATTTTGTACCAAATTATCTTCAAACCAATTATAAATATTAAAACCCACCAATATATTAGGCTTTGATCCATGGTAATTATTTGACTTCCAACTTACCTAAGCTCCCTGAAAGACTGATCACCCATTCCTGCTGAGAACCTATTGACATTATCTTTAAATAAATTTTTCCAAAAGCTCATTTTACTGGCAAATAAAGAACTAGCAAAAATATTTGTGATACCATAGTTGCTTTCCAAAATAATTACAATCAGGGTCCCTGCAGTATGCATTGTATTAATGAATTCAAGGGAAGGCACACCACTATTAGTATAAGCTTTTTATTCGGAGTCCTCATTTTCCAGATAGGTCACATTAAACACAGCCATTTAACAATAGCGTTGAGATAAATCCATACAATGTATGCTGCTTTGTTGCTGTTGTCCTTGTTCACCAATCACTTGGTGCAGCTAAGAACCTTATGGAGTGATGGGGCTGAGAAACGGGAATAGCCAACCTGCAAAACACTAGGGCCAGGAAAAGTCAGACTTTATTCAGGGCTCATTCACTTATGTTTCGAATCAACACATCTTGATAGCCAAAACTCTCATTTGAATTAAGTCTCTGATAAACGCCATCTGTTGTCAAATGAATATAATTAGACAATAAAGAGTGGGCATATATTATGCCAAACCTCAGTCTACTGGTTGACCTCAGCGACTTCTACTCCATTAAGCCACAAACAGCTTTTAACCTGGTTCTAATAAAGCATATTGCTCTATATCTACATGACTTTTTTTTTTTTTATGGTGTCATTTTTTAAATTGAACCATACCTAGAGTCTTTAAATGGAAGTCATGTTTTACAAGATCTCAGCTAATTTAGAAAAACAAAATGAGTCACTTTCCCTACCAGGAATTCAATTAATTTATGGAGTAGTGAGCCAATCTTTATATGTTGCTTGCCACAAGGATAAGGATGTCAGGTTAAGAAATAATATGAAAGCATTCTTTGAAATTGCATGATACGTCTCTTTAATGTTTACTTTGGTATAGGTATAACTAACACTGATTCTCACTACTTTTAATTTTGATGAAAAGATCTTTCATCATTAACATTTTATGAAAAGATTGTTACTGATATTATTTTAGCTCAACAATAAACAAATTTTAGAACTTTGACTTTCTTATGAAAATCTCTATAAATTATTTTTCCTGTGCTTGACTTCAGTTATTTAAGGACTTAAGAGACAAAGTATTATTATTGATTTTGAATGTGTGGGATTTTTAGTAATTGAAGGATGTGAACTAAGGTAATTTTTTCACATTCTGAATTATGCTGAAATCCCTTGAAATACATCACTGTTTGATCATGCATCACCCCTTAGAGCGAGTTGCTCCCCAAAGGGGTAATTTTGGCATCTCATAGACTTCCTTGGAAGCCAAGCACCAGAGGTCTGTGATAAAGGCAGTTGTCAGCCAAATGAATAAAAGCGAGATTCCCTCAACTCAACTATAAAACCTTAGAGTCCTGACTGCTGAATTACCATCAACTTGTAAATAAATAATCACTACTAAATACAGATAAATGTATTAAACAGCTAACACTAGTAAATCACTGGTGACAGAGAGCCTAAAGGTAATCCCTCACACATTGGCACAACCAATTCTTAAAATCTGATATTGTTTTAATGTCTTCAGACACATATAAGAAATTGAACAACTGGTTACTCAGCGTTAAGAATGTCTTAAAAATAATCCTACTCTCTTTGTTGATTTCATTTACATAGTGCTTAGATTTGACTACTTGGCTATCCATCTAGTAAGAGAGAGGCAATACTTGGTCAGACTAAATGGAAATCAGTTTTCCAACGAATTTCAGCTATCAAACTAAATCAACCTGTAGTCTCCTGGCAAAAAATAACAGCATATAACAGAGACAACACATTTCAGATACATAAATTGTCCAAAATATAGAGAGTCAATTAGGTTTCACATGTACAAGATCCCTTTTTTCTGATTTAAACATTTACGAATAAAAAAAAAAAAACCCAAGAGTAGAGCTTTGGAAAGGCTGTAACTAGGAACCAAATACAGTTCTCAAGAGAATAAGGCTGATGGGAGTTGTCCACTCTTCCCTTTCAAAGCAGTTTTGCAAACGAGGTACAGTCTAAGATCTTGACGGCATTTGACAGAAATATTTTCATTTGGATTTTTTAAGATTGAAAATTACAAAACAATTCTTTTCAATGTTTGTTTTTGCTTTTATTTTTGTTTGTAATATAAGGATTTTACGACATTTATGCTGTTTCTACACTGGCTTGGTGGCCAGGAAAGAAGGCACAGAATTCTCCACCGGTTTGCAAATAATGCATTTTTCTGCTCCAGTGCACAAACAGCCTTTATTTAACTCAGCACCACATTTTCTAAGGTATGGGCTGGAAACTGTTTGTCATGAAGCTATAACATGCCAAAAATTTTAAATGCTGAAGAAAAATGTCAATCAAGGCATTTTCCCATCTGCTGCTACTACTGCAAGTACTAATTTTATTTTTCCCAATTCCTGAAATTTGAGGTTTCCTAGCCTCATATGGAAGTAAATTTGAAATGTCCTAAATGTCACAAGGAAAGGTGCAACCAAATGAAGGAATAGGTGTATTGTTCTCAAAGGACACCAATAAAAAGAGGCAGAAGAGCAGTGAAATAAAAGGCAAACCTTTTGTTAAGACCCAGACCTCTTGTAAAACACAACACAATGCAAATAACCAGTGCTGGTACCACACATGCATTAAAGCATTTTGCATGGTTTTGAAATATAATGGGAACACACATCTTGAACCACTTAAGATACTTTTTAGAACCAGTCAACAGTATGATATCTACAAAGGCGGAAGCTGTTATGTTACTGAAAAAACGCGAAGTTTCAGGTATTGGTACAAATGTAATTCTTGTGATATAGCATGATTTTAATAAAAGCTTCCACAAGGACTTGCACATAACCATGACTGACGGATGTATTTTTTGACCTTTCAGTTAGTTCCATCAGCTCACTCAAACACATTTTGAACAGATTATGTACTGTAGTAGTTGGTAGACTATACATTAAACAAGAGACTTTGCTCTGAGGCACTGCTTCCAACACTCCATGGGGAAAAGGAAGCAGGAAAAAACAAAACTCATAGAGTTCGACAGCTACCGAGGCAACACTTGCCATTTACAATATAAGCCCAAATATTTTTGCAACACAACTATATATTAATTTAATAAAATACACAATATAGCTCTTATACACTCAACAATTTGGCTCATATGCACTGAATCTGCAATAAATCAATAAAAAATATGTCATTTGATGTAAACACATTGAATCTTCTTACATTTGCACATTTAAATGGTCATGTGATTTGTGTATGTCTAAGACATTTTCACTTTCCTGAGCTATTTTAGTGTCCACAAATGAATAAAACGTATTAATCATGTTAATTATCTCAATATCATCATTCAATGGTTACTGTTTTTCAAACCCTTCTAGGTCAAATTTAAAACATATCCATGATTATTTATTTGTTTGTTGGACACTAAAATGCTAAAGAGGCATTTTAAAACCTTAAATTTTCTTCTCCTTTAATGAAGTGCATTAGTCTGTGTGTGTGCAGGACAAAATGGACTATATCTTTTTACATTTAACTTTTATACGACATGAGGTGCTTTACAAATGACCCAGTTTTTAAATTTTGTTTCCGACTAATGACATGGAATGTTCTTTGTGTTTATGTGTGTGGCGGGTAACTTTATACAGAAATGTTTACCACAAATATGTGTTAATGTTTGGTGTAGCTTGGACTACTGCAAGGTCTTTTCGGGACTTTCAGTAGAAGCCTGTGGTGACTGCTAGAAATCCACCACAGATCACAAATTATGACCCTGCTTTGTATGGGGTTTATAGGTAAACAGTTAAGTCAGCATAAATCACAGAGGACAGTCTCAGAGTGATCAGAAAAAACTTCCATTCTCACACTGCATACCTTCCTAACAGATTGTCAAAAGGTAACTTGCCTCCTCATCCGCCTTTTTCTTCTCTCCTTCTTCTCTGTTTTTCTTTTCTCTTTGAGCATCATTAATTCTGTCCTAATATAAGTCTGGTCAAAACAAAACCATTGTTACCTCTGAAAAAGAAACAGCAGTGAAAAGAAAACTTGTGGGCACTTCAGATGTTCACTAAAAGCCTTAAAGCAGCATCGGTCTTTCTTTATCCCTATAAAATGGGGTTGTCACCAGGAGGGATCATTTTTAAATCAACAGAAGAGACAAGAAAATGCCAATGCTTTTTTTTTTTTTTTCCTCACTTTCTCACAGCCACAGGGTCATTTCCCCGGCAGTCCTGCAGAAGCTTATCAATTTCTCTCACGACTTCCTCTGCATCCACCGACTCTCTGCCCAGATCCCTGTTGGGGTGGTCAAGCTGCTCCAGGACAGCACCCATCTCACTGGAATCCCGGCTGGCCCTTGAATGCACGTCTGCGAAGACCCTTGACATCTGCTCGGAAGCCAGGAAGGGAGGGTCTCTCGGCTGCTTGCTGGGGGACAGATACTGACTGTCAGTGGGCAAGTACTGGCCACTCGCCTCGGCCAGGGCTCCTGGTTTTGCTTCGCAACCATCCACGGAGCCTTTCGTTGAGGTGCAAGGCTCAATGCATGCCTTGGTTGGGCTGCTTGATGCTGAGGGGACCTCTTGGAGGAGAGGGCTCAGGGCACGTTTGGCTTTTAAATAAGGTTTCACATTGGCAATGAGAATCGTGTGCTCTCGCTTGTCTTTTCCAAATGTACAAAAAGTCTTTTTCCCGGTGGGATTCACAGTTTCGTAAGTCTCAGTCTCAACATTAGCTTCAACTGTGGGTACAAAGAGATTTGTGCGGTAATCAGCATTTTCAGCCTGATTGGTTGCAGGGAACTGTGGCATCCAGCACCTGTCAGAATGACCAAGCACTCGGCATTCGTCTGTGCAATTAACACACTCTTCCGGTTCTGCAAAAACAAAAGAGAGAACAGCAAATCCAATCATTAGGTTTGCTTATACATTTCTCCTGAGACTGTGATCGGCTCTCCCTGGGTTTGCTTGACCTCTGGACTCTTAATTAAAAAGGAAAAGAAAACAATAATTAAAACATTTCAGGATGGTTGCATAAACCTGCTGGTTGAGACAATGGTTTTATTTAAGTCTATTCTCTAGATATTAACGAATTCCCATAGCCTGGGAAGAAGCAAAAAGTGGCCATTGGAGAATCATTCTCAGTAGACTAGAACATCACTGCAAACTAACCTCCTGAGGCTATCAGTTAGTCTTTGTTCTGTATAACCCATCCTGGAAACAGTGAACGTCAAAAAGGATTACAAGGATTAATGTTTCAAAGCAAATAACAGCGCAAAAACTGGATTGCAAACTTCCATGACAAGTCCTAAGCTGCTTTTTATTTTTTTTTTTCATATTTTATCCCTGTTTTGCTTGTAATTGTTATTTTGGTGACAGTCATGAAATAAAAAATTTCCTTTAAAAGCCTACTTTTCCTATAGAGAGTAGTAAACGGAATTTTCTATCAGAATGTGTTATGAATAAGCTTGTCAAAAGTGCACATTCCTATTGTATTAGATTTGCGTATTGATCATGTAATCAGTTTTCTTCACTTCAGTTTTTTTGTTTTCGGCGTAAGGAGGTGAAAATGGATTTAGTCAAAGATACAGTTCAGAATGAATGACAAATCATGATTCTTATTCTAAACGATGATGCTTTCTGTGAGAATTTTTGCTTTTCTCTTTTGCAATAAGCATGGAGATAATCTAAATAAAGCATTCTTTAATGATCATTATTTCAAAGATGCTGAAGAAGAACGAAAGAAAATTCCTTCATTATTACAAAAGCCGCATAGGTCCATGACCTCGATATTTTACACCATAACTTTGAACTACATCTTCCCAGTTGTCCCTTTTATCTACAAATGGTTGTTCTCCTTATATTTAATGATCGTTTTTAAATCAGAGACTTTTTTTCAGGAGAGGATATTTACACTTTACCTCGATGTGATGGGAATAAAATTCCCTACACATTTGGGAACCCTTGGGGTTGTCATTTAATTGATGCGAGAGCATCTCTACAAGTGGGTGGTGTCCTGCACAAGGACAAAAACTTCACATAGAGATATTTAAAATAGAAAGCAGTAAATTTAATAGCACTGAAAAATCTACACAGTTCCTTTTCAAAGTCACATACCCAATCTGAGTTCATATTTAGAACACATAAATAATTCCTTATCCAGAAAGAAAATAAACCACAACTTAATTTATCTCAGAATGTTTTAGAATAAAATAATTTCCTATGAAACGGAACTCTTTTAAGAAAGAATCAAAATGGCGTTTTGATAGAACAAAAATACTATGATATTTCAAAACATGTCTCATTCACACACGAAATGTTAAAATAGTATCTAGAGGGCTTGTCTCTATTTTAATTTTGTCATATTTTTGAAAATATATTTACCTATCAGTGATTAAATATGTTAAGTTTTTTACGTAATCCAGGTAAGAATGCTTGAGAAATGCAGTCCCAAACAGAACTATCTACCTGCAGACTAAAATACCGTCTATGATTTGAGAGGTTGTCAGACAGATGGACACAAACAGAAGAAGGATCTAGGCATATAAAATTTTCTAGAAAGCATTCCTGGGTAGATTTAAAGTAGAGCAGAAATTAAGCAACAGGATATCTGAAAAGTTTAATATCAGGTATCTGTTTATATCACCTAATCTGAAAAGAAATTATAAATATTATATCTCCATATTTCTGTCAGTAAGTTTTGGGAAAAAATAATATGTATCATTTCACTCAGCCAATTTTATTCTTCAAAAAATACAGTAGAAAAATTTCCTATTTCACTTGGTGATACTTTGTAACTTTTAAAGCCACGATTTTTTTAAAAAAATCATTTTTAAGTTATACACTTTCTTTGAAATACAACATAGTTTTATATTTGAATATTGGCTGGCCTCAATTTCAGCAATTTGGGTAGCCCAGCTCTGAATGAATCTGATATGAGTTTAAAGAAGAGAGTGAACAATTTAGAATAATGCAGATATATGAAAGTGTAAATCAACCTTGAATTTGAAACCATCAACATAAGATGATTGTTTGCACTTCACTGCTGAAACTCTGCAGCTTTTTACTCTGTCACATCCTAGGAAGCAAATTTTGAGTATTGATTATGATACATTATATGCTGTTCACCTTATGATTAGACTGTAATTTTGACAGCAGCAGTTCACACACAGTGAAGAAAATCAGCACATTTGTACAAGCAGCAGAAACTATGAGCATAAAGTGAACTATGTAACTGCAGAGTCAAATAAGAATTTATGAAAGAGTGGAATTATTGCTGAAGAAAAATAAATATATAACTAGATGGGTACATAAAAGAGACAAAGATAGTACATAATGAATGACTAGTTAGACCAAAAAAATGGACAAAAGGAAAAAAAAACAAAAAAGAGAGGAAAGAAGGAAAACTAAGTAAAGGGAGAGACCAAAGGAGAGAAGGAGGAAGGGGGTGGGGGACAGGGAGGGACTAGGAGCTTAAGGGAAGGGTGGTTGTACTGGGGGATTTCTACTATGCAGGCTTTCTATTATTTTTTAAAATCCCCTCAATTAACTAAGTGTGTATAATAAAAAATAACAATATGGAGGATATTCTCAAGTCCTAGAACTGTAAAGGTAGATAACCAATCTTTTTTCTGTACCTTAGGGAAAACCCAATAGATATGTTGAAGTATAAATGATAGAAATGAAAAAGAAGCAGATTATATAGTTAGCCACTATTTGCACCGATTAGATATTTGTATCAAAAAACAAATTTAGAGATGTTAGGCAGAAAACAAATTTAGAGACCCCTGATCCAAGATTGAGTTTTTCTGCGGGACCAATCTGGGATTACAAAGAAATCATTTACCCTCATTTTTACCCTTCCCTTTAGTATAACAAGATTGCCCTTTCACAGAGTGCACTCTTTGCTAAGAAAGACGGGATAATCCAAAAGGTATACAGATGGGAGAAACTAAGAACTATGTTTATATTGTAAAATGAAAACAATTCTGAAGTCTAATAGCTGGTACTCTGGGCGGTTCTGCCTGTAGAGGAAGTTTATAGTTTATAGTCTAATCTTGTAAATCTATAATTCCCTGAAGGATCATGTGACAACCAGATAAATTTAAATCCATGTTTAGTATTAAGAATCATTTTCTGTACTACTATAGTCACATCTGACTATTATACAAGCTCCCAAGAGGGGAGATCTAAAAACAGTCATCTTACTTGTTCCAATTTTGCATCTTAATTTATATGTTTTTTTTTTTTTTTTTTTTTTGCAAAAGGTATAGTCACTCAGATGATTGTAAGTACTTGCAGTTCAGGTGCCCACCATAAACCACACACACACACACACAGGCACACATACACATGTATAGATCTTTATAAGAGTGTAATAAAATTGAGCTTTCTCTAGGAAAGAGTCCAAACAAAATTTAAAAACTCAAATGCATAGCCAATGTATTCTTAAAAATTAAAAATCAGTAATGCATAGAATAATATATATTATATGTAAATATTTATAAATATAAAAACATACAACTTACATATACATAATTTTTATTAAAAATCTCCAATAAATGTATTTTAATGTTTTTCTTTGCCCTACAACTATGAACGTGAACTCTCAGATTGGATTAAAAACTTGACGACTTCTGATTTTAGAATTTTATGTAATTCAAATAGATTTAGACATAAAAATATTAGAAATCTACATATTCGCACTGGCTGACAAATAGGAATGCTGTCTCTGTTTTTTAACCTAGACTAAGCTGTTTAAAAACTTACTCTTAAAGATATTAAGAAAACAATTATTTTCAGCCAAAAATGTACCTTCAAAGGAATAGTCACTGTGAAAGTTACATATATATGAGGAAAAAAGACTTAGGTAAAACATCAAATTATCTGCCCCAGCTATATTCAGTATCCTGGGATAAACCATAATGGAAAAGAATATTAAAAAGAATGTATATATGTGTATAACAGTCATGTTTCTGTGCAGCAGAAATTAAAACAACTTTGTACATCAACTGAACTTCAGTTAAAAAAATATAATTAAAAGTAATCCTTCCCCCGAATTACTGGATTTTAGCGCTTTTCTGTAAAGGTTATTAAAACTTAGTATTCACAATGTGATCCTAACCTTGAAATGTCAATATATCATTGAGTGCTAAGTCATTTCAAGACAGGTAAGGGGCACCGACAATTATTATGTATAAAATTAAAATCTGAGGTCAAAACACCATTTAAACTAGCAAGGATTAACAGAGACTAAGGGGCCTTTGTTCAACATAGTAATTTGGGGAAAAGTCAGGGAGAAAATCCTTGTTTGTTATGACCTAGTGGTGTACACCGCAAAGGAAACAGGATGAGGGACCAGTCCATACAATACCTTACCTCAGAGTAGAGCATCTCTTTATTCTAATCTATCTCAGGCTCAGAAAGAAATGTACTGCACATCAGAAGATAAGGTTATTTTTCCTGTCTTCAAAGCACTATACCACACCACCCAAAGAGAGATACTTGGCAACTAATTTGTTAACACTTAGGGAAATATTAGAAAACATGAAAGGATTTCCTCCCCTCAGTTTCAAATTTGCCTACTGTCTCCGGAGCCCACATATTTGTACATCTGAAAACATGCACATATTTTCTAGAATGAGAGTTTCAAATATGCATCTGCTTTAATTTTCATAATGAAAAAAAAAATGCCTGTGTCTTAGAAATCTGAAAACCAACATCCATAAATCAGAACATCGATGAGGAAGTTCTTAAATGCTGTGGCCATGGGTGAAGGATATTTGAGAGAGGTTTCTGAGCTTTATGACAGTCAACAAAATGGTCTTATTGCCACTTTGTAAATAGCTTTAAATAGGAATAGCGCTCTTCTATTAGTGTGGTGGTTGCTACTGTTTCTAACAGCATCTTAAAATTAGAGTTGTTTCCAAGTAGACAACTCTATAAATGGAAGTTCATTTTTCATTTGTTCTCATTTTTCTTTTTTATTTCCAATTTACCTTCTTTCACCAACGTAAGCTTTCATAGCACCTAATTAACTGTCTGGGAAAGCAGAAAGCTGGCACCCATCTCTATTTATGGCTGGCCACAGTGCTCTGGAGATTAACTCCACAGAATCTAAAGTAGATGCCCATCACAGATGATCTACCAGTAAACAATGACAAGCCAGGACCTCAGACTGACAGTTCATGTGTACCAATTATCTACTGAAAGGTTTTAATGATATAAACGCAGCTTGCTGGACTGCCTTCTTGCTATCTTCAGCACACACACAAACACAGTTTCACACACGTACACACACTTCTATATGAGCACAACAAATTACAATTAGTCTCAATATATTTTAACGTCAGAGAAAAAAAATACAAACATGAAAACAGAAATCTCAGCAGAAAACAGTCTAATAAAATGTTGCTTTCAGTAAGCTGACATAATTTACAACCTCCTGTGAACCAACGCTTTTCTACCATAAATAGTTCTTTCTCTTTTTGGCAATGTTGATCATTATTGACTTCCTTCCCTTTACCATCCTATAAAACCCTTATACTTGTTATGATGATAGGGTAAGTCATTCCATATAAATGGCACCTTAACAATGTATATTCATTCAAATGATTTCCACTTACGATATTTATGTCCCATTGGCTAACACATCAATTAAAAAGAAACCTTTAAACCAACCAAGACTTATTGTTGAGCGTAGGAAACTACTCAATATTCTGTACTAACCTATATGGGAAAAGAATCTGAAAAGAATGGAGATATATATATATATAACTGAATCATTTTGCTGTGCACCTGAAATGAACACAACTTTGTAAAGCCATTATACCCCAATTAAAAAAAAATGCATGCAATAAAAAATAAACCTACTGGTTTCACTTTCTCTTTCTCTGAGAGGGGTAAACATTTCACTTTCAAAATTGTTTCTAGAGAAAGTGTTGGACCATTGTCTCAAAACTTTTGGTTCTGTATGAAAAAGAAAAAGAAAGGAGTAAATTGATATTATAATTTTACCACACACCTCTCCTCCTGCTAGTGTACACATAACTTTCAGGCTTAATGTTAGCACAATTTTTAATAAGTTTGGTGTATCACTTACGCAGGGAAGAAAAGGGAAGGGCAAGGGAAAATATGGCATCAGAAAACAATTTTTTTAACTAAGTGATCTTTTGCCTTATATTTCCCATGTTCCTCACTTGTGCACAGTGATCTGGGGTATTTTACTAATCAGGAAACTGATACACAAATATGCACATATTTTGTTACGATATGCTCACTTGCTCATTTCATGAGGAGGCTTGTTCACACACTGACAGTGATAGAATGACAAAACTTTGGGTAGAGGACGCCAGGAACTTAAATCATTTCCTAATAATTAGCCATAAGAAATCAGAGTTTAGAACAACAGTTCACATGATAAAAATACTGTGAGAGAAACGCATATATTTTTAGGTGGATGCACTGCCAATCTGGCTTCCAGATTTTACCTTGGTTGTGAAATGCCATTCTATCTGCTTTTGATAGGCGGAGAGCGCATTTTGAAGAAGAAGTTATTATAATGCTATCAAATAGTCAAACCGTGGCAGCTTTGAAGTGCCAGTCCTCTGCCGCACACCTGCAGCACACATCGCTTCTGAATGTGTCACCATGGCTGCATTCAGACACCAGAAACCACTGGCCTATATCACATTTAGCTGAATCCAATTGCAGCTGGGAATTTGGAGCGCTTGCAGAATTTGCACTTACGATTCAGTGCACCTGCACACCTTCAGGGATGGTTTCAAGTGTTTGTGACCCTTCAGACATAATAATAGGTGTACCAGAATGAGTTTTCTGGCACATATATTGACAACCGTAGATAATGCTCTGAGATGAAGTAAAATGAAATGAAATGGAAACATATGTTAAGGAATGAAAGCAAAAAGGTATGAGGAAATCTGATATAGAAACACCAGAAATATAAGGTTAGAACCTAAACCATGCATGGGGAAACCTATGGAACATATATACTTGTGTCCTGTTCTGAAATTAACATTCAAAATTCTGCTGCCCCCTTCCCCCAAACACATAGGTGTATGCAGGCATCACCTGGGGCAGCAGCAGATGCTTGGGAGTGAAGGCACAGATAAATGGGGCCATCTCTTTCTTAACAGGTACCCAGAGGAATACTGGCTTTGAAACTCAATTCTACACTAAATGGAAACAAGTTTCATTATATTTTTTTTTTGAGAAAAGGACTCTGAAATAACCTCTCAAGGAAAAAATAATACAACCCAAATGCTCCACCAGAGTAAAGACAGCTCAGAATCAGTGGGAGAAACAGATGTATATAATTCAACAGTTAAAGAAATTACACTCAATCATTCATAAGATAAGGATGAGCTAAGCAGCAAATCTGTGCGTTGGGAGTTTTTAAGCAAAGGTATCCTCTATAGAATATTGTGGAAGAGTGCTGTGTCTGGTAAAAGTCTGTGGTCAATGAATCTACCCATCTCTAAAATGCTTGAATTTGGAAGACTGTATCTCTTCACCAAGGAGTTTACATTTTGACTGGAAATTAGAAACTCGATTTGAAACCAGCATAAGAGGGATAATTCATGATCAATTACATTTTGAACTACATTATATTAATGTCAAGCAAAAGAAATACAGAGAAAAGAGTGGACTGTAATAATGTGAAAGGCTTTGTACAGGAGATGGTGCTTGATTTGCAATTCAAAAAAATGATCGGGGGTTTCAACAGATAGTGGAGAGCAGGGTCACGGTATTGGAGGAAAAGAGACGAGAAAGTAAAACAGTTACCACCTAGAAGTACGCATTTCACAGGGTAATAAAGAGACCGGCATTCTAGGTTAAAGGACATATATTGCAATGCCAATATGCCAACCAGGGAAAATTGGTTAGAATTTAAAAGAAAATGGAAAAGTTCTGAATAAAAGACAAAATTTAGTTAACAGGCAATAGAGCACTAGCATAATTATTTGAGTAGTTCATTGTACATCTCAGAAGAGTCTTGAAAAATGTAGGTGATTAGTTGGAAAAATATGGAATAGCATTTATGAATACAAGAAACTGGGATGGCCACAGGGCAAGTAGTATTCAAACCAGCATTATTGCTGGAAACAGATATCTAAAGTTTTGCTCCGAACCACGATATTTCCAAGAGAGCACAAAGAACCTGGCACAGTCATTCCAACTCCAGTGGTAGCCCTTTCTGCTTGGATTTCGTCCTATTTCTCCTAAACCAAAGAAAGTCTTAATGTATGTTGATTCAACTAGTATTATACATTAGCAACTTAAATTCTGCACTTTGTAATTTTGCATTTGAAACATATTTTTCTTCCTATATCTACACTATATGTCTTCCTGCTTTCTTGGATTTGCCATAATTATTAATCAACCATAAGACTGCATGTGATCACGTATCAGAAAGAATCAAGGATTCTAGAAGGCCAGAAGAGGGAAGGTCTGGAAGAAAGAAGATCACTATAGGTATCTAGGAGAGAAGTAATAACTACTCCTACAAGGCAAGGTAAATGGGCACAAGTAAGGAAAATGCTGAATCTCAGAAGCTTTTCAAAGTTTATCCTGGATATCAAGAAGAATAGATAAAAAAATTCCTGAAAATGTGCCCCCAAATAAGCATTTCTATTGTGGACAAAGATAATGCCACCACTTCCCTATTGAATTATATTCTCTAGTGTTGCTCCTTAACTGGTAATATTTTTTAATCTGTTTGCCTCATTGAGTTCCTTATACCCCTTGAGAATCAAGATCATGGCATTTCTTTCATGCTCCATTCCTTGAGAATACACATTAATAATCATACTACTATATTTGAGCAGAATGATCTCATTGATGTAAAGGGTGATTAACTTTACAAATTACTCGTTTCAAAACCATTAATTCATGAGGGTGTAATGTCACTTTTCAGAATGACCCCAGGACCTAAAAAAAGTCATACATTGTAGCTCTCTTTTGCTATGAGATATATAACATTTCAAGTAACATCAGATTTGTTCGAGGAATACCATAGGAATATACAAACCCAAAGCTCTCCATTTATTATTGAGGGTATCATTTTAAATAAGATAAATAAATCCCACCTGAAATGTATCTACTGAAACATGGAGGTTGGACTATTTTCCCCGAGGGAATTTTTTTTTTAATTAGTGACACTGTTATTTGAAATTGAAGCCTATATTTAAATAATCATATTTTTTATAATTTTAAATTATGGAAAATATTGAGTATCCTGAAAACATACACCTCAGCATCTGGTAAGTTTCTTTCTTATTTCTTGGGTTTTCTCTTTTTTTCCTTTTTATTTTCTACTTCATTGTTGGGTCAAATGTGCCAGGTTCTCTTTTTTTTTAAGGTAGCTGCCTCTGTATTTCATACTTTATCTGGTAGCTACCATCAATATTTGAATTAATTAAAAAGTCCTTGTAGTTTTAGAATCTTGAATGGGTTAAAGGAGCTTCCATAAAGGCCTGATTTATATGCAGTGAGAAAGACATGCTGCTCTGGCATGCAGTAGTTAGTAAAAGCTGTTTGGTTTACGAGGACAAATTTAAAATTCTAGCAACTTAAATAATACTGTGAATTTCAGACTCAAGACTATTTAAATATGCTACTATGGAGGAGATATTTTCCTTATGCTTTTATTGCCTGTGTAAGCTAACCCTGTTTCTGATAATGATTCAATTTTTGATGACATGGATGAATACATCTAAAATTCAAGTCATTCTCCTAGCAAAGTGGTAATCCCGTAAGGAAGGTCAATGAAAACATGCCCATTAAGCCAAACTGTTTGTAAGAAGCAAGATTGTGTTATTAGGGTTTTTCTCTCCTGACTGCTATCTGATTTCTATTGGGATGTATATCTATTTACCAGTTTAAATCCCACTGTTCACCATGTTTCTAGCACTTCTTTGTTCTCAATTGCTGGAGACAAGCAAACAGAAATGGTATCATTTTCAGTAGTCTCAGAAAACAGTTAATTCAGATGCAACTAATCTTCTGCTACTTATTATTTAGTAATCAATGCCTGCCAATAAGATTTGGGAGTTCCAGAAGATGGAATTTTTAAAAAGATTTTAATATTATTATAGTTTTAATGACATTCTGATCTCTAAAACTATTCATTAAATTCATAGAACTCTAGAGATAGATCTAAAGTTTCAGTTAAGTCACCTTAAGTTAAGTGGACATGATTCCAAAAGAACAGATGGGTGCCTCATTCAGATTAGTGTTTTAAAAAAATGTAATTTTTTTTAAAGAAATAAGTAATACAAAGAATGTTTTAAGATTTAAATAAGTTGGAATACGTATACACAACTCTACTTTTCTATAAATAATTCTTACAAAAATTAATGTTATAATAATTTTAAATAAACTGAATATAAATATGCTCAGTATGCACTTATGCACATATACAAATGGTAATAAATGTGCATTTTCACCAAAAATGGCTCTCATGAAGTGAAATATTTTTGAGAATGACTAAAATTGATAGTGGCCCAAAGATAAATTTAGAATGAAATACAGGCTGTTTCAACCTAAACAATTTGGCCTTGAATTTACTGACAATTTCTACCATCAAGTTGCTAATACTACCACTACTATTGCTACTGTAATTGTAGTATATATATTTATATATTTTTATATATTATAGTATATATATATATTAGGAAAGGAGAAATAATTTTGACATTTGAAGTAAAGACTGTTCTTGTAATTACTTCTCTAAAACCATACAGTTATTATCTTCACTGTGCTGTGCTTATTGGAAGCCAGTGTTTTTTACCCTATATGAAAGGGTAATCCCAGGAATGAAAATTTAAGCAAAATCAATATACTCAATGAAAATTTAAGCAAAATCAATATACTCAATATCCATGTGCTAGAGTAAATACACAGAAGCATATCTTGTAATGGGTTTTACTGGCAATGACAAGCCATTTTTCTAGTAACAGCTTTAATATTTTGTAATCATTAAAACAAACTGAATCAAAGAAGAAACTGGGGAAAAAAGGTCAGGAAACCCCCACATAGAAAGAGAATAGGAAGCCTTCTGGATAACCCTGCTATGTAATCAAATCAAGCGTCAAAAAGTTATTGCATAAGACTGTCCTTGAATTAGACCAAAGATTTTTAAAAAATGTGTTTTAAAAGCATATGAAAGCCTATCCATATGTAATGCAGCATAAACATCAAAAGGTGTTTACAATGGTGTGTTAAATACTTTCTTATCTTGAAGAATATTTTCTGAGATTTAATTGATAATCAGTTAAAGAACAGCGCAAAGAACAGATGATAAAAGTAAAAAAGTAAGCCCCATGAGTTATAATAACAGGGAAATAAATATAAATATAAGAGAACATTTTATTTTCAGGCTTGTAATCTAAAACTACTTGAAAAGGAAATTCATATTGACATCTCAGGGAGAATTCATTGAGACAGTCTTTTCTAATTTGGGCATGCTATATTTGAGTTCTTCCCTTTAAAAATATGTACGCTCAGTCTTAGAAAGAAGTGATCCTTTGTGCTGTCAAATCTATTTTTGAGTAGCTGCTTAACAATTTCCATGGTCATATTGAAAAAGGTTATAATCTGAACTACTCAGTTTGTTATTCAAAGCCCTCCATAATCTGGCCCAAACAAATCTGCTAAACAATTCTATCATTAAAAAAAAATAAATTGTAACAACAAGTAAATTTGCATACATTCTTTCAAAGCAAATTTCTTTGTAATCTTAAAGACAATGGCAGAAATCCTGTAATTGAACTCCAAAATTCCTTTAGAGCATTGTAGGACTGAAGTCAGTTGGAGAATGCAGAACCTATTACTGGATAGAAAGTATCACTTTTAACTTTAAATTTTTAGGTGACTTATTTTAATTTTTCTGGTTCACGAGTGTATTTCGTGATCTAAAATTATCTAGCATTAGCATTAAAATCCAAGTTGCAGGCTAAATTAAAATTCAATTTAACTTATTTGACCTTGCAAATTTCTCATAAAATATTTATTTTAACATCTATTCATTGAATTGATTAAAAAATGTACATGATCACAAAAGAAAATTACCTACTTAATTATTATTGTAAATACAGTCATTGAGATAAGTAATATTACAAAAAGGAAAAACTACTAAGATGTACTTGGAAAAGAGAACTTTCCTATCTACTGGGTGGTTATTATTAATGTATAAATATATATAATTTTCCATAAAATTCCAAATATAAATGATGTGTTGTGAGTATAAGCATTTATTTAAAAAGTACACAGTCTAACATATATAACTCATTGAACCACTTGCTATCTCTAAACCTAAGAACTGTAGCTATAGAAACCACATATTTGGGAGACAGTGATTTAAAAAAAAAAGATACAGTTATTATGATTATTTTATAACATACATACACAATGATTATATTATATTTAATAATTATAGTATAATGATAATCAAGGAATTATATATAGATATTAAATATATATGCAGAAAAAGATTACACTTGATAAGCTCCAATAATTGAGTTTTAAATTGAAGAATTTTACTACAGCATATATGTTAATGGAAAATATTCACAAGCTTCACTATCTTGATAATTTAAAATATATATATTAGTCTGAAACAGTAAGATAACTACAATATGTCAGAGAACTACCGACAAAGAAATACAACTAGAAAGCAAGCATGCATACGCTTATATATGCCTCCTTTGTGCATGTGATAAAAAACACATTCCTATACCAGATAGAAATGAATGGAAAGAGCCTTGCCTCAGAGCAAAACCCTTCAAGAATCATTTAGTGGGTATTAAACAAAAAAAGGCCTAATGTACTTAATAACACCTTCTGATTTTCCTGGTACTCGGTCACAGCTCCCAGTTGGCTCTGTGTTTCAAGTTGGAAGCTGGCCATGGCAAAGTACAGGTGTGTGCACGTGTGTGTGTATACACACATACAACCAGGTGTATCCACATGCACATGAAGAGAAAATGTAACTCAAAGTAGGAGAGATTTTTAAGAATACATAAAGTAATAGACAGAAATAGATATTCTAAAAGCTAAAATGCAGAGTTCCCTCAGTGGTGCAGTGAATTAAGAATCCAGCTGCAGTGGCTTGAGTCACTACAGAGCGGTGGGTTAAAGGATCTGGCATTACTGCAGCCCAGGAACTTCCATGTGCCATGGGTGTGGCTATAAAAAATAAAAAAATAAGAATAATAAAAGCTAAAATTCCTTATAGATATAAATGTTATCTTTGAGTTTAATTTTTACAGAATTGAAAAATAAAACTCTTTTCCCCCACTGATTATAATTTAGTAAATATGAAATCACAATTATTTAAGGATAACAAGGAAGATTTTATATAGGGGTGTGTATGCGTGTGCATGTATGTGTTTGTGTATACACACCCACATTACAAATTTCTCAGGTCATCCTCCAAAATTAGGAACATATAAAACTTTTTTGACTCTAACATTATGTGTCTAAGGCCTTCACTTTTACTTTCTCTCCAATCTCCATTCATTTCTACACAGAAGATAATACAACTTCTCTTTTTCTGGCATGAATAAAGCTACACAAGTCAATATAACAATGATTGTTAGACTGCTACACCATACATGTATATTTTATAAGCACAGCAATATATATATAATGTATATGTGAATCTATGTGAGGATGACCTGTAAAGATTTTGCAAAGTACTGTGTAAAGTTGCCTTTAATATATTTCTACAAAATAACAATGTGAAGTGTAATTGCCTCTCTAAAAGGAAAGCAGAATTTAGGCAATGAGTTTCTCAGGTGATACAATTCTTCAGGATATAGAGCAGTTCCCTCTATACCCACAATGAACATCCAGGAACAATAATCAATTCCCCTTTCCTCGCCCAGCCTACTTTTCATCCCATCAGTTTCTTCCTTAGCATTTCCTACACAATCTCCAAAGTGAAATGAAAGAAGTGATAAATTTCTTATATTAAAAAATTAAGAACTGAGCCACTTAAACTCACTTAAGAATAGTAAATATTAAAAAAAATAAGTGACTATTTAGATTCTCTTTTCAACTCAACATTACACAGTTTTTCCTGATAGACTAATAATATCAACACAGATAAAACAGAATAAATTACTTATTTACTATGCTATTTTCCTTTAAAAATAAAGTCTACAAGTTCTATATATATATATATATATATATGCATATGAGTATTTGGAATATGTATATATCTATATGCAATATAGGTATAGATATATAGTATATATAATGTATGTGTATATAGTTCTATGAGTGCTATCATCTAACAAGTAAAATTCGGATCACAGAGAAGAGAGCTAGCAGATGAAGAAATTGCTCACCTGGCGGAAGCAGATCAACAGACTGAAGTCTACTTGTGATGGTGTGTAGGGTGAGGATAGCAAAGGAAAGCAAAGTCGGGAATGCTTGAAAAATAAAATATTTTTGGTTAACAAATAGAAAAGCCAAGTGGGAAAATAGGGCCAACTGAATCAGGAATCCTTCTCTATCGATTTCAAATTGTATATTAAAATTCTTTAGATTGATCAGTCCCCAAAGAGACAGTTTACTGGTATTTCCCCAGACACAAATGAATTAATCTTATGGAAAGAAAATTACTTTGTGGGAGTATTTCAGTTCAGATGAGATAGAAACAATGCAAATTAACTATATGGATGCCTGGGTCAATGGGGAAATACTTTCATGATAATGACGGATTCATTTTTCCTAATATAATAATATAGTAAGTAGAAGATGTAAACAAGCAGGAACCAAAACTAAACTTGCAAATTGTCTAATATCCCTAGAAAGCAAAGCTTTAGTATATATATATATATATGTGTGTGTGTGTATATATATATATATATATATATATGCATATATATATATATATCTTTTTTTTCACTACATCTTACTCTTAGTTACACATGTGTATTGTCTGGAACTTGAAACTACAATTTGTAATTTATTTAGCATTTTACTCGGTTGCCTAGAAACTTTCAATTTTTTAAAAGAATACTGAAATGAATAATGAGAAATATATATATTTCTGTAACAATGTCTCCTCTTTTTTCACACAACATAAAACAGTTACAGTTATGTAACATGAAATTAAGGGAAATGCAGTGTTTTTGGTTTTGTTTTACTTTTTCTGAACCTTAAACTTAGGTATACAATGGAAGTGTATATGACCACTTTCTTCAACTAAAAAAAAAGGACGTTTTGTTTGCATTAACGTTATTGAAATGTGCAGTGAATATATGAAACGAAATGCTGTCTAAAAGTCCTGCCAAAAAATGCCTCTTGATGAACAAAAGTAGCTTTATTTCCTAAACAGTCTCCTTTTCTTATTTTCAACCTTGATTCAACATCTGTCCTTTGCCCCTCCCCTGAAATGTAATTATGCAGGATTCCAATATAAAACAGGTTGAGTAGTTAATAACAGGCATCTCAAACATTTTCTCCGCACAGTTGCCCTACAGATGTTTCTTTCATTTTTTTTCTTTTTCCCCCCTGGCTTCATGTTTAATTTGTGTATTTCTCTCCTATTCTTAAAGTATATTCCCGTAACAGATGGAAACACCTGAAAATAAGTCTGTCTCACGCACATGTTTAAATAATGCCTATTGTGATATTTAACACAGTAAAGAGAATACAGACACACAGACTATGTGTTTCAGGGAAGGAAAATAATTAACCTGTAAGTTACCTTGTCACTATATTCCATTTAAAATTCTGAAGAGAGAATCTAGTCCTTGACAAAGACACAGGAGAAAAAGTTACAATCTACAACTTTATTCATTTTTATTTATTTTTTTAGGGTCGCATATGGAAGTTCCTAGGCTAGGGGTCTAATTGGAGCTGCAGCTGCTGGCCTGCATCATAGCCACAGCAAGGTGGGATCCGAGCCACGTCTGCGACCTACACCATAGCTCAGCACAACACCGGATCCTTAATCCACTGAGTGAGGCCAGGGATCAAACCCATGTCCTCGTGGTTACTAGTTGGGTTCATTATCACTGAACCACAGTGGGAACGCCCAGCTTTCATTTATTTTTATTTTGTTACCAGACTCATTTGTCTTTTTGCATTTGGCATGATTCTCTTACATTTTTGGACCTGCCAGATATTGGGCTTTTTTCTACGCACTGACCATTTTGTTATGAAAAAGGTACTTTACATTCACTTGATAATGATCCGATCTCAGAAATCAATATCTCACATTTTTAAATAGACTCAAAACATATCTTCTATTTCTTGAAATAACATAACTGTCACATAAGTTGTAGAACTTCTTTATTCAAAAAAAATATATCTCACCCCAACTGGAAAAACAAAATGACTAGAGGTCATGCACTGGGTTGGATATTGTTCCCTAATATTCATGTCCACCCAGAACATCAGAATTAGGGTATTTGCAGATGAAATTATTTAAGATGAGGTCATCCCGAATTAGAGTGGGCCCTAATCCAAACTCTGGTGTCCTTGCAAGAGAAGAAAGAGACACACAGAGTGTCAGACAGGGGAAACACCATATGAAAATGGAAGTTAAGACTTGACTGGTGGCAGCCACCAAAAGGTAGCTAGGGACAAGGAAGAGTCCTTCCCTAGAGCCATCAGAAAGAATGGCCCTGCTGATGGCTTGATTTTGGATTTCTGACTTCAAGAAATGGGAGAAAATAAATTTCTATCATTTTAAGTCACTTTGTTTATGGTATATTGAAATGGCAGCTTTAGGAAACCCATACTGATTTGGGTAACAGATGTGAAGTGTTACTGTAATACCTAAAAATGTGAATGTGACCTTGGAATTGGGTGATGGCTATAAAAATGGAAGAGTTTTGAGATGCATGTTTATAAAAAGCCTACATCTCCTTAAGAAAACTATTGTAAGAAATATGGTCAACTTGAAAAGAAAGAAGCAGATATGGATTGAAATGAAGGGACAATGACTACAAGAGTACAGATTCAGGGACCAGTAGGGTGGGCTAAGGTGGGGAGAGTCAAGAAGCCTTAAAGGACAGAGCATTAAAACACAGTAAGACACAATAAGACACAGAGGATCACTTTCAGGCTTTGAAACCTTTAAAATTGTCTTTCTGTGCTACCTACTTCCTCTAGACTAGGAACCCCTTATTCCTTCCATTTTCTCTTTCAAAATGAGGGTGTCTAGCCTGTGTCTGTTCCATCACTGTATTGTAGAAGCAGATAAATTGCTTCCTAGTTTGATAGGTCTATGGAAAGAGAGGAATGTTATCCTAGGATGGACCATACCATGCCTGATTTAGATACTGAGATTTGGGACTTAGAGTTTATGCTGGAAAGGGTTAAGTCACTTGGATGATGTTGAAAGAGGTGAATGAATTTTGCAAATGGCATGGAGGTGAATTAAGGGCCAGAGGGTAGACTGGGTTAAATTAGCATCCCCCCCAAATTCATGTCCACCTAGAAAATCAGAATGTGATTTTATTTAGAAAGAGGACTTTTGCAGATATAATTACTTAAGAGGAGGTCAGTGAATGTTAGGGGAGATCCTATCTGAATGACTGGCATCCCTATCGGGAGAGTAAAAAAGAGACACAGTGATAGTCAAACAAGGAAAACATGATGAGACCATGGAGGTAGGCGCGGGAGTGATATGTCTGGGATGGCCAGCAGCCACCAGAGAGAAGAGAAGAGGAAATGTCCTCCCCAGAGCTGTTACATCACATGGTCCTGTTGACACCTTGATGTGAGACCGTAGTCTCCAGAACTGTGAGAAAATTAATTTCTGCTGTGTTAACCCACCCAGTTGGGTAGCATTTTATTATAGTAATCCTAGGAAATTAATGCATAGTCAAATAGCAAGCCAAAAATATAAAATACCCATATAGCTGTCGAGAATAGCAATGGGGCAAGTTAAAACAGATTCTAGAAAAGTAAATATATATATATGTGTGTATATATATATATATATATATACACACACACACATATATACATGTACACACATACATATAGAAAGAGAGTGAGAAAAAAACAGTTATAAATGAATTAAAATATTGTCTTCTATATTATTTTTCCTTAATAAACTAAATTTGGCATATGTGATAAGTACTTCAATCAGTTAAACTGATACTGCCGAGTAGGAGACTGAACTGAAATTACCCAAGAAAATGTATGTGTGAGTGTGTGTGTGTGTGTGTGTGTGTGTGTGTATGTGTACACGTGTGTGATTGTTCCAGACCTTACAAAAAACTTTGAAATAGAATATTTTCTTAAAATTCTTTCAAATTAGTAACTCTTTGTGCTTATTTCCTAAGATTGCTAGAATTTTTCTTTGGTTTGTATTACTCTTAATTTTTATATATAAGTATCACATTTTAATACCATCTGCATCACAAATTTAATTAAAATTTCTATGTATATTAGAGGACGAATAAACAAAATGTATTGCTGTAGGTATTTTGATGCATGTGCATGAATATCTGGATTAACAATGAAAAAATAAACAATGTCTTATAAGAAGAAAATACATCTCTATATTTGGCCTCAAAGACATGTATATTTTAGCGAGAAACTTACTATGGATAGTATGAATAGACTGTTTAAATCCACGGATAGTCAGCCTTATCTCAAGCCATATATTAACAAATGTTTGTAGTTTTAGGAAAATGAATATGAAAACATTAAAATTTTCCATTTTTACTCATTTATTGAAAGGCATTTGAATACACTTTTCATTTAAATAGAAAGAGTAAGGCATAAATATATTTCCTCTAGGAAATATGAGGCTGTTTCACCAAAATATACTGTATATAAGCAAGACATATATGCATTATTAGTAAAAGCATTTTAAAGTTAATTTAGTACACACATGCACGTTGTGTTTTTTAAGGCTTTATGTCCCTGTATGTTCATATTAAATCATTTTTGCAGCAACATAGATGAATGTAGAACTTACCATATTAAGTGAAATAAGTCAGACAAAAATACATATCATATGAGATCACTAATATGTGGAATCTAACAAAATGATACAAAACAACTTAGAAACAGACTCAAAGATTTTTAAACCACATGGTTACCAAAGGAGAAATATGAGGAGGAGGAATAAATAAGGGGATTGGGACTGACACACTACTATATATAAAATAGATAGATAAAAAGAACCTACTGTATAGCACAGGGTGATCTACTCAATACTGTGTAAGAACCTGTATGAGAAAAGAATCTGCAAAAGAATTGATATATGTATGCATATAACTGATTTACCTTGCTGTACTTCAGAAACCAACACAGCCTTCTAAGTCAACTCTAGTGCAATACATTTTATTAAAAAAATTTAAAAATTGTTTGAAAGTGCCATTGGGGCTTTGATATAAATTGCATTAAATCTGTATACTGCTTTGGGTAGTATTAACATGTTAATAAATTTAAATCTTACAATCAATGAAATAGATATTAAATCATTTTTTATAAGACACGTGCCTCATTTGGTTGAGTTGCTATAACAAACTGTTACAGACTGGTGCTTATAAATAACAGACATTTATCTATCACAGTTGTGGAAGCTTAGACCAAGTCCAAGACCAAGGCACCTGCAGATTTGGAGTCTGGAGAGGACCTGCCTTCTGGTTCTTGGAAAACTGTTTTTCTCTTTGCGGTCATGTGCTGGAAGGGGGCCTCTTTTATATGAACACAAATCCCATTCACGAGGGCTTCACCTTCATGACCTAATACGTCCCAAAGGCCCCACATCCAAACGCTATCACATGAGGCCTTAAGTTTCAACATAGAAATTACGTGGGGTTGGGATAGGGAGGTACAAACATTCAGGCCATAGCAGCATTCTATTTCACCAAATACATGTTCTCAGAGAGAAGACTAAATATCAAAGCACAAAAAAGAAATTGAGGAAATTTTTCAGTTGATCTGTTGTGGGCATAACAAAATATGAAAAAAGAATCCTGATACACTTATATGTACATATAAGTTAGTTACTGAGTACCTGTGTGCCCTTTGCAAGTGCATATCCTAAGAATCAATCCATTCCAGTCATGTGATATCTTTCAAAGTGACTGAAACTAAGGATGTGTAAAAAAACGTGACCCCAATATATTACACATAATGTAAGAATATATTTCTTGTTTTATGATATTGTTCACAGCAGAATCTTTCTGCCATGTTATTTCAGTTTCTTTAAACGAAAAATCAACGTATGCTTTTTTTGTAGCATAGCAAATTAAGCCCTGTCACTGTGCTTCAAATGATGTCTTCTAAGTACCATGCTCACATCTCAAGTTTCAGTGGGTTCTTGATAAGAATTTGAGTCACTGAGCCAGGCTTTACAATAGGAAACAGCTATTGAATTATTTTTTCCTGATATTTAGCTCTCAATCTTTATACTGATATGGAAATATAATGCAATTGGATTTAAAAACAGACATATTATCAACACTACAATCAAAGGGAAAAATGCTCAGTGCACTTTTACTACAAAATTTCTGCTGACTACCGGATTGCTTTAGTGGGTAGATTTTGTAATCTGTAATGCCCACCAAAGAGTCATGAAAGCAGGAGTTCCAGTTTTGGCTCAGCAGTAACAAACCCAACTATTATCCATGAGGAAGTGGGTTCGATTCCAGGCCTTGCTCAGGGGGTTAAGGCTCTGGCGTTGCATTGAGCTGTAGTGTAGGTCGTAGATGTAGCTTGGATTTGGCATTGCTGTGGCTGTAGTTTAGGCCGGCGGCTGCAGCTGTGATTCAACCCCTAGCCTGGGAACTTCCAAATGCCACACATACAGCTATATAAAGCCAAAAAAAAAAAAAAAAAAAAAAAAAAAGGTCAGGAAGGTATAATAGCCATGCAATCATCATTATCCTTGACAATGGCTATAGAGAAGAGGGAAATCATTTAATTCATATTAATTTGATGACAACACAAAATGGCACACTGACAAGTACAGGTCACGCTGTAATTAAATCTCAGAGATTACAAATTTACACAGCTGAATTCCCATTCATTTAGTCTTGAAATCAGAAGACAGATATTTAACAGTATTAAAATATCCATCTAAAACAGAATAAATCTTATCTGAAAATTTCTCTGTGAATTTTCCCTAACTCCAAACAACAACAGTAACAGTAAAAAGAGAAAGATAAGTGAGCATCTTATGACAGAAAACAAATACCACAGTATATATCCATGTTATCAAAATTCTGAGCTTATATATACTCCACAATTGCAAATGAGTTATGTTCTGAAAGTTTACTCATAATTCTCACTTTGGGAATTAAAAAATGTATGTCTCTATGTTAAAAAGTCATAGTGAAATAAATATTTAGTTTACCAAGACTTACTAAATTCATAGAAGTGGCTGAACTATAGTACTCTGAATACTAACTTTGGCTTTAATTTGAAGTCCTAGCAATAGGGAAAAGAAAATGTAATAGGAAATGGAAGAAGAACAACTATTTCCCTTCTTCCCAGACATAGAGGTGATTCCATGAAGATATAGGAAATCAAAGTTGATTTTCCTCCAATCTCCTTTGCTCTCCTTTGTCTTCCCTCCACTTAACACTCTTTCTTTCATCCCTAAGTTTATTAGATTTTCTTTATTCTCCCAAATGGGAAGTATCACCTTGGCCAGTCGATCCCCCCAATAAGTTCACTACGCCCCAGATTACCTACAGACTCTTCCTTCCACAAGAGAACTTACTTTCATGCCAAGCAGTTCATATTTGTTATATGCTATACCTAAAAGTGATCTACTAAATTATAGCCAAATTCATGTGACTTAATGAACCTGTAATTCTGTCAAATTTTAGGACAAAATAAGACCTCTTTAGTGAACTATTTAATAGCTTCCTGGCCAAAGAAATTCCTCCTTTACAAAAATGGGAACACTTATAAAACTAGTTAAGTGTCTCAACTGTGAAATTTTAATAAAAGTAAACTGGTGATAGAAAAACAATATTTCTAATAATTAGTGATGTTGAGCAGACTTTCATGTGCCTACTGGCCATCTGTATGTCTTCTTTGGAGAAATGTCTACTTAAGTCTTCTGCCCATTTTTTGATTGGGCTGCTTATTATTTTGCTGTTGAGTTGCATGGTTGTTTGTATATTTTGGGGATTAAGCCCCTGTTGTTTGTATCATTTGCAAAATATTTTCTCCCATTCTGTGGGTTGTCTTTTGTTTCTTTATGATTTCCTTTGCTATGCATAAGTTTTTGAGTTTAATTAGGTCCCACTGGTTTATTTTTGTTTTTAGTGGCACAAATGTACCTATCCACAAAACTTAAACAGACTCTCAGACATATAGAACAGATTTGTGTGTGCCAAGGCGGGGGCGGTAGAGTGGGATGGACTGGGAGTTTGGGTTTAGTAGATGCAAACTATTTCATCTAGAATGGGTAAGCAATGAGAACCTTCTGTCTAGCACAGGGTACTACATCCAGTTTCTTGGGATAGAATATAATGAAAGAAAATAGGAGAAAAAATATACACACATATATATATAGACATATGTATGCCTGGGTCACTATGCTGTACAACAGAAATTGCCATGGCATTGTAAATCAACCATATATTAATTCAAATAAATAAAATAAATAAAAATAAGAAACTACAATATCAAGGCAAAACATACAAATTTTCATGTGCATCTACACACACACATGCATACGTACTTTTGTAGAAACACAGAAAAGCAATGACACATGAGACTCTACCAGCATCCCTAGCTGTGTCTGTTTCCTTTACCCACTTTTTGAATGGAGTCAGCAGCAGGGGCTCAAAGTGTGGCAAAGACAATGAGGAAGGAAGAGTGCTCTTCCTTGTACGTGGGTTATTTATAAGTCAGAGTCGGCTGCACATGTACTGCTGGGCCCATTCAGTACTCAGAAGAGAGCACAACAAAGGCAATGACAGAACAGTCATACCATACTTTGGGGACTTGAAAATGTCACTCTCTGGAGCTGGGTTCTTACAAGTGTAAACAATGTTTGGTAGTCAAACTCTTATGGCAGGGCAGAACATGAATTTAGCAAACTCCAGAGCTGGATCTGAAAACTCATGTATTCTGTGTAAACTCTCTTAACTTACGTATTTTTTCACTTCCTCATCTGTGAAATGGGAATATCCTCATGGTGTGACTGTGGGGATTAAACGAGCAGATGCATAGCAGATGCATGCAAAGCACTCAGTTCACAAAAAACCAATGAAATCTTCTATTTGGTTAGAATACTAGAGAGGAATTGGAAAGTCCAGGAAAGCATAACAGATTTGGGATTTGGGACATAACCTCATTCTGAATGTAGAGTCTTTTTCAAGTAAGAGCTATTCATTTTGAGACTCTATTTTAGCATCTCGAAGCAAAAATACGATTGTCATTTTGTTTTTAATGTGCTCAATATACTACTTATCATCCCAAATTTAAGCATATGGATAAAACACACACTCTTCCGAGGGGGATATTTACAGTGGAGGTGAAAAAGTAATAAATGTACCCAGTTACTTCCCTCTATTTTTGTAATGATGGAATCAGAATTCCAGAGCTGTCAATCATCTATGTTTACACTTCTCTTACAGAAAAGTGTGTTCAAGATGTGCAAAGCCAACAGTAGACAAGATACACGTTCCTTTAGAAAAATATTAATAGATGGAAATTATCTAAATCATTACTTCTCTGTAAAACAAATATTACCATAAAAAAAGAGAGTAACATTATGGATATGTTTAAATTAAAACATAATAATAAAACGCCTCCAGCATTCGATGACCCATAATTACACATTTACTGTCTTCTGCATTAGCGATCATTTAGTGGAAACATCTGAGAAATACTAGAAAGGTAAAGCATTTGACATGGGCCAAGAGCAAATTAGAAATAGGGTAGATAACTAACAGGCACCTACTGTGTAACACAGCAAGTTCTACTCATTGCTCTGTAACAATCTACATGGAAAAAAAGAATGAAAGTGTGTGTGTGTGTGTGTGTGTGTGTGTGTGTAACTGATTCACTTTGCTATAAATCTAAAACTAATATGACATTGTAAATCAAATGCACCCCAATAAATTATTTTTTTAATTAAAAAAGAAGAAAACCAACCAGTTAGAACAAATGTCCCATGTCTACAATCCAGAGTTATTTTCCAACTTCCACTTCTACAGTTTATGCAACAAAAATCAAAGGGTCAAAAGAGAAGAAGCAATACTGTGACAAGGTAATTTGATAAACTATGAAAAGTAGTGTGAGTTTTTGTCTTTGATTTTTTTAACCTAAACTAAATTCCATTTTAACAATTCCTTTCTACCAGATCTTTGATACTGGAAGAAAATAATGAGGAAGGTTTATTTTTAGCTTGACCTTCTATTCATTATTTACCTACAGTTTATTGACATTCAAAGAAATGGTGACATAAGAAAACTACATCTTATTTAACTCTTAATTGAACATGGTGAAAAGAACTCTGTAGAATTGCTTGACCTGAACTTTACCTTAAATCTGGTTCAGGTTTCCATGTGTACAATTGTCTGCTCACAAACAGAATGATAGTTACATTAATAAATTTATTTTACATTTCTCAAAGTTATCTGCAGAATATCAACATAACTCTGAATAAAAGAAAACAGTTATTCGTCAAATCAGCCTATCTCTTAAATAAACACATACACCTAAGCTTCTTTCCTTGCTACTATTATATGTATACACAATCTTTGTGCAGTTTGAGTCTCAAAGGAAATGTAATTTGGGGGTAGTAATTCATATTTTAGGAATGAAAGGAACTCCAGAGATCATGCAACAAAATGTCTTCATTTTACACGCAAGAAAATTGAAGTCCAGAATAGCTAATAGCAAAATAAAAAATAGTCTCCTAGTTCCAAGTACAGTTCTTTTCCCACACTACATGTATCCTCTAATTTCTCTTTTTATGTTCTTTTCTTGTAGTCACTCATAACAGGTCACCACATAGTCTATTGTCCAAACAAGAGTATTTTTGAAAGCAACAGGGGCCACTGCTAAAAACAGATAACAGGTGCAGACAGTTTTTTTGAGTAAACTATGACATATGATAATCTACTCAGAAAGTTGAGATCATAGGAAGTATAGCATCCTGTGATCTGTTCCAAGAATATCTTTTAAAGATATA
>PVHT020004944.1:15680907-15887454 GCA_004024745.2 Catagonus wagneri
CTCATAACAGGTCACCACATAGTCTATTGTCCAAACAAGAGTATTTTTGAAAGCAACAGGGGCCACTGCTAAAAACAGATAACAGGTGCAGACAGTTTTTTTGAGTAAACTATGACATATGATAATCTACTCAGAAAGTTGAGATCATAGGAAGTATAGCATCCTGTGATCTGTTCCAAGAATATCTTTTAAAGATATAACATTGATTTCATCCAGGATCCATTATCAATATTTTTCCAGAAAATAATAGGAAACTTTATCATTTAAAATTGGAATATAATTGTATATTTATGACTGCATTAAAACATGTTTCATCCATGTATGCAGAAAAATGCAGTAGAAAAAATTGTACTGCTTTTGTGAGAAACAACAGGTACCACCATGAATAAAAATAGGGAAAGCCTTACAAAATACTAAGTTAATCAAAAAGCTTTAAATCAAATAAAAAATTACAAAAAGTAATAATAAAAACATGTCTCCTGGAGTTCCCATCATGGCTTAATGGAAACAAATCTGACTGGTATCCATGAGGACGCAGGTTCAATCCCTGGCTTCACTCAATGGGTTAAGGATCCAGCATTGTTGTGAGCTGTGGTGTAGGTTGCAGGCCCAGCTTGGATCTGGCCTTGCTGTGGCTGTGGCATAGGCCGGAGACTGCAGCTTCAATTTGCCCTTAACCTGGGAATCTCCATATGCCACAGGCATGGCCCTAAAAAGACAAAAAAATAATGTCTCCTAAATCGTCTACTAGGAAAAATAATGTCTCTTAAAACATCTACTAGGGAAAGCAGACTGTAAAGAACATATAAAAAGGAAAAAAGAATGAAAAGGCCTTAGCTCCAGAATAAAAACGCAGCTATGCAAAAAGCCTGTGCCAATCAACCATAAAAACAAAGGGAGCAATATAACGGGCAAATTTGAATCAAAGAATGACAAGTCAATCATCAAGATTAGAAGGATAGCTATTAAAATTGTTTCTTAAAAATTCAGAAAATGAATAGAAAGAAACTTTCATCACTTTTTTTTAATTTGGGCAAGAAACAAACCAGAGATATGAATTATATCATATACAAACCTTAAAAACACAAATCAATGAAACATAACTAAATATAGACCTCTAATATGTCTTTGACACAACATCAATGCCTACAGAGAAACACACACATTACAATAATACAAACAGAAACCATTCAGATGTGCCATGGCCAGTAATTATCTAGGACACTAAAAGATCCAGGCAAAAGTTAATCTGATAAATCTGCCATTATCTCTAATACATCAAATCTGTGCCTTGAGCTAAACTGTTGTCAAAATGGAGCTCTGTTTACATAGAAATGAATCAAAGTTGGGTAAAAGAAAAGATGTCAAGACTTTTCTAATTTCTTTCCTTTCAACTGTTGCGTAAAATGGTTAGCTGGTATGTTTTATACAGATTTTCTACAAGGTGCTGAAGATCACTATTTTTTCTCAGAAATGTATGCTATATAAAGTGAAGGTGACTGCTCATTTGAGTTCTTTAGCTTTGAAAGCCGTCTTTGGTGGTGTTCAAGGCCATCCTGCAAGGCAACATCTCTGATTATTTTATATCTACGACAGGAAAGAATCCGCTTCAGATTAAGAGATAATATACTGCAATATTTTTGAGAGGGACGCATTATTCTATGACTTCTGTAAAACCGGTTAATTCATTTCACTACATAGTGCCCTGGATTGCTAACTGAGATTGAAAAGAATACGCTGTTGGTGTTTTCAATAACTTGAGCAGGAGTAATTACCAGAACCCTGTTAATAGCACCTGTTTCTCAGGAAGATTAAGAGAAAGCAGTATGATATCTATAATTCACTGAAGACCAATGGTTGAACCTTGATTTTACCTCAAAACTGTGACTCTATACATGCAAATGCTCTAAAGTCTCAATGTCTCTGTCAGGTCAAGGCAAAAAGCTTGTTCCCATGAGTATCTATCTCCCAGGAATGGTATTTGAAATAAGCATGTGAACAAACAAATGAACAAAAAATCACTCTCCTCTTTCTATATGTATCTCGCTATTCTTTCCATATTTATATACAGAAAAAGCAATCAATTCCAACATTTTATAGGTCTATGATGCCACAAAATGATTCAGGTCAAGGAAAAATTCAACCTGATGAAATCTTCTGTGTACACGGTTACCCAAAAATATACATTTTACTGCTTTAAAAGATTAATACCATTAAATTCAAATGCTCCATCGCTATTACTTGGTTAACTATGGAACGAACTGAAGTATAGTTGGAATACTAAACTATATTTTAACATATTTAGAAGAATGATGAAAACCTAAAGTAGAATTATGATCTATTTGATTTCATATAACAAAAGATAAATTCATTTAGGAGTTTCCACTGTGGGGCAGTGGGTTAAGGGTCCAGTATTACCACAGATGTGGCATAGGTCACAGCTGCTTCTCAGATTAGATCCCTGGCCCAGAAACTTCCATATACCACAAGTTGGCCATTAAATTATTAACTACTTAATTAATTAGTAAAAAATAAATTCATTTAATGTGAAGTACTCCTGAGTTGGAATAATCCCCCCCCTTTTTTTTAGGGCCATACCGGCGGTATGTGGAGGTTCCCAGGTTAGGGGTCTAATTGGAGCTGTTGCTGCCAGCCTACGCCAGAGCCACAGCAATGCCAGATCCAAGCCGCCGCGTCTGTGACCTAAACCACAGCTCACGACCACGCCAGATCATTAACTTACTGAGCGATGCCAGGGATCGAACCTGCAAACTCACGGCTCCTAGTTGGATTCGTTTTCAATGTGCCACGACGGGAACTCCCTGACTTGGAATCTTAATTGTGTTTTGTTTCTAACTTCCTTTCAAACTTTTTTGTAGACTTAAAACAATCACTTTTGTTTTGAATTATAGGATGAAGATGCTAAACATATAGACTCCGTGTCTCATTTTATTATTAGTATGCTGTGATCTTGAAAAAAAAAAATTCTAGAATATCTGACTTTCGACTCTAGATACAGAGGATATAAAGACAATTATTCTTATTCAAGCAGTATGATTTGGAAAAAGTTGTTCAGAGTTCACTTTTGGTAGAAACTTGTTATAATAAACCTAAATAAATAGCCGACAAGAAGATAACGGAGTTTTTCATGTTGGATAGGAGACAACTGGCATAATTTCCCCTGTTTTGCTTATTTAGCAAGACCTTTTTTTTCTGTATGAGTTGCATATAGTAGATGTTAAATATACTGACTAACATAAATCTAAAAAGACAGGTTAAAAAACTAATATCTCTTCAGGAGTAAAGACAGTATGTTAGATTTCTAGCATTAAACACTCATGCAAAAATGTGCCATTCTGCAACATGGCTAATATGCATAAAATCACTTTTATTTCATGAATAAAGAAGAATTACTCTGTATAGCCATTAAAGTCTAGAAAGAGTGGAAAACCAGCCTGGATTCATGGGGCTTTCACTTAATAAAAATAAGTGCAGCTCAATGGAGAGAGAGCCATCTGAAAATGTAAGTAGGTGTCTAAATGAATAGAAGATTGCCTCCTGAAAAGATGAATTACCCACAGGAAAAATAAAAAAGCACTCTAAAAAAAGTAAAATCATAATAGTAAATAAATAGATAAATAAATGATGACAGGCCAAAAAGAATCACGTGAAAAGGATTCCACTTGATGCAAGTATTTCCTAATAATTTCTTCAAGTCTACTTAAAAATCCAAAAAATTTAAGGATTATTTAAACAAATCAAGTGGGTACTTTATCAGTTTGTTGAGAGTGTCAATCAACTGTGAATGCTGGAGGAATTTAATTATATGAAAACGCTTCCAACCTTCTTATTTAACTCTTCGCATACTAACACAATAAAAAAAAATACAGCAGTTTCACTGTCATTAGGAAGGAAAAATGCTTTTTTCTAATTGTGAATTTCAATTTATAATTCCTATCTAATCTTTATTTTTAGTACTCAAAACGTGTAAAATCTTATGCTTTGCTTGTAAAAGAGAACCACTAACTTCCTTATCCAGTGTAAATGATAATAATAAATTTATCCAGTGTAAATGATAAAAATAAATGTAAGTGCCATTACTAATGCTCTGAAACGTGTAGTATATCTTGCTGGATACTGTTTAAGATAAAGTGCAAATAATTAATTCTGAGAGACTTAAAAGCTGTTAAATTATTTTCATGTTTTTCGTTCACCGAAAGTATATATCTGTATTTTCCTTTGTTAAAATAATCTGTTTCAAGTAATATTGGCATTTTCTATAGATATTCTATTTCAATATATTTTGCTATTCAATTTTTATGTTTTTTTCAATAAATCTTAGAGCTAAAGGCAACTAGTTCATATAAAATTGCAAATCCACTTTTTAAAAGATATATAAGAATTTGGTTGTCTAAAATCAAAGTTTTAAATAATTTTATACAACCTATGGCTTTCTTTTTGTATTCAAGAATCAAGAGAGTATTTTCATAAAATGTTAACTGCCTTAGAAAACCAAGATAATAATTACAAATGAGATACAAATATCAACCATCTATTCCTATTTCTTGCTGAAAACAGCTGTTATAATAACACCATATATGTATAGAATTTAAACTATTTACATATTTATATGTAAATACAGATGTACCTATATATATCAAAACACTTACACTTCATATTTAAAGAAGATGGGGCAGTTGGTAACCTGAGATTAAGACTGAAATTACAGAGGTTTCTATCTCTGAGGACAGTGATGACACATGTAAAGGGTTGGATACAAAGCAAAGAAGGTGATAAATGGCGGATATGTATCCCACTGTACTAGTCCATAATTCTTAAGATCGGCCTAATTCTCCTTTCCAAAATTAACTTTACTTCAGAAAAGGTTAGTTTTCAGGGAACATCAATGATCAACACACTATTTTCATCAAAACAGTTGCAGTAAATACAATTTCCCTGAAAGACAAAATTTATTTTCAGAGACTAATCCTTTCCCTTCCTTCTCCTCCCTCCTGCCTTCCTCTCTTTCTCAGTCTCTTTGCCTCCTCTTCCCCCCCTCCTCTTTCTTTTTCCCTTCCTTCCTGCCTCCCTCTCCCTCCCTCCCTCTCTTCCTCCCTCCCTCCTTTCCAAACTTCCTTCCTCCCTCCCTGCCTTCCTTCCTCTATCTCAATCTTATCCTGTATGTTTCTACATGAAAGCCTGTCTTCGGGAGCAAGTCATAACTAAGGAGTTAAATTGCTAAGTAAGAGGCAATTATTTACAAACAAACTAAACATTGCTGTCCCTCTTTTTTATGAATTACTTGATTTTTTAAAATGTAAATTTCAACATACTTGGTGCCATTGCTTTATACCAGATATTCTGCCATAGAGAAAAGGCAACTGAACTTTCTCTTCTTCTCCATACACTTGATTTTAATTTATTTGGAAAGGAAAAACATAGGTGATTTCATTTATTGCAGCCAGTGGGAAACTTTTGTAAAAATTATATTCAACTGTACAATGAGACTTCCACTTACTGGAACAAAAGGGTGTCCTGCATAGCAGGTATATTGAGCCGCAATCAAGTGGCTAATAAAATACAAAACACTAAAGGCCATATAACACAAAAGGCCAATATCTTTCTACTCCTCATCAGGGAATTATAGAAACATCCTGACCCAGCTCTTTGGACACACAGGAGTTGCCATCCTGATTCAGATCCTTGATTAATATACTCTAGAATGATACATCTGGCAATGGCCTACATAAGATTTCTCTGAGGACCGGGGAAAAAATAGATTCTATTAAAATGGAACAATTATACTACCATATACTGTGACTATTTTTCAGTTTGCTGCAAAATAAAACAAAAAAAAAGTTTAAAAATTTTTAAATAAGTAAATGCTGATCTCAAGGGGGAGATTACACTTCACGATAGTATGGGGGAAAAAAAGGTAAAATTTACAGCTGTAGAGTTTGTTTTAGAGACTGAAACTAGTATTAAGTATATTTATTCAACAGTAAATGAATTCACCCAGACTTCATTTTGGAAGGTTAAAAATTTCCTTATGACCTCTGAATTAGCTAAGGATTCCTACACTTTTTCTAATACTGGACGTGCACTTTTCACAGGATAAAGGCCCGCGTCTAAGAAGAAGACTAAAAGGAGGCAAGTCCTTCATTCTCATGGAAACCTTTTCAATATTCATTACTTATTGGATTCTAACAATTGCTCTCTATGGTAAAGAATGCAAGGCACTGCTGACATAATTCTCCAGATAAGAAGGTAGCTATTATAATGTAGCAATTAAATTCTGCCCTAAAATCTACTGCAAGAGATAACCCCTCTCCATCAGCCATTTTTAACCACAACCATTTTTTGCTGAGAAAACATGACATAAGTCTCATATACTTGGGCTGATTCCAGCACTACTTCTAGCACTCCCATCTTAATAATTGAGTCAATGTTTGCCATATCAAAATAGGATTGATTTTATTTTGCATCTAACTTGCTCTGGGAAAAAAATGTAAAAGTTGGCTATGAACTATCCAAGACCAGTTGCCATCAATTACCTGGACCTCCCTGATGTGCCATCCTAAAAAACCCTCAGTGAATGCTCCAATATGATATCTAAAGTTTATGTATCTGCAGTTTATAAATTGGAAGTATCCTTACACACTATTTTGACTTTAATTGGTCTCTGAAGACATGGTTTGAATTTTACGAAAGAATATAGAATATAAAACTGTAAAAACTTAATCGTTTTGCAGATTTTCTTCTTAAATCAGGGTTTATAGAACTGTGCTAGCTTTTCTCTGACAATATGTAAACCCCCCGAAGACAGTAAGAGATCATAAAACGTGAGAAAAGCGCATAAAAAAACCTTATATAATTAAAAAAACTACTTTTTGACTGGAGTATAGTACTGTGCAATAGTTTAGTCTTTCTTAAAAGTTATTTTGGTGTAGCTGAAAATTTTAACATAAAGCAGTTACCAATGTTGAATTATTGTGTATCCCACCACAATATTTAAAGTAATAAATCCAAATGATTTTAAGCAATTTGATTTCACTCAGTATTGTTGAATAAAATACATAGAATCCACCTCCACTCTGATCTTTCTGCAATTCCTCTAATAATATGCTGAAACTTAAAAAAATATAAAATATGAAAGAGCCATGCAATTTTTAAGTAGTTCTGAATCTTGAAATTTGAGTATTATTCTGATAAAATATATTTCCTGTCCCAACTCCTTGATGTTCTTACGAATGTAAGTCAGTGTATCAGTACCCTTTCTAAAAATTTCACTTCAAATATCATTTCAATTTGCAATGAGGTATTTATATTGAAATAGAAAAATGTCGATCTGCATTCCGGTGTTCATTTTACTGCTTTAAGTGCACTAGCTTCCTTGGTATCTGAAAATTGTGGAAATATCCTGAAGTGGAAGTGCTGACAACAAGCACATCCCTTGAGATGAGGCTTCAGGCTGCGTCATGGATTTCTTTCTGGCCATGGGAAAGCTGGTCAATTCTAATGTCACTATTTCTTCAAGTGAAGAAATCTTTAAAGCTCTTAAAAGTATATTTGTATATTTATGAGAGAAATAGACATAAAATATTGTGATTGTAAAATAAGTTCATATAAATTTAAAGCCTGCATCACAGAGATCATCTTACTGCCAAATATGTATGTGTGCATATTTTTTAAAATTTGAAATAGTCATTTGGAAAATGAGATTTACTTTTATAATCTGAGCTAGAAATATTAAACATTTTTTCTCTTCTTCAAAGAAGGGGACTGAAAAAAGAAAAAAGAAAGAAAGAAAGAAAAGTGCACTAGCTTCCTTGGTATCTGAAAATTGTGGAAATAAATAATCTAGAATAAGCGAATGTTAAAATAGAAATTAACCTGTGTTCTTCCCTTCTGTTCTAGGTTACATTAGTTCATCTAACACTGCTACGTTTAGAGCCGTTCCAAAAACATATGAAATACATACAGCATTTTAGAATTCCCATATGTGAGAGTCCTTTATATTAAATAAAATATTTAAATTACTATAGAAGTAGCTGAATGAGTTTATTTTTTGTATGAACTCATTTTAATTAAAGGCTTTGAAAGTCTTATTTCAATGTAAATAAGATTGCCAAATATCAGCCTAGTTCACCTCAAAAGATTCTACAGTATTAAAAACGTAAAAAGTAAAAGCAAACTAATACAGATAAGCTTAACTGCTGGTAAACCAAGAGAGCAGTTAGTTAAAGTAACATTCAGTTGATGTATGGAAATGAAATCTGCCAGTATGCTTCCTGGGCATGGCTGAGAAATGCAGGAGCTCTCATTTATTTAACCATAAAATTGCAGACAATTTAGCAATAAGCATAGAACTGTTATTCAAATCATGAAAGAGCTAAATATCAATATCCGGATACCAGAAAATAGAGGATGAAGCAAAATGATAGGAGAAAATTTTATCAGTTTTCATCGTGAAACACTATCAAGTTGAAATTATCTTCCTGAATTTTACAAGCCTTTTAACTTCCTGTTCTCACTGGCATTTATTAAACCATAAGTCACCTTTAATTGGTTTATTCGTATTAAAATTTAATAAGCTCTAGTATATATTCAAAGAAAGACATAGTCTAATATGCATTCAAATGAAGGTTTGCCTTTAATTCAAAAATAAATTATCTTTATTAGTTGGCATAGTATTAAGATGTTTATTGATTTAGGCAAAGGCAAAATATGTAAGAAGAGTATACTTTCACTTTGGTATCAACAAAAACTATTCTAGACATGCCATTTAATCTAAGAATTAAATTCTAAATATTATTTTCTCACAGATTCCTATTCAAACCACTCGTTTTTCCCTTCTAAATACACAGGGAAGTGTGTAAAGCTTTTCATACAGCTGTTAAACTTTTAATTAGTGTGTACATTCTACATGTATGAGTAACAAAAACAGTTTGCATGCTTTTTAAAATTAAAATTAAAATATTGAAAACTTTAACGTTAAAAAATAATCATATAGGAAATTAAATAGCACAATACTATTTTTCTTTACATTTTGTATCTCTCCATTCTACTTATATTTCAGTTTTCCACAATCATTTTTATCCCATTATTTTAAAAATTCTTATATATTAGGCTGACCATAAGTTCAGATTTGTCCTGAAAACTCTGTCTCTGTGAAAGTATTAAAAGTGCCCCTTTCATCCAAAAAAAAAAAGGCCGTTTTGGATAATAAATCGTATGGTCATCCCATTAAATTGTCACAAAGTGCTATTAAAATGGTTATGAATCAGTGAGTGAATGAAGTTCGTTTCAAATGAACAAAGTATTTCTTTCATTTTCTATTTTTTCACTTAATAGAATTTTGCTGACGTAATTAAATATTTGCCATAGTTTCTTAATATTCGACTTCAAGAAACATTTTTGATTTTTTGGGAAATAGTCACAAAGAATTATTAATTCACTATAATTCCAATAAGAAAGAGTAGATGGAAATAAAAAGTTTACTGCAGACATTTTTTTCAGAAGATGTAATTTTTAACCCAAATGCACTGAACTTAAATGCTTAGAAAATGATTCTGCCAAAATGTTGATGCTGCATTTAAAAATCACAAGGGACACCATTTTCAAAGGCTATATTGTTCTACTGCCTAATGAACATACAATATAACTAGTTAGAGGAAAGAAATTAGTTAACCTGCCATGGTTAGATTATTCTGAAAACTGGACCTAACACAAGGTAATGACTACACAATTTACACATCACACATCAATATGTACTATAAAGATTTGTATTATGGCTCATGAATCAATTCATTTTTTTTTTTGTCTACCCATGATAATTTTTCAGTTGTATTCAGAAATCAAATGCTCTGATTGTAGTCACATACTAAATATATTATTTCACCTACTGAAAAGTCATGATTTCAGTCACCTTCACCCTTTTCATTCGGTTTCAGTTGCATAATTTGATAAAATAAAGCATATTCTTTCATGAATATTATGATAATAATTTTGAGTTTTCTAAACTGCTGTATCCAAAAACTAAAATTGTTTATTTCATTAAATGATCTCTTTACATTCTAACTGAATAAAGAACCTTTGAACACAATCCCCTGAACACTATTAAATTAATCTGCCATTATAGTAATACTTAAAACAAATTTGTGAAAACATTTTTGCCCAGATAATACCAAAAATATAATAAAAACCCATAATAAATTATGGTAAGGCACTGGTCTAAAAATTAAAATAATTATTTTTTCATATATTATTTCTGAAACTTAAAAATGACATATAAAAAACTAATTATATTTCCTTCAGACTATTTCCATTATGGATATTATGGAAAATTAGCTGATTTTTGCATGTAAAAAAATCTGAAGAATCCATAGCATACTAATTTTGTTTTAAATCTCATGGAGTTTTAGTTTTTATCAAGAACCTTAAAAAAATTCATGTTCTTTGAAACAGCAATTATGCACCTAAGATCACTTCTTAGGAAAAAAATAAAAGATATTTTTGTAAAAGATGTCTTCAGTAGTATAATGTCTATAAGAGTAATTAGAATAGCCCATTATTTATCAAAGTATTTACGAAATATAAAGTTTAATTTAAAATTATGATTTGTATTCTTGTTATTATATACAATTTTCCCAAAATAGAAGTCTGCTTCAATAAAGAATTATTCAACCATAATTTTGAATTTTGAGTTTAAATATTGAGTTGAATCATACTACCACTTTTGAAAATTTTTAAGGGATCACAGATTGGTTCAAACTGTAATATTAAGTGTTAAGATAAAGGCGCAAATTATATATTTCAGACATATCCAATTATGATATAGATAGATAACAAAAATACAGGTATATAGATTCACTCAAAGACATCTACCAAGGAACTAAGCAAATATGTTTACAAAGGTTATCTCCAGGCAAGTTTGATTTTAAGCCGTTATCCCCACAAAGTATGGTGTTTTACTATAAGAGAACTCTATTTCTACGATTTGTTCAATAAGCAGATAAGCACCACCAGTAAAATAAATAAGCAGAGATTGTGTCCTTTCCATTTGCTATGACTACATGGTTTTAATACTATCCATCTACACCTCTGCTTTTCTCTACTTGACACGTCTTTGTTAAATGCAGACAAACCAGGATTGCACTGGTCATCGTTTTTAATTGAAACTCTTTCCAAGCGCTACCTGGTTGTACTTCCTCACTGCCTTCATTGCTCTATTGTCCCACTGCCTTCATATGTTGACAAGAAAGCCATATTCTCCATTAGGGCTCCTGTTTACTCTTCATACAATGTGGCTGTTTCATTGTACATAGTAAAAACGTGCTATTCCTCAGAAACATTTATTAATATACCACCATCATAGCAACAACAGGATTGCTGAAAACTTGGGACAGCACAATGAATTTCCTCTCTAATGAATTCTTTTTGTTCTAATCTATGTAGAATTAATCATATTTCTATACCGAGAAAATAACTGGCAGGATTCAAGTAGAGGTGACAAAATCAGTCTTACAATGGCAAAGCTTTTCAGTTTCCATATGTCTTTACATAATACAGCAATATAAGGTGGTAAGGCATATTATGGATAATCTGGTTTGGTCATTTCCCTTATAAAGTATTTAAGACCCAGCAAGTTAAGGTCATAGTCAAAGACACAGATATGCAACTAGTATTACTACTGAGCCAGTACTAGAACTGAGTCTGCTAATTCTTGATCTAACATTCATTGCAATGTTGTAGAAAGTTTCAAGTCTTCTTCTGTGTATTTTTTTTTTTTTTTTGGCTGGGTCCATGACATGTGGAAGTTCTTGGGGCAGGGATCAAACTCACACAATAGCAGTGACTCAAGCTGCTGCAGTGACAACACTAGATCCTTAACCTGCTGCACCACAAGGGAACTCCCTTACATCTGTGTGTTTGATGATATATGAAAACAACATTATATCATTTCTACAGATACTGAGGCAACTGTAGTTAACAAACATCAGTCAGTATTTGTAAAAAAAATTTTAGAATTAAAAAGATCAGTCTCGTATGATAATCACTAATCTTTCTTTTTTCCAGATAAAAAATAAATAAATAAATAAATAAAAATTGTGTTAGTATGTGTTAATTAGCATAAAAATGGAAATTTTATTATACTTGTTGTGTACAAATACTTTTCCCAAAGAATTTTTAAATGCACTACCTACCTATCCAAAAAGAGAAAACCATGCCCTCTAAAGATTTCAGAGGAAATGGAGTTGGGGAAGGGAGTAATTGGATTTAGCTTTTTTCAGCAAAGGAAACATTTTCAGTGATGTCTGTACTCTATAACATGATAAGTGATCTAAATGAACACTCTACACAGCTTATCCTGACCAGATATTCTCACGGGATTCCAACCATTCTGATTATACTTGCACCTGATGAGGGAAAATAATCTCTCATGCTCTAGGATTTCCTCCCCTGAGGGGGCTCCCTCCACAGCTTCAGCCTTAGACACATGGAAGGTGGGTCATAGGAGTCTCTGTGCTCTCCATCCTCTTTTGTGGACAAAACTCCCATTCTTCTTTTTAGGTCCTCACGGTCAAATTTACAGTCAAATGTATACATGTTTTATCCATTTCAGTCATAACATTGGGTCACACTTTACTAAATCCAAATGAAAAGCACTGGATCAACCATAAATGAGCCCTCTTCCCCTACTCTAAGAACTATTTCAGAGCTAATATTGTGATGATGCAATTTTAGAATTTTTTTAATGAAGAATTGGTTTAACAAGAATGACCCTAAAAAGCCAATCGAGTCTATAAAATGTAAATTTAAATCCAGTCGAGGCTGTGTTTAATCAAACAGTTATTTCTAATTTTAACACTTTAAATGGCCTATGAAGACATACTAGGAACCTGCATTGACATCAGGGGATGGTTCCACACACAGGGAATGTAAGTTTCAGCTCCAACTCTCTCTCTCAAGTCATTACTGGTGTTTTGTGGGTCACCATTTTTATTTATTTATTTTTTTTGTCTTTTTGGGGCTGTACCTGTGGCACATGGAGGTTCCCAGGCTAGGGGTCAAATCAGAGCTGTAGCTGCTGGCCTATGCCACAGCCATAGCAAAGCAGCATCCCAGCCACATCTGAGACCTACACCACAGATCATGGCAATGCCAAAACCTTAACCCAATGAGCAAGGCCAGGGATTGAACCTTCATCCTCATGGATATTAGTCAGATTTGATTTGGCTGAGCCACGACGGAAACTCCTGTGGGTCAGTTTTCAAAACCGATAATTCCAAACATATACCCTTCTTTAAAAGTGTCAGAAGTAATTTATTTTCCATTTGTGAAATACAGAACATAAAATGTCTTTCAATAATCAAAAGCAGAAATGTAAAAGAGAATTTAAAAAGTTAACTACCTCGAATTTCATTTTATGAAATGCATTTGGAATTGTAGCTATGTGCCATTCTTAGACTTCTATCATAACCATTAATTAATATTCTGAATACATATTAGAGACAACTGCTTAAGAGATATCTGGCAGCTGGAAATCTTCCAATTTTACTCCCAATTTTTAGTTTATACATTAAGAGTATGTAGTTCACTATGTGCTTATGAGAAAATGTTAATATTTAAAATAAAAATGCAATCATCATCATTACAAAAAGGTTGTGAAACAGACTACAGTGACATTCTGGGCTCAAAAATTCCAAATATTCCTTGTTCATTGCACAAGAGATTTCAAATTAGTTAACCATAGGACACTCCTGGGCGAAATGATTAAACTTTCACTTAACGTTGGGAACTCAAATATATCTTCTTTTGCCTTATCTAATACAACAGCATCAGCAAATCTGGTTTCTAATTCTAAAATATATATGACTTTCCTATTCTATATCTACTTTATCATGTTACACACCTCTTTTCTAAATCATCCAGACTTTGTTCTCAGATAGGTTTTATATTCAATAAATTAACAAATACTGCTAATTACTTATTTGCAGTGTATAAGGTCTTTATCTTTCCATTCAAACTGACTACCATGTGACTTTTGTCTTTATTACTTTATAGGGATATTACTGATTGTTTTCCTGGAAGTCAACGCTCCCTCCCTACAATTTGTGCAGTGATGGACAGAGTTTCCCTAGTTATGTTACAATCCTGCCCACACATTTTCAATGGCTTCATTAAAAATGCTCAAATACTTGAGTTAACATTTAAAGTTCTGCACAATTTTGCATTCTCAATTTTTTTCCTCCAAAGTTATTAAATTTTGAAAGAAACTTTAAATTTTTAGAAAGTTTTTACTTAACAGAAAAATTTTTAAAAAATTCTACAGAGTGCTCCATATGCACACCCAAATGGCTTACTTTTAACATCTTACATTCATATGGTATACTTGTATAATTAAAGGAATCAATACTGATATATTAGTATTAAATTCCATACTCAACTCAGCTTTCCTTAGTTTTTACCTCATGTTATTTTTTCTGTTCAAAGATTCTATACAGGATATCACTCCTCAATATTTTTATCTATATGAAGTGGATAAAAATTCCATCCTCAACTTCCACAGCTGCAGATAAATTTTTACCTCACCTAATTTTTGAACGTTAACTTTTCCACAGTCATCGATTTTCACATCATAGATTTAATGTGTGTTTTCAGGCAATATGCTTCACTGATAAAAAGTCAAATTAGATGTTGTTCCAAGAGCTTTGAATAATACCCGCTGAGGCAAACAACAACAACAAAAAAATCAGGTTTGTTTTGTGCATAATTTCTTTCCCTAGTGCCACTTATAGTGTATGGCACAAATAACTGCTGAATCATTTAATGCAAACTATATCTGAGAAGATACAAAAAAATGTATACCACTTTGAAGCACTAGTAATGCTTTATACATCAGTATAGTTATTACTAGGTAGATTTTTTTTTATACCTTGCCTAATAATTTTAAGAGCATAAACATAATTATAAAGGGATACCTATAGTACCTAGGGACTAAACTACTTTTATTCTTACTTAAAATAAATGAGAAGCAAGTTATAAATAAGGTACTAATTACTATCTATCATACCTATTTATCTTTGAGGATGTTAAAAAGGATTTATATGGCAACATACTATTGACTCTTTTGAATTTCAGTATGTCTTTGAATCAAAACAAATTAGAAAGAAATATTACTTCTTTTTAAAGTAATTCATGACTCAGATATGTTCCCTCAGACAGAATTAATGACTGTGTTGTACTATTAAAGTGAAATTAAGAGGTTTAAGATTATCGAATTGATATCAGAGAAAAATTGGTTACGTCTGAAGAAAATGACAGCGTATCACTCAAACACTGATGGTATTAACACATGTATCCAGATTGTTCAAATGAACTGATGATATGTAAATAATAAATATACTGAAACTAATGTGTGTATTTATAATAATAATACAATCCCAAAGGGAAATTAAGCAAAATATGTAACCTCTATTCATGAAAACATATTACTCATAACCTAAAAACAAATAACCTGACCTATGGCTTTTTAAAAAGCTGCTTATTGAACCATTTTCAACATTCCAAAGTTTTTAAATTATGGTTAATAAAATAATGTCATGTGAACACAGAAATAATTAGGTTGTTAATGGGTTTTGAATACTCTTGTGCTAATAAATCTGTGAAAAGGCATTATTATATATTGTTCATACACTTTGTAATTTTAAGGACAAGTCTCTAGTAACCTGGTATAATTTCCAGGCACAATTACAGTACATTGGAGAAGTTAATGATATTCTGATGGATGTAGGCTAAGTGTAATTAAAATAAATTTTAAAGCTTTTGTCATTCAAATTATGAAGATGAATACAGGTGTATATACAAACTCCTGTATGTTTCTATACATATCTGTCTGGGTATAAAATGGAAAATAAGCCTATTAATCAAAATATAGAAATTCAAAGTTAGATCTCCTAAAAACAATCTAGAAGTATTTCTTAACCTCGAGTTTTATGTAGCCTAGTTTTTTAAAAATCTCAATATTTTATTTACAAAAAAAAGGATCAAAAACATAGCATCGGTGTCCTCAGGAAAATGCAAGTCAGAAATCTGGAAAACTTTGATTTCTGGAGTGTTATTTCTTGAATTTTTATTTTTTTTTTAATATATGTTCTTCTTAAAATATAAACTCCAGGGAGATCTCATATCATGCCCTGAAGAGGTACACTCACCTTTCTTTTTAGTAACTATTCAGTGTATGAGTACTTTCAGATATTCCTTTCTTTCACTTTTGACAAAGCTTTCATTTTCACTATTATTTTCACCGCACAACTCTATTCCTTTGGATAGACTTATATAAATTGACAGGTTTTAAAATCGGTACATGTTGGAGTTCCCTTATGGTACAGCAGGTTTAGTGTCTGCTGTTGTCACTGAAGCAGTTTAGGTCACTAGTGTGGTACAAGTTCCATCCTTGGCCCCGGGGAATTTCCACATGCCCCAGGACTGGAGAAAAAAGGACAGAATGAGAGAAAGAGAGAGAGCGAGAGGGTGAGGGATGGAGGGAGAGAGAGTAGGAGAGAGAAAGAGACACAACGTTCAGAGTTCTCTTGTGGAGCAGTGGATTAATGATCCAGCATTGTCACTTGTCACTGCAGCAGCCTGGGTAGCTGCTATGTGTTCGATCCCTGGTTGGGAACTTCCACATGCCATGGGTATAACCAAGAAATTAATTAATTAATTGAAAGAAAATTAAATAAAAATCAGTACCTGGACATGGAAAACAGTATCCGTATTTCACAAATAAATAAACACCATATGCTGGATTCTAATCTATTTGATTGCAAATCTTCTCAGCCCAGAAATATGAAGGACCAATTCTGAGCCCTGTGGAATCTTTACCTGCCTCGCCCAAGGTTATTATTGCATTTACTTACAAGATAGGCTTCCGTTTTACTGATGTCTCCTGTGTCTCATAGTATCAATTTGCTTTACTATTTTTCTGATCATGTCAGTTTATCTACTTGCTCTAATTTTTTGTATACTGTGTAACCTAATATTAAAAATAGACACTCAAAAGCTAATTCAAATTTATCCATCTGTCCCTCAGTATTACAGCATATTCTGAGTGTCTACGTATATTTCAAATACAGCTGTAATATTTTTCAAATAGATTGTACTTCTCACTGTATCATCCATTTCTCTTTCACCCATTCCTACCGCACCATGTACTTTCTCTGCACCTTGCTTTAGGTAACCTATGATTTTCAACAGGCCAACCATACTGTTAAGATTTGATGGATGGAAGTTTTTAATATTGACAAATTTGATGGCTTTCTCTTACTTGCTACCAGGATGTTAAGGTCTTTATCCTCCATATATTACCATCCTTTATTTTCACTATCACTTAGATTGGTTGGAATTTTGTTACTTCTCATGTGGACCACTGGCACTGTGAAATAATGAAAAGACTCATGAAATTAGAGACAGATCCCTAGGCTAAAATTCTGGCTCAGCCACATAAAAGTTCAGTGACCTTAGATTGGTCATTTCCTCTCCTCAAAATGGAAATGACAATGACCGTCTTATAAAATTATTGAAAAATCATGAATATTAAATGATACAATCAATTAAATCTGCAAAATTCAGTCATGTGAAGTCATTAAACATCTGTTTCTAACTACAATAGAATTGATTTTCTAAAGATTAATTCAGTGTCATGTCATTTACCAGATTAAAATATTTCAGCATTTATCCAATGACTTTGAGTTCCCTAAAATCTTAATCTGTAATTTTGATAAACCTTAAAAAAAAACAAAAAAACTAAACATTGGGAATACCTTGGAGAATAAAAATATCTTCTTCATACATGGAGCATGCTGACTCCTCAGGGAGACAACACAAAGAAAGTTTTCAGCACTAGATTCTCTTTCTCTAGTAAGAAAAGAGGAAACTGAAAAGATCTCCCAGGCTGGTTTACAGTAAATTAGCAGGAGAATGACAAAAAGGGGGAGTTTATTGGCCACAGTTAGAAGTCCAAATTTTAAGTACTCTGTGAAGCCCTTAAAGATTTTTAATTGAATTTACATCTCTAACAAGACAGAGAGGGCAGCAGGTAACTATCCACCTTGGAAAGTATTTTGATGTGATGGATAAACACACTGGCAGCAAATGAACTGAAAAAGTAGAATAGACTGGTGGTAACAACAGGATTAATGACAAATGCTGCAATGAGGAAGAGAAGGGAAATGAGAGGAATTCCTTTCTTTCTGACTGGAGTGACTATGTAGACGGTTTACTGAGGCTGAAAAACCGCAGTTACTAAGATTACAAAGTAGCTGGTTGGAAGGGATTAAGAAAGAAGTGGGGGAGTGTTGGCAGTTTGGGGGTGGAAAAAATGAAATGAGGAATTTTTTCAAGTTTTTGTCCCATTTTAATTGCACAAAAACATTGATTAATATTGGAGAATTGTAAAATATATTACAAGTACATATGGACTACAGTGTTTTATAAATTGTAGATTATGAATAAAAGTTGAATTCAATTTGTGTATACAACAAATATCTCTGAGTAGTCTGTCACAGTTTTAAAAGTAAACTAATGGTAAAGCTTAATACAGAAAGCATTTTAAGAACAAAATTTACTTCATTTATTACTCAAAAATAGCAAAAGCATCTTTTTTATCTAACTTAAGAGGAAATGAATGGGGAGATAGAATATACATCTAGAACTCTCTTGTTATATTGTTTTTACCAGTGATTACACATTAATAAAATTACTCTCACATAAGAAGGTGACTTTCAAATATATATGGAAATTAAAGTATTTTCAACATGTTAGAAAAATTCGTGCCTTCTCTCCAAGACTAGGGTTAACTGCAGAATATACAGCCATGAAATAAAGATTATTCTAGGTAAAGGCAAATAATCTATATAATGATAAAACAACAATAGTCTTAATATTAGTGTTTCAGAAAAAGTCAAAATGATAACAATAATAAAGGAATGGCAATTAACGTGGTACTGAAGAACCATTCATTATGCATCAATAATCAGATTCAGCTCTACTTTCAAAAGTAAGACATCCTATTTTTGAACTTTGACATACTGCTATAACTTCCGTGTGAATTCTCCTTTTCACATTATTGTTGAAGACTGTAAATAAGCAAAAGGAAGTAGAACGGAGAAAGCACAGACATGGCATCAGACAGACAACTACTATACTGCTGAGGGCAGCAAGCAAGGGCAAGGTACGTCAGTTCTTTATGCTCAGGTTTTTCATTTATGAAAGATAATATCCAATTTATCAGCTTGCCATGAGGTCAAATTTGCTCAAAAGTGCTTGGAACGGTGTTTGACATATAGCAGTTCATAGCTTTTTTTCTTTTTAATCCCCTGTAACTTCTAGCTGTTCTTTTGTTATCTGATTAAACAGGTCCACACAGTTTGTTATATGTTTATAATCTTTTAGGGGTTTCATTCAGATTTATATTTAAGATAGGGTCATCAGTTCCGCTATAAATAAAAATGAAAGGGAAAAATCAACTTTGATCATAACTGACAAATACAAAGAGATGGTACTATTGCTCTGAATGATTTCAGAGCAATAAAAGCTCTTGGTTCAGCAATTAAATTACATTATAATACACAAAAATTAGAAAATATTAAACATGCTCCTGTCCTTTTAAAACTTGATGAATGATCAGTTTTGGCCACTGGGCTTCTCTGATTTCAAAACCTCCTCTGGTATTTTAGTAATTAAATTTTGTAAAACAAAATTCCGATCAGGGAACTTTACTAAATAAAGTTTTTAGTGGCCTGTCGAATCAGATTCTAACATTGTAGTATGGCATTTAAGGGTTTTGGGTCCAGTTTCTCTCCATTACAACTCTCCATATCATACTCCCATAAAAATATCCCTACTTATTTGCCATTCCTGGATTATGCTATGAGTTGCCTCATCTCTAGCATGGTCTTGGATCATGTTATTATCCCAGTTTCAAATACTCAATTCATCTGTATCTTGTAGTCTTACTCTACCGTCAAGACCCTGTTAAAAGCATATCTAAATTATAAAGTAACGCTCTAGAGGAATTCATTAATTTTTATTTTTTACGAATATCATAGTACTTAAAAAATGTAATTAAAGCTAGATAGACAGAGGGATGACAAACTCAAAAGCTAAACACCTTGAAGGCAGAGTCATATACATGGGTACTGAAATAATATGTATTGAATTCATGTATTCATATACTAATGGTAATGAGATATACTCCTGAGCAATATAACTCCATGAGTAAAAAGAAAAATTATCAGATATATTCATTTAAGATTCAATCGACTGTCTGTGGTTGTCTAACAGTGTGGAGTAACGTACCTCGTGTACATCATGAAGTCATTCTGCATGTACTAAAATTTTCTGAAGTTTTCTTGCCATCCTTCTTTGAAACATCTTTAAAAATATTAGTTTGTAGAGGTCAAGGGTCAAATGTCTATATAGAGGATATTCTGTACTAGAGTAATTAAAATTAGGAAGGAAATGACTCAGAACAAAAACAAAACAAAATTTCATCCCTCAATATGTTTTCAAAACCTCAAAAAATAAATAAAATAAAATCCAGAGCAGACAAATCAATCTCCATGAAATATGTATTTTGTTTCAAAAATATACCCTGTATATCAGAGGTGGGAATGCATTTGTTACCTGTCTGCATATCCTAAAAGTACTACTCAAAGTGTTCTTATGACATGATTAAACATTTAAGCGTTCACGGATTAAACATTTAAGTGCTCAAGGATTATCCCCACATAAGTGTTCTTGCCAAAGTAAATACTTATCGCATTAAAATTATTTCAGGGGTAACAGAATATTTTGGTCTATGCTGGGTCTTCAACTACAGATTTCTATTATGACTTAATAGGAAAGTTGATTGAATAATTTCCTCTCTTGGTGGTAAATAATACAGTTTTTCATTATGTTGCTATGAGAATTGTCATCAGATCAACTAGTCAAAAATTTAAGGAAGGAAAAGCCCCAACATGCAGACTAAGTAAAAGTCTGCAATTTCTTTTCCATTTTGAAATCCAGAGAATATTTTCGGGAATTTTGTTACTCATTTGGTAGTAAAAACTGACTTGAACTGACATGGGCTATCTATATTATTCATTTATTCCCATTTAATATAAGTATTTATATTTTTACTACAAAATTATTAATGTGTTTAATTGTGAGTACTGGCACAGATCCCCATGGGTATTTTATATAGTATACTGTATGTGTATTATATCATTTACCTAAAATATGAAAAATTCTTAAGTCTAGAAAATATCTAGATTGTAGGCCTACACGTGAAAACATCAGCTTTCAAAAATCCATGCAAGCTACAAATTGAAAGGTAGTAGTAGAGTTCATTTAAATATATTTATGTACTTAGTTTGATATATTGTAGGTTCCTACTTCTTGCTTTTTAATGATTATAAATGTGAAATAATGGCCATATCTGTTTTGACAAATATTAATCTTGCAGTAGAATATCTCGGTAACTTTCCAAGCTCCTGTGGCTTTTCCCAAATATGTCATTTATACAACATCAGGGTTTTGTGAAATAATGAGACTGATGGACTTTGCTTTCCACTTTATAGAGAAGATTGGAACCACCTATTATGAGTTCCTGATAATTATTTTCTCTTTGTCTCCACATCGTGGTTTATCTTTTCAAATTTATTTCTCCTTTCTTTACTTTATGGAAAAAGAGTTTTCTTCACTTTAAAGCTAGCATTCCCCAGAGTTCCCTGGTGGCTCAGAGGGTAAAGGATCTGGCATTGTCACTGCTGTGGCTTGGGACACTGCTGTGGCTGCGGGTTCGATGCCTCGCCCAGGAACTTCCATGTGCCACAGGCGCAATCAAAATGAAAAAAAGCTAGCATCCCCAATATGCTGGAATAATCTCTATTGAATCCATACTGTCCTTCATTAATTCCTTATAAGTGGATCATTTACCTCTGTGTACCTATACTCAGCTTGAATAATTAAAGCATTTTTCTATTTATAATTCCATCTTCTTTAAGTACTTTTTCCACTTTCTTTCCCTTATTCCATTATTTGCCAGTCTTCTTGGAATAAGAAAAAATGTCTGTCTCCTCTTCCTGACACTGCTTCCCTGGTATATCCTTTTAAAATCTCCTTCCTTTTTCATTATTCCATCATAACTCCTCATGGAAACCAAGGTGACCAGTCAGTTAACAGATTGAAGAGGTGTCCCTTGAGCCTCACTATCTTACATTTCTCTAAAGCATCAACTTGCTTCTTTTATCTATCTTTGACTATGTGACACCATGGCTGCTGGTTCCTCCTATCCTTACTACTACTTCTTTCCTGTTTCCATTGTCATCTCTTGTTCCTTCTGTCTGTTCTCAGCTGGACGCACTAAACTACTTTTTTTCCCCCAATATTACTTCCATATCCTATGATTGTGTTTAGGTATTTGTTGTGTTTCTTCTTTCTCAGAGTAAAAACCTTGTTCATTCCTTAAGTCTCAGCTCAAACTTAATCTTATATATGAAGTCTTCCTTGAATTATTGTTAGTACCTTATCCCTCCTTTTCAAACTCTTACACTTTCATTTATACCTAATCAATTTCATGTTACGTTCTACACTTCATAGTATTTTCAGACTAGTTCTGTGAAAATGAGGTTCATGAGTCTCAAGAGGGTTCACTTGAGAATTACACCCTTATTCGAATGTGAGAAGCACATGAACAGGACTATTTATTTATTCCATCTACTACTCAATCCTTAACACTTGGAGAAGTACCTGGCATATACAAGAGGGCCAACAAATATTTCTGGAATAAATATTCAACATAGCATCTAAGTTAGTGCCATATACATAATAGATGCCATGTTCAAGTTACTGAGTTACATTAAAAATTCAAAACATGATTCTAAGTAATATTTTTTAATAGTGAGCTCTGGAAGTCACACATTTAAGCCAATGAAGCCAGACCATGTATTCAGGAACTGTCCTCGGGATTAGTCTGTGAACCGTAAAATAGAACCAGTTCAGTATCATTTTGTTTTAAATAAAAAGTTAGCCAGCTTGATTGATGAACTGATTTAATCTGGCTCTCATTTACATTGGCTGGAAATGAAATTAAAAAGTCTAGGCTTCAATCAAATAATTCATCTAGAGGGTCTCCAGATTTTGGATTGTCACAGAGCATGCTGATTATGTTTCTTTGCCAATTGAATTATTATTGAAATTTTCTCCTTCTCCCCTCCGTATTGTTGTGTTTTGCAAGAGTCTGTTTCGGATTCTACTGTCTTTTCTCCCAATAATCGCTATCATCAATTTACTTTAAGTACATTCCTATGTCAGTGACTTCCATATTCATACCCCCAACCTCACCCATAATAACCAAACTATCATCTCCAGTTGCCTCTTCTGAGATATATCTAACTTTTTTACTTCCCACATGTTTTCCCTTTTACTTCCCACATGTTTTCCCCACGATGACCTCACCCTGTCTTTACCAGTTTAGTAAACTGAACTCAGTTACCCAAGTCACCATTCTGAGATTCATTATCACACCAAGTGTTAAACTACCTTACTGCTTTCTGAAACTTTTCTCAAAGGTCTGGTGAATTGAAGGGATTTTGTTTTCTGTTTTTGTTTTTTACTTGGCATCTTTGAATGGTAAAGTTTCTTTATTAAGTCATTTTCAGTATACAAATAAACATCAGTCATTTAGAGAAGATGCAGTAACTTTCAAATATTGATGTGTTAATTTAATACATGTAGTATATATTACATAAAACTTACTTAAATGCATTGAAGTAAATTAAATATTTGAAGTGATATCCGGATTCACTTGGGCATAAAATTATACTTTTTTCCTTTAAAAATTCTTACATCAAAATCAGTTTCAAATGAATATTAAGTAATTTGTAATAAGCATAAAAGTTGTGGCATACCTTAAAAGAAGTTTTTGATCTTCCACTTTGTTCCACTGTTGCTACATCTCACTACTCTAGGCTTCATTTTGCCTTGCCTTTGTATCGCTTGCCTAGTTTCCTAATTGTATCCCATTCTATGGAGACATTGCCGTAAAAATCACCCCTTGAAAATGAAAGTTTGACATGCTACCTCCTGAACCTCTAAGGGCTGCCTGTCAGTGGTCCCATCCTAGGCTTCTACTTACCTCCCCCATCTTGTCTCTACTGACCATTCCTACTCCTACACATCACTGCCTCTGACAGTGGCTTGCCATACACTACTTCCTTCCATCTGTATTTCTGTATTTCTGAGAGTATGTACCAACCTGCCTCCCTCAACTTCACTCTGATAAGTGAGCTAAATATTTTCTTAAAAGTCAGCTCTGAAGCCTTCTTCTCCTCCAGGAGTTTTTCCTTAATCCCCCAAATCTGGCTGCATTCCCATTCTCCTGATTCCGTTAACACTCAAGACAGATTTCTCACTGCACCAATCTCATCGTTTGTCAAATTTTCTTGCCACATTCTGAGCTTCTTGAGGACCCAGCCTGTGCTTTAGCTCATCCTTGTATGCCTGGCACAGTTATTAAAAGAAAAACTAACTGACTGAACAAATGAATGAAAATCTGTCCTGGCACTGCCATTCCTTACATGCTAAGAAAGTATCAAGGACCCACAGTTAGGAGAAGTGTAGGTATTGTGTCCAGACTGAAGAAATATTTACAGTCCTAGTGCTTGGTGACAAATAATCCAGAAGTGTCAATGTCTAACTTTTGGAGTGATACATTTAAATGATCTTTTTGGAGCTTTTATTCAATATCATATATATGATTTATTCGATATATATAGAATGTTTAGTCAATGAAAGAATCAAGCTGTAAAGCATGGCAGCTGACATCTTCAGATTAATAAGGAAACAAAGTATGATGACAAATTTGAAGTACCAGTTTGAAGACTTCGAGGTCTCTGTTAATATGCTATAGGAATGGCTAGAAGGATGGAAAGGGCCTTGGACAGAAAATTATAATTAGAAACCTGGAACTAGCAGTACCTCTGTCACCTGCTTAAAGACTCCACGGAAATCACATAATCTGTCTGTTTTCTTACTGACAAAATAGGGGAGTTATACTTCAGGGATTCTTGCCCTCATGTTTTGTAATATGGTTTTCAAAAGAACAGAGAAGCTGCCATGTTAGAAGAGGCTCTTAAAGTGAACTAACAGGAAACTGCTGGGAGAAATTTTAAGCCTAATAACAGTATTTTCTTACAGTTCTTAATTAGCAGATGAACTGATAATCATTTTAAATTTTTGTAATTAATGGGCACACTCTTACTTTCACAAAAATGTGTGTATTATTATAGAATTATTTCTATAAAAATGAAAAAAATTATCATTATAAAAACCAATACAAAAAGTAAAAACCCCTGGTTCTTTGGTTTGAGAGAGAGAATGATTCTAAGACTGGGGAGGGTTCCCCTGCCCCAAGGATAAGACAAAACGAGTTTCAAAAGTTTGGGAAATATTGTCCTAATGTTTCCCAATTGGAATGTTTCAGCAAAAGTCATTGCTGTGCTTACTAGAAAAAAGAGAATCTCAAAATCACATTGAATCTATAGTAAATCATGCAACACTTGTTAGAGAGGCTTTACTTACGATGAGCAACAAATGCGAGGGTGATAAAATCTCTCTATTTTCATGATACCAGATGCTGAATTCTAGAAGCAGATGTTTGCGCACGAGTAAAAGAGATATCATTGAAACTTTTAAAGTTAGGTGAACTATGGGACAGTCGTAAAGCCTGGTAAGCAAAAAAACGTAAAACTGCTCACAGTTTGGAAAATATTTTATCTGTAAAATGTAAAGTCAGATGAATTCAGCAAGTCCTAAAAGACAGCTCAGGGAGGTGGCACAAATGATATTACAGTGCTCTTGGATAGACACAGCCCAATAAAAACTTACAGGGCTTGAAAAGAATATGAATTCTTGGCAAATAAAGCAATTTCTTAAATGCCATGTGTGCAAATCATGAAGCAGCAGTGTCTCTAAAAATCCCTAAATGAGTTTTTTCTCTGGCATTAAATATTCAACAGTTCCTTCCCAGCCCCCATATATCGCAGTCATTTTCCATTTTCTTCCTAAGACAAATGTACTATTAATAGGTGTATAGCAACGTTTCTTTTAAAATTATTTTCAGAGATCGCCAGATGGCTGATGAAAGGATGGACACAGTCACCACCTTCCTGTTCTTGCTTCCGTAGAAGTGGATCTGCTGTTGCCTGCTATGGGTTGGTCTAGGAAAAGACACTGTTTGATTGGGGTTCAAACTGCAGTAACCAGAATGCAGAATAGAAAACAGAACAGAAGCTTGAGAATATGAAAGTATTATGCTAGCACTTTTTGAGTCAGGGTCAGTTCTAGGGGAAACTGCAAAGTAGGTAAAGATGTTGTACAACGTTCCAACCCTCTTCCTAAATCCTGACTGTATGGCTCCACCCTCAATCCAGTGGTCAAAAGCCTCAACTTCTATTCTCCTATTTTTCTAATACCACACCTTTGTAAATAGCTCCTTCACGGTAAAGTATAGCTTGTAGAAACCTTAAACTGTTTCCTTTCCAGACATACTCAGAAATATGGCAAAACTGCCATCATTACACAGTGAATTAGGGAGGAAGATGAGAAGGAGTGGGGCTCAGAGCCTCACCAGCTCTGAAATCATATAACAAATAATGCAGTTGTTTAAACTGGCCTAATTCTGTTTGGAATATGGGGCTCCCAAGCAAAATTCAAACACTGACTTAAACTAAATAAAAGGAACAACAACAATAACAACAGCTTTAGTTTTTGTACTTTTCCAGAATCTCCTCTGGGAAGAGGGAAGGCAACCTTTAAGAATGTAATTTAGTTTTAAAACTGAAATCATTGGAGCAAATCTAGCTTATTTGGCATTTCCATTATCCTCAACTTTCTATTGATTATATTTTTATTAGATTTTAATCAGGGATTCCATTGTGAAATGTTTTGAATCCAGAATGCAATTTAAGAAGTCAGATTTTCTAGCAGTAGAGAGAACAGAGGTGGCACAGAATTGAATAGAGTAAAATAAATTATAAGGCAATTAAATAAAATGAGAAATGGGAAAGAATTTGAATGGGGCAATTCCTGAGGCTGGGTAATGTGCTGGAATCCAGGCACAGGGGAAGGGGAGACATCTGGTCCCAACAGGATGTTAGGTTCGGCAGTGGTGACACTTCCACTGCAATCCCCAGCACAGGTTGTCAATATTCACAACTTACAAGGCAGTTCCACTCTCTTCAGACTTCAATTCAAGGGCTTGGTTTCAGTCAATTATAAAGGTATTCAGAAGATGATTATCCTTGGAAAATTGAGAAAAGTCACTGAGCTATCAATAAGAAGCTCAGAAAGATCGCCAGTCAGCATTGATAAAAACTGCACATTTATTACTTGGGAATCAATAGAGGATACTGAATTTTTTTTTTTCTTTTTTTTTCCGTGTCTGCAACCTACACCACAGCTCAGGGCAGCACCGGATCCTTAACCCACTTAGCGATGCCAGGGATCAAACCCGCAACTTTATGGTTTCTAGTTGGATTCCTTAACCACTGAGCCACGACGGAAACTCCCAAGGCTACTGAATTTAAAGGCAAGCTTATTAAGCCTTAAAGAAAAAGTTATTGCTAACAATCAAACTACTTTACAGGGCTTTTGATGGATAGAAATTCAAAAGTATAGTACTTCCTTAAAGATCATAGTATCAACAATATTTTGATGTATAAAATGTTGTTACCTTCAAAATTTTTTGAAAGAGTTTAAAAAAAAAAACACACTTTTTTTCTTCTTCTTTTTAGGGTTGCACTTACAGCACATGGAAGTTCCCAGGCTAGGGGTTGAATGGGAGCTTCAGCTGCTGGCCTATACCACAACCACAGCAACACAGATCCGAGCCATATCTGCAACTTATACCACAGCTCACAGCAACGCCAGATCCTTTAACCCACTGAGCGAGGCCAGGGATGGAACCGACATGGATACTAGTTGGGTTTTTAACCTGCTGAGCCACAAGAGGAACTTCCTTTTTTTTTCTATTTTGGAAAGAGTTTTATTCATTACAAAACTCTGTGTGACTCTTCTTTACAGAAATAGCAACAATAGCATTACATATTTTATTAATTCTTGACATATCTTTTTTTGTTCCAAAATATGAAATCAGCAAAATAAGATCAAAGGTCTTTTAGTAAATTTTCTGTCATTTTTGACAAAAAAATGATTTATTATATATATATACACATATATATTTGCCTTTCTAAGTAATGTGCTGCTTATGGCACCATACAGATTCTGAAACATTTGGATTGTTTTACCTATTCTTTCTCTCTTTCTCTCTCTCTTTCTCTTGTTCTTTCTATCCACCCACCTACCTTTAATATTTGGAAGAATATATGGGGAAAAGTCCAACTGAAAATTGCAGAGGCAGGACACAAGACTGAACTCAGAAAAAAATTAAGTATATTCTTTGAGAATTTTAAAAAATCACATTAAGAGAAGTTAAAATAACTTCTTTATATTAGAGGGTTTATTAATATAAAATCCTTAAAGCTATCTTCAGCTGTAGTGTGGTACATCAACCTTCAATTATTTTTCAGATATTTTTCTGAAATATACTTGCACTGTATATTTGGAGGTGATTAAACTAATGGTAGCAAAAATACACAAATATCAGGAACACAACAAATGGAAAAAAAATTCAACAGCATAAAAGAGAAGGAAAAAGGTGACAGTGGAGCTAATGAAATAAAATCTCAAAAGACCTATGTTCTGTGCAAAAGAAAACTATTATAATAGAGAAAGTTCCATTGAAAAACTGAAGGTTATTTTTAAATTGATTTTAATTTCTAAATTTAAGAAATAGTTTAATTTATAAATAGAGCATTATTTTTCTTAAAAGAGATAATTTAAATAGGGAAAGAAGTCAGCTAAATTAATATAAAAATATGAAGTACAGTATGATTTTTTAATTGAAAACTATTAACATTTTTTAAGATGAGAAAAGTACTGATAAACAGGCTTCTTTTTCTTTAGCTTCTCATTTAAGAGGAAATTTATTTTTGTTTTTTAGGAGATTTTTTAAGACGTTAAAAATTAGGGTTTAATGTATGAAATGTAACAAGAGATAATCGTTTGAATATGGCTGTCATCTTCTTTCATCTGTAAAGAAAATTATTTTTTATTGGTATGCACTGAATTAATTCGGCATTGGCAATAGTGATGCTTTTCAAATAAATTAACAGAGTGCTCTGACCAAGTTAATAGCTGATTGCTTCTTCAAACATTTTAATTTTTTTTTTCTGAGTAAACCATTCATTATGTAAACGATATAAAGCATTGGTTAAGAAGGCAGGCCCTGAAGGAGTGTTATTTTATTTCTAATGCTGACTTCACTAACTACAGCTGTAGAACATTGAGAAAATTTCTTAACATCTATTAAATGTGAGAGTAACAGTTCTTACCTACCTATAAATGCAATGAACACGAAAGAGGCTATTATGTTTTAACTATTGAATAATTCAATCAGTGAATATAAACCATTTTGAAGTTTTCCCCTGAGGTTTGCATACGTGAACTCAGGTTTTAACTTACTCTTCAAGGTTTATTTGATAGATAGTCATAGCAATGAACCAGAATGTGTATTTGAGCAAATTCTCCCATTTGGAGATAAAGTTGTAAAGATACGAGTTTGCTCATATCTACATCTAAGATAAAATTCCAACCTGTTCTGCAGGTTAATAAATTTCCCATAAGCTCACCTTTCTTATACATAAAATAAAAATGATAATTATTTTAGAGTTTTCAGGTTAAATAAGCTAATGTTGAAATGAGGCTAGCGCAGTTTACCATAAAAAGTAAAAACAATAAACGCAGTCTCCTCAATCTAAGTGGATAGATAGATGTAAACATAGATACATAGAAAAGATAAAGAAACAAAGGGAGAAATAGAAAAACAAAAAAGTGATCTAAATAATGGAGAGAGAAAGATAAACTGGAGGTAGATAGTTAGATGACATATGAAGGTAAATGAGAAGGGAATGTGAGAAAGACAGAGACAAAGACAGATATCTCCCATCCCTACTAGTTTCACACAGTTTCTTGCAGGCAGGCTCCAAGACATTTATTTTTGATGTTGCCGAAGAACCTAACTTTCCTTACATATTGAAAGCATTTAATAGCTATTTATTAAATAAACAAATTAATGAATCAATCAATGACACTAATCTTAGTTAACCCTTCAATACCCTATTTTAAAGCAAAAGTCAGTCTCTCTCCTACGTAATTCATAGCTTAGCTCCTAAGTGTGGCTTTCAGATTCATAATAACTTCCCCATGTTTGTTAATAAGGATTTCCCCGTGTTTGTTAATAAGGATGAATGGAAACTACTTGTTTTATAGGAGACATTTCTATTGGCAGTCTCACTCATAGACCAGTAATTATTTTATGTGTAATATTAATTAAAATATATGTCAACTATATGTTCTTTTAAGAACAGCCACCTTTCTCAGATACTACTTTTTGATATCAAAATAGAAAAAAAGAGCTTTTCACTATAAATTACATTTGCAGACATAAATTTTCAGACCTAAATTTCCTTTCTCTAAGGGGATCTTTTTTCATTCCTATCAGATACACTGCTCAGTCAGTGACTGAAAAAGAATTAAGGAGTTAATATGAGCAGTGAGCTTTTTTCCATTAACAAAGTTTTTCATGAAGTTATGACAATAAATGCAAAATTTTTATTTACTCTATGCAGCTTTACAAGTAGTAGCCAACGAATTGCCTATAAATCACTTTATCACACACACAGATGAGTCCATTAGACTATGAATTCACATACCAAGATCCAACAACCTATCACTTGAAATGTGCCTAAAATATTCATATATGACAATATTTCATATTCAAAATTCATCAAGACCATTTAAGTCACTTCAGCACTTCAAATAAACATTCAAAGTTGCAAGAACTATAAATATCAAAGAAGCATACAAATAGCTTTTTTTAAAATAAATTTTAAAACAATATTGCATTGTTACACAAAAAAGTGGCGATGATGTATCTGGCATTTACTACTTAGAAAAGAAGGCCTTGGGGGGGAGGTTACCCTTAAAATAAATCCAGCATAATTCAATGCAGAAACATATACATGAATCTATTTCTATTGAATTATCTATATGGATATGTGTGTGTGTTTGAATTGAAATTTCAATAAGATTAGAGAAATTACAATGTATTCTATCTGCTGATATATATGTGATAGGACAGAATGCACTAGAGGCAAAAACCGACTTTCTATGAATCGCTAAATGACTTAAAAGACTAAATAAATGTACACATAGTTTAAATGTAGTTTCTCAAAAAATGGAAATAAATATTCAATATATTTTAAAATGATTAATATTTTGAAAACATTATTTTTTTATAATTGGACATTAAAAAAGCCTATTGACAGTCTAAATCTTACGGGTAAGAGTGGCTTAATTCTCTTTGGGTGAATCACTGGTAAATATCCCATTATTTTTGAAACTACAAAAATATCGAAATTAATAAAGAGGCATATCAAACTAATAAACTTTTGGAAAAAAACATAATAAACTAAAAGACTTTTAGAAAAAAATATGTTTAAGAAGAAGTATTCCTTTTTTATCTGTATCAGGGTAAATAAATTCATGTTTATTTGATATCCAGGAAGACTTAGGTGTAAATCAAAAGAAGGAGCCAGAATTCTGGCTTAGCTGTTATATGACTCTTGAAAATCTCCTTTAAAGCTAAAATCCACGTGAAAAATAAGCCAACAATGCTAAGAGCTATATAATACCAATCAAGTTTTCAGTTCAGCTAAAAGTGCTCCCTTTATTTATTTTAACCTGTGTCTTAATATGTTAAGATGTGCATATCTAGGAAGCACATGCCTTGTTTTCCTTGTAAACAAAACACAAAATAAGGTTTGAAAATGTTCAGAAAGATAAGTACCATCTTGTGACTTTGGCTAAGTTTTCATCCCAAGAGGATTACAGGCTAAAATCCATGACCTTCCTTTTGCTATGGTTACTAAGGTATTGAATGATGACTTTTTGTCAGGGGCAAATTTGCTGCTCCTTTGGCAATATCATCAATGGTTCATTTCAAGGTGATAAACTATAACTCTAGTACTATTAGGTTTACAACGATTGCTTAAGCTGTACACTTGGTAAGCATCAGAAGGCTTCACTCACCTTGTTCAAGTGGTTGGCTTTTAGTTGAAGTAGTTTTCATCTTGAGTGCCTCCCTAACAGACATGTCACAGCAGGAGCCTTTGTTAGTGTCTTGGTCACTGTCAGCCTGATCACTGTCCCCGTGCCCACTGTCTCTCAGGCTGGCTCTTTCTGGGTCCTTAAACGTGGAGCTACTGAAATACATATAAAGAAAAAAGAAGAGAAAGTGTTGTCTCTACGAGTTTGAATCTGAAGTGTAGTCTCTCGCAAAGCAATTTTGACACGAATGCAAATGGGGAAGCCGAGAAAGTTATTTAATAGGCCTTACCTTTGAACAAACTGCTGCCTGCTGCCCATGTAATTGGGCTCTGCGGGAAAATTGTCTGTCTGCGAAAGAGAAGGAAAAAAATACGTATAGTTGTACACTGGACAAATCTCCTGCAGAGCAACAAGATTTCCTAGTGGAAAAATGATTAATAATTCAAAAATTCCCTTAATCTTCAGATTTGTATATTTTAATTAAATTGGAAATTGCTGACATGTAATTATGTACTCAGAACAATTAAATGATTCCGGTCCACAAATTACCTGTTAAAGTAAACAATGAGCCTGTCATAGCTGGCATTCTCTGTTAGTACCAGGATGGATAACACAGCCTATGTTGTTTCATTACTAAGATATTAAGATGGAATATTTGTGGGAGGAGTGGAAAAATGACCTAATTTCTCCATATTAAAAGCGTGAATTATTTAATAACACTCATTTTTAAACATAATTACATTATCTGCTGGGATTCCACGCCCTCCTTGATGTAACATCATTTAAAGTCATCCACTCCTCAATTAAGGGATATAGGGCCTTTCCTTCAAATTCTACCAGTAACAAATACGAGAATGGCATGTGAGGTTGAACACATCTCTATACTGCATTCTCATCTGCCTCCCTCCTCTGGAAATTGTCTTCAAAACAGTACAAGGGTAAGGGGGGGGGGCTCCTTCCTGGTTATTAAAAACCGAGTAAAATAAAAACAAGAAATAAAATGTCACTTAAAACATTGAGAGTAAAGACACTGAGAAACCAGGCTTGTTTTTGTGGTTGTTTTTACTGCTTCCAAACTGCCATGGCGGTCTGCCAAAAAGAACTGAATTCTCCTTGTACCATGGAACAGAGTCTTTTGGGAGAAAGAGAGTAGATCTTTCATAGATCTCCCTATACTGTACATTCATACACGTTACTTCTTCTTGCAGCTGACTCAGCAACAAAGGTTCTCCTGTTTTCTACCTCACTTCATATCACATCATTGTGCCCTGAAGCAGCTATGGGTTCTTACAAGATCATCCAGCACACAAATATCCGTGAGACAGGAGCGTGCAATTCATGAAGCAGAGGGCCCAAGGTAAGGCTTAATCTAGAGCAATATGTGTTTTCCTTATATATAAGGCTAATTTAGACTAACAGTACTCTTTTTTTTTTTTTTGGTCTCATATACAATTTAAATTATACGGCTTTTAAAACTATTAGTGGGGGAAAAACATGTTTTAAAGTATGAAGTTTCACTGTCTGTTAAAAGTTGGGTGATAAGAAAAACTCTCACAAATGGCTTAATCTGAAATCTTTTGTTGTTGTTCAAATGACCTTTGGCAAAATAGATGAAAAGATGAAGGTAAACAAGGTAGATTCATTTTGCACTCCTAATCCACTTTAACTAGTGGTTGGTAGTAGACTTTTTTTTCATTAACATGTTTTACAGATGTCCAGATTCTGCAAAGCAACTTAATTTTTGTTTTCATAACAAACTGTTAATTTATAAGGATAACTTTATCTTCTAGCAAAAGTCATAATAGAAACCAACACCAAGGGCAAAGACGTTTGCAAAAGAATTTTGCAAATTTTAAGTTATAATTACTTAGAAACGCCACCATTTAAACTAAAACAATCTAGTTCATTTTTTTAATTAATCACAAACATGTATCAATCCACTATTGCCGTCAGTTAAAAGCTAAGTCTGAGTAACTTAGAACACTTCAGAAAAACAGAATGCAGGGAATTAATGTCAGAGTAAAATGTAAAGAGAAATTGTAAACTATAGTAAGAAAATATAAAGGGTTTTTATAGGTAATCTCGTGATTTTAATGGTTTAAATTAGGTGGAATCTCATAGGATATGGATCCCTACTCAGTTAGACACAGGGAAACAGACGGAAAACTTTTCTGCCCCTGTTCTAATAGAAATCCTATCAAAAATGTTTGCGTATTACCAAAATTCTAAAAAGTTCTAATAAAAGAGATAAGCTAAGAAATAAAATACATTTTCCCATTGAGTGAAGAGCTATTTTAAATTATAAGTGAGTGTGTGTGCTCACATGTGCCTATGTATGTTTGTGTGTATATATCGGAGTGCTTGATGATATACACATACAAACATACACAGCAATAGTAATGTTACTAACTGTTGTTTTGATAAAAATAGAAAAACACTAGAAAAATTAGAAAAGAAGAAATTTTGAAAGGAAAGAAAGAAAAAAATAAAGGCAGGGGAAAAGGCAAGAGAAAAATAGAAAGAGAGGCAGAAGAGAAAAAAAAAGGATGGCAAGGAGAAATGAGAGTACAGGGTGGCAAGAAAAGGTAAATAAGCTGGTTTATTATTATAGATTTCACAAAGTACAATTCTGGAAGTCTGCAACTTAACCAGTAGCAGAGTATCAGAAATTTACTACTAATGTCTCTCTGCATTCACCCATCAAAATAGGTAGGAATGAGAGATTCTGGTATTTATAATTACCATAATAAAATAGCCATTTGGTTTTTAACAAGCATATGACTAATTCATGATAAAAACCACACTGGTTTTAATATAGAAAATAACATTTTCATTTTCCAGGCTCCAAGGGTGCCTGAAAACTCATTTAAAATAATCTCAATATAAAACAACAGTATTTACATAGAAAAATGAAAAAAGAGACAAAAAAGCCATATGTATCATAGCATCATTTAATTTAGAAATAGAAGGGCTTTCAGATATTTTCCAACCCTCTATTCTAAAACTCGAGCTCTACCTTATGCAATTATAATTCTTTGTTTGAAGCAATTTTGTTTGATGAAGCTAAAAATTTAGATATTCTTTCCTTTGTACAAAAAAATCAAAAACAAAGGAATAAACAAGTAATCAAATAAACACACAAAGTGGATAAAGTCTGTATGATATGAATAGCTGCCTTATTTGCCTTTATGCATTTCTCTATTAGTTCTCAACAAATTGTAGTAAATTTACAAATGATATGCAAAATCAGAATCTTTATCAGCAGTAGCCAATAATAAACTCTTCCTAAGATACACCATCTTCTGTTATTTGCTCATCTGTTAGAACTCTAAAAAACAAATTATGCTTTTAAAAATGAGTATCTTTGAAAAAGTCCAAAAGAAAGCACCTATTGAAGCTGAACCATGTTGCCTGAAATTGGGAAAACTCTTTATTTGTGGTAGTAGATTAATGACCACTTACATATACCTAAAGAAGCTGAGCTGAAAATGAATAGTAAAAGGAGTCAAAATAGATGTTTCACTATTAAAATAGAAGAAAAAAGAAATTTTATTAACATATCCAGCATTTGACAAAATTCAACATCTATTAAAGATAAAAATTCTCAGTAAATAAGAATAGAAGGAAACTTCCTCAAATGTATAAAGAGCAAAAAAAGGAAAAAGTATAAAGAGCATCTACCAAAAAAGATCCCACTTGAAAGGCTGAAAACTTTAACCCTAGCTTTCACCACTTCTATTCTCCATTGCTCTGAAAGTCCTAATATGTTCAATAAAGCAAGAAAAATAAAAGACATACAAATTGGAAAACAAGGAAAAACTTTTTCACCATATTATTGTATTCACGGATAATATTATTTAAGCAGAAAATAAGAAGGAACCATGAAACCAAAATACTTCTCAGAATGAATAAATAAGTTGGGCAATGTTCCCAAAGTCAAGGTCATCACACAAAAATCAATCATATTTCTATATTCTCACAATGAACGGTTTGGAAACTGAACTATCCAAAAGAATATATTTATAATATTCCCCTAAAAATCAAATTCCTAAGAAAATAGATATTTTTTTAAAAGTACAAAATTTGTATGATGAACATTTTAAAAACTGATGAAATAAAAGAAGGCCTAAATAAATGGAGATATATATAATGTTTATGAACTGAAAAATTCAACATGATAAAGACGTCAATGTTCCCCAAATAATCTATACATATAACATAATTCCACTTATGTTCACTACATGATTTTTCTGTAGCTATAGACAAGAGGATTCCAAAACTTGTAACAAAAAGTGAAGGAACTATAATACCCAAAACAATTTTGAAAAAGAAGATTAAATTTTAAGGAAATATGCTACCCTATTTTAAGAATTACTACAACACTATACTAGTAAAGACAATATACTATAGTCAACAGAAAAGACACATAGATCAATGGGATAGAAGAGCCTGTCCAGATGTAGCCAAATGCACCCAACTGTTTTTTGACAAAGTTGCAAAAGGCCATTCAATAGAAATGGACCTTGGACTATACCTCACACTTTATAAAACAAAAACAAAAAGAACCACTAAAAACAAAAAAACTCAAAATGGATCATAGATCTAAATGAAAAATGTGCCACTATAAAACTTTAGAAGAAAACTCTGCAGAAAATCTGTGTGACCTGTGTTAAGCAGAGTTCTTAGCCATGATACCAAAAATGTGATCCATAAGGGGAAAACAAAGACCAAAATCAACCCAATAATTTAACATTTACTTTAAATAAATGAAAACTGTGTTCACACAGAGATTCGTAAGTAAATGTTTCAAGGGCTCTTTCTGCCCAAACTGGAATCAGTACAGATATTTTTCAACAGATGAATAGAGAGACTATAGTACATACATACAATGAAAAACTAACAGTAAAAAAATGAATTCCTGATGCAAAAACTTGGATATATCTCAAAAGCATTTATGTTGAGTGAAAGAAGCCAGTTTCCAAAAAACTGCACACTCTAAGAATCCATTTATAAGACTTCTCAAAAAAGAAAAAACTACTAAGACAAAGAACAGATCAGTGAATGGCAGGGGTTAAAGTTGACTATATATAGCACGAGGAAGTTTTTTGGGATGATAGAATTGTTTAGTGTCCTGATTGTGGGGTTGGTTTCATGAAGCTGTACATGGAAAAAGAAAATACACAGAACTCCACATTCAAAAAAAGAAAAAAGTTTCATTTGACTGTATGCTAATAAAAGGTAATTCCAAATATATATAGGTCATTATCTGGATCTCATATACACTGAGGATATTTCTGTCTCACAGAGAATTATAAAACTACAAATTATTTCATTAATCTCAATAAAAAATGTTTCTGAACTTTGTCTTTTAAAATTATACAGAACCAACTTTCAGAATGCTATGTAGAAATCCCATATTCATTTGGACAGACTACAGATGGATTCAGGATATAAAGCTCTATTTAGCCATACTAACAAACCCAAGCAACACTCTATAAGATTGTCATCTTAAATATGAATTATTTAGCTCAATTTTCATTTTTTTCAAAGATGTTTTTCTTGTGTGCAGTTCTCATTTACCGAGCCATAAAACAGACACTTTAAATAAAGATCTCAGACTGCACTTATTGCAAAGACGTAGGTTTTCCATTCAATGCACGAAAAAAATAGGGCCACATTGTGAAGAACCAGAATCCATTCACAGAACTGGTGAGGTTTTAAATTTAGAAAATATCTCGTGAAATTGATTCTACATAAATTTATCACTGTAAAGACTCTAAAAACATTTAATTAGAAAGTACTAGGTTATCACTGTAAAGACGCTAAAAACATTTAATAAGAAAGTATTTGTATCTAAGATGTACAAAAGTGTAAATAAAATATTAGCAAAATAATTTTACAACTTTGATGATAAAAGTAGGATAATGCTATCCAAAATGTCTTGTTTTATATTTTATATGAGATAATACATGAAAATTTCTTAGTTGTACAATACCACTCCTGTTATAACTTGAAATATTTAAAATAATATAAGCAGCACTGTAATGATCATGAAATAATTGATGAAAATTTAGTAAATTATAAAACAATATTTGAATTCCTAGAAAATGAGACAACTGTGGGATGAGAAAAATTAAAACCTCATTATTTTAAGTCTAATTTCTAAAGAATTTCTAAGAAGAAAATTAGAATACTATTCTCCAAATGTTATCCAAAAACTGTTCTGAAAAAGGAAGAGAAAAATATCATGAGCATTAGGAAACTGGATACTATGGTTATACTTCAACATTATAAATACCACTTATGTAAACAACGCGAGAATTCAATCTGTGGTTAGTGCTATAACTATGTGATAAATATACACACAATACCTTGGTACTACTTTGCCAGTATTGTCTTACATCTCCCATTATAGAGCCATGACACAGGAAATTTCCTATAGAGAGCAATTTTGACAAACCAAACAGCTCTGGCATTTCCAGAATCATTGTTGTGGAAACAGAGAAGACAGTGGTTTATAAACTGCTGGCATTCTTGATATGATTTTGCTGTTCTATGTCTGTTTCTTTATCAAAGAAGAGACCTTTGGGACAGAGGCTCAGCAGTTAAATTCATTCCACAAAAACACACAACTCAAATCATAGGCAATATTTTAAAAATCTAGCATTCAATAATGTATAATTTGTAATATATGAAATTCAAAATAATTACAAGGCAGGCAATAAGCCAGGAAAATATAACCCATACCTAGGAGAAATATATCAATAAAAGGAGACCTAGACATGAAAAAGATGACAGAATTATCCCAGAAGGACCTCACAATCTATTAGAATATTGAAAATATCATCAGGAATGTAAAAGCATAACCGTAAGAGTGAGTACCTCAAATTTTGAGCCCTGTCTTTACCTCAGATCCTCCTAATCTTGGGCCTAAAGAAGAGAAATAGATGACCCAAAAGACACAAAATGGAACTTAAAATGAAAATTACCATACTTGAAATAAAAAATATGAATAAGACTGACAACAGATTAGACAATGAGGGAGAAAAGATGTAGCATTTTGTACTAAGTTCTAGAAGCATTGCTTCAATAAACATACATAATATTAAATATGTACCTTGTATTTATCTGTATAAGCTTTGTATTTTTGTCACATCCTGTTTATAACTTTATGATATACTAGAGAGCATATAGATATGTCAAATACAAAAAGGATCTCCCAAAGGTAGCAACTATGAAGATAGTTTTCATTCTAGAATTGGGATTGTTGAAGAGAAATGACTCTGTTTGAAGTCATCATTAAAAAAGAACCTCTCACAACCTAATTTTGGTAGTTATGGTGTTGAATTATATCATTATAGCTTCATTTATATCTAGATAATCAGTGTTTTCCTAATCCAGAGGAACAGGGGAGTGAAATTTTGAAAATTCCTTTGAATTAGGGGCAGAAGATTGAGTGCACGCACTGAGGCCATTGGGTTACAAACAAAACAAAACAAGTTGAACTTTTCTCTTAATTCAAAGACACTGTTTTTTACATTGATAACAAGCGTTCTCTTTGCGGCAGACTGAACCCACGGGAGTGCTATGAGGTAAATAATTCACTTTAAGCCTTTTCATACCAACATTGTTTCTGATAGCTTTGCCTCTAACAGAATATATGGTGCGGTTCTTTCCACATTGCTGAAGTAGGCAACAGCATTTTATGCCACTACTTATAAAGCTACCCGACAATACCTATGGCTTTGGAATTTCTAAAGTGCGTGAGGTATGGCAATAGCTGTATTTATCAGTTATTTTCAAAATAATTCATTTTATACAAATATAGTGTGGTCCACATTTGTGTTATGTAACTAAAGACAAAATAAAAACATGAAAAATTCTTACCACTTTAGCAAAAACTAACATGACTTTAAATTAAAAATGGGAGGACAAGAACAGCACCATCCTGTAAGTGAGAATTGTTAAGTCTACAGCTCAATTCGGATGACTGAGAGGAATTTTTAAGGGGATGTGGATGCATCTGAAAACCTCTCGCAAATGTTAACCCTTTTACATGTGACACTGATAACTTCAATAATAACTGGTATGCCAGAATTTAATTATGTAATTTCTGAACCTTAAAGAAAATCATCTTTGACAAGAAAAAACAGTGAAATACTCAAAAGGTAAAATGTGAGCTATTTGTTCTCTATAAAAGCACACAAAAGGGAGAATGCCACACATTCTCTGAAAATTTGCTGAAGATGGGAGCCCGGAGGCCACAGAGGCACCACTGAACGCCAGCTGAGATTGCCCACTGTTAATGGTGGTGCATTGCACCAAGAGTTGATGTCTTAGGAAAAAAAAATCCAAAATTACTCAAAGGTTGCACATCTCCACATCCCTAATTAGTTCATTCTCTTCAGTGAGGTAAGCCTTCCATCCCAACCCTATCCAATGCCAGGTCTTCCCTCTTCTTTCCAGGGGTGGCAGTGACAGGGGGAGTTTGGTTTCATATTTTCTTGCCTACTTTAGCCAGACATTTAGTCTTCGGAAACTCTCCTCTGTTTTTCTCCTATCTTATTCTTATTCCATCTCTATAAAGAATGTGGAGGACACACATAATATGCAGAATTTACTGACTATCTTTTTGCCCTCAAATATAATTGGACTGTATTCTCACCAACTGCCTTCTAAATGAATTGATTGTGAAAGAGAAAATTCTAATAACCCTTAAAAAAAAAAAATGAAGAATGAAGAAGGATTTCCCCCCTGGGGAGAATATCTGAAACTAAATTCTCTACAATTTGTCATTCAAGACCACCAACTCAAAGATTATACATTACCAATAAAAATTCAATATGAGACTGAATTTCTAGGATGTTCCACATATAAAGAGAAGGAACGAAATGGGAGGAAGGTAGGTTGGTGACAATCTTATTAGCACCATGAACATGGAATCTTCTGCAAAATGCATATCCTTAAAATCTTATTTTATCAATTTTAAGAAGCTTGCTCATAAGCAAAGTGAATTTTTTACAAATTGAATTATTTAGATTCAAACCAGTTTTTAGTCTAATTCTCTTAGCTAATATGGACATGCTTTGAAACTATACTTCACTGAACCTGACTGCACCCAAATAGCGAGTGACTGTGTCTATTCTGTGCTTGGAGACAGGGAGTATGCTGTCTTACATTAGTATCTACAAAAGAGTATTATTGATATTTATTACTCATTCTTCTCAATTGCTCTAGAAGACAATACTGTTACTGACCACATGTTTTTAAACAGAGAAACTACAGCTAAATTTCTTTTATAGAGCTGTTTGCCATATACCCAATTCACTGTAGAAAAATAACTCTTGCCAGAGACTGCCAGGACCAGTCGGGTGATGTACTGCCTCTCTGAGAAATACAGAAAAATAATGATCCATCCCAATATTTTCAAAAATAAGCTAATGAGAAATTAATGTGAATTGCCTTGAAAGGCTTTAAAAAAATATTGTTACAGACTAAGCAAAAATAGTATAACCATTACGCTAACAAAAAGATGGCTCTTTGAGAAGGCACTTTTACCTTGCTTTCCATACTTTCTTGTTAAATTGTGTTTAATATACTGAATATTATATTTAACTCTAATAATGATTTTTCTAAAAAGGTAATAATGGCTATTTATGATTAAATTTACTAATGCATGCGTAAGCTTAACTGTATGATTACCTACCATCATTAGAGTCATATATATGAATTGTCAAAATAAGTAGTTCTGAACACTTACCTTTTAAAGCTCAAATTTAAAGGTGTTACAGTCAGTCAATCATTAGCTAATTTAAAAAGTGAAGCAAACTGTGTGCTGTTATCCTTTTCATCATTTATTTTTTTGCAATACACTAAAATTAAAAACTTTATGAACGTGATGATTTTGTTAATCATAATTGACGTCTTTCTTCACAAAATATTAAATTGTTTATCATAAGATAGTCAATTATTATTTAGATAATAGATTACATTTTGCAAATGCAAAAAAATAAAAAGATCAGTAAGATCAGTTTCCTCTCTGATTTTGCATCAGCCTTTCCAGTCCTCAATTGTATAGGTGCTTTCCAATTCCTGACAAGTGAATTCAAAATAGGAGGAATTCAAGTTGAAATTGAATGATACAGCATCTTTTTAATTTTTTTTTTTTTAATGGTTGCACCGGTGGGATATGGAAATTCCCCGGATAGGGGGCAAATCGAAGCTGCAGCTGAGACTTACACCACAGTGACAGTAACACCGGATCCAAGCTTTATCTGCAGCTTTTGGCAATGCCAGATCCTTAACCCACTTTAACCCACCTAGTGAGGTCATGGATAGGATCCGCATCCTCATGGATACAACATCAGGTCCTGAGCACACTGAGCCACAATGGGAACTCCCAGCACCTTTCAAATTTTTCCTTCTTCTAACTCTTGACAGGCATAGAGAACTTTTAACTCTTTATAAGTAATTATTCAGCTAATCAGCTAAACAGCCAATATATTTTACAATAATTAAAATATACTTGGGGTGAGGAGGTTGAGCCCCCAACTTTTTGCATGTGTTTCAAAGATGATTTACCAAACTTTCCAAAAAAATACATAAAAATATAAATTTAATTTAAAAATTACCTATTAGATTTGAATTTCTGGCTCAAAAACAAAAGTTATTTGAAAGCACAATTGTGGAATTTTATGCTATGTGGGTAGCACACAAGGAATTTGGAACACTTGTCCTCAGAAATGACTATTACAGGGAAATGGTATTCCTAAATTTGAGGAAAAATTAATTATTAATCAAATTTGTGAGCATTAGATTACTAGAATATTCTTCATTTTCCCTCTGAAATATAAGCATCACATTTAAAATGTATGATTCAATGGAAATAGTCCATTTTAGGTTGGCATTCATACCTGAAATTAAAATGAAGCTAAGTGTCTTTACTAACGTTAACATATTTTTAATTAAACATTAGCACAAAAGGAAATGAAATATCTCAGCTCTTTATCAGACCGTCACTTAATACCTAATTCAAACATCCCCAGTTCCTTCTTTGCTTGCTTGAAGACTGTAATTTTAAGGCTTTTTCTTCTCTAGTGAAAGAAGAAATTTTTTTCTAGAGAATAACTTCATGAGACAATACACCAGCATTATCCCATATCTTGTTTTGATATAACAGATAATCATTTTGATTTTGTTAGAAACTATTTACAGTCTGCATAGTGCACTTTTTAACAAACACTCAAATAGGAAAGATTAAGACATTTTAACAGTTAGTCATGACTTACAAAATTGGTTGGTGAATTCTGGCTCAGGGCTCACTCTCGGTTTTTGAAAATAAAGTTTTATTGGAACTCAGACATGCCCTTTCATTTCTATGTCATATATGACTGCTTTCATGTTTCAGTGGCAAAGCTGAGAAATTCTGACAGAAAACACATAGCCCATGAGCCCTAAAATATATATCATCTCGTCCTTAATAAAGAAAAAACAAATGTTACAGGCTCCTGGCTTAGAAAAACTGTCTCAGTTATTAACTACACAATTAACATTTTTACTCTACTTATTCCTGTAGATAAAATAGTAATGAGGAATTTTCACAGATGCACTTTGCTGAATTAAGTCACAGTTTAGGAAAAAATACACTTTTCATCCTCTGTAGGACATAGACTTCCTCACAGAATATGCATTTGGAAGGTACCGGATTGCAAAACTATTCATATTTTTAAGTGGATTAGGTTTTAGGTGATTTGTAGCATGTTTATATTCAATTGCAAATGATTTAAAACTGCAGAAACAGCACCATCATGAGAACACCTGAAAACAAAATGCACTTAGATAGATGCACAGAATTTCCTAAACTGTATTACAAGTTCCTGTAGGTGTGTACTTAGAATCAGTGTAACCCATTCTCTCCCAGAGAAAACAACTCTTCGGTTCTCAGTCCTTTGTCTCCTGTGCTTCCTTGCATATTTTGCAGAGTGATGTTATCATGGTATTTACAACCTTTCCAAGTCTATTATTTCTTTCAGCCTCACCAGCTGGGGCCATTGTAAGTATTTCTACTTTATGGATGGAGAAACTGGGGTCTGTGGAATTCATGAAAGGCTAGCTGGAGGTCCGAATATGAGTAAATAATATGAACAAGTTTCTTTTGACTCAAAAATTTTGTACTCTTTCAAATAAAAAAAAACCTTTCTGATTCATCTTATTTTTGTATATACTGTACTTTGCTTTCTATTCTACTTACCATTGTCTAACTCTAAGATTATTTTCATTCTAATAACGCTCATTAATCAACACTTTATAGAGTTCTAATACCAGGTCACGCTCCTTTGGATGGCTTTGTTCCTCTAACTGCTCAGCTCTGAATGAATACAAATTAAAGCAATGACATCTACTGGAAAATTTTGATGAGAATAAAAGAATTAAAACCAGTTCTATGATCACTCTAAGAATCCTGAGCTGCTTTGGAGTCTCCAGAACTTGGAAGAATTCTCACAATATTGGACCAACTACAGAACATCTTGACACTACTGCTGGTTTCCCATTTGAAAGACTGTGTAGCAACGTGTTACATGTAGGTTCCAACAGAGTTTTTGAGGCTTACTATGTAGAAACCTTAAAGAATTTTCTTCCAAATTGACCTGCAGCCTAGTTGCATTACTTCATAGCAGCAATTTTCCGGCTCATCCTCTATAGATACCTCAATAGAAATGCATATCAACATGATATCCAACTGGTGTAGGAGTAAAAACCCTAAAGTCTGAGTCAGATGACATTAGTTCTCTATTCCTGGCAAGCTATGGTAGCCTATGCTATGCTTCAGTTTTCTCACATGCAAAGAAGTGTAAATGAAATCAGATGCTATCATATGTCTCTAACTTTCTAGTGTGCATTTCCCCACAGCAGTTCTTTTGTGGAAACTTCTCTTCAGTTCATACCTGATGTGAGTTTTCCTCCCACAAGGTCTCCCTATATAAAAAGCAGAGTTCTTAAAGAAGACTCATTAACGTCTTTCCACTTAAGTGTTTACGTTGGTAGCCTAAGAAGTTTTAGATACTTAGAAACAAATTTCTGTAAGATAATATTCCAAAAATTGGTCACATTTTAAAACATCTACTTAATACTAAAACAAAAGTGACCTCCCTTGGCTTAGAGGGGTCTAAATAGAAATTTACAGTCAGCAATCTAATCAAACTACTTTTTCATAATCATAAATAATCTGGAATAAAGTTATACTCCTGTATAATTACAAACAATGAGGTAACTAAAATATTGTTTTCATAGGGAATATGTCTACGTCTCAGTACCCTCAAGTTTAACTGTTCCAGACAGTTTTATGTTTTCTGCTATTAACAAAAATAATATGTGTTAATGATTATTCAGAATTTATTATTGTCAATATCCTACATAAGCATAATCATATATCATGCTTAACAATTATGACAACCTTATAAGTAGCAAATATTATTAGACCTAATAAGAAAACAGAAAAAAAACCTTAAGTAACTTGGTCTGGACTCAAAAGAAAGTAAGTTTTTTTGTTTTTTTAAAGCAAGCCCTTGGGAATAGAATCGTCGTGTAAAGATCTGTCAATCAGAGACTAACTGATTAAACAAATTATTATATAACCTTTAATGGGCCCATACTCCACCACTGGTATGAAACTAGGTCTTTTTGTTTTTTTGTTTTTTTGTTTGTTTGTTTTTTAGGGCCTCACCCGTGGCATATGGAGCTTCCCAGTTTAGGGGTCTAATCAGGGCTACAGCTGCCAGCCTACACCACAGCCACAGCAATGCCAGATCCAAGCCACGTCTGAGACCTACACCACAGCTCATGGCAATGCCAGATCCTTAACCCACTGAGCAAGGCCAGGGATCGAACCCGCAACCTCATGGTTCCTAGTTGGATACATTTCCACCGCACCTGGATGGGAACTCCTGAAACTACATCAGGAGCAGCTTCATTTTTGGAATATGTTGACATGGAAAGATGTCTGTTACCTATTTATATAATTTTAAGTAAAAAGAAGCTTAATATACTATGTTTCATATGTACCACATTTTAAAATTGAAATATCATAGGCTACAATATTGTGTAGTACCTACCATTTATTGTAAAAACATCTGGTGAACTATATGTGTGTGTATGCCATCCCAGCAGGGACCGATACAACACCTCAAAATTAAACAGATTAATATTCCTTCAGTAAAAAATATTGATAGGAAACACAAAGTGGAATAAACAAAGGTTAAAAAGAGCCTCATATCAGTTCAGGTCTGAGTTCTTCAGATTTTAGAATTAGAGAAAGGATTGTGAATTTAAACCAAAAATTTGGCAATAGCTACCTCTAAGTACTAAATCATCAGAAAATTAAAAAATTTTAAATGCTACTTTCTCTCTCTTCAGTTCACAAATATGTAATAAGCTCTTACTAAACACCAAGCACTGATTTTTTTTTTCTTAGTGAATTTTTCCCGTCAGTAAGAATTCCTCTTAAAATCAGGGGGAAAAATATAGTCACTTATTTTTTAAAAATGAAGAAAAAAGTCAAAGGCATACATACTGGAAAATAACTTAGAATTATTTTAATGAAAAAAATGATGTTTTGCATATTAGGGTTTTATAATAGTTGCTGTTTTTCCCAAGAGTAAAATCTCTTCTTCTAAGGACACTATTGACTTGGTAAAAGTCAAACAGGAAAGGAGTAACTGACTGGCTCTGAGGTCAAATATTGCCAAGTCATCCCTGGAGGCTGACTGCAAATTCCCACTTCAGTGATAAAGTAGTTGAAGCCCAAAGGCACTAGGCCAGCAGTGCCTGGATTTTTAACCACACAGTCTCAGTGGCGCAGCTTCATTTTTCGAATATGTCACAAAAAAAAATAATGATAAAGGTCCAAAAATCTTCTTATATCTCAATTGTCCTTGAAGAATTCTTTATAGGTCATCTAATTCTACGTAGGGTTTTTTGGTAGGTGTCAGCAAATTTATTTTATTAAAATGTATAATTATTCTCACAATGTTATTTAATATCATTATCTGAATAATTTCTGGGTATGCCAGACCTTCTGGACTACTATTCTCTGGTTTTATCTTGACAAATAATAGTCGCTTAGCTTTTCAGAATATATAATATAGGAGTTCCCATCGTGGCTCAGTGGAAACAAATCTGACTAGCATCCTTGAGGACGCAGGTTCGATCCCTGGCCTTGCTCAGTGGGTTAAGGATCTGGTGTTGCCCTGAGCTGTGGTAGCAGATCACAGATGCAGCTCATATCTGGCGTTGCTATGACTGTGGTATAGGCCAGCAGTTACAGCTCCAATTTGATCCCTAGCCTGGGAACCTCTATATGCCTCGGGTGTGACCTTAAAAACAAACAAACAAAAGAAACACACAAACAAAATAATATATAATATATAAACTGTTTTCAGATGTGTGCCAGTTAATATCTAAATTAATTTTCAATGTCCTTGGCCTTGAAGGATTGTTAGTTGCCCCTCCTAGTAAAAACAGTGAATTTCTTTTTTCTTTTAAGTTCTTTTTTTTCAGAACTGTTAAGTTTTGTTGTTTTTTTAATACAATTTTAAAAGTCATTTTCCATTTACAGTTATTACAAAATGTTAGCGATCTCCTCATGTAGAATAATACATCTTTTAGCCTGCCTTATACTCAATAGTGTGTACCTCTAACTCTCCCAGTCCTATGTTGCCCCTGCCTTCTCCCCCCCTGGAACCACTAATTTGTTCTATCTGTGAGTATGTTTCTTATTTGTTATATTCACTAGTTTGTTGTATTTTTCAGATTCCACATACATGCGATATCATACAGTACTTGCCTTTCTCTGCTTTATTTCACTTAGCCCTCCGAGTCTATCCATGTTGCTGCAAAATGGCAACATTTCATTCTTTTTTACGCCTGAGTATATACCACATCCTCTTTACTCATTCAAATGTGGATAGACATTTAGGTTGCTTCCATATCTTCTTTGAAACTATAAATAATACTGCTAGGAACACTGGAAAACATGTATCTTTTTGAATTAGCGATTCTGATTTTTTTCAGATATATAACCAGGAGTGGAACTGCTAAGTCATATGGTAGTTCTAGTCTCAGCTTTTTGAGAAACTTCCATACTGTTTTCCACAGTGGCTGCACCAATTTACATTCCCGTTCGTTAACAGTGTACCAGGGTTCCCTCTTCTCCATATCATAGTCAACATTTACTATTTGTGTTCTTTCTGATGATAGCTATTCTGACAGGTGTGAGATGATATCTCATTGTGGTTTTTATTTGCATTTCCCTGATGATTAGCAATGTTAAAAACATTATGTATCCTTATTTTTGGTGCATTAGACACATTTTTGTATAAATACAAAACTCAAAGTAGATAATTTTCTCAAAAGAGATAGAAAAGCAAAAAATATGTTCTCTTCATTGATAGTCTGTTTTCTCCTTCCTTCTTTATAAAACAGGGAATCTGGTTGTCAAATATAGTTTGGAAAATAGGTTTTTCCTCTCTCTGAAGGAACACGAGTTTATTCAAGCAGAGTCAGGTAGTTTATAAAAGCCGTGCACTTAATATAAAAATGACAACATATATATAAAACTTCCTAATCTGATTTAAGGATCCAGATCCCCTTTTGTCTTGGGAGGACAGAACACAAATATGAAATGGTGCACCTAGTTGCGTGGTGCATAAACAGCTCAAGCTGAAAGCATAACAATAAGCTCTCCATCTATTATCGCAGAACCAATAAATAAGCATAATGAAAATCATGACACATTATTACATTACTTTGTATTGCCTCTATTCATTAAAAAAAGGATGAGTGCATTTAAAATAATTTCACATGTCAAATAGCATGTGAGACCTTGCAACTGAGATGGTGCTGAAAAGAATGTTTGTAAAGGGCAGCTGTTTGGTCTTAGGTGGCTTATAGAAACATTTTGATAGAAGTATGAGGAATCTGAGTAATAATTGCTTCACATCAAAATGGTAGTAGCACAGTAAAGAAAACATTTATATCATTTACCTGTAACACATGTATTCTAATATTAAGACGTCAGCTTAAAATAAAAAATCGAAAGGCTTCCCTGTCAATTAGCACTTAAATGGATTCTACTTTTTCAGTGTCCATGTTAATTTAATACACCAGATTATATTAACAGCAATGGCTCGTAAATAAGGAAGCTCTGAATCCTATTAATGGAGCTATGCTGCCAAAATAATCAGCTTCATACTTAACAAGTTTCCAAGTATTTGGAAAAGCTGTGAAATGGGATTATAAGGTTAAGCTGTGTACATCTGGCTCTTCACTATGCAAATATTTCAAAAATTCAATCTCATAGGCAGAAGAAACACTCGTCTAACCATGATTCTTTTCCAAGTTACATGAACTTCAGTGAGCAACGCAGTACACAGATGCTGACAAGAAATCATGATCAATCTACATAATGTATTTCTCGTGTTAGGCATAAAATTTTATCATATATCACCCTTCTGAGTGAAGACTTAAGAAATATTTTCAGAAGGTTTTGTGGTATCATATTTGTGCTGGTTGAAAGAGGCTTCAAGAGTTCCAACATTTTTGAAATGAAGGGTAATCACCTGAAACACTAAATATCGTTTTTCTTTTCTTATGTCATGGTAGGTAATTTTAGTGTAATTGGATGCTAAGTATAAACGTAGTGTAATATGGATCCAGAGAGTAGTTAATGAGAAGTAGGAGCTTGTGAATAAATGGCAGTGAAAAGTTCACCAGTCCTTCTAGTTAATAGAAACCTTAATGGAGTTGAACATTAGTTGCTTTAACCAATCCAGGATTAAATAACTATGCTGACTCTTTGTCAGATATGCACGAGCCCATTAAGCCCAATTTTATTTTTTGAAATTTTTGTTCAAAAAAGTAATTGAGTTAAAAATGTACAGAATATGGCCCTTAACAAATTAACTTCAAATGTCCAACTTGAAAACTGTGATCCAAAATGGCAGTTAAAGGTCAATGAATCAAATTTCCAATTATATTTCCTGGTAGCAGATGGGTGCAATAAAACCTAATGATTGAATTTTAAATGCTTTCATGCACCTTTTATCTGTGTCCCAACGTGTTGATTCTGTCTTAATGCTCCAACAAGATAATAGGTTTATTACAATTAACCAAATGAAATAATATCTCCATTTCCCAATTATTTATATCATATTTCCTGGAGATATTGAATCAGAGCTCCTTTCCCTCTCCTGCCCCTAGTGCCTTTCGATCATCTTACACTTTCACCAAACAAAATCCAAACTATAGTATCATTAAGTAACAGATGTGTCCTTGGAGATTTAATTTCTCTAGTTAAACAAAGAGTTTTTGAATAAAGCTCAAATTCACTGAAGTTTAATGGGAAATCCCACTTGAAAATAATTTTAATGAACTTGTTGACTGAGTTTAACTATAAATTTTCTTTGCTTATGTTATGAACGGATATAGTCTTTTCCTATGACCTGAATAGTCATAAACATATAAAGAGAGTTTATCAAGAGGTAAAAAAAATTAAGTATTCTATTTTAGGGAGTGGCAGATGGAGGATTCTAACTCTTCTGTATCTCAATAGAAACATTCTTGCCTGGAGAACAGAAAGAGGGAAACATGTGGAGAGGTTTATTTTATGGTTTTTGTATAGAAAGAAAATCAACAATTCTTAAAATATATACCCAAGTCTAGATTAATAGAAATCCAAGAAGCTTTTCGATTTTAACTGAATAAATATATTTCTAGTCTAGTAAATATATTTGAATAATGCCAAATGTAACACTATCAGTCCAGCCCATCCGAAATCCAGCCCACCTTGATATAGAGCCATTATGTAAGGTCAACTATACGAATCTCAAGTCCAGGTATACACATATATACCGGCTCTCCATATCCTCAGGTTTCACATTCCCAGATCCAACCAATCTCAGACAGAAAGTATTTGGGGAAAAAAAAATTCCAGAAAGTTTCGAAAAGCAAAACATGAATTTGCTGCATGCTGGCAACAATTTACCTAGCATTTACATTATATGTATAGCTATTTACATAGCGTTTACATTGCATTTGGTGTTGGAAGCAATCTAGAAATGATTTAGAGCATATGGGAGGATGTGTGTAGGTTATATGCAAATACTATGCCATTTTATATAAGGGACTCAACCATATTTGGATTTTGGAATCCACAGGGTCCTAAAACATATCCTCCACAGATACTGAGGGGATGAATGTACACTTAAATATTTATCTGGTGATAAACGTCACTATGGTCTTGCTAACACATATATCTAAATTTTAAAAGCATATTTAAGTTATTTATAAATGTGCAAGATTATAGAAGTATCCCTGTAAAACTATATTTTCTGAAGGAATATCACAGAAAAGAGATCAGAGAGCAAAGGTAAGAAGAAAAGAATTAGAAGAGTTCCCGTCCTGGCGCAGCGGAAACGAATCCGACTAGGAACCATGAGGTAGCAGGTTCGATCCCTGGCATGACTCAGAGGGTTAAGGATCTGGCGTTTCCATGAGCTATGGTGTAGGTTGCAGACAGGGCTCGGATCTGGCGTGGCTGTGGCTGTGGCTGGCAGCAACAGCTCCCATTAGACCCCTAGCCTGGGAACCTCCATATGCTGCAGGCGCTGCCCTACAAAAACAAAAAGCCAAAAAAAAAAAAAAGAAAAGAAAAGAATTAGAACAGGCTTGTATAAGACACAAATAATAATTCCTTTCCATTTTCTTCATTCAAATTATGTTTCAGTGATATTTTCCAAATATTTAAACACCTTTTAGAAATGTTTAAACAAATGATACTTTTGTTTAGATTATTCAGTTTTAGGAGAACACTAGCTAAACACATGAAAACTAGTATATTTGCAAAGCGTTCACATTTGTAACATTATTTGGAAGTCACATTTCTCAGCTATATTCCTTTTATTTATTTATTTATTTTTTATTTTTTTATTTTTGCATTATAGCTGGTTTACAGATTTCTGTCAGATTTTAGGCATGGAGGCTCTCGTTGTGCCCAGCGGGTTAAGACCCTGACTGCAGCCGTTCTGGTGGCTGCAGAGGCACGGGTTCCATATCCGGCCCAGCGTAGGGCATTAAAGGATCCAGCATTGCTGCAGCTGCGTCTTGGACTCAAACCTTTGTCCTAGGAACTTCCATACCCATGGCCATTAATTAATTAATAATTAAAAATCATGTATAAGAACAAGTACATTCTAAGAAATAAGTAAAGTTCAGACAGATTATGAACCATTACAGGTTCAGTTTCTGATCTACTGTGTCTTAGAGACTATCTACCTCAGATATATAGGCCTCCTGTAGTGACATGAAACCAAGACCCAGCCTGGCTTCCTGTCTGTAGAGAGCAGCACTGACAGCTGATGGGCCTTCTTTCCCAAAATGCCAAATATTCCAGGTAGAATTTCCACAGGGACCTGAACTATAATGTTCAGATAATTGTGTATATAAATGTCCTCATTGAGAACTTATTTGTAGGCTAATCTTACATAATATTTGACACTATCAGTTTAATCTTTCTGAAAATCTCTTCTTTATGAATGGTAATTGACAATGAATCCGAAACTTCCTAAATTTATATTTCTATGCTCCTTTTCTATTATTTTTTCCATCACTATGAATCTCAGCTACTCTAGCAAACGAGACTAACTAACTTTTTAAATATGGTTTGAAAGTTCATTCTACTTGAAGCCTTTATTCTGCCAGCCCTCCTTACTGTTTGACATTGCTTTTGCAAACTTTACAATTCAGATAAACAGTAATTAAGACTAATAATACATTAAAAGTAGTAAAGTATTTCAATTAAAATTTTAATTATTTCATTATTCTTGATTTAATGATTATGGATTGAACAACTCTGCAAGTTGTGGATGTTTTATTTTTTTATTATTTATTTATTTAGCCATGCTTTAGCATGCAGAAGTTCCAGGGCCAGTGATCGAACCTGAACCACAGCAGTGCCCTGAGCCACAGCAGTGACCCAAGCCACAGCAGTAACCACACCAGATCCTTAACCCTCTGAGCCACCAGGGAACTCCCGAATGTGTTTTAAATAACAATAATGAAATGGGAAAATACTATTTATATGAACATATAGCTTGCTTCCCCAATATGTGCACTGAAATTTCGTATTATCTACACAAGAGAGATTCTGAAACTTCAGGTTTTGTAAGTGAGTTATTATTAATATAAACATTGGAAAACTACCCATAGTGATTTTCTCTTCCCTTTATCAAATGGCAAATGGCTGGTATCAAGATGATTAAATCAAAATTATATGTCAACAAATACAAATAAATGTAATCCCCAAATTACTACTTAAGGTTTTTATCTATAATTTCATTTCATTAAAAATTCATAGAAGTTAAGTATTTATATTGTCTTAAGAATGTCTATAAATACAATTATCTTTAATTAAAACAAAATGAAACAATAAAGAAAAAAAACGAAATGTAGAAAAAAGGGTTACACTGTTTCTTAATTTTCTAGAGCTGTGTGATTTTTAAAGGTCTAACACATAGACATAATATCTGAATCACACAGTTTCAATATTTTACAAACCATACTAAGTAACAGCATAAAAGATGAAAGGTATTCTCAATTTTCTCTTGATACACTGTGTGTGTGTGTGTGTATATATACATATATACATTTCTTAATTATTATATACATGTATATTTCCACATTCTGGAAAGCCTGATGCTCTTAATTGTAAACTTTGATCACTGGTTTTTGGTTTTTGTTTTTTACTTTTTTTCCCCCTGAACTGGTAATATCAAATTGAACGGTATAGAAATTTTCATTGCAGTTATTAAAAAGGTAACAGCTATAAATAAAAATTACCAAACATACCACCTTCAAATAAATTATTTACCAACAGATCATTATTTCAGCATATTTCTATAAATAATATCTCAGATTTGACCTGAGTGACTTCTAGATTTGAATCCACTCCAGCTCATATTTGATCAGTGATCATAGGACATCACAAATAATATTTTTAAGTGCCCATTATGTATTAGAAACCAGGCTAGTTTTCTCTCAACTGTAACAGCAAACATGATGGATATGGTCTCTGTCCTCAAGCATTCTGCTCTGTGACAAATTAACTTCACTAATAGTTACAACACTGACCCAGAGGTTTAAAATTGTTCAGACTTAATAACATTAATTGTTTTGTGTGGAGATCAATTAGATCTTTATTAAGAATAGAGTTTACATACTGCACTGAAAAGAAGGAATAAATGGAAGTTGATAGAGTGCTAAACCTCTTGTTAGCCACCTACTCTCAAAACTGAGCCTTCCACTCTCAAGAATTTTTAAATTCTACTGCATTACGTAGCTTTAAGATCAAGCATCACATAAAAATATTTCCACTGATTTCTGCTGCTCATATATCATTTTATTATTCAAAAAAACGGCACTTTCCTTTGTTACCTGCTTTCCCAGTCCTGCCAAGTGGTCCTACTACCATTTACTTCAAACTTTAACCAGGCAACAGAGGAATGCAATGGAAAAGATTTATCTACTCCTTTGCTGAGACGTTACATGTCAACTTTTCACCTAAGGCAAAATTTAATGGCTGACTTGTGGATCTTCATTTCTAGAGCTTTCCTATGGAAACACTGACATAACCTTTAACCAGAGAAAACAGAGACACTCTAATAAGCAGACAACACCAAACCTAAAAATGCACGAGGAAAAAAATGCACGAGGAACAGAAAGATCCTGGCAGGAATTAATCTGCCATTTTCACACATCTGCCCAAGGGAAGTATTGTAATTGCAAAAATTTACTCTAAGACTGCTGAGACTTGTGGTAATTATGCTTCTTTTTTTTAATAGAAATAGCCACAGGTGGTAACAAATTCGGTTTTGAGATGGGAAACTGGGCATGCATTCTAACCCAAATTAGTATGTAATTGCCTTGGTTGTAAAAAAAAAAAAAGCACACACACACAGATGTGAAAGCCTATTGCTCAAAATTGGGGGTGGGTTGTGGGGGAGCCGTATTAAATGTATTCCCTGTCATTTAGTTTCTCCCAGTTTAGCCATAGTGCTTCACTTGGTGTGGCTAGATCTGCACTCAGAGCCACTCAGCAGAACAGGCTTTTGTCAGTAACCCTTATCTCGCCTGTGTGTGTGATTTCTTTAGTAGGATAGTTCTCTTATTTCCTGCCTTATTATCATCTAGGAATAAATAGTAGCTTTCCTAGGTCAGGATCTGGAAATGTAACTAATAATTACTATCCATGAATCTACCAAACACTACAAGTGCAAGGTTATGAACTACTTTTTCCAAACTATGTGTTGTATTAAAATATTTTCTATGGTTCATATAATCTCTGCTATCAATAATTCTGTCTTAACCTACACTTAGGTTCATACATTAGCACCGACATACTTCACTGTTCCTAAAATTACAAATGTATCACAAGCCTTCCATGCTAAGAAAGAGTCATCTGTATCATCTGTATCTCCAAACGCCTCTCAGTAATCAGAAACTTTCTGATTTAATCAATCAGGATTAAAATAAGAGATTAAATTTTGGCATAGACAAAAAGAAAAATAATTCATTAATGTTATACAAGGTCATGACAAGTTAAATAATCATGGAAATGGTGCAATAGAATGTCTTGCCTTGAAACTTTGTACGTAAGTTTGTATGTAATCTTTAATTCTACCTTAATGGGAATGCTAATAATCATGATTGATTTCTCTTTCATTTTGCATGACTTGTAACTCCTCTTATTCACATTCTTAATGCAATAAGTTGATTTGGGATAAACTATATTAAAACAGATACAAAACTGCCAAAGCCAAATACAATTTTGTGCCTCAAGAAGACACCATAACAGAAATCACCAATATTTAGATGACCTTCTGGCTCCTTGCTGACAGAACTACGGAAATCAAGTAAACCGCCTTTCAAGTTGCTCAGAAAGTTTTGATGACTAATATTTACATAAAGATGTATCACTAAGCAGTTATCAAGTTTGAACTGGAAAATGTCCCTTTTTGAAGTTAAGTTCTGTTTTTCCAAAATACTAAATAACATTTTTTCTTAGTAAGTTTTGCTAAGATTTTAAACATATTATTTTTTAAGCATTTTTGTTTCTTACTGTTACCTCATCTATTGAAATGTGGACATCAGTAAAAGGGCATTTTGCCACTCTACACTGTGGTTAGATAATCTTTCTCATGGTAACTGTAGGTGAGTTGCTTTTATAAATGTGAGTCCTGCATATGCAATTGCTCTGGTGTAGGGGAAGAATAGCAAAAATCTGTCAAATTCAGCCCTAAAATAATCTCAGTATATTCTGGTAAACTATGCTGTGGGTAAAACAAAATGAAAAGATTGTAGCAAAGATATTTTGTATTGCGGTTTATAAAAAGAAAAGGAATAATGTGTCATAAAGGTATAGTTTTAGGTTTCAACTGATGCAAGTGTTTGTACAGCAAATACATAAAAATTTAAGGATTTTTCAAAGACATCAATAGTCTAAAATTGGATTACCAAAATAAAAATGAAATTATGACCCCATGACCATTTCTGCCTACAATAGAATACTTGTTGCATTTCTGCTTTGTAAAAGAAAGCTATCAAAATTTAGGATTTACACGTATATTTCAATTTGAGTTTTACTGATTGGAGGATATGAAAATTCTAGGCATAAGTATAACCCAATCATTGCTAAGCAATGCCTATTAAAGATTCAAATAGAAATACTGTAAAGAAGTATACCAATTGATGATTTATGCTTAAATTAGATTTTTAAAATTACCACCAAAAATATGGCAGAAGAAAATATACCTATGGCACCATAATTGTTGGAAAGAAATTAAAGTCACATTGCAAGTTAAATCTGCTATTTTTAAATATATATGCCATCAAAATAGCAATCAAAACTTTGAGAATATAAAGTCCTTATCTACATTATGTGGTAATATAATTTATAAACATGTATCCATTGGTTCTTTAAAACAGTATATATCTATAAGACAATTATGAATATAAAACTTAGAAAACTTGAAATAGAGCTTTCATATTCCACAAAGGCTGCTTTATGCTGATAAAGGAAGTAAACAAGAAAATGTCCTTTAAATGGTCCCTTTAATGTGTCCCACTAATTAAAAATCAATCAAAAACATTACAAGTCAAAAAATAATATTGTTCAGACAGAGTGTATTCCACCAAGCAGAAACTTAGAAGATTGTATTCATCTTCAAGTTGCCCATTTTTCATTCAACATAAATACAGCTCATGCTCATTTCATCAAATAGAAACATAAAGAAAAATAACTCAGGACTTTAAATATTTCAAAATGACTGAAATAAAATGTGTTTCTAATACCATTAAATTATTTTAATATATTCCACTCTCCTAATCAGACCAAAGTCTATTTATGCAGATTAGTTACATCTAAAGTCACATTTATCCAACCTGTATTTATCCTTTGATCACAAAGCTTGTTAACTTAAATGGTCTTTTATTGTTATGATTCGTTTTCCCATAATTATGCTGTTTAACTGCCTTATTTTTTGAATAAATATATGCGAACGTGCCAATCATATTTAGCACAGTGAGGCTAGATGCTCAATGAACTGTAAGAGTCATTTCACTACAATAAAACTTCCTGGACTAGATCCAGGGCAGAGCCTACAAATACCAGCAGTCAGAACATCAGTAGGACCAGAACAGACAAATAGAAGTGTGTCACATGTATAGCAACAGACTCTCTCAGACACTGTCTGAGACATGGTGCACACAAGTGAAAAATGCCACCCACACTGCCACAATTTTGCATCTGTATCTTATTGCTCTCTCTTTTTTTTTTTTACTTTACCTTAAAAATATTAAAGTTATATTTCTGCAGCAGCAAGGAAATAAAAGCAAGCTTCTGCTTAGTCACAGCAGGGGATGTTGATGTCATTAAGGACTACTTTATTACAGATAATTTATTTCAGGAGAGCAAAGGATAGCAATGCATCACTGTCAAAGCTGGTGGTGAAAGCTATGACTAACTGTAAAATGCTGTGTGCCATTGAAGGGAATTCTTGTCACTGTCTCCTTTGTTAAAATAGGTTGACAATAGATCAGTGTAGGTCTGATGAAGATTTAAAAGTATTTTGGAGGTGGGCGGCAGAAGTCACACCATCGTCAAACTGATAGGCAAAATGATCTTTATGCTGTTTTTGAACAAATGCACAGTCATTGGTTGAAGGAATTTAACACCAAAAAACCCTTCCCCTAATGGCTTTACTAAAATATGGCTTTAAGATAATGCCCTGTGGGATTTATTAAACAGAAGCATCACTGAAAGGAATACATTCTGTAGTAATGACTAATACCATAATTAGCAGGTGCATTTGTAAGAATGTACCCACTATTGAGCCAGAGTTAGCAGAGGGGAGCTAAGTTTCACTACCTAACTGTCATGAGCCCAGTTCTAGTGGCTTCATCTTCCTCCTGTTGTTTCATCATCAAGCTCCCAGCACATATTCTCATAGTGCCACCACCCATCCCTCCATCCTCCCCAAAGAATCAGAAACTTGGATTTTCTTTTCCTCTTGATCTGTGTAAACTCCAGCCTACTGTCCATTGAAAGCTGTTTGTTCCTAAACTGTTTTCCAATAGCTGGCTCTGCTTTAAGGAACTTCAAAATGCCTGAAACTTTAAAAGAGTAAGATCATCAAGTTCTAACATTTTTTCAGAGAAAAATAAAGGTTTGAGCTCATCCTTAAAAAGCGAACTACCCTTGAACTATTAAAAAAAAGTATAAAAATGGGCTAATATTTGTGCTTGAGTATTTACATATATTACACTGAAAATATGTATACATGTATACACATACTCTAATTTTGCCAGGAAATTTTATAGCTCACATTTCATAAATATGGGTAGAGCCAAAGTTTACTGCAATAAATCCTTTAAAAAAACCTAAAATATTTTCTTAATTTACACCTTTTACTTTTATAGATATAATTCTACGGCATTATATTACATAAGCAGCACCAACAGTGGAAAATTTGAAAACTGACAGTGGTAGTGAAACATGGTAAAGTATGAATGTTATATTTTATACAGTACTAAATGTTTATCTGGAGATTTTTAAGGTTTTTTTTTTCTTTTAAAATATGTATATTTCTTTATCCTTTAGTGTAGATGATATTTTGGAATATTTATTTATTTTAACTTTATATACAAATCTGTATCTATGCACCATAAAAAAGTAAGTAACATGTATTATAACATCAGTTTATAGGGAAAAGTTTCTGGAAAATATATTTGTTTTTATCTTTATTTTGGGTGTGTAGTTTGATAGAATAGTCACAGGCAATATATAACATTTTAGAGCATGCAAATTTTTTTTGCTTGACTAATAAATTTGTTCAAATAGTTGATAAGAATTCTAAAGCAGACTTTCCTATGATTCAGTATTTTTTCCTGATCACACTCAGCCTTAAATAACATAGAGATGCCAATAATAAAATTTCCAAAATCCTTTGTGTAGATTTATATATGATAAAACTTATTGAAATTATAAAATTAACTCATACAACTCAAGTAAAATTATAGAACTCACTTGAATAACTTAAGTGCAATTAAAAATTATCTTACTCCTACATTTTTAAAAGACAGCTCGGTGTAAGGATGATAAAGTATTACCTAGCCAATGTTTTGGAAATGTTATTGAAAACTAAAAACTAATGGATAAAGAAGCTATTACCTTATGAGTAGTTAAATCAGCTAATATTAAAAAATGTGATTCTCACGGTTTCCGCTCCTATAATAAAAAAGCTACATTTTCTGTGTTAACATTTATTTTGAAATAGGGAAATGCACGCAGAATTACACTAGAACTGAGATTTTTACAGGTGCACAAAACCGAAAATAAAAGTAACGATGATAATGATTTGGATTTTTATTTTCCTAAGAAACTCAAAACACCTTAATCACTGACTTTCTTTTCAGTTAAGTTTATTCCTACTTTATTTGTGCTACTTTTAATATGTGACAAAACAGAAAATGTTTTATGATTATGTACTCTTCTTAATTTGAAGTACGAATTAATGCTATCTTTAAAAAAAACAAACAAAAAAGACAAGTTGGACAGATAGTTCTAGAGGCATGCAGTAAGAAAAGGATATCCTTTTCTACTCAGCCTATCATAACCCCTAGAAAAGGGGACATATATAAAATTTATGGAAAGAAATGCCTGTAAATAATCAAACTGAACAGTCATAAAATAGTGCTGCAAAAATTATTTATAATCATAAATGATAAAAATTTGTTCACACCCTTTGTGTTTGTTACTGAATCTGTTAACATTCTCGAGTATGAGGTTTTGAAGATCATGGTCTTAAGAATTCATCTGAATCCCATATCAAGAATCTCTCATTTTAGAGAAGTAGGAATAAAGGCAGACAACAGTTAAGCTGCTATGAAAGATATGTTTTTTCTCTCACCTTTTCATTCTAAGACACTGAGTTTATTGCCTATACTATGGTACTTTAGACTTCTATGCCTCAATCTCATTTTTATATATTTGGATTGACTGTAAGCATTTATTGTGTGTTTAATTTGCTTTTACTGAAAAGGCCATCTGGGATATCAAAAGGATTCCCTCTTCCAGATTAAAGAATCTAATGTCAACCAAAATGTGAATCTTTTAAAACTGAACCGTAAAACACTGTGTAAGAATGTATTTTTTTTAAAAATTTATTTTAGTAGATGTTATTCTGCTGGCACAATATATGTTCTTCTATGCATATTAAGATGTCTACATTTACATGTTAAAAAAAAAATCTGAAAACACAGATGTTTAAGCAAAACTGGAAATTCTCCCACCAGTGAGAAGTCCCCAGCCTCTCTCTTCTTAGCCAGGCATTCATAGAAAACACCTGTTGAAAAGCTACCCTGAGACTTAACAAATAATTCTTCGTAAGCCACAATTAGAGGTTACTTTGACAATTAGTAATGATCACTACTTGATTTTAGATTCTCATAATTAACCTACGAAATAACTCACAGGAAAATTGCTCCTATAAAGTGTGCTTTTATAAATTTGTGTAATAATATATTTGCTTTTCCTACCACAAAACGTGTTTCTATTTTTCAAAATCACTTTTGTAGCTTTCAAATAAATAAGAAAATTTCATTATAACAATGTTGTATTACGATTCCACTAGTCATAATTTAAAGGCTGTTTTAATCACTAGTCAATTTTTAAACACTTCATAGACTGACTTTACTTGGGCTAAGAAACTGGAAGAAAACACACAATAAAATCCTTTCTCACAAATCACTGTTTCTACACCAGCTTACATGGTTATTCTGTATCCAATTTCAAAAAAAAATACTCTTATGACCAAGAACCTATACCTATTAAACTTAAAATCTTATATACTGTCACACAAAATCTTTTGAGAAATTGTGAGCTCCAACATGAGTCTTATAAATGCTAAAGTTCCTAAATTTCATATCACCACTCCTTACCAGTGTATCTCAAAACAATGATGGTATTATTTTCATTTTGTCACATTCTAAACAGCACACAAGATACTGGAAAATAAAGATAAACTAGAAAACTAGAGCTAGCAGCTACTAGTCCAATTGTACTCTGTGAATTAAAATTCTTCTTTCAGAAACAGGCCTGAGAGTAGTAGTGTGTGTCCTCAGCAGGCAGTGTTAAATAAACACACACTAATAAATGCACTTCAAACAAGATTATGGGATACCTGAACACTTTAATTTGAGCATGTCACTTCAGCACAAAGTGTTTGCAGCACACTAGTTTTTAAAAGAAGGAAAAAAAGGAAAGGTCACTGTAGTCAATTTACTCTGTTCTCCATAATAGGTACTAAGGAAAACCTGTCACGTTCAAAAGGAAATTAACATATTAGGAACTTAAAAAGCATCCTTTATGGGACAGCAGAAACTCAACAGAAACAAAAAAAATCCCGTTTTAACATTTTATTTTGAGAATATTTCCAGGGCAGGAGCAATACGGGAAACTGAGCCATTTTGGAAAATTTTTTCAGGAACTTAAACTTTTTTGGGGTCTTTATGGCATGAATTAAGATTCCAGAAGAAAAGGAATAGCAAGGAAAGTTGTCTTCTTGGTTTTCTGCTTAATATCTCTTTCCCTTTGTGTGTGAGTGTGTGAGTGTGTGTGTGTGTGTGTGTGTGTGTGTGTGGTGTGAGTGAGAGAGAGAGAGAGAGAGAGAGAGATGTTTGCTTTGCCTCAAGTTTTATTACTAATGGGAGGAATCACCATTATCATCATCATCACTCTTTCCCTGGGCAATGACCAGCTTCAAGAACAGTTATGGAGACCCCTGTCTCCCAAAACCTCCTGGATCCTTCAGAGTCAATATTGTTCCTCACTTATCTGATCAGGAATCAGGCTTGCTGAGAATTCTACTGCACAAACTTCATTTTTACTGGACCCTAAGGAAGAATTCAACTCATAGCACTTGAAGTGGATGATGAAGCATTAACCTTCTCTGATATCTTTTTGACTGTCAATGGTAAAAATACGAAAAGGCAAATAACATATGTGCATTTTAAAATGATTGCAAATGATTTGTGTGTGTGTGTGTGTGTACATATATATATATATATATATATATATATATATATACTTATATTTTTTTTACCATATCTCTCTCTAGAGAAATTACCATAAATGTCAGTTTTATATAGTCACAGACTTTCATAGAAACTACAGTTTCTCATGGGATGAATTTCTTGTTCAATTTCATGTAGCACTCCAAGAAAATCATGACTACTGGTATATAGCAAGTACTGTAAAAAGTGGAATTTAATACTACAATTGATACTTAAGTATTCAGTAGGATAAAGTATGAGTCTGTTTTACAAGGACTTTATACTATTATTAGAAAATGTTTTCCTGAGTTTTAGTATTTGTTACACTTATGTTAGAAAGGGTAAGATCATGAAATTTCACTACTTTGTTTTAATAATAAAAACATTATTGAGTCAAGTGTCACCAAAACATATTTGCTTTTGCAAAGCACAAAACTCTGAACAAATTATTCTCATTTGCCCCAAACTAATCTTCCTCCCAAAATGTCACTTTTAGTTAAACTCAATATTGAATTTCAAGTATTGCTCATCCAGAGTAATTTGTAGCAACACACATTCATAATAAGCAAGAATTAAGTTTTTCCATGACACAACTCAATAGTGGATAAAAGAAACTAGGCAGTAACTAGACACAGTACAGTCACCTGCTGTTGTTAGAGTCTTAGGTACATGCTGGGTCAGTTAGTTTGTTTCATATACCAGTAACTTTAAATAATACTATCTAGTATATAGTAAATACCGCTTAAATATGCTGAAAGTACACAGTATGAAAACTAAATGCATCCTGGAATTCTTTTTGGCACAAGTGCCTTCAGTGCAATTTTGCCTCCTGTTTTCAAAAGCACAGAATAAGTCCCGCCTCCAGGGTACTCTGTTCACCCCTAAATGACTACAAGAAACAAATTAGGAGAATCACAGGACAAAATAAATAGAAACTTCATAGTTAGTTTTTGTCATTTTCCAGAGCCAATATTTTTTCCAAACTTTTGAAAGATCTTCACAGCATAATTTACACTTCCAAAATTTAAGCTACACTAATGCATTATGCTGCAGTTTCAGTGAAGAATAACAAGAGTCATGTTATTTAAAACACTTTTTAAACATAAAACTGATTTGGAGGGGTATATGTGGAAAATTAGCTCAAACTGACTCAGGCTCTGGAATTCTGACTGGTTGCTCTGCTGTACTTTAAGTAGTTAACTTTTTAATATTTGCAGATACATTTCTTTCTTTCGGCATCAGATTTTTATGGAATCAAAAAAATTAGTGAATTAAAACCATTTTTTTTTCTACTCTAGTGATCCTCTGTTGTGGAAAGAAATGCAGACCAACAAATAAAGTAAAATAAACTATGAATACTGAACCCTGGTAACACTTTAAAACCTATAAAAATAAACTTTAAAAACGCAACAAAAGTTAGACATTTACATCTTGTAGATTTCAGACTATTTACACGGGAGGGGCTATGTACAGAAAACGTTGTACACGCAGCGGCAAAAGTGTAAATTCCTTTCATTTCAAAAATTTGCCCTCTCCCTGCTGCTGGCAGTGTGCCTTGTCCTATTCCAAAGGTTTCAGGACAGCTCCCAAACCAGCAAAACAGTGAAGCCCCAGTTATGCTAAAAGTCTCCTACCTGAATTATGGACATCCGAGTGGCTGGGGTCTCGCTTGCATTAGTCCCTTGTCCGGTGAAACTGGTGTGGCAGCCAGCATGACCCTGAGGGACAGTCAGGTTGTTGGAGGCCGGTTTGAGATACATCACCTCTGACCGGGGTGAGCTGAGAGGCAGGCGGGTCTGGTAGTCGAAGTACATGGGGGAGGTAGCCAGGGAGGGGCTGCTCACCACGTTCATGACGTTCATGGCGTTCCTCTCTTCCACCTCGCTCTGCACCAGCATGATATCATTTTTGTTGATCTTCTTCTTCTTGCCCTTGCCCCCGCCCAGCTGCGGGTGGCTGTACTCGGCGATGCGGCAGTTGTAGGTGCGGATCTCCTTGTTTTCGCGCTTGCACTTGACGGCGATGGTGATCATGGCCGCTAGGAGGATGATGGAGATGGTGCTCAGAGTCACGATAAGCGGCAGAGACATGTCCCAGTGGTGCTGCTCCCCGTTCACGCGGGGGACCCCCTCGGGCAAGGAGCCGCTCACCGAGCGGATGATGAGCTTGGCCACCGCGGACAGGGTGGGCTTGCCGTGGTCAGTCACCTTCACTACCAGCTCTACTACCGGCGTCACGTCCTCCCAGAAAGGGTGCAGCGTGCGGATCTCGCCGCTGGATGGATCGATTTCAAACAGGTGGTCGTCATTACCGTCTACGATCTCATAGGTGAGGCGCCCGCTCTCGCCGAAGTCGCTGTCAAGGGCGCGCACGGTGCTTACCAGGTAGCCCAGCCCCGCGTTGCGTGGCACCTGCAGCTCCGCGGTGTCGTTCTGCAACGTGGGCAGCACGATCACCGGAGCATTGTCATTCACGTCTAATACAGTTACCCTCACAGTGGCGTTGCTCTCCAAGTGCGCGGGCGCCCCGGAGTCCTTAGCGAGCACCTTGAACTCGAAAGCCTTGGTCTGTTCGTAGTTAAAGGAGCGCAGGGCGTAGATGGCCCCGTTTGTGGGGTTCACAGACACATACGTGTAGATGGACACGTCGCCGATGTGTGAGGGCAAGATAGAATAGGACACTGTGCCATTCTGGCCCAGGTCGGGGTCCTGGGCGAGCACAGAGCCCAGGTACTCTCCAGGGATGTTGTTCTCATGCACCTGCAGCACATAGAGTCCCTTGGTGAAACGAGGCGGGTTGTCATTCTCGTCCAGAATCTTGACGGCAAAGGACTTAGTGGAGTTGAGTGGAGGCGAGCCCCCGTCCCGCGCCACGATGGTCACGTTGTACTCGTCCTGTGTCTCGCGGTCCAGCGGGCGGTCCGTCACCACCGTGTAGAAGTTGTCGTAGTTCTCCTCAAGCTTGAAGGGCACGGACCCTCCCGGTCCTCCCAGGCCTCCGCCGCCGCCCGCCCCTCCTCCGCCCAGGACCCTGCACTGCAGCTGCCCGTTCTTGCCCGAGTCTCGGTCGGTGACCCTCACCAGAGCGATGACGGTGCCGGGCGGGGCGGCCTCGCTCAGCGCCCCCTGGCGCACAGAGACGAAACCAATGGACGGCGCGTTGTCATTGCGGTCGATGAGCTTGACAGTAACCTTGCAGTGGGCCGGGATGGGGTTGGGACCTAGGTCTCGTGCCTGCACGTCGATCTCCAGCATCCCGTTCTCCTCATAGTCCAGGTTTCCCTTGACCCGGATCAGGCCAGTCTTGGGGTCGATAGAGAAGAGCTCCCGCACGCGGTCGGGCACATAGCTGCTGAAGGAGTACAGCACTTCGCCATTGGGACCTTCGTCGGCGTCGGTGGCATTCAGATCAATGACCACGGTGCCCAGCGGGGCGTTCTCGGGCAGTTCGACCAGGTAGGAGGGTGCCTCGAAGACCGGGCTGTTGTCGTTAGAGTCAATCACCTTCACGTTGATCTGCACCGTGGCTGAGCGCGGCGGTTCGCCGCCATCCAGGGCAGTCAGCACGAGCGTGTGGTGGTTCTGCTGCTCGCGGTCCAGTGCCTTCTGGATAACCAGCTCTGGGAACTTGGTGCCATCTCCGCGGGACTTGACGTCGAGCGCGAAGAGGCCGTGGTCGTCTCGCGTAAGCAAATATGTGCGGAGCCCGTTCTCGCCCGCGTCGGGGTCATGTGCACTGGTGAGGGGGAAACGGGTGCCGGGGGCCGCGTTCTCTGAAATGTCCATCTCAATCTGGTCGGAGGGGAAGGAGGGAGCGTTGTCGTTGATGTCCTGGATCTCTACCTTGATCATGCAGATCTCCTTGTCATTGGCAAACACCTCGAGGGACAGCTGGCACTTGGCGTTGTGGCGGCAGAGAGACTCGCGGTCGATGCGTTGCTTGGTGTAGAGAAGCCCGCTGTCGGCGTCCACGTCCAGCAGGTGCGGCGCCGAGTTCTCCAACACCCGGTAGCTACCGGACTTGCTTCGCCCACCTCCACCGCCGCCGCGCTCTGCGGGAGGAAGCCCAGGCTGCAGTCGAGCATCCTTGCCGATGTTGCCGATCACGGTGCCGGCCCCTTGCTCCTCGGGCACCGAATAGTTCAGGTTTTTGAGCGTCAGGGCAGGGGCCCATAGGAGGAAACAGCAACAGATGGAAAGGTACATCCCAGACCGGCGGGGTGTTGGCAGGAGCAGCCGGACTGGAGGGGCAAGCGGATGGGTGCGCGCCAGCTTGTGGCCCGGGCGCAGCGTGCGCGCGCGACGCGAGCTACAAGTCAGTGGGTCCTTTCCTTCCGCTCCGGGGCTGAGGCACCCGGCAGTCTCTCCTTATTCGGTTCAAGTTCCCCGAACCTGTTGATCTACAGCATCCGCACTGGGCGAGAAGCAGCGGCGCAGCGGAGCTGCAGGGGCACAGAGCAAGGTGGCGGCTCCCTGCGGCTGAGGGCGAGCCCGGGGCTTTGTCTCTCCCGCCTGGACTTTGGGCGACTCAAACTTGAGCGATGAGACCGGCGATAAGAAGGAAATCGCGTCTGGGAAGGATGGTAATGAGCTAAAGAATCCGTAGGTTTTCCTCGCTCCCGCTAGGGCGCTGCAAATCCACTCCTGCCTTTTGCCTCCGGAATACTCTTCACATCGGGTGGGGGAGGGAGCGGGGAGGTGTGTCTCCAGGCAGATCGGAAAGTCCTTACTTGTTTCTCGTCTCCTGTGATGAAATTGATGGGAATGAGGAACAACGAAGAGTGAGTCAGATATGTTTTGAAGCTTCCCCGGAGCCCGGTGAAATGTCTGCTTGCCTCGCGGGTTGGTCTGTTTTCAGGCAGTGTTTTGCTGCATTTGGAGATCTAATCTTGCTTTGCTGGCTGAGGCAGCAGTGGCGGCGGACTGCATCTCCCAGCCAAGGCTTTTTCCCCCCCCCCCCTCTCTCCTTTCCGAACAGCCAAAGGGAGGGGAGGAAATGCAGCGCAAAAAAACTAGTGTCCGGATTTGTAGTTTCCTCCCTCCGCCAGGCTCCTCCCTCTCTTCCTCGGAAAAGGCTCTCCCCCAAGTCAAGAAAGCCACAGCCTGATCAGCGTTTGCGGTGTGAGTCTGTTGGGAGGAGGGAAATATATAGATATATCTCCCCTTCTGAGGATAGAACACACTCTTTAGATTTCTCTACGCCAAGCCAGTAGCCGCTGCTACCATCCCATTCTCTCCCCGCGAGCAAGGACTTCTCTCGATTCAGTTTAATTCCAGTTTGCTTTTCTTTCCAGGCGAAGGGAAATCAACAGGCAACTCATGGTTGGATGTGCTGATTTAAAGGGGGAGGGGGAGGCGGAATAAAAAGGAAGGGGGAGCCTCCCTCCCAGTCCTCGCACACACACTCTCCCTGTCTCTCACTAGAAGGGAAACAGTCTCTGCATTCACAGGGCTGGGCTGTCAAGTGCCTCTCTTTTCTTTCTATTCAGCATCTCCTTCCAATAGCCCTGCCTCCCAGTCCTCTTCATCTAGAAAGGAAAACCTTGGCGAGGAATAAAAGTGGTGAATATTTGAAACGAATAAAGTGCGGGCTTTTTTTTTTTTTTTTGCTTCAATTTTTTCTATAGTAGGAGGAGTGGGCTGGATGAAAGGAACACATCAAGGTTTGGCGTGATGCATTCTGCAGTCTCGCTCTCGCAGTCTCTGGGCGACTCGCGAGGGCAGCGGGAAAGGAGCTGCGGCCACGGCGGTCCAGCCCGGGGCGCCCACCCCGGGGAGCTACCACCCAGAGGCTGCTAGGCACGGGTCTATCTACACATTATTTCGGGTTCTCGAGGCGCCTCGATAAACGGGAATGACACATCCAGAAATGCAGGTGTTCCGATCTGCCCGATGAGTCAGAAGCAGCGGAACGAATCGTATTCACTCTCGCCTCATGGTCCTCCCTTCACAGACATTAGTTGTTGCTTCTTCCTAACGCTTTCTCTGACTCACTCTACGGAAAGAAAAGCCAGATTCATGTTTTGGAGCAAAAGAAAAAGCGAGAGAAAGGGAGGGAGGGAAGGAGGAAGGTGAAGCTGAATCCAGCAGTACTTTTTACTCTACCTCTTTCTGCCGGAGTCCGAGGCTCTGGAAAACAAGGCGTCAGTTTTGCTAGATGTATTTATTTATTAAAAAAAACAAAATACCTTCCCTTTTGGTAAGGCGTGAGGAATTCCCAAATTTTTCAGTCGTGGGGGGGAGGAAAAAAAATCAGGATTACAGTGACTGCTCACAGCTTAGCCCCGCATCATAGTTCACGATTTTCCTCTCAGTGCTCTCTATTCACAAAGTCCAGCACCGGTGTGCGTAGTTAATTGTGCAGTCCGATGTGGAGGGTTTTTTTGTTTTTTGTTGTTTTTTTTCTTTCCTTCTTTCCTGTCACGGGTGGTCTCCTTCAGTCTGGTGCCTGTCAGGATCAGCTCATAACCTGAGAAAGACGTGCGGATTTCAAAGCAAATAAATCCATCTCCGCAAGCAAAGAAAGCATCGGTGGAAGTGAAAGGTGAAAATTCAACAGTTGGAGTAGCGTCTCCCCAGCCGCCCTCCGCGCTGCCGCATCCGGGGGGCTCACAGTTCCTGCTCTCTCCCCAGCGCCTCTTGCTGACTGACTCTATTCACCTCACGCCGCCGCTTAAACATTGATACTGATCCCCTGCCAGCCAATCCGTGTGAGGAGCAAGGCCCTGCCTCCTCCGCCCGCGCCCAATGGCAGGCGGAGGAGAGACTGGCGGGGGCGGAGCCCGGAGCCCCAGAGCTTCAGAGCCATTGATTAGATCAGTTAGATGGGAGACCGGCCCGGCTCGCGGAGCCCAGCGCTTGCTTTGGCCACGGCGCCTAGGGCCTCGCCGCAGGGTCTCCCGAGTCTTTAACCACCGGAAGAAGCGCCTCCACTGTCTTCTTCTGGAAAAGAGAGAGTTAAAAAAAAAAAAAGTTTGGCAGCGATTTGTTTATTGCTTTATCCGATGTACTCGGAACCGGAATCGCAGCATGCTTGCAGAATGAGGTAGCTGCGGTCTTCCTGATGGTTTTCTGTACACACACACACACACATACACACACACGCACCACCCACTCAACCATATCAAGGGAGGCGCAGATCTTCTGGCTGCGCATGGACCCATCTAAATGAGGTGCAGAAGGGTGTGTGTGAGTGTGTGTGTGTGTGTGCGCGCGCGCGCGCTCTTGTGTGTGGGGGGGCGAGTGTGTATGTTTCTGAGGCGGGGTGTGTGTGTTGTGTTTTTCAACGAGTGTGTGTGAATGCGAGGGTGCTAGCGCGCCCGCTTCTGCTCACGCTGGTGCAAGCACAACGCAAGCAACAGCAATCAATACTTAACTTTCTTCATCCTCGGAGAAAAATCTGCTGTCCCCAGGCACCCTGGCAAGGAAAGTCACTTGATTATGAAAGTGTTTCAGAAGAAAAGCAGAAGCCCGGGGAAAGACAGGCCGCGTCTCTCCAGAGAAAAAGCGCCTCTCCTTTAAGGATAAAGACTGGTCATTTCAAGCTTTGTAGCTTGTAAAACTCAAATCTAGCAGAATAATACTTAAGACTTCACCCTTTTCGGTCGCCGGCATCCCAGCTCAGATTCAAAGTAAAACAGGCATTCATATTCCCACTCATAATTATTTTCGTGTTTTGTTTACTTCTATCTTGTTATTAAAGTCCCATATGAAAATTTGAATGTTAGTTGATGACCACATTTGTCAGTGACTAGAAATTGAACGCCAAACACGAAGACAGATCAGTGGGAGATCTAAGATTCATGCTAAGTAATAATGTTATCACCATCACTACCAACACACTCACACACACACACTCACACACACACACACAGTTCTGATTCATCTGTTTCTGTTTCGACAACTACAGTTCTTAATCTCAGAGATCCTTTCTCCCCAAACTGTAATCACAAACTTGCACAAGCAAGGACTGGTTTGTTGGTGATGCAGCTGTTCCGGGAAAGAGTTAAGAATGAAAAAGAAAACTGAAATATTGAAATAGAAAAGGTGAGTGTTTTGATTGTGAGTATTGATCGCTATTCATAAATACTAAAGTTAAGTTGTCATTTATAAATTGTGAATGACTAATGCACAAGTCTAACATGAATCAGTGAAGACTCAAAGAAAATCAAATCCAGACCAATTACAAGAAAGTTCTGATGATTGTTGTTGGGATAAATTGCTTAAAGATTTAGGTAAAGGAGCTATTTATTTCCTAGAGGATTCAATGAGATTACCTATAGTCTGAATTTGCAGCCTGATCTGGATCCAAAACTCACCATTCCCTTAAAAGCCTATATTTAACAGTTTAAAAATGCAAAGAGAAGTGCTCTAGAGCCAAACCGTCAAATCCTAAAACGTCCTTGTATTTTCTAAGTAGATAGTTTGTCACTCACATACCTTTGCTAAACAGGGGAGCTAGAGCTTTGTAGAAATCTGGGTTGTTTTCCCCGAGTGAGTGCCTAACCACACTGACCCTTGAAACCTCACCTTTACATTTCTCAGGCAGGGGTTAGTACCTGCATCCCATTGTGTGTACCTTGGTGTGTACCTTGGAAAATGAGGTTTAGAGGCTTTATTTATTTATTTTTTATTTTTGGCTATGCCCATGGCATGTGGAAGTTCTCAGGTCAAGCATACACAGCAGTGACAACACTGAATCTAACCACTAGGCAATCAGGGAACTTCTTTAAAAGCAGCAGCTAACTTAAATCATGAGTAGCGATTACACACGCATATTAATCACCACTTCATCAAATTTGTCCTGTTTATGATAAATCCACAATTTTTTGCATTATATTACTAATCCAAGGGAAGGAATAAAACATCCTTGCATGAGGTTTACAGTAAAGCAAAAAGAAGATGAAAAAATTCCAAGGGAAGGGTAATATTAATTACTTTAATAAAGGGATTTATTAACTACCCTTAATTAGATGTGCTGTTATGCAAATGAGGGGAAAACCAAAAGTGTCTAAGAAGATATGAGTGAGTGACATGCAACACATCATCAGACACTAATTTGCCCACCATTCCTTCAGAGTAATTGTGTCACGCCTCCCCCTAGTGTATGGAAAGAGAACTATCACGCTTATGGTGAGGACCACAGGGTTTGGGTCAATGGGAGCAAAACAGAACTACTACATATTATATATCTTATATATTAATTTGTTTCACTGAGTTCCGTTGTAAAGACTGACATGTACCCACTATAGTTGATTTTAATCTTTACATATCATCCCTCTTTCATTTTTAAAGGAAATGGAATCAACTGATATTTCCAATTGTTTGGTTTCCCTTAAACCAGAAACAATTTTTAAAACTGTGTTCACTGCTGATTTGTAACCCTCTCTTAAATTACATTTTTCCTCAAACATTTTCCTGTTTAAAATATCATTTTGAGTAATTTCTTTTTGACTATTCTTAAAATGCTGAGCTCAATTTTTTTTTAAAGAGATGGTATACTATTAAAGAGTTCAAAGATACTACTTGTTCTTATACCATAGTTGGCTATGGATATATGGTATCTAGCTGAGGAATTTACAGTCTCATATTTCTTAAGAAGAGACTGGTTGATAATCACGATTTGTAATTACAAATGATAGTCTCAACCTTAAACCAAAATTAGAATATTGTTTTAAAATTTCATGTGTAGTGAACATCCAAAGATCTTGTGTGATTTAATCAATATATATATATTTACAAACATACATGGATGCACACACATTGAGAAAAAGTACTTAGAAATATTTATTACCATAACTTTAATTAATAAGATATATTAGTCTAGTTATATGCTAGCTTTAAAATAAATTGATCATGTTGGAACAACTTCAAACAGAGAAGTACTACGGTCTATTTTTATGGACTGGTAAAGGCTGATTAATACTGTTACATTAAACCAATAATTAAATACCATCATGGTTAAGGAATAAACTTCAAATATCATTTTATGAATATTTTGTTATATAAATTATTTAATTTTGCCTCAGAGAGAGTCTTTGAATTTCTAATTGAATAGCCATAGTTGCAGTTCTGAGAGTTTATGCATTCAGCCATAATGGCAGCAGTTATAACGTTCTTCCAAAACTTGTGCTGCTTGCCATATTCTTGAATTCAATAAAATACAGTTCTTAAGGGAAATTTTTGAAGCCAATATTTTCAACACAGCAGCTATTTATATGACTGAAAAATTCTCTCTCCACTATTTCCTTCTCCATCCTTTTTACCATTATTTCAATACCTGGTTTCATATATTTTTACTTAACAGAGAATTTTCAAAATAAATGTGGCAGCTAAATTGTTTTAGATGTAATAAGTATCAAAGGTTGCCATATCATATTTAAATATCATATTTTAATCTACAAGTGTTTCACTCAGAGCTATTTCTAGTTTACATTGAGACTAGTTTACATTTGAGACTCATCTCCAACACACAGATATTGGTCAATTGCTGACTTTTTTTCTTTTTTTGTCTTTTTGCCTTTATGTAGAGCCGCACCAGTGGCCTATGGAGGTTCCCAGGCTAGGGGTCTAACAGGAGCTGTAGCTGCGGGCCTTTGCCACAGCCACAGCAACGCGGGATCCGAGCCGCGTCTGCAACCTACACCACAGCTCAGTGGATCCTTAATCCACTGAGCAAGGCCAGGGATGGAACCCCCAACCTCATGGTTCTTAGTCGGATTCGTTAACCACTGAGCCACGAAGGGAACTCCGTCAATTACTGACTTTTAATTAAAGCTTCCCCTTTTAACAAATGGCAAATTCAGATCACTAATAGGACAGTCACTAAAACATATCTTTCTCCTTTATGATAAATATGAATTTTAAGAAAGTAATTCAAATTAACCAAAAATTTTAAATTTCAAGAGAAATATTTTATAATTTAAAAACATTTTAAGAGCAAAAATTTCTCTGACATAACAATAAAAATAAGAAAAATGTAAAATATCTCCATCAATAAGCAGTATATTAAATTGAGTGCTAATTTTGCTCATTTTTTAAAAAATTATTCAATCTTGCTATTAAAAATATTTGTCAATAAATGAAACATTTTAAGTCTCTTTTTTTATATGTATGTTATGTTACAATATAACATATTCATATACATGTATTCTCCTCTCACCAGGGGAAGTAAGTTCCTAACAAACCAAGTTAAAATTCCAGGATTAACCCTACAGAAACATGGAAGTTCTATTAATTTGAAATTCACACAATAAATGAACTAAATTACCAATCGGTGCTATTTATTTTACGTATATATCTAAATATTAAATCAGAAGGAAAGATTTTTAAATTAGTCACCAATGATCAAATTTTGAACAAGCGCGCTTATTTCAGTATGTTTATTTTTCAGTATTGAGAGAAATTTAAGAGTTAATTTAAGATTTTTATATTTAGGTTTTAAAATGAAAAATTATTTGGTACGGTTTAAATACCCTGTGTTTGTGTACTTGTGTGTAGAATATCTGAAAGAGGAGCCAAATAGAAACAGGAGTTGTCAGACCAAAGAAATATCGGTTACGCTATGTCTAATGTATTAGCATATATTAAAAAGGGGAGTTGGATTACATTGCACAAAATGTAATTCTGAGAAAAATTATCTTGAGCTTCATAAATTTCAAATGGCATATTTAAGTCTTTTCCTGCCTTAGACAGAAATAAAATTGTTCAATTAATTATGAAATCTCAACATTCCTGCCCCATAAGAAGCTGCATGCTAGCGCCCCCTTGTGCCCACTTTGACGTTAAAGAAAGACAGGCATTTGTTTTGGAAATTCCCTTCATAAGAAGAGTATTAGGTTTGTTCAAACTTGGTCTACTCGTTTTCAAAATAAATGAAAAGTTTATGAAAGAAAGTTAATTTATAGAAATTACTACTGGGTTGTTAAAGTGACTGAAGTCGGGGACAAAAATAATAAGTATTTCATGCATGGTTCAGCGATCCCATTATTTCTTGAGAGTTAAACACGTTAGGACAATTCTAAAACTTAGACCAGCCCTCAAAGGAAACCCGGGCAATTTGATTCAGTAGGTGGCACTCTTTCCTCAGAGTCAGTTTTGCTATGATGACCTGAAATAATGTTTCAAAAAGCGATGTCACTGGAGGTCCTGCCTTTCAGGTGAGGCAAAACTCAAAAGCTTATAATCACTTAGGGTTATAACAGGTCACAAGGTTTTCTTCCCCATTATTCCGAGGTTTTTAAACATCCTGTTGTATAGCTATCGCACAGAGATCAATAAAGGAGAAGTACACTGAGCTCTTCCTTCAGAAAGCAAATAAGTGCTCTAGGAATCCTCTGCATTTTAATCATCATCATAATCATTAACCCTCCGAAGTCTCTGCCACAAGGTCTTACTTGGATAATTATGTTCTACTTATGTAAATTCCTCTTTTCAGTGAGCTAGGCATATTATTTCCTCTTATCTTTTAAAAATTCGGAGCAGTTCAATTGAAAACCAACCACTGTTAAACAGCTATTGTCTGTCACCCTGGAAAAAACAGACTTTTGTTTTAGGTAAAGCACCTTTGTTTAGTTTTTCCTTCCTAAACATGCATAAACAAGTTCACATCCAATAAAATCATGTCTGTTCCCACTCAAGTGATGTTTTTGAAATCATGTTAAATGTTAAATAAAAAGAATCACTGGCATGAATCATCTTTAAAATTACCACGGCTGGATTGATTTTTAGAGCTGCTGAAACCTAATTTCTAATATCAGATTCTCAGAGAGCGTCCACATCTTTCTGAGTCAATATCACCTGCTTTTAGAAAAGATGACAGAAAAAAGTCCATGGTCACTTACAAATTGCCTATACTAAAATAGAAATATAATGATGTATAGTATTTTAATTAAACGTTGAAGAATTATATCCAGCTTTGGCGTTGTTTCTGATATAGCTTTATTTCTCACTAAAACTTGTTATTGCTATATAAGTTTGATATGTGAAAACCATAAACATAGTATTAAACAAAAGGAATTTATAGGCTTGTGTATTTATTTAAGTACTGGCCAACTCATCTTAGAAAATCACAGATTAAATTTGTGAGTATATAATAATTAGATGAGTTGTGATTATCTATTTTTTCCTTCTAAATGATTAGATGGAGGCATAGGAACCAGAGAAAAACAGAAAAAAAGAAAGAATTTTAAATGTATTGTTTGGCCATTTATACAAACATTAGTTAACACTATTCTGAAGGTTTATCAGTAAGTTACAGTGGTAATCAAACTCTTTTGTGACAAGGATACTTTCAAGAATCTACTAAATGCTATGGAACCCCTTTCCAATAAATTTGATAGCAATCTGTAAATTCAGCTTATACACATTTTTTCATGCATGCTTATAGAAGTTGTATGTGCTTGATTAGGTTACTCACTGTAAACAAATACTAAAGTAACCCTGTTTTGGAAAATAATCCCAAAGTAACTTTGCTCTGCTAATATTAAAATTTTAAGAAAGGTGAAATGAATTTGCATGATCCACTGCACTATATGAAATATATTTTAATAATTGAAAAATCCATTTTTTAAAAGAAAAAGCTTCCTGTACTTTGATCAGAAACCTCGTTTGCAGTGGGAAGCTTAAATGATTATAACTACTGTGATACAAGCAAATCTCACAAGCATCAGAGAAGTAAGAAATGGCCCAGGGAGCAGCCTCATTATTTTTACTACTCAGGTTCAGCAGCAAAATATCTGTTGAGATATAGAGATCTTTCTCAGACTGACTGGTGAAAGATGGACATATAATTCTGTGTAGTTAGAGGTAAAGGGCACTATGCTGTGAACCGGCAATAGCAGCCAAAAAAGTGCATACCAATGGTGAGGTTTGAAAAGTTTATTTCATCAGTCAGCCATTTTGGCAAGTATACATTAACAATATTCCAAAAGGAGTTACTAGACTCTTGAGTCATGGACACTTCCAGGAATCTACTGAATGCTTTCGAACTGACTTCCAGTATGTTTTCATCTAAAAATGTACCTTGGAGACAGTACATTATTTTGGGGGAGCATTTCTAAAGAAGCAACCCATGGAGTTCTCTGTGCTTCATAGACTCAAGATTAGAATACCCTTCAGCACTTTGGACAGCAGTGTATCACTCCAAGTAGTTTAGATTTAGAAAGAAAACATTTAAGGAAACCAAAGTGCTTGGTTTGAAATGCATGTATACATTAAAAGAAAGAAGTATTTTTGATTAATCAAAGCCTAAAATATTGCCCTAGTTTCAGAGTAAATTGGTGACATGTCACTTATCTCTCCCTTTGACTCAAACTTTGCTAAATTTTCATTGAAAATATCATTAGAAAATTAAAAAAAAGAAAAAAAATAATTGTACATCATATGGAAAGGGAAATGATGACATATTTGAATAATGAAGAGTTTTTTATAGATACACTTGAGACGGAATTAGATTGAAGGAAACTTCTCAAGTGTTAACTCCCCAGAGCTGCTTCCCTGGGAAGAAAAGGAAAAGACTTGTAAAAATGTAAATATCATATGCACTGGAGAGAAGCAGTGGAAAGAAAGAGCAGGGTTTGGGGAGAGGGTGATTGTATATTTTGTTTTATCAGTAGTTCTGGGAAGTGCCCCCAGACAACCAAGCATTTATATTTGTCTGTATCTGATGAGAATCTGCACAGTTTCTTAGGGAAACTGTCTTTACCCTCAGTGATCTCCCTCTGTGAAGATGAACAAGATGAGCATATCTTTCTGAAAGGCAGGTACTGTGGAGGAGAATTTCAGGACCACATTCAGGAAGCATATATTCTCTTGTGAAGCGGGATTAATGTAAACTTTTCCTCAAAATTGTAGTTATAGTCTCAAAAATGGTTTTGAAGATAGTTAATCCAAGAAACATGAAGATACAGCCATGAAAGAGACATGAAATTTGAAAAGTCATGACTGCAAAATGTAAAACCACAGTAGGTTTGGTCAATACCAAAAGGCATACTACAGAAAAACTTAGAGAAGACGGGGAAACAATCATCTATTTTCCTATAACTCAGAGGAAAGGGGCCTGTGAAGAGAAATAAAATCAGAGAAAAATAAACATGCTGACAGATGCAGGGTATCCATTAACAGACAATAATAAATAACAAAAGGTGTAAAGAGAACAAAATAGAATGTGAAAATATGGAAGATCTATAACGGCAAAAATTAGAGGGAAAAAGTTTTGGGGGTGATCAAAGGCTCAATTTTGTTCACAAAAATAGCTTATTGACTACAAAGCAAAATGTAGAGGCCAACACAGAAACAGCCCCTTAATTTTTGAATTTCAAGGATGATGAAAAAATATTGTTAAGTATTATCACCCCAATTACAGAATGAGAGGGTAGGCCAGCAGCAGCTGCTGCATTTGCTCAAGTCCCAAACCCACTGGCCAACATAAGAGTGGGCTTAAGCATTCCCAGGGCAAATGACATATTCACGGAGCAAGCTAATGGGAAGAAGAGCAAGATAGCATGGAAGCTGAACTGCTTGACTGTGGGCAACCATTGCAGCTAAACCATGGCAGAAAGCACAGCTCTACAGCACCCCAGAATCCCTTGGGCATTTGGAGTCAATTTAAGTTTTTTATAAATAATACACCTTTCTTCCTTCATGCCTTCTTTATTATGCAGACTCATTCTAATATCCTCTCTCTAACCAGGAGTAACTCTTCAGTCTTGAATAAAACCTTGGCTCCATGTACTCAAGAAGTCCTGCATTCTTGCTTCTTCCCTCCTTCACCACAGACAAAGGGCAGTTTCCACACTTCTGCACATTTCTTCTCCTTATTTTGTTTCTCTTTCTATAAGGTGAGCTGAACAAGAGAGTGGTTTTCTGATTTTACTGAATTTGTTCTTTTTTATTTCTAGTAACTCACTTTGGTGCATTTCTTGCCTCCTACAAAATAAATTCCTCTTCTCATTCTAACAATACTACACATTTAATACAGAACCTCTAGCTCCTTCAAATCAAGAAAAATGGAATCCTCTCACAAGAAACCCACCCCCCGATTGCCCCAATTATGCATGTGATATGAAAGAAGGATCTACAAAAGCAGAAATGCAATTCATTCATTCATTGATTTAGCAAATAAGATGTACATTTTAGGTTTTGGAATTATAATAGTGAACAAGGCAGACAAGGAAAGTCTTTTGTCCGTAATCCAGAGCTGTTGGCCAAATTCAGTTCTGTGTGATGATTAAGAATGAGGTCCCCATTTCCTTGCTGGTTGTCAGCAGGGAGTTTTTCTCAGCTCCTTCAACCTGTCTCCATTCCTTGTCATGTTGCCCTTCCTCATATCATTGTTGGGAAACCAGTCAAAGCCAAAAGGAAGTATTAATTTCTAGGTACATGGTATGCTGTCACATAACATATCAGAGGGAAAAGATTTACCAGCACTTTTCACTCTTATGATTTAAGTCTTTAGATAAGGCATCCTAATTACTATGTTTCAATACTATTATAGAGGTAAGGTCCAATATCTGATAGGTTTCTTTAATGAATCAATGAGATGAATACCATATTAATAAAATACTGTTGTCTTATAAAAGTGTGGATTCAGTCACTTAAAGTCATCCTCATATCTATTCTATTGAAATACACTCATCGGTCCTCTTGATGGGCCTAAGATTTCCATGACACAAGACTTCAAAGCTAATTGCTGTATGTGGACTTAGCATTTGCAACAAAACCCATTAGTAAATATATTCATTCTAGACGATATTCATAAATATAATCATATTGAATAATAAAGTACATAGGATCATCAGTAGTCTTAATCATGCCTACTAGTATCTGGCAGTCTTGGTCTTGGTGGGCTCTTCAGAGTAGGCTGTAGTGTTAACGACCTTGAAAATGTTGTTGGGAGACATGGGTTTCATCTGGTCCAGTAGACAAATTGGTAAATCTCCCAGAGACTAAATTTTAACATCTCAGAAATGCTAATAAAATGTCTGATATCACTCTCCCCCAAATTTTTGGAGACCAGATGACATTTGGGAAGGATTTTACTAACTCTGAAAAACAGCTGCCACTGCTATTAATAGTATGAGCCCATTTTGTAGTTAAATGATAACAAAATGGCTATTGTGAACATTTAAGAGTTACATGTGTTTTAAAGTATAAAGAATGGTATTTATTTGTAATTGCTAATCCCTTGACCATCCTACATGCCATTTATTCTCAAATGTTCCAAATGTTTAGAAATGTGCTTTCTGGGTTAACATTTTATTGGATTAATTTACTAAATATTTTACCTATTTGAAATTAACTTGCTTTTGATTTATATGTTTATCTGTTAATAGCTAACTAGGTCATGTTTTTCCTTTTGTTTACTTTTTCATTTATTTGCTCCTGAATGTGTGGCAGCATAAACACAACTGCAAAGAGCACAGATAAGCTCTCAAAATGTTACGTGGTATTTTACCCAAACATCTGTCAAGTAAAAGGTTAGAATTTTCACTTTTAGGAGAAAAACATATACCAATTAGCAGCAATATTCTGCTGCCTATTACATGATTCTTTTTGGGGGGTGGGGTGTGAATTGACATGCATTTTGAGTATATAGAGGGGATTTTTACATGGGGCTTTCTTTTCTGAGTATCTACAAGTTGATTCAAACAATAACTTCTACATACTATTTGGATAGCCAATTAACACACAGACACTTATCTTCAGTATCATTTATCTTCAGTATGTAATTTAGACTATATACTGGACATGTTATCAAAGTATCAATTAGATTAATTAATAATAACCTTAACATACTTCAAAACACTAGTGGACACTGTTTTTCTGAATTTATAAAGAGAATTGCTATTAGAAATCCTATACTGAATAAAATACTTGAGGTTATAATAATATTTTTAGATGACACTAAAATTCTTATAGATATCTACTGTTATAAAGAAGTTGAATAGTAAAATTTCTAAATTTTTTAAATAAGAGAGATTTTAATGATTTAGATTAGAATTAAAATATAATTTGAAAAACATTCTACAAAATATTTAGTTCAAAATAATATTAATATAAAATTTTTCAAAATATGTTTCATATTTATAAAAGTAACAACAATCACTTTGGTAGTATATATACACAGGTAGGATATGCATGTGATTACGGTACTAATCATACTTTTATATCATTTCTTTTTCTCCCAGTATTAATGAATCAAGCATATCTTTCCATTACTAAAACATTAAGCTTTGTATAAGTAGGTAGTGTTTCAGTTGTGTAGACACAGAATCATGTATATAACTAATTCTCTTTTAATAGATGTATAGATTGTTTTTGATGTTCTATTTCTAAAAAGTTGAAATTTACACAATTATTAACATGTTTTATATATATGTGGAAGTATTTCACATAATATTAACTTATTAATTTATGAGAAACTAATCAGTTTGTCCAAAGAAATGAATATTTTAATAACAGATATAATTCACTAAAAAGTTAGAGGAACCATATTCTTTATCAATGTCAGTGTCATAAAAGACAAAGCAGGGATTTGGAAATAATTCAGATTAAAGAAGACTAAATAGACATGACAGTTAATTGTAATACTCGATTCTAGATGGAATTCTGTGCTGAATTTTTAAAATTCTATAAAGGACATATGGGATAAAGTGACTAAATTGGAATACATGTAGTCAATTAAATAAAAGTATCAATGTTATATTTCTCATGCCAATAATGATACTGGGGTTATGTAAGGCAATGTTCTTATTTTGAGCAATTATACATTAAAATATTTAGGAGCAAATAGCTGTGGTATATGAAACTAAAATAGAAATTAAAATATTTAGGAGTAAATAGCTGTGGTATATGAAACTCACTTTTAGAAAGAAAAAGTTTTTATGTATACACAGAGTCATATGTATATACATATGTTTTTCCAGATGCATAGGCTTATACATTTGGGCCATATAAGATGAAGAGATGGGAGTGAAAGAATGGGAACGCAAATATGGCAAAGTATTTACAAAAGGTCAGTCTAATAAAAGATTTGCAGGTATTCTTTGTACTGCTTTTATTTATGCAACTTTTCCGTAACTTTGAAATTATTTCTGAGTAAAAATTTCTGCAAATCACTAGACATTTACAAATGGCTCTCACAAAGGCAGAGCCTGTTCCTCTTCTTGCCTCCCCCTTCCCTTTTCTTTAAACCGTATTTATCACTTTCCTCATTCTGGCTTCCACTATCCTTGTTTCCTTTCTTCCTTCCTTCCATTGCAAATATCCATTAGGCAAATGCAAATGAAGTTGGCAGCCCTGGGCTAGACAGGCTTAAGTCAGTATAAGGGCCACTCTTGTGGGAATACAGCCGACTGGAAGCCATGAAAATTGACTACACTCAAGAGCATTGAAGTGATGGGAGTGGTATTTCACACTCCACCAAGGCAGACAGACATTTGGAAGTGGGTGGAGTCAGTGTAACACTGTAGTTTTACAGTGCTGGTATGTGCGTGTGGTTATCAACATTCATGCATAGATATAGGAGTCAATAGGGATGTGTGTATGCATGTAGATATATGTATATATTTTCCAGCTTTTTTTACTGAAAGAGCCCAGGGCATAGGGCATGGCAGTATCAACGAGCTCTTCTAGTTCCTAACTGTTTTTCATGAATCACTCTCCAATTAAGAAATCTAGGGCTGGGGTAGAGAGAAAATAAGGTGATCCCAAATCTTGTTTTGTAAGAAAGTAAACAGATCGTCAAGGGATGACAGGGATTCAGTAAAAAAAAAAAAAAAGACATAGAATCCAAGTTGAAAAGATTCCCACAGGCCAAATGAATGGGTTGGAGAATCAAAATAATAATAGTAGGAGATCATAGACCATTGAATAAGACAGGAAACTGCAAGTACACATTGATATAAATACACAAATAATGGAAAAGAAAGTGCTGCTTGGTTTAGTAAGCCAAATAAATATGGAAGAAATGATGGTGTTGAAGAGCATCATTCAACGATTATACTGAATGATATTGGATCCCAAAAGTAGAGATTGAAATTGAGGATGGAGGTGGGATATTTAAGAATCTCACCACAAAAAGAATTGTTAATGTTCATAGGTAACATTACAGTGCCAAAACCTGGCTGATCTATTATCGTAAAATGATTAATGTTAACACCACTAACAAAGCATCCAAAAGATATGATGCGCTATGCGTGAGTGTGCAATTAAATGAAACAGCAACTATGATATTCCCCCTGAAAAGACTCGAGGAGACATTGGAAAAACCCAAAATGAAAGTCTGTGGTAATCAGAATAATGACCTCCCCAAAGGTATCCATATCCCCAGAATCTGTTCAGTTTCAGGGCCAAAGAGAATTAAGTTTACAAATGAAAGAAAGTTTGCTAATCAGATGACCTTGAGATGGAGAGATTATCCCAGAATACTTCTGTGATAGCAATGTGATCACAAGGTTCCTTCCAGGTGGAAAAGGGAGCCAAAAAGAGAGAGAATCATAGAGGCAGCTGCGTGTGAGAAGACTGCCCAGTGTTGCTGACTAAAAAGATGGAGAAATGAGGCAACAAACCGAACAATGAGAGTGGCTGCTAATCTAAACAAACAAACAAACAAACAAAATTTAAGGAAGGAAGGGAGAAAGAAGGAAAGAAAGAGAGAAGCAAGGAAAGAAAGAAGGAAGGAAGAAAGGAAGGAAGGGGAAAAGAAAAAAAAAGTATAGAAAAGGATGGAAAAAGAAACAGATTCTCTAGTAGAGTCTCTAGGAAGAAATACAGTCAGTATGGAACTTTGATTTTAGTTTAGTGAGATACACTTTGTTTTGACCTCCTGACTATAAAATACTAAATTTGTGTTGCTTTAAGCCACTGAATTGGTGGTAATTTGTTACAACAGCAATAAGATACTTATACAAGGAAATCTAAACAGTGACTGACTTGTAACACTCAAACATACCAATTTGGGGAAGGGAAAGAGAAATTGAGGGGCTGTTCCCAGTTCAAGGATAGGGATACATGACTGGCTTCAATAGTGATCCTAGGCTGGATCCTTTACTACAAAGGACTTTACCAGGAAACCTGGGCTTCCTGGATGAAGTATACATGAAATTTCTTGGCATTATTTTTGAAACTATTTTTTTTTTCTTTTGGTCTTTTTAAGGTCACACCCTGAGCATATGGAGGTTCCCAGGCTAGGGGTCTAATTGGAGCTGCAGCGGCCTGCCATAGCCACAGCCACGGCAATGACAGATGAGTCGTGTCTGCAACCTACACTGCAGCTCACAGCAATGGCAACGTTGGATCCTTAACCCACTGAGCGAGTCCAAAGATCAAACCTGTGTCCTCATGGATACTAGTCAGAATTGTTTCCACGAAGCCACAACAGGAGCTCCTGAAGCTATTCTTTACAATTGAAACTGTCAACAGTTATAGAAATAAAACAAACCAAATTAGAATCTCACCACAGCGTTTTCACTATGTCTGTATATCTTCCCATTAGTAAATATTATCAAATATTGTTCTTCATTGACAAACTGATGAATGAAAAATAATTTGATAATATAATCTGTATTTTATGTATAAAAACTTGCATTTCTAAAATCAGTTATATACTTGATTTTTAGAAAGCTTGTCTTTTTTTAGTAAAAGCATTTGTCTACATAGGACTACTTTGATAATACAGCATGACAGCTTAAATCAAATGTTGTGCTTATACCACAGTAAGTTCATTGACGTAAATAAAGTTATTGAGTTTAAAAACGTGAAATAAATGTAGGAAAAGTTTAAAGGGTTCAAAACTAGGCTAACTTAAATATATGTTTAAGTCAACTTATTTATTTTTTAAGGCCAAAATGAAGTATTTCTTCCCCAATAGAAAATTGGGAGTTAAGTTGCAACTTTCTGGATCTAGCGGCCTAATTTTTATTTTTATTTATATATTTACATTTGGAGAGAATAATAACAAATATGACATTAACTAGAACTTGTATTCTAGCTTCCAGTTTATGAAACATTTTTACGCTTATTTTTTGGGCTGTGTCCATGGCATGTGGATCTTTCCAGGGCCAGGGACTGAAACTGTGCCACAGCACTGACCTGAGCCACTGAAGTGATGATGCTGGATCCCTGCTGCACCACAAGGGAACTCCTACGCTTATTTCATGCAATAAAATTGCATATTTTATGCAATCCTCTTCTGAAATAGGTATGTCAGAAATTATCATTCTCATTTTTCAAAGAGGAAACTGAGTTTCAGAGAGATCAAATAATTCCCCAGGGTCAAAGAGCTATTAGATATATAACCAAAGGATTCATGATCTTTCGAATTATTTTATTTTTTCTTACTGTGAATTAATAATGCAAGATTGGGAATACTTGAGGCAGCTGAGATTTGTGTTTCATTCATGACGAAGGTTATGGCGAAGCCAGGTTTCTCAGTTCAAATCCTGTTTCCACGAATTACTCGCTGTGTTACTGTAGATCATTTTCTTATTCTGTCTGTGCTTTTGTGTTCTTTAAGTATTTAATGAGCTGTTAGAGGCACATGGCTTGATACAAGTCTCGGCAAGTAATAGTGACAAATAAATGTCTATTATTACTACTATTATAATATAAAATAAAAGTAAATGGTATGGTTCTAATTAAATATATCAAATCAACACTATTGGGGAAAAAATGCCTTATGAGATCAATGTTAAATCAGCTATTGAATGCAAACTACCTAGTCCCGGAGCTAGGTAATAATAAGTCCAGTTTTTATCATCTCGTGTCATTATTATCATCTGGTAAAGAAAAGGTATATGACATGGCCTAATGCAATATGTCAAATCCATGCCAAGAAAAGACATACACAAAGAGTGCTATTTAAATTTCTTTTCTAGTTTTCTGTTTTCTAAGACAAAAAATGAAAACAATGTTCCAATTCTTTTATAGAAGTACAGTTGATTTATAATATTATATTAGTTTTAAGCATACAACTGTGATCCAATGTTTTATAGATTATAATCCATTTCAAGTTATTACAAAATAATGGCTATGTTTCCCTATGCTTTACAATATATACTTATTGCTTACTTATTTTATACATGATAGTGTGTCTTTTAATCCTAAACCCCTATCTCACCCCTCCTCACTTCCCTCCCCCTACTAGTGCCTTTAGTTTGTTCTCTATATCTGTGAATCTGTCACTATTTTGTTGTGTACATCTATTTATTTTGCTTTTAGATTTCATACACAAACAATAAAAAAAAGTGTTGTCTTTGCCTTATTTCACTAAGCATAATACTCTCTAGGTCCATCCACATTATTGCAAATTGCAGAATTTCATTCTTTTTATGGCTGAGTAATATTCTGTATATATACACACACACATTTATACCACATTTTCTTTCTTTATTCTTTCATCTGTTGATGGACACTTTGTTTGCTTCCATATATTGGCTTTTGAAAACAATGCTGCTGTGAATATTGGGGTGCATGTATCTTTTTGAATTAATGTTTTCATTTTTTTTAGATATATACCCAACAGTGGAACACTTCAATCCTATGGTAGTTTTAATTTTAGTTTTTTGAGGAACCACCATACTGTTTTCCATAGTGGTTGCCCACCAAGAGCATACAATTGTTCCTTTCCTCTATGTTCTCCTGAAATTTGTTATTTGTAGATTTTTTTTGTGATAGCCATTCTGACAGGTATGAGGAGATATCTCCTTGCGGTCTTGATCTGAATTTCTGTGATGATTAGAGATGTTGCCATTCATGTGCCTATTGGCCATCTGCATATCTTCTTTAGGAAAATGCCTATTCAGATCTTCTGCCGATGTTTTAATTGCTTCTTTGCTTTTATGATATTGAGTTGTATGAATCGCTATATATTTTGTTTGCTAACCCCTTGTTAGTCATATTGTTTGAAAATATTTTCTCCCAGTTAGTAAGTTGTCTTTTTATTTTGTCACCGGATTCCTTCGGCAGTGCAAAAGTCTTTAAATTTAGTTAGGTCCCAATTCCTTCAGCTGATGCTAATATCATCATTGAATGATGATGTTTTTAAAATTAAGCCCTTGAAATGTATTTGTTTTTCGGTACAGTCATCCCTTGTAATCCCATAGGGATTGATTCCAGGACCTCTTCAGATACCAAAATCATGGGATGCACAAGTCCCTTATTTAAAGTGGAATAATGTTTTCATAGAACCTATATATATATATATATCTATCAGTACATTTTAAATCACCTCAAGATTAATTATAATACTAATACAATGTAAACGCTACAAATGTAAATTTCATGTAAATAGTCGGTGGCATGGGGTAAATTCAAATTTTGCTTTTTGGAATTTTCTGAAAATTTTTGTTAATATTTTCCATCACTGGTTAGTTGAAGCCATGGATGTGAAACCAAGGTATATGACTTCACTCAACTAAATCTTGGAATCTGTCCACCTTTGCCCCAGTTCTATGCTGAATTATTCTCTGCTCAGGCCCTTTCATGCTCTCTTAAATATTCCCTGATTTCACTGTTCTGGGAGACGCTGCTTTGAGAAAGAGCCCCATGTTCTCCTTACTTGCTACAAGTATCCTACTTCAGATTTACTTTAACATTTCTATACTTCTACTTCCTCAACTATAAAATGGGTATAATAGAAATATCTACTTTAGTGGGTATTATGAAGATTAAATTAGTTTGATCAGTGATTATATCAATGATTCAGTTCAGTACTGGTGTGATGAAAATCACATTTGGAAGAAGACTAATTTTTTTTTTAATTCTAGTGCTTAATATATATTAATTAAGGAACACTCATTGGAGTCCAAAGTGAGCAGTAGAAAAACTGACAAATTATTACTAGTATCTTCTCCACCTCTTCACAAAATTTTCATTGTAAGTAAAATGTGAAACAAATCATATGATTAAAATGGTCTTAACTTCCCTCTCAGGTTGATTAACTACTGGCAGGCTTCTTCCTGACTCTAGGTCTCTGACTTTGCATAGAGTATTTACTAAGCAAACTTCAAATGTAAATTCTTTCATCTTGAGATTGTTAATCTTTGACACTTTAGGAATTCCGGAGGACCTTAGAGTTATCTCTTTGAAATGTAGTTATTCCTTACCTTCCGGGTTCTACGGGAAGTTAGAGGCTAACTTCCATAGTGACAATTAGCAAACACAAATAACTACAAGGACCAAACCTCTCCACTAATGTCCTCTAATTCTTTTTTCACTAGTTCACCTCTAGGTTTAAAAACTCTCCTCCACTGGAGTTAAGTTCAATCTTTCTTCCTTAGTGCGATGATCTTAAATAAAATCTCATTGCCTGTTTAACTGCTCTAGTAGAATTTTTCTTATCACAGAAACTGTCTCCAGAATTAGAGAATTTATTACATTATTATGTATAAAAGAATTATAGTAGTCTGTTAATTTTTCAAAGAAGAAAGCCATCAAAATTCAATACGAATTTTTATTTATATTTTCACTTTCAGTAGGTAGTTATCAATTTTGACACCGTATGTTAAATACTTGACAGGATTAATTTTTGAATCATTTTATGATATGTCTTTAACTTGCTTTATTGTTTCAATTATCCTCATGAAGTTAATTTCATTTTTTACTGAAGTGTCAGATCCACAAATTTTAGCAAACTGCTTTACTCATATGTGTCATACATATAAATGACTTGGTGCTATAGTTTAAGATGTGTTGTGATAATTAATCAAGAACTTAATTCTACTTTAAGATGAAGACTCAAGAGAGCATTTCTATTTCTTTAGTCATTAGCTTGATCTTAGAATTAAAAATAATTTATGAGATAAATTGTCATTAAGTACAACAGCTTGTTGAAATTTTAGTTGTAATATATATGGTTTTAATAAATATAGTAAAAACTCTATACATATTCTACTTTTATACACATTTCATGTGATAAATATGCAAATATTTTTTTAATTTAAAGTATAGATGATGACCGATTTTATTGGTTGTTTAAATAAACTGATAAAATTAAAATGCCACACACAAGGTTGTAGTAGGTGTAGCTGAACACCTTATTCTAACTTTTCTTAAATTGTTTCCTTACTTACTAATTTAGAATAATAGAAATGGTTAAAATGACACAAGTTAGCTTAGAATGATACATAAGATTGGCATAAATTTGGCTGAATATAGATGAAAGCAATGACAATGTGGACTGAAATTTATAGCGGGAAGAAATACTCAGTCTAATGATCAATTTGTCAACCAATAGTATTAAATCTTGAATGAGCATTGTGTTACTGGACAGCAGATGGTTTAGATCCTTGTCACCAAAATGTAGGAAAACCATGGCATGAACACCTTGCAGAATATGCCAATAAGCTTTTGTCTTTGTGTCTATTTAAGATCATACCTATTTGATAATGACTGAATTAAAATAACACATTTTCTATGTCTAAACTTAGGAGAAATATAACTAAATGTAATACAATGATTACAAAATAAATCAGTGCAATGGAAAACAATGTATAGGAGTTCTCCAGTGTGGCTCAGTGGAAATGAACCAGACTAGCATTCATGAGGACACAGGTTCAATCCCTCGCCTTGCTCAGTGGGTTAAGGTTCCGGCATTGGTGTGAGCTGTCATGTAGACTGCAAATGCAGTTCAAATCCCAAATTGCTGTGGCTGTGGTACAGGCTGGCAGCTGTAGCTTTAGTTGGACACCTAGTCTGGGAATCTCCATATGCCATGGGTATGGCTCTAAAAAGATAAAAAAAAAAAAAAAGGAAAGCCACATATAAAACCAGAATAACAATCAGTGATTTCAATATGCAATAAAAGGCAATATGCTTAAAAATATGAGGTATTAAAAATAAATGTGAAAAAACGTTTTAAGATTACTTGGGATTGTAAATATTTCTAAATATAAGCATAAAATTTATCACAGTAATTTGACCACAGACTGACTTTTTCTCACAAGTTTTCTATTGATTTTATTTTTTATTTATTTATTTTTTGTCTTTTTGCCTTTTCGAGGGCCGCGCTCGGGGCCCTAGTCTAGGGGTCTAATCAGAGCTGTAGCCACCGGCCTTCACCACAGCCACAGCAACATGGGATCCGAGCCGCATCTGCAACCTACACCACAGCTCACGGCAACGCCGGATCCTTAACCCACTGAGCAAGGCCAGGGATCAAACCAGCAACCTCATGGTTCCTAGTCGGATTTGTTAACCATTGAGCCACGACGGGAACTCTGTTTTCTATTGATTTTATAAGAGTAAAGTTACTCTCTTTAATTTCAACTTCAAAAAAAATAGCTGGTCTAAAATATCCTTTTTAACAGATTTTTAATAAATCATAGGTAAATTTACTTGACTTTATTTTTAGCTGGTATATTATTTAATGAAAAAGAAGCCTTCCAATTACATTGGTAAAAGGAGAAAAACAATATAAAATGTAACTTAAGAATAGCTTTCAAATTTTAAGCAAAGCATAGTCATTTTATATAATTTGCAGATGTCATTTTAGAGAGATAATAGACTATGTACCCAATTACATTCCTTTTTCAGACAACAGTTTGCAATCAGGAGAATGTGTGATGAGGTTTAATCAAAGATTAGAACTTTTTAATTAAATAGGGCCTTTTGTGCTAGTCATTTGACATTAATTACTGTTTTAGTTGGATTCCTTTTGATTTGTAAAGGGCCCTGAGCACAGCAAAAATTATATTGCATCACAGAAATTGTTGATAATTAAAACAAAAACTTGTCTTCATCAGTCCATCACATACCTTAAAAAGCAACATCGTTTTAAATGTTAAATGGCTGCCTTAGATAAACAGACTAGAGGGTTTTAAAGGAAAAACAACAGATGGCACCTCAAGCCAGTTGCTTTGGATGGGCAGTTTGAAAGTTGCTCATTGTAATGATTTATAAGTTGTTTTAAAATGTTCAGCCACACTTTTAGGGACTAACTAATGGCAAGAGGTATACTTACAGTTCTAAAAGCTCAAGACCCTTAGGGGAATCATAAAACTAACTCAAAAACGACCACGGCAATGAATAAAGTTAATCAATCAAACAACGCTAAGGTAGAAACTGACCGGAATGTTCAAGCACTATTTTTTTTTTGTGGACTCATGGAGAATGAAATGAAAATTGAAACTGTTTGTCTAAGATGATAAATCTAAATGCAGCTAGAATACTCAGTTTAAGAACTACCACTCATCTCTGTGATTCAGAGTATGGTATTTGCAAGGGGTAATCAAAATAAAAGGATTTGCACATCAATGAACTAATTTGTTTCAAAAGAATCTGAGGAAAAAAGTAAGAACTTACATGTGTAAAGGTAATTTAAAAAATGACAATGTGCCACATTTATGTAAGTTGACTTGTTCAGACATAGAAACCAAATTATTTTTCTAGATGGGACAAAAGAATCACGTATTTCTGAATGCCTTGTAATGGAGGGCATTCAATTTTAGTACAATTTGCCTTAGGCTAGGGTTATGGTCCATGGGCAGAGAAAAACTAATTGGCCTGAACACGAATGTCACATGCCCTCAGCTTCATTAGCAACAAGCACTAACAACTGAGTTAAATAGACACGGTAGTAATAAAACAGAACTTTCAAAAAGCAAGGCTGTATGACAAAGGATAGGCACTATTGAAAATGGAACACGTGGTGATTACTTTTGCCTTTATTAGATCATGTGTAAAAGCTAGTCAGCTAAAATATGTTCAATATAATTGTATCTAAGTATCTTCATCTCTCACAATAGTAAAAACTACTTAAATAATATCAATAATCAATGCCACTTCAATTTCCATTAAATTAAAAATTACAAATATAAATTCATAGGGGATAATCTACATTGCCTGTGGATGTATATTTATTTAGACATTTTATTAGATAACACATCAAGTGCATATTTTATACTATTTTCATGTCCAGTGGAGACTTAATATGAAAACATCCAAGAGTGGAAATTAATTGCTCATTATGGTTGAGGGTGGTGAGGAAATTTCACTGACCTCACTTCTCTCAGCTCCAGTACTAGAATAAAATAATCTGGCACCACAGCCAAGGACAGTGGCTACAATGGCAAATTCTCTAAAATAAATAGGAAAACGGACTATGCCATGGTGATATAGCCCAAATATCATTAAAACTGACCTTAGAACTTGGGTTTCTCAGCAAGCTGTAGAATTCAAGTGCAAAAGTAGAGAGTAGACAGAACTTTATAATTAATGATAATAATTATAATTTATTTATTGCTGATTTTACTAGATAGTTTACTATGTATCTTAATAGTACCAACATATTGATAGATGATTATCCCCATTTTAACAAGTGAAAAATTCAGAGAGGCTAAAAAACTTTGCAAGATGACACATTAGTAATGGACTAGCTAATATTTAAATCAAGACCATATTTGGAAACCAAAACTAGGATTTAAAAATAAGATTAGGAAAAAAAGATTAGGTTTAAAAAATTTGGTTTAAATGATTATTTGGTATTTTAATAAGTGGATTCTATTTCTTTTAAATGGTGAGATATCACGTGATATGAAAGAGTATATAGAAAATTACTGGCCAAGAAGAAGAAATGTGGGTATAAAACAGGCAGTGGGAATGTGCCTTTACACTGAAGTCCCACCAGTAGACCAGGCGTTCCTTTCCTGAGTTTCCTCCTTTATAGTTAAGCCTAGTATATCCAGACAACTTTTTTTTTTTTTTTGTCTTTTTGCTTTTACATAGAGCCGCACCCGCGGCATATGGAGGTTCCCAGGCTAGGGGTCTAACAGGAGCTGTAGCCGCCAGCCTTCACCACAGCCACAGCAACGCGGGATCCCAGCCGCGTCTGCAAACTTCACCACAGCTCACGGCAACGCCGGATCTTTAACCCACTGAGCAAGGCCAGGGATCGAACCCGCAACCTCACGGTTCTTAGTCGGATTCGTTAACCACTGACCCAGGAAGGAAACTCCTATCCAGCCAACTTTTGTTTCAGGACTTCCTGGCCAACTTTAGCCCCTGGGATCCACCTGGGCTTTTTGTCAAGTATCAGAATCAAGGCTAGCTTCTTTTAAATCTCTTTGTCTCACTAACATAAACAAACATAATCTGCAAAAGCCAAGCCCCCAATTCTTCCATCTCCTTTAACAAATAACCCCGCAACTCAATTTGGTTCCATATAGACCCCAGAACAAAAGGAACCCTAGACCCTTGTGTCTCATATCCATCCTGTGGTCTAGAGTACTCCTCCAAGTCTGACAAGCTCCCCAAACAAGTTCCCCTTTGTTTAAACAAAACCAAAAAATTTACATTATTTTCTCTTAAGTTCACATCCACTTCAAGAACTATTTTCAGAAAATTTGTGATCTTTTTCTATTCTAGAAACACAGTTTGTGGGCCTCTCTCTTGGCCTCTACATTGAGAAATTAGAAGACAAGACCCTAAAACCCTCAACCAAAATGCCTATTCAATAAAGCAATTCTCAGACTCCTCTTTTCTGTACCTAATCCATAGTTCAATACTTAGTCTTGGGGTGAGGACATTTCTTATTTCTGTTCTACGTAAAGGGACTAGTGCCAGAGCTGTTCTATGCCAGGGACAATCTTTGGCATGGCGTCAATCTGATCAAAGTTGCACCCTAAGAAAAATTCTTTAACTTGGTATTATACTTCACTATTACTATTTTTCCTTTTTTCTAATCAAACCAAGGGAATGACGATGAGTTTAAACTTCTACTCTAATCCCCATCATTTTTTTAAAAGGTTAAAAGATAATTATTCTTATCTTTGAAGTTTTAAACACTGAAGTTTAAAAAATTCTGATTCTATACTCCTGAGAAGACATTGATGTTTTAAGCTTATGACTGAAGTGAATTCTATTCCTTGTAGCCATGAAAAACAGGTTCAAACCGAATAGAAGCATAAGATTTAGTACATCAAACATGAAAGAGTTAAAATTGCAATCACGGGTTGCACTGCCTTTAGGAGAAGAAAGAATAGTTATCTAAAAAGGTGCAAATAGAACTGTGGTACCTGAAGCTGGGTCACATAACATTTTTCCTTTTATGCTTTTTAAACTCAGAAATATATCTCATTAAGCACAATTAAATATAAAATCAATAATTATTATAAGAAGCCCAGTTACAACTGAAATGATTATTTTCCTCTTCGAAAATACACTTGCAAAGACTATAAAATTTAAACTGTATTTGGCATTCTTTGCAATGCTTATTTTCCCATAGAAAGCCTATCAGTTAAAATGATGAATTTTAACCTTCTCCATTTCTCCTAGAGAACATTTAATTCACATTCTTCAAGGCTTTTGAAACTGGCTTCCCATACTGATGAAGAAATTATTGTTTTTAGAAGTATTTACTAAGGCCCAGTTACTGAACCTTTCTCAAGGACATTTCACTTGCTTTTAATGTGTAAATCTCTGAGAATAATTTTGGGGAAAAAAGACAGGCAAAAATATTAATATATGCACTTAATTGTATGGTTTAATGAAATCAAATGAAGTCATAATATATTAAATACAATGCATGTGGTGAATAGAAAATAAAAAGGTTATGACATCTAAGAATAGTAGGACCAGAACTAGAATACTGATGGATCAAAAATGGCCTATATTAAAAATTGTTTTACTCTGAGTCTCAGGCTTTTTCTTTTGAAATTGACTGTTCTCAAGTCTACTCAAAAAAGTCAGGGGTATGATTTTATAATGTACTGTGACTTCAAGAAAGTACAGGATTATGTTATATATTAAAATTAGCTATTTTTGGAAATAATTAGCTAAATCATAATGTTCTGAACATTAATTATCTGAAATGTGCACAATAAGCTATAATTTAAGAACAACTTCTTGACTGTCTTTATAATGATTGGCATCGAATCAGGCTGCTCAGAACATGTTGACTCACCTAATGGAAAGAACCACTACTTTAATGGTTGCCTCAGAATAGTAATCTAAAAAGGTGCATGTAGAACTGTTGTACCTGAAGCTGGGCCACATAACTTTTCCTAGTCTCTTCCAATCCAAGGAGATTGTCATTGAAGAATAAGGAGAGAAAGATTATTTGTCACATCCTTGCTTCATGATCGTTCTGTTGTATGAATGGATAATTGCTAATGCGTGTTTTTAAAGCTACAGAAACTTGCTTACATATATTAATTTTTTTCTCTTCAGAATTGATTCTTCAACCTTACTGTAGTAATAACAGACTCTATTTATAGATAACTGGTGAGATGCATATTACACATCCCAAATTACTGTCCATGTGATGATGCTCCTTCCCAGTTTCCTTTGCTGATTTCTCCTCTTGATGTGGTGATATGAGCATGGACTCCAGAGGTACTGCCTCAGTCAAAATCTGGGTCTGTTCCTTTTAGCTATACTGATCTTGGGGAAATTACTTATCCTCTCTGTGGCTTGGATTCTTCATCTGCAACAAGTGAATATTGATATTAACAATATCATAAATGCCAATTCTTTTTACCCAATTTATAAAGAAGGAAACATAATTTTACAGAGTTGAGATAGTTTAGCTGAAATCAAAAATAACTGGTGTAGGAGTTCCTGCTGTGGTGCAGTGGGTTAATGATCTAGCTGTTCTCTGTGGAGGCTCTGGTTTGATCCCCAGTCCAATGCAGTGAGATAAGGCTCTGGTATTGCTGCAGCTATGGTGTAGGTTGTAGCTCCAGTTAAGATTCTGTCCCAGGACTGGGAACTTCCATATGCTGCAGCGGAGACCAAAAAATAAATAGGAAAAAAATATTGGTGTAAAATATGTAAAGAACATAAAATGTAAAAATATAAAAAAGCATAAAATATATAAAATGATAAATTTCTGGTCAATAACTAGTAAGTATCTATGTCTAAGATTTGAAAACAGAGTGAACGATTTTTTTTTCCTCTTTGGTATTGGTGAGATACATTTACAGATTTTATCAAAGTGCATAAGTTCTTCCATGGAAATCTTCTCCCCTCTGTAATAGCAACATCAGCATAGCAAGGAGTTAATTCATATTCAAGTAACACTTAATTTTGATTCAAACATCTTTGTCTCAGAAACGTTTCAGAGAAAGCCATTCAAATGAAGACCAATTTGAAAATCCAGTGATCTTCAGGAAATGCGTAGTTGCCAAATGCCAATGATTAGTTATAGCAGGTAAAACTTTCTCCCTTCACCCACCATGCTTTGTCTTTGTCATTCGTAGACATGATTGCATGCAAGGGGAAAATACGAGGCTACTTGAAACCTCTTTGATGTGACCCAGTTTTTGGATCTTACAGAAGTAATAAAGCTGCAGGATTTGAGCATGTTAATGATCTGTAAATGACCCTCTGCTTAATTCTGTCACTACGTTATCAGGAATAGGAATAGTAGTAGGAGTCTAAGTCTTCTTCCTTACTTAACCAAACAAAGTTCTCTTCCAGGTGTAGTGCTGATGTAATGATCCAGGGAATGATACCGCCCTTCAATCATGTCCCTTGCTCACCCTACCCAGCAGATACTTGGAAAGTTCCTAGAAAGTGCTTGACAAGAAACTGCCATTCTTCCATTTATATACTTTATTTTTTGGAGTATGTTTGAGATGAGTTGATAAATAGCATTACACTAGTCTTGACCCTGTGATCCTTACCAGAATATTGCATAGTCCTTTACTTGCTTAAGGAATGTGGAGCTTATATTTAGTGTTGGCATCATAAAAGAGGCTTTTTCTTACACACACACACACACACACACACACACACACACACACACACGAACCTAGAAGATTGTTTTTGTTTTTTGCTTTTTTTTTTTTTTTTGCCTTTTGTCATTTTAGAGCCACACCCATGGCATGTGGAGGTTCCCAGGCTAGGGGTCTAATTGGAGCTACTGCCGCAGGCCTAAACCACAGCCACAGCAACTCAGGATCTGAGCGGAGTCTGCAACCTACACCACAGCCCACGGCAATGCCGGATCCTTAACCCACTGAGCAAGGCCAGGGATCGAACCCGCAACCTCATGGTTTCTAGTCGGATTCATTAACCACTGAGCTACGAAGGGAACTCCCGAATCTAGAAGACTGTAATGATAGAACTGAGGAAGGGCCATCTTTCCCAGATTTTGTTTCTCAGGTAGAATTTTCCTACTTTAGATGTAATAGTGATTAAAAAATCAGAAGTGAAATAAAGTAGTGATCATATAATATGTGTAAATTACATCTTTCCTTTACATTCATGTCCTATAAAGTCATTCTTCAGCCTCCTTCAAAGTCCACTTAAAAAGCCCACATCTTTGGGAATCCTCTCTTGATTCCTTACAACTGAATATAATTCCTTCTTTCTAGACTGTCATCATAATTTATTTATAACTTCTACCACACATGGTTTATTTTGTTCTGCATTACTCTTTCTACTTAATTGTTGTATCACTCTTCTTCATCTGAAATGATAAAGACCCAAAGAATAAGGATGGTTTTTGCATTCCTGCCTACTGCACAGTGTTTAGCACAGTTTTGTGAGTAGCACCCCTCAATAAAAATTGAAATGAATGGGTTTAACCTTTTCTAATAGTGCCTGTAGCAGTGGTATAGTCCCTCTGATAGAAAATTAGTTGAACATCTGGAAATTCAGGAATATGGGTTGAGTCATTTTAGTACAAAGTAAATACAAGAGCTATGCAATTTTTGCCTCTCAGCTGGCTTCTGCTAGTCCAGATATCAGGTCTGAATAGCACTTAGTATAGCTGAGGTAATAATGAACTGATAAGAAAATGTTGAATACTTAGTGTGCATAACAACTGAGTCTACTAAGAAAAAATATGCAAACCTTATCATTTATGAATTATCATAAACAAATGACATCAAATAATATAAATGCATTCAGGTTTCATAAATAAATTTATTAAATAAATTATATATATATAATTATATATACATAGATACATGAAATAATATATTATCACTAAAGGTCATTTTCTAAAACCATGGCTCACATAACCCCTATTTTGCAAACAGGATGTCCTAATGTATTACTTTACTGTCCTAAAATTATCACTTTATTTTAAGGGATTTCATTTAAGCTTCTTAAAATATGACATGGTAATCATTAGCATAATTTGTATGAATAACAAATAACTATGATGATGCTGCAGTACTTTTAATGAAATAATTTGTTATTTAAGCTGTCTAAGCATTACGCATGACAGCTATCCTATCAACAGAAGAGTTAATTCAGTGCACATGGAAGAACAGTTTAAATATTAAGCAATCAATCAATCATTCTCTCATCCTAGTTAATGAATAGGACTATTACTTCTGTTGTTTCTTCTCTACTGAAAGAGTGAACATAATCAAATTGGAATTTTATAGGAAATGAGGAAAATTAACTTTTATACTCCATATTTATATGTGCTTCTCTTAGGTTAGAATTATGTGGGGATAATATTAAGTAGACTAATAAAGGTTTAAACTTATAAAAATCATTTCAGCTCTAGTCAGTCTTTGATTACAATCACTGAGATGGTTTGCATGATCAAGGTATTTAGTTTAAATAATTTGCATATTTTTAATTAACAGGGCAGGTTTTCTCAGCATTGACAGGTGACTCACCAAGTTTTACTTGTATTGTATCAGAAAAATTTCATGGTTTCACATCATGAGAGAATAATTTTTGTTCCCTCTTGACTAAAGGGTTTATAAACCATGGTATACCATGGAAAGATCCTGGTTCTATATAGAACAAATCAGTTTGTATAAAAGTATGTTATGAAAATACAGGAGCTAAAGCAAGATGCTTACTGTAGTCTTGCAAACATATAAGCAGAGATGCCTTAAATAGGAGCAATATCTATTTCAATCAAAGAAAAGCTAAAAATATTTTGACAGAAAGGTATAGTGTGCAGTTTTGCCCCAGACCTCCTGAAAATGCCTAAGAAACCCATTTACAAAAAGAAATAGACTAGTAAGAGTTTAGGCATTTTGTTAATTGTTAGTGGGCAAAAATTAGAAAGTCTCATAATGGGTAGGAGGATTTTGTATAGAAATTAACAATTATTCAAGTTTTATCCTATTCAAAAGAGCATATGGTGAGGAAATGTCCAGGATTCTTTCCAAAAATGCAACATCTTAGAGTGTCTCTTCCTGCCAGTGAAGATGGTTTAAAGTAAGTAAGCATAAAAAATATGTGCATATATAAGTAATAGTATATATTATATAGAATGAACATTGATGATCACTGTTTTAAAATTAGGAACCACAGTCTTAAGAATTTATCTCTGAATTCTTATACTGAACACTTATAATTTGTTTAATTAGAGATAGTAGTATAAAAAGGATGATAAGAAAAAATAAGATTTAAATATAATTAGCCACTTAGCTAGTAAATATTTGAGATAAGTGATTTTTACAGAATCCAGAAAACAGAATTAGTTACATAGAAAAGAATAAAAGGTCACCAGAAAATTCAAAACTAAAAATGAATTGAACAACATATATTTTTTTTTCTTTTTGCTGCATCCATGGCTTGCAGAAATTTCAGGGCCAGGGATTGAAGCCAAATGACTGCAGTGACCTAAGCCACAGTAGTGACAATGCCAGATCCTTAATTCGCTGAGCTACATGGGAACTCCATGGACAAGAATAATTTTATAAGCCCTGTCAGTCTATTGAATTGATGGAATATATACAGGTTTTATTCTAAGAGTCTTCATTGATAGAACCCCCGTGAGGCTACCTATGGAAGCTAAAAGTTGTCATTGCAAAAGGACCATTTACATCATGGACCACAAGATATTTCTTTCCATTTAATATCAGCCATTCTTTGGCTTTGGCTATTTTCTTCTTCACAATCCTATATTTCAAACATCCCACAATACAATATAAATGCAATATATTTTTTTAACAAAGTTGAACATTCTGAAGAAAGATGGAAGATTTTGCAAAAGTGGTGGAAGTCATGTCAGAGAACTACAACTGCTGGAATCAAATGCAAGGTAATATAAAACATGTCAATATGAAGCTAATAACCACTAACGAAAACTTTACAAAAGATCTTCACAAGATTTATTTATTTATTTATTTTTATTTTTAAGTTAATCTCCCAAACCTTATTTTGTCCTCTCTTCACATAACATTTTGGTCTTTGCTTTAAGTGGTATTACTTTGGGTGACTTTTTTTTTTCCTCTGAAACTGATTATCCTTAGATAATGTGTTCTTATATGAAAATAATAAACTGGTACAACCATTACATGCTAAAAAATGTATACAGCTGTTGATCAGAAAACACCTTGAATGTAGAAAAAATATATTGTGTTTGGATTTAGGAAGAAAAAAGAGAAAAGCAACCAGTACCTGCAAACACCAGAAATAAAGTTTCCTTCCTGAGTGACTTTAGAAAAGCTCTAAGTTCAGGATCAATAAATCCAAAGAGTAGAAGATGAGAAGAAGAAATGGTCTAGGTAATTTATTATAGAACTTTAATTAAAACATCTGAGCTTGCCTGAGATTCCCTAATTTCATCCCTTCACCCTACATACAAAACAGAGGCAGCAGATGCTAGGTTTATAATTGAGTCCTACTCTTTAAATGAACTGACAGGCCACAGGTAGCTCCAAAGGCAGGTGTTGGGGCCCAAGAGAAAGAAATAAATCATAGCTTTTTTTTTTATCATTTTATTGATTGATTGATTGATTATTAAAGTATAGTTGATTTACAATGTTCTGCCAATTACTACTGTACAGTAAAGTGACCCAGTCATGCATATATGGGTTCTGAGAGAAAATGTTTAGAAAACATGCAAGACTGTATTCACCTCATTTTTTTGGGGGGGGTCACAACCACAGCATGTGGAAGTTTTAAGGCCAGGAATCAAACCCACAACATGGCGGTGACCTAAGTTCCCAAGCCACAGCAGTGACAATGTGATAATGCTGGATCCTTAACCATCTGAGACACCAGGGAACTCCATATTCACCTCACTTTATTACACTTTCTGTAGTATTGTGGTCAAAGAGTGAAGTCTTCCATCTGTGGCAATCATGCTGTTTTTAAGACACTCTGCAGGGTAGCGTTCTGCGCATGACCATCCTCTTATGTGGAGACTCTTACCAACCTTCCTTATTAGGAAGAGACCTTTTGTGGAAAGAGACCTATGGAACTGGAGATAAAACATATGGCAATGCAGCATATTAAACAACATAGTCTTTTTTATAAAAAGGAAACAGGAAATAAAGATTACCATACATACATAGAACAATGAGGACATGAAGAAAAAGCAAAGTTGATACCAAAACATTTCAGGAGGAACACATTAAACACAACAATTTTACTATAACTCTCTGATACATGTCTATGGAAAGATTAGGTTAATCTAAAATATATATTGAAAAACAGATCTAGATATAACGAAGTAAAGAGCAAAGAGAACGAGTGAAATTTGCCTGATTTTTGAAACAGGAGAAAGTAATGAATATATTGAATAATACATTATCAGAGCTAAAAACTTCTTGATAAAATAAAAAGTCAGGTTTATGGTTATAATAGATGAGGTACTATTCTGTAAATTGATATATTTCTAACTTGTCTAATTCTCACAGCAAGTCTATTAATTTGACACTCATATCATCTCCGATTCACAAATGAATAAACTGAGGCAGAGAGAGGCTGACATGAATAACGCTACAGCTAATAATGTTACGATGCTAGTAGCCACAGTTCTAATCCAAGTGATCCTATGACAAAGCCACATACTTACCAATGAGGCTTCAATAATCTTGGAGACAAAGAGAGTATCCAAATATTTAGAGACAAAATTGTAGAGTTTAAAAATAAAAAAGAGGAAAGAAAAATGTGTAGTTAAAAACAAAAATCATGGAGATCAGTTCCCATTGTGGAAAGAATCCCGCCAGTATCCATGAGAATGTGGATTTGATCCCTGCCTTCCTCAGTGGGTTAAGGATCTGGCCTTGCCATGAACTGTGGTGTAGGCCACAGATATGGCTCAGATATGGTGTTGCTGTCTGTGGCTGTGGTACACGCCAGCAGCTGTAGCTCCAATTTGACCCCTAAACTGGGAACTTCCATATGGCTCAGGTACATCCCTAAAAAGCAAAAAAGTAAAAAAAAAAAAAAAAAGAAAGAAAAAAATTGGAGAAGAAACCAGTAAATTTCGCTACTAATTCAATCAGCAACAACACAAAATTTTTTCTGAGTGAAAACAATATATATGGTCTTGATAGCAAAGTTCTCCGCTGAATAAAAGCAGAAGAAAAATTTTGAAGACTCACTCAAATATATTCAGGTCAAATTTCAGAACACTAAAGAGGTTGAAAATCTCTAAAAATATCTAGAGATAAGACCAAGATTACCTACAACAATAAAGAATGACATCAGATTTTATTCTGGCATCAGTTGTATCTAAGGGCAAAATAAAATCTCTTAGGACATGAAAAAATTATAAAATTTGTATGTTTATCAGCAAAAACATAGTATTTTCTGTTTGTGTTGTGAAAGTATCTGTAAGAAAGATAAAAAATTATAGTAATGTTGTTAATCCTTAGAAAAATTAGTCTAAAAGCAACTGCATTCTACTCTGTCCTGCCAAATGGGCAGAGACAAATCTCTTAAAAAAAAGTTTTCAGTGAGCAGAGGATGGCTTTAATTTACAATAACCACAGTATTAAATTTTTTATTAAGAGATTCAAGTGGTAACATGTGGAAATAATGGCGTTGGATTTAGAATGGAAGAGAGAAGATTCAGAAAATGGTGGAAATTCTGTGTGGTCTAGAGAAGGTAAAATAAAGTACATAAAAATGAAAAGATAATAATTTGAGACATTTTGTGTAGCACGAGCACAGTTTAGTCACTTGTTCTTTGAGACCAATTTTACCACCTGGGTTTCTAATAATTCATATAAAAACAATGCTGCAAATTCTATATATGTATCTTATAATTGAAAATTGATCTGAGAATATTAATAATGTAACTGTAGCTGCAAAGTGGAATGTAGTATTTATAGACAATACAAACATAACAAAATTACTTCATAGCCTCTGTACAAACACAATTTTCCCTTTCTTTTTTCCTTCCTTCCTTCCTTTCTTTGTTTCTTTCTTTTCATTTTTCTCTCTGTTTTTTTCCCCCACTAGGGCCACACCAGTGGTATATGGAACTTCCCAGGCAAGGGGTCTAACTGGCGCTGTAGCTGCCGACCTATACCACAGACAGAGCAATGTGGGATCCATCCGAGTCACATCTGAAACCTACTCTACAGCTTCCTGGATCCTTAACCCACTGAGCGATGCCAGGGATAGAACCTATATCCTTCTGGATACTAGTGGGTTCATTACCGCTGGGCCATGACAGGAACTCCCCAAACACAATTTTCTAATATTATTTCGATTAAATCAGATGTTAATTAGAAGAGTTGCAGGCCTTCTAAATGTTCATAATATACTCCATGAATTTTATTTATGTATTTTTTCATATATTCAAACAGAATAAATATTTGTTTTCTTTGTTAAATATTCTATGCATGTCTATACCATTCCTATATTTTTCAACATATTGATATTCAATATCAAGGATTTTGATGAGCAAGAACTAGGAAAAGCTAAATTGGTAGACAATTTAACTCTGGCTCATTTTCGTTCCATTATAACTGCTATTTCTAGAAATGAAATAGCATACTGTTTTCCTTTTTATTTCCCTACCTTTTCTTCAGCCCCATTCCCATTTAAAGTTCATAGGGAATGTTACTCATTCATTTATATATTTATTTACCTTATTCCTAACTTCTTCTTAGGTAAATTATCTTAATCACCTTTAACTCTCCAAATTCAAGGCAGATATCATTCTCTTTCAGTTGTCAGCTTATAAACAATTTTTTTTTTTTAAGATATATCTCTAGTTAACTGGTTGTCTGTAGTAATGAAAATAGTTAAGATTATTAAAATGGGATAAACTATTCCAGGAAATCCACAAGGAGTTCAATAATAAAAAGAAAAATAAATCTATTTTCATGGTCACCTAACACTAGACCAAGCTCAAGGCTGATTTACCACAAAAGAATTTGAGAACTTGTGACATCTTTGGGTTGTCTTTTGTTTTCAGTTCTGTTTGGAAATATGCAGTCTGCCTAACTGCTGAAAAACAGACGCTCTTTGCATTTCATGAATTTAAAACCCTAGGACATAAGTAGGATTCTGTCAGGTAAGATAAATGTAGGAATAAACAACAGAATCCATACCTTTTTAGCAGCTACGTGTTGCCACATTAAGCATTCTGGAGCTTCCTCTCTGGCACTCAATGAAAATTGCAGTTGAGTTTAACATACTAAAACCCTTTGATTGCCAGAGGCATTGGAATTGCTCTGCTGAAAAGAGTTTCAGAATCCTCAGGGGGTCTGATATCGGGTAAGCTCCCCTAGTGCTTGATGAATACTTTATCTGCTAAAATACGGCAAGGTTTCCTTGGTGTTTACACTAGCCATTCCATATATATAAGGATGCTTTGAATTGCTGTATCCACTTTATAATACTGGTAGTGACAGAGCATCTTAAAATTTCAGCAACAAACAATCTACCATGGGGCATTATTCCATTCACATGTAAATGAGATTACTTTGTTTTCCAGTCCATAGCCAGTTTTTTTGTTGTAATTTTTGCTGTTGTTTCCTTTGGAGGAGGTAGGAGATACATTGGGAGAAGCTTTTGTGAGACCCACTAACTAGAGGGGACCATCTGCACTACCAGCCATGTAACCACTTGTGTTGAAAATTAAAATTCCCCTGTTGTGGTTTGAACACAAACCGTAATTTTAGTATTACTTTAATAGAGATCTCAACTATGTATTTTTCCAAAAATGGAATTTGATAAATAAGACTCTAAAGTGGGGTGTGTGTGTGTGTGTTTGGTATTTTATGTTTTAATATTAGTGTAAAGAGAATCTTATGTAGGCATCTCATTGCTCTTGCATATCTAAGAAAGTCAATTTAAATATCTTGAATGTTACTATCCCGCCAACAAGAAAGATTAAGCTTGTTTTAGACAAAGAGCTTCATACATACTATAACAATATAATAAATTCCTCATTAGGTAGATCAACTCTACATGAAAAGTACTTGTTTAGTTTGCTTTTTCATTTAATTTTAATGCATTTGTTCTGAGGAGAGAAAAGCTTGTGCGAAGTTTGGAAAGGCTTTGAAGCATTTGCTAAAGATATGAAATTTCTGTAATGGCATTGCTCTTGCGATAACACCACTCTCCTTGTTAAACCATGTGATTCGCTTAACTTCCTAGATGCATAGTGTGGCTCATGTTTTTCACAGAAGTAAATTCATAAATTTTTACATTAGCTGATCGATTGAATGGAACATAAAAATATTATGTTCTGACTCTTTGATAAATCAGTTTAGGCTTAATAAAATGGGTGATTATTATTAGTTTTTAAATGTAGGAAGAAACCTCTCACACTATTTAAAATCATGGATGATATAGACTGTAGCGTATGAAAATACCTTAAAAGTTAATTCAAAACTGTATGCAAAAATAATAAGGGCCATTTTCCAGTATGAGCTAGACTCAAAACACAGGTTACCTATACCTTCATACTCTAATTCATTCAAAGAGAAACCAAAAAAAAAAAAACAAACAACAACAACAAATAAAAGCACTGTCTTAGTTATGGCCTAAAATGGACATAGCCATAATAACAAATGATTTTAACTTTGAAACGGCTCTGATAGGGATGGAGTAGGCAAAGATAGTTGTAGAAGTCCCAATAAGGGACCAAAGATAAAGAAGGAAACTTATGGGATTTTGGGAGATCACTGTAAGTTAATAAAGTGTTCAAGAAAGCCATCGGAGCAAGGCAGGTTTTCTTGACTAGTGGAGGTGAGGGAATTGCCTGGGGTCTTTGGGTCCGGTGGGGGATGGGATGAGGCCTGCATTCAGATTCAGACCAAGAGCAGGAGTTTGAGTACCACCCTTCTGATGATTTGAAAACACACTTTAGGGATACCAAGGAGAAGCCGCTACTCCCAGAAAGGAAGAGGAGGTCTTTTCCCACCCCCACTCCCCTTGGATGATAAAACCGTAGCCCACCTAATCCTTGGTCAGAGCTTCCTTGCCCGCAACTCTCACAAACTTCCCACCTTAATAAATCTATTTCTTGTCTATCACTTTGTCTCTCACTGAATTCTTTCTGCTCAGAGGCATGAAGATCATGAGCCTCAGTGAGTCCAGACACTGGGTGAGTGATTCTAATTTAAAACTATAGGTTCAAATCCCAATCTGGGTTTAGGCTGGGTTTGAGACCTGGCATGGAGGTTCAAGTCCTATTCTGTGTTCTGGCAACATTCAGGCCATTAATGCTATCAGTTTCAGCTACAAGTAAAAACAAAACAAACAAACCAAAACGTGCACTTGGGGCTGAACCGTAATTTAGGCTTAGATTTTCTCATACTAAGCCCAGCTTTAAAAACTGTACCATGTTGATATACCATATTAAAATTAGGAATAATATTGTAGCGCCTGTTGTGTATCATTCAATTTTGGTTGCAAGCGTTCCTGAATTAAAGTCTTCCCACTCTCTGCCAAGAGTGCTATTTTAAGCAATATACCTCTGCAGGGGGTAAATACACCTCTTCCAGTTTTATAAGACACACTTGATTAAAAATGTTTTTTAATTTTAAGCTTTGAATTAACTTAACTAAATAATACAACTGTTTTTATACTAATTTTACTGAAGCTTGTCAAATCCCTGATATCATTTTTGTTCTTTCTTATAGAGCCTTAAAAAATGATTTTTTTCTGTTCGCTAAGAAATATTTCAGTGAACTATTTATTTTATAAGCAAAGGAAATTAACCTAAGAAAAATCCCATAGAACTCTTTTTCTAACTCTTGTTTTTTTAAAATGAAATTTTCCCTTTTTTAGCCTATCCAGGGATAATTCGGTCATAATAAAGAATGGAATAATGATAATTTGATGGTTTCTGAATTTCACCCACAATACCGGTGCCATTCTGCCATATGTACACTTGCCTATTCTCCTTACTCAATCTGGTCCAGGGCACATACCGTGTATCTCACAGACAATTTCAAATGGCCAGGATTCAATCTCTATTCATTAGGCTCTACTTCTAAGTCTTACTCCTCCTGTTCTATCTTGCTTAAGTAATATACCATCATTAATTGAAATAAAATCCATTAAGTTATAAAAAAAAATAATATACCATCATTTACTTAATTTTAGAAATAAGAAGCATGAGAAGCAATGTTAGCTGCTTTATTTTCCTCAGTCCCCACTCCCTGCTTCACAACTAAGTCTGTCAATATATCTTACTATTTTATCACTTACATAGATTTTAAGATGATACAGTTTTTTGGGAGAAGAAAGAAACTTTCCTCTACCCTTCTTCTGCTTGGTCTAAGGATTAAATTGACATGACACAGATTAACAAGAGAAAATACAATTAAAATGTGTACCTCCAGGAGTTCCCTAAGAATGTGAGACCAAAGGACAAGTTAAGCACTGAAGTTTCTGTACCATCTGAGAGAAGGGGGAGGCATGAGGTTAGGGGCTTCAAAGGGTAGAAAAGCAATTTACTGGAAGATGAAAAAGAGCAGATGCTTGATACACAGGTGTTTGTAGGGTCATGCAGATACAATGGGACACAAAGAATACTGATCGATCAGGCCTTACAAAGTTTCCCCGTCTACCACATCTGGTTTATGCCATACTTTAGTTATTTATGGTGATACTTCTCTGTTGAGCAGATCTTTTACCGAAATTATTTTAGCTTGCTTAGGGGAGGAGGTAAATGTTCTTCCTGAGTATTTCGCTTCTTAAAAACAATCAGCCCTAAATAATCCTCAGGCCAAAGAGGCATATTTTGGTTTGTTCCTTTACAGATTAAATTTGTCATCTAGATATTACCTAGATATTGACTTCAATTTAGATTTTAGAACATGTAGTCAAGGGAAAAACAAAATGAGAAGCTTGAACTTTGAAGAGATTTGCATGATTTGTTTTTATCTGTCCTTTGAAGAATGAACATGAGTTTAGATAAAAATATTTCACTAATCACACAGGCACTGGTTTTTATGATCACATATTAAGTCATAAAGCCATAAAATTTTAAAAAGGATAAAATATTAGAATCCACTTTCAATCCAATGTTTTTCATTATTTTTACTATATTTTTATTTAGATCAGATTGTTATCATATTGTACCAAATCTCCTAATTGTTCCCTCTGCCTTAGAAATATTCCCCTTTCTGTTTTTTTCCTTCCAAATTTTTATTTTTACTTCATTCAGGTCAGGGTTAGCTTTCTAAAAGTCAGAATTGTTTAATTGACTACACTATACTGAAATTACAAGTGCAAAGAAAATTGAGCTTTTGCACTTCATCTGTAATTGATTCAATGTTATAAATAAACCTTTCTAACCCAATAATTAATGAGAAAAATGTTTTTAATTCAGTTTTGAAAATTTAGTTTTGTAAGATTTTAAGTAAGTAGTCTGTTTCCCATGTTCATTCTCTTTAGGAAAAAAAATGGACTGTCTGTTATATTTAAGTTATGCAAACCCTTCTATCTTCCCTCTATCTTGTCCCAAAGAGGTATTTCAGAATTTGGAGGCAGGGATGGTGCCACTGATCTAGTGTCCTCTGCTGTAGTGGTTCTAGTAACTCTTGTCTGGTCCCTTGTCCAGGTAATAATGGTGCTCCAGACTGACTCAGATCTACCTTAGCAGACACACATTATTGCTCACTCAGGGTGTCTGCCATAGCCTCCTGGACACATGCAGGCTTGACTTTTGGGGAGACTTTCCCTTTGAAAGAGCAGGCAGCATGTAGGCTGCTAGCCTTGACATCAACTGCTTTCTCAGTCTCCTTTATGGAGAACTAGCAGCTTGTACATACTAATAGCTGCATGTGGGGACTGAGGCAATTGGTAAAGTCAAAACTGGACTGCAAGTAACCATGATGTATGCAGTGGTAAACAAAAAATGTCTCTTGCCCTTTCTGTAAACAAAGGACGTTGAGCCACAAAACCATCAGCCATTCCAACCACCTTCAACTGTGCACTTTGAGAGAAATTTGGAATGGAGAAGAAGAAGATACTGGCCCTAGATAGCTGAGGTGCATATCAAAGGAAAAATTTCAGTAACCCCACATTCTTGAGTCTTCCTCTATGCAAAAAAGCACTAAAACTTTTAAATTGAGATGTCTGTTATTGTAATTAGCACTAACCTTTTGATGTTTGACTACGCTTTTTCCTCCTCAGCAAAAACTCTCATTTGTCCTAGCTTCTCCCTTCCTCTTTAGAAGAATCCCTCAGAGCTGGGAGGCTGCCAATCTCAAGCTATAATTCTCAGGAAGTCTGCTGAATAAAACATAATTCTCAACTTTTATGTTGTGCTTTTTTTTTTTTTTTTTTTAATAGATACAGCACTGTACTTTGATGGGTGATGACTGGGTTGACGTGAGGAGACAGCCTAGAAAGTGATCTCCTCCTGGAGCCCCATACGTGATTGGTAGATGGGTAACCCTTTTCTTTAGCACGGCATTCCTATGGAATCCTGAAGACTGAAGAAATGTATTGTTCTTGTTATTTTCTGAAGATGTTATGGGTACATATGAGTATTTATTCTTCTGTGTCTCTCTCCTTTACTTTGAGCACAACCCTCCAGAATGGAAAGGAGCCAGATTTTCAATTTTGTACTTCCTTTCTGATTAGTTCCTCCCTTATCTAAAAGTTTATTATCTAGTGTGCTAGTTCAAATCATTATTTGATAAAAAAAGAATGGTAATGAAATTTAGCTTACTTTTTTTTTTTGTTACAGAAGATAATGGCCTCCTCTTTTTTGAGATAATAAATTTCATGGCTTGGTGGAAATGGAGGCCTGCAAAAGAATGTTATAAAGGCTTATAGTGTAAAGCCCTGACATTGGTTTTTTTTCTTTGTAATGCAAGTGCCTGACTTAAGCTTTGATTGCCTCAGCATTCAGTACAAAGAGGCATCCACTTCAAAGCTAGTTATCTCTAATACACACATTGCCAAACACATGACCAGGTAAAGAACCAGCCTCCAGCCTCCATTGTTTTAGAGATCTTGGTAGATTTAAATAGCTGACCATTTAATGCCCTTCATCTTCCCTTCCTGTGCTTTAATTCCTGCTCTTATGTTTCATATTCACCAATAAACAGCAAACTTGGGAAATGCTAGGCTTCTACCTTAGATCCCAATAAAAACAGAACACTTTCCTCATACTTTCGTTCTCTCTTTTTGTGACCTTACTGTGTGCCCCCAGGTGTGCCCTGTACCCAACAGGATTTGTAAGAAATAAAACCTTGTTTTTGTTATTTTTCCTAAGAGTGTTATGGCTGTTATTGCTAAGGGTGTCCTGCAATCATAATAAGAACCACAGGGCTAGTTGAGCCACAACATCGATTATAGCTAGGCTAAGAGTGGCATAAAACAAGAATAAAATAAAAGATCATGGTAATGTTTTTAAACTCTTTTCTCCATAATACCTTTGGATACAATTTGATTATTTTTTTTAAAATTATTATTATTCAGATGTTAATTGAGGGCTTGTGTAACTGTAGCACGTTTTCTATTTTTGTAAATAAAGTTTTATTGGAACAGAACTGCATCCATTCACCCACACGTATAGGGCTCTTTCACATTACAGTGGTAAAACTGAGTAGATGTAGCCAAGATCACATGTCCCACAAAGCTAAAATTACATATTATCCAGCCCTTTACAGAAAAAGTGTGTTGACACTATGCTAGCTAGGGACTAAATTCAAAAACTATATATTTTTTTTAAAAACACTGAACTAGTGAGCTCCCGTCATGGCACAGTGGAAACGAATCCAACTAGGAACCATGAGGTTACAGATTTGATCCCTGGCCTGGCTCAGAGGGTTGAGGACCTGGCGTTGCCATGAGTTGTGGTGTAGGTCGCAGACACATTTCAGATCTGGCGTTGCTGTGGCTGTGACATTGGCTGGCAGCTACAGCTCAGATTTGACCCCTAGCCTGGGAACCTCCATATGCCATGGGTGTGGCCCTAAAAAAGACAAAAGGACAAAAAAAAAAAAAAGAAAGAATCTAGACAATTGATCCTTAGTAGTCTCATGTCCACACCCCTAATAAGCCCTCTTATAAAATGTATTTTATAGTTTTTTTCTGAACATACCATGTTCCTTCATACCAGCAAATAGTTTCTTTTATTGTATTTTTTTTGACCTAAATATCCTTAACTTTCTTCTCTGCTTATACGTTTTCATTTTTCATTTTTACAGCTGTGGAAGTTCCTGTGTTAGCTGTTGAATCAGAGCTACAGCTGGGGCCTATGCCACAGCCACAGCAACACCAGATGAGCCACAACTGCCACCTAGGATGCAGATTATGCCAGCTCCTTAACCCACTGAGCGAGGCCAGGGCTCAACTCCATGTCCTCATGGACACTATCTTGTGTTCTTAACCTGCTGAGCCACAGTGGGAACTCCTCTGCTTATACTGTAAAATCTCTTCATACATCCATTGTTCTGGGAAGTGTTCTCTGAGATATCTAGGGCTAGTCAGTTGTTCCTCCTTCTAAGTGTTTTTTTTTTTTTTTTTACACACATTAAGGACATCATTTTAAGATGTATCATTATACTTCACCATTCCAAAATACTTCATCTTTCTCTATACTATGACTTCCTGGTAAATAAGAGACTAAGTTTAATTCACCCTACTTACTCTTGGTAGGCCCTGACCTACCAAGTTTATGACAAAATAAACTTCTACTTAATTAATTTTTCATTTAATAATAGTAATTATTATATATAGTAATATATTATTATTAAAATTTTTTTTTTAATTTTTATTTTTGGAATTCCCGTCGTGGCTCAACAGAAACAAATCCCACTAGGAACCATGAGGTTGCGGGTTTGATCCCTGGCCTTACTCGGTGGGTTAAGGATCCAGCGTTGCTGTGAGCTGTGGTGTAGGTTTACAGACGCGGCTCGGATCCTGCATTTCTGTGGCTGTGGTGTAGGCTGGCAGCTGTAGCTCCGATTAGACCCCTAGCCTGGGAACCTCCACAGGCCATGGGTGTGGCCCTAAAAGAACCAAAAGAACAGAAAAGACTGTAAACCTATTGTACTTGATTTACAGTGTTCTGTCAGTTTCTGCTGTACAGGAAATTGACCCAGCCATATATATACATACATGTATATGTACACACACATTCTTTTTCTCACATTATCCTCCATCATGCTCCATCACAAATGACTAGATGTAGTTCCCTGCGCCATATAGCAGGGTCTCATTGCTTGCCTACTCCAAATACAATAGTTTGCATCTATACTAACCCCAAACTCTCAGCCAGCCCATCCCACTCCTCGCCCTCCCTCTTGGCAACCACAAGACTGTTCTCCAAGTCCATGGGTTTCTCTTCTGCACACAGGTTCATCTGTGTCATGTATTAGATTCCAGATATAAGTGATATCATACGGTATGTCGTTCTCTTTCTGACTTCACTTAGTATGAAGGTCTCCAGTTCCATCCATGTTGCTGCAAATGGCATTATTTCATTCTTTTTATGGCTGAGTAGTATTTAATTGTGTATATATAACACATCTTCTTAATCCATTCATCTGTCAATGGACATTTATATTGTTTCCATGTCTTGACTATTATGAATAGTGCTGCAATGAACATAGGGGTGCATGTATCTTCTTTTTTTTTTAATAATGATTTTTATTTTTTCCATTATAGCTGGTTTACAGTGTTCTGTCAATTTTTCTACTGTACAGCAAGGTGTATGTATACATTTTTTTTCTCACATTATCATGCTTCATCATAAGTGACTAGTTATAGTTCCCAATGCTACACAGCAGGATCTCATTGCTTATCCATTCCATAGGCAATAGTTTGCTTCTATTAACCCCAAATTCCCAGTCCATCCCACTCCCTTGCCCGCTCCCTGGGCAACCACAAGTCTGTTCTCCATGTCCATGAATAAACTATTTAATTAATTTTTCATTTAATGATAACATAGGTCATTATATGATAATAATAGTTATTATTATTATAGGTCATATAGTAATAACCTATAATTCCATTTATTCATTAAACCTATGTTATATGTATTTGCTCAACACTGTTAGAAACTAATTCATTTAATAAATATATATGATATATTCATCATATTTCAGGCATATATATGATAACAGTTAAGAAACTAATTCATTTAACAAATATATATGATATATTCATCATATTCAGATGAATGAAGATTGAAGATTTTTGGTTTTTGTTTTTGGAAAATGTAGGGTTTACCCTTAAGAAGCATTGATAGTATTATTTTTGTATACTGAATTTTTATTTACAACAAATTCTTTCCACTGCATGACTCCCTGTTCAGTTGCATAATTCAATTTCTAACACTTAATGATTGAAGTAGAGTTTTTTATGATAACTCATCCTAATAAATGCAAAAATTAAACTATTACTTGGTCACATGGATATTTCATGAGAAAGCATTTAATTTAACTATACATATTTGTATGTCAATCTACATGGATATTCTTACTAGATATTTAATACAATAACATGTGTACCGATATTATCTCCTTCTTACTAAGGTTACTTTGCTATACAGTATAAACTTGTTAATGAGAGAGAGGCTAAAATGTTAAACAGGTAAAGAAAGAGAAGATATATTTGTGTTTTCTCGTCCAAAAAAATTCTGATTTTTGAAATAGCTATATTTGCTTACTTTTAAAATTTGATTTCACGTTTTCACAATCATAACATTCTTGAAGCTCCTTTCTTAGATTACTTTATTGATTTATATGTATTTATTTATAGCTATTTCTTCATAGTATTGGAATACAGAATTTATCCTGTCCCTAATTCTCCTGATTGCATTTCTTTTCCTAGGAAATTTTAAAGTAATAAAAGGTACTTCTGAAAGACTATAAAGTTTAAGTTACAGGAGCTCTTTTTACAATTTTTTCTCATTTACTAATCTTCATAAAATTCATAGAAACAACTATATCAACTGCCTTTGTTGAGAAATTTATCTCTATTTTAATTGTTGTGAATAAAATAATATTAAGAGGACAAAATTTCCTGCTTATTGAATTTTTGATAAGCAGGTCATTTTTGTACAGAAGTGTATTAAATGTCTATTATCTGCCAACAATGTTCCCAGTATGGGAGATTTAAAGATAAAATGATAGCCTAGAGAGATGCATCAAATAGAGTTGTAAACATTGATAGAGTAGTAGACTCCCAGATAATGATGGTCTCTTTACAAACATGTGGACTTGATAATGTGCTTTAATGAGCCATTGAGTTTTTGCACTACAAAGCACTAGGAATTTCAAATCTTCCTCATGGCTCTATCATATAAATCTACCACACATCTTTTTCTAAACCCCACTTAAAGTTAATTACTAGAATTGGGTCATCAACAAACAAAATACTCAATTCCATTTTGATGACAACTCACTGCAAAGTAATTCTACTAATATTAATGTTGCCCTACAGAATACGACTTACTACCTAACTGACATACCCAGATAATAATAATGATTAACATTTATTCAGTATTTGCTTTGTGGCCTACTTACTATAACTCAGTTAATTCTCAAACAGCTGTATGTGGTATGAAAAAAAAATTTACATCGGTTTTTACAGGCTTTAATTTGTCTGCAGTTCCATAAAATAACAGCACAGGGACTTGACCTAGGTCTTTGTCACTGATTCTTTCCACAAATAGCACTAGATTATGGATAATATAGGACCTGTGGCCTATAGCATGTATTTCTAGATAATTTAGCAATTTTCAGTGGTATACTATGTACCAACTACACAAAGGTGAATAAGATGTGATACCTACCCACGAAAGACCTACATTCTAACTGGAGAGACAAAATATGCGAGTAAATTTCATAGAAATGATATAATGGTGGCCCTGGTGGTATACTGGGTAAGCTTACTTGAGTGATGATAATGAGAGTGTTAGGAAAGTAATGAGAAAGGAAAATTTGTAAACCTAAACTTACAATATTAGCAAATGCCATTTAAAATAAAAAAGTCTAGATACATAAACAAACCAGAATGAGTCCTTTTTTTTTTTTTAGAAATCAAAATGTAGAAATGGTAAAGTATACTGCATCAAGGTTTTTAATATTAGCAGTGATTGGACACGGAAAATTAATGAGCATACCAACAGAAATATGGGAATACAAAACACAAAGATATTGGACATCAGACCATGAAAATGTTAAGGGTCAGCCAAAAAACTGAATCTTGGAAAACTGCAAAAAAGGAGCCAAACTACTAACATTTTCCAAAAAGAGCCTCATTGACTGTGGCAGTACTTGCTCATTTGAGGATACAACAGTTTTTCTAGACAAGTAGTATATGGTTGAAAGAAAAGTCTAACACACATTATTTTTCGTATTTTAAATTATATTTTAATACCTTTAAATTATATGCTTTATATTTTAACTTTCTGGCATGCAAGAACATGTATTTGTGAAGATTTGCGTGATTACTTTATAGTTAATGAATATGGAAAAGAGCAAATCCAAGCTTTTGATCTTAAGATATTTTGGAGAAAGTATACATAACACAGGTCATAAATGTATACATAGCAATATGCGCTACAAGTGGCTGTATACATTCAAATGGAGAACTTTGGTATATGTTTTATGTGAGGTAAGAATTTTTATTGCTTACCAATTTCATCTTCAGGGATCGCTGCATCATTTTTTTTTCTTTTCTTTGCTTTTTAGGGCTACACCCATGGCATATGGAGGTTGCCAGGGTAGGGATCCAATCGGAGCTACAGCTGTCGGCCTACACCACAGCCACAGCAACGCAGGATCCAAGCCGCGTCTGCAACCTACACCACAGGTCATGGCAATGCCGGATCGTTAACCCACTGAGTGATCCCAGGGATCAAACCCACAACCTCATGGTTCCTTGTCAGATTCGTTTCCGCTGCGCCACGACTGGAACTCCTGCATCATTTTTTCAATGAAGCAAACAAATTACATGTATATGTGCCCAGAACTATATTGAATTTTATGACTGATTTAAAGGGTCCCAGAAGAGAATTTTGTCATGAAAACCAAAAAGGAGCAGGAGTTCCCACTGTGGCTCAGTGTTTAAGAACTTGGCATAGTGTCCATGAGGATGTGAGTTTGATCCTTAGCATCAATCAGTGGGTTAAGGATCTGACATTGCTGCAAGCTGCAATGAAGGTCACATATACGGCTTGGATCCAGCATAGCTGTGGCTGTGGTGTGGGCCAGCAGCTGCAGCTCCCCTGGCCTGGGAAGTTCCATATGCCATAGGTACAGCCGTAAAAAAAAAAAAAATAAAATAAAATAACAGAATGGAGAATTTTAATCCCAACCAAGAGACAAAGGAATAACCTTACCCCCTTTAGAGGGGTAAGTCATTTAGAGGTGGAGACTTAGGGACGTAATTAAGTTTACCTTAAGGAATGATGATGTTATGAAAGTGGAGCACTCGTGAGAGAAAAGATCAGAACTCCTTGCCGTGTGAGGACTTAGCAAGAAGATGACCATCTGCAGACCAGGAGGAGAATTCTCACCAGTATTTTGGTGCCCTGATCTTGGATTTCTCACCAGTGGAACTGTGAGAAATAGATTTCTGTGTTTAAGCCATTTTGTTATGGCAAACTAAACTGACTCAAATACATTTTGATCTCTAAAAGTGAGCTGTTGCCATAACAAATAGCTACAAATGTAGAAACAGCTTCGGAACTAGGTAATGGGTAGAGGCTGTAAGGGGTTTGAGGTGCATTAATCATGAACAGAATGTTAATAGAAATATGTATTTTGAGAGCGATTCTGAGAGTTACCTTTGTGGCTCAGTGGGTTAAGAACCCAACTAGTATCCATGGGTGTGTGGGTTTTATCCCTCACCTTGCTCAGTAGGTTGAGGATCCAGCATTGTTGCAAGCTTCAGCGTAGGTCACAGATGCGATTTGGATCTGGCATTGCTATGGCTGTGGTGTAGGCTGGCAGCTGCAGCTCCAATTCAACCCCCACCATGTGAAATTCCATATGCCACAGGTGCAGCCCTATGGCAGAGAAGAGCAAGAAAAAAAAAATGTTTAACAGTGACTCTAGTGAGGCCTCAGGTAGAAACGGAAAAACATGTTATTGGGAATTGGAGGAAAGGCAATTCTTGTTAAAAAGTTGCAAAATCTTGGCTGAACAGTGTTCTAGTGTTTTTGTGAAAGGCAGAACTTGCAAGCAATGAATTTATATATTTAGCTGAGGAGATTTCTAAGCAAAGTTTTGAAGGGGAGTCTTGGTTCCTCCTGACAGTTTATAGTAAAATATGACAGGAGAGAGATAAACTGAAGATGAATTGTTAAGCAAAAAGGAACCAGAACTTGGAGATTTGGAAAATTCTCAGCCTCTCCATATTTCAAAAAATGATAAAACATATTCAGAAAAGAACACTAAGGGTGTGGCCCAAAAGCCATTTCATAAGGAGATTAGTATGGGTGTGAACCTTGCACCCAATCAACAACTCAGGGAAAAAACAAACAAATAAACAAAGTGCCAGTCTGAACTGACTGGTGAAATGAAGGAAAGCTGTCAGACTCCTTAGACCCTAGAGGACCGTACATAGAGTTTTCAGCTACAAACATGCCTTGTTCTTTAAGACAAATGAGGACTGACCATGAAGGTGATTCAGAGGTCATCAGGCTGCCTCTATGGTTTTAAAGGTGAGGGACTCCACAGACCAGATTGTGGAGTTACGGAGCCACAAGGGAAGGGCCACTTGAGCTGAGGGGACAGGGCCTCTAGAAGCCTTGAGGGTATAAACACTGCCTAGAAGAGGTGCATGTGTGGTACCATTGCCCCACTGGGTCTGGAAAGTGGTACTGCCATCCCTGTAAGTCCAGAACGCAGAGAATCAAACCAAAGAGGTTTAACCTTAGGCCTTAACATCTCACAGTATTTTCCTTCCTAGATTTTGAATTGGCTTAGGACTTATCGCTCTCTTTTTCATTGTATTCCTCTGTTTCAGAATAAGAACGCCTATCTTATGACTATCTCATTACTATATTTTAGAAGAACAAAAATTGTCTGGTTACACATGCTTATAGCTAGAGAGGAATTTTGCCTTGTGACAAACTAAATTTCAATCATATCTAATTTAAATAAGGTTTTAGATAAGAGTTTGGACTTTCTTTACAAATATTTCTCTGGCTTTATCAAGATATTGTTAACATATAATGAATGTAAGTGTAAGGTGTACAATGTGAGTCTTTGATACATAAATATTGCAAAACAAAGCAATAACAACAAAAAGGTTAACACCTTCATTCATATTTATATATAAATATGTGTATATTTATAAATATATGTACATATATACATTACATGTACATAAATAAATATATATACATTTTTATTAGTGGTGATAATATTTACAATTAACTATATTAACAACTTTTATTATATAATACAGTACTATATAATCACTGTTAATTAATTATATTATATCTTCATACTATACATTAATGTCCCAAGACTGAGTCATCTTACTGTTGGGAATCAATACCCATTGACCAACTTATTCCCATTTCCTCCACTTCCCTAGCCCATGGCAATTATCATTCTACTCTCTATTTCTATAATTTAAAATTTTTAGAAATTGCATATAAGTATATGCATATAGTATAATGCCCTAATGGTCCTTCATTATTGTTGCAAAAAGCAGGATTTCCTTTTTATTGCTGACTAATACTCCATCCACATTTCTTTATCCTTTCAACTGTTGATGTTGATGGACATTTAATTTGTTTCCATGTCTCAGCTATTGTCAATAATGCTACAGTGAACAAGATGTGTCTTGCAATCAGTGTTTTCACTTCCCATGAAATTTAGAAGTGGAATTGCTGGAAATTATGCAGTTCTATCTTAAATTTTTTGAGGAGCCTCCACACTGTTTTCCAGCTGACTGTACAAATGTGCATTCCTACAAGCAGTGCAGTGTTCATTTTTCTCCACATTCTCACCAACATGTTGTTTCTTATGTTCACTAGAAGCCAAAAATATTGACACCCTGAATACTTTTAGCCTTCTAGAATTTTGAGAACGCTTGTTGTTTGTTTTGGTATTTTGTCAATGCCATTTTGTCATAGAAGCCCACGCAGACTAAACGTTACCTTGTTGCTGGTCTTCAAAATTGTTCTCTAAGCGTGAGTATTCCCCACTTCACTCAGGGATGAGTGGACAGATAACTATTCTCTCCAATAATACTATGGAACTAAAAAACATAAAATAAACACTTTATGGTAGCTTTCAAAGAGAAGGAGAGGTTTTTGGAGGAAAACTAGAAAGATGAGAAATATATGTTAGAAATCTGATTTTTGTTATCAATAATACTAAAAAATGTGTTTTGAGAGGAAAAAAAGGAAGAGAAAGATGCAGTAAAAAGGATCAATAAAACAATAAGTTGATCTACTAATTGCCCCTCTGAGAAGAAAAACAAGAATACATGAACAATGATAGAAAAAAATACTGTATTAAAGTTATACTGAGTAGTATAGATAAATAAATCAGTATTGTAAAAATAAGAAATGTAGAAGATTCCTAATTTTATTGGAGAGAAGAAAGAGAAAACTGAACAGAAACATTTAAAGATATCATGAAAAATATCTGCATTAAGGTGTTTTTTATAAATCAAAACTTATTTGGTGTTAAAGAAAATTATTTGAAAATAAATCATCAGGTAAAATTTATTGAGCTAAAAATATTTTCCCACATATTAAGAGTTAAAAAAAATAGCCCAATCTTAGGAGTTTTAAAACAGAAACGTATAAATGAACAAATAAATACTAAGAAAATTGCTCTTCTCTTGGGATGGTGGTTATCCATTAAAATCTAAATGGATTCAAAAAGTGTGCCAAAATGTAGCCCAACATGTGCCCTCTGTAGACCAGCACCATTTGAATCTTGGAGACAGAGTTTTTGAGGAAGAGAAAGAACAGCTGTATTGCTTTGCCAGGCAAAGAAAGACACAGCAGCCTAAAGCCTTAAAACTGTGTCCTGTCTTGAGAGGGGATAGCAAGGGCTTTTATCGGTTTAGCTCAGAAGACAGAGTTATTGATTAATGTGTCTATACTACTCTTCACCCATAGATAAATTCAGAGTTGTCAAATCTGGTGTGAGTTGGTTCAGTGATGGTTTCTGGTTGTCTTCTGGGTTAGTGTGACATTTTCTCTGGAAAGAAGATTGCTTACAGAGAAGGGATGTTAGGGAGTGTTTCAATTGCAAAAGAAAACACTAGGTGAAATATAACTCTAACTGGAATGTAACCATTAGTATATGAAAGCAATGAATCAAGGGAGAGATCATTTGTGTAATGCCAGATGCTAGGTGCAATATAACTCTAACTAGAAAGTAAACATTAGTAATAGTGGGCCAAAAAAGCTGAAAGCCTTCCCACTAAAGTCTGGAACAAGACAAAGATGCCCACTCTCGCCACTGTTATTCAACATAGTATTAGAAGTGCTAGCTACAGCAATCAGACAAACAGAAGAAATAAAAGGCATCCAAATACGAAGAGAAGAGGTAAAACTGTCACTGTATGCAGATGACATGATATTATATATAGAAAACCCCAAAGACTCAATTCCAAAATTACTTGAACTGATCAACAAATTCAGCAAAGTAGGATATAAGGTTAAACTTCAGAAATCAATTGTATTTCTATAGACTAACAATGAAATATTAGAAAAAGAATACCAAAATATTTTACCTTTTAAAACAGCACCCCAAAAAATCAAATACCTGGGAATAAACCTGACCAAGGAGGTGAAAGACTTATATGCAGAGAACTACAAAACATTAATCAAGGAGATCAAAGAAGATACAAAGAAATGGAAAGATATTCCATGCTCATTGGCCGGAAAAATTAATATTGTAAAAATGACGATACTATCCAAAGCAATCTACAGATTCAATGCAATCCGTATCAAATTACCCATGACATTCTTCACAGAACTAGAACAAACAATCCAAAAATTTATATGGAACTACAAAAGACCCAGAATTGCCAAAGCAATCCTGAGGAACAAAAACCAAGCAGGAGGCATAACTCTCCCAGACTTCAGGCAATAGTACAGGGCCACAGTAATCAAGACAGTGTGGTACTGGTACCAAAACAGACATACGGACCAATGGAACAGAATAGAGACCCCAGAAATAAACCCAGACACCTACGCCCAATTGATCTCTGACAAAGGTGGCAAGAACTTCAAATGGGAAAAAGAAAATCTTTTCAGTAAGCTTTGCTGGGAAACTTGGACAGCTGCATGTAAATCAATGAAACTAGAGCACACTCTCACACCATGCACAAAAATAAACTCTAAATGGTTTAAAGACTTAAATATAAGACAAGACACTATTAAACTCCTGGAAGAAAACATTGGCAAGACACTCTGGGACATCAACCTTACTAATGTTCTCTCAGGTCAGTCTCCCAAAGCAACAGAAATCAGAGCAAAGATAAACAAATGGGACCTAATCAAGCTGACAAGCTTTTGCACAGCAAGGGAAAACAAAAAGAAAACTAAAAGACAACTTATAGGATGGGAGAAAATTTTTTCAAATGACACAACTGACAAGGGCTTAATCTCTAAAATATATAAACAACTGATGCAGCTCAACCCCCAAAAAAGCCAACAACCCCACTGAAAAATGGGCAATGGACCTGAGTAGACATTTCTCCAAAGAAGATATACAGATGGCCAACAAGCACATGAAAAAATGCTCAACATCTCTGATAATTAGAGAAATGCAAGTCAAAACTACCATGAGATACCACCTCACACCAGTCAGAATGGCCATCATTAACAAGTCCACAAACAACAAATGCTAGAGGGGGTGTGGAGAAACAGGAACCCTCCTGCACTGTTGGTGGGAATGTAAGCTGGTGCAGCCACTATGGAAGACAGTGTGGAGGTACCTTAGAAAACTCTACATAGAATTACCATATGACCCAGCAATCCCACTCTTGGGCATATACCCAGACAAAATTTTCCTGGAGAAAGACACTTGCACACTCATGTTCACTGCAGCACTATTCACAATAGCCGAGACATGGAAACAACCCAAATGTCCATCGACAGATGACTAGATTAGGAAGAAGTGGTATATATACATGATGGAATACTACTCAGCCATAAAAAAGGATAAAATAATGTCATTCGCAGCAACTTGGATGGAATTAGAAACCCTCATACTGAGTGAAGCAAGTCAGAAGGGGAAAGACAGATGTCATATGAAATCTCTTATAATTGGAGTCTAAAACACTGCACAAATGAACATCTCAACAGAAAAGAAAATCACGAACTTGGGGAACAGACTTGTGGTTGCCAAGGGTGCGGGGGATGGGTGAGGGAGGGGTGGGAGGGAATGGGGATAACTAGCGCTTTAGTGATGGAAAAGCAAGGAGATCCAACTGTATTGCACGGGGAACTGTATCTAATCACATGTGACAAATCCGTATATGTACATGTAACCCGGTCACCATGCAGGGCAGTTGGAAAATCTGACAGAAATCTGTAAACCAGCTATAATGCAAAAAAAAAATAAAAAATAAATTATAAAAAAAAGTTTAACTTGAAAAAAAAAGAAAGTAATAGTGGGCCAAGGCAGGGCATAACATAATGGAGACTGTTTTAACTAGTTTCTAGCTGTAACAGTATTTCCTAATCACTAACTCTTGAGTCAGACTTTTGAGACTGACAGTAGACCTGGGAGGCTAAAGGAAAGGTCTTTTACTTCAAAACATAAAGATTTAGGGTCTGGTACACAGTTTCAACAACATACTTGCCTGCATAACAAAGCAAACACTCAAATGATGAAAATAAGAGCCAAGATTAAGCATTCACAGATGATAAATTACACAGACCACATCAAATATAAATAAGAGGAAATAGTAGACATAAAATTAAAAATTAGTAAATGAAATACAGAATTTAAAATGTTTAAAATATTATTAAAACAAATTCCTAGTTAATTTGAGGATAACAGAAAAATACATCTACAAAATTAAAGTCAAATTTTTATAGAATTTCAATTGAACTGTTTAGTAGATATATTTGCAGAAAGTACTTTAAAATCAAAATAAAATAGAAGATTTTTAGAAAATATAAAAATCAATAGGTCTTATAGAAGAAATGGAGAATAAAATTAGACCTAGGACGTAATAAAATAATTTGTATAATAGTTACATTAAATGGAAAGCACCAGTGTCAAAGTATTTTTAGGGTAAATCCTTTAAAATTTGCCTAGAATGTTTTTTAAATATATTTTAAAGGCATTTTAATGTATAGACTAGGATACAAAATTTCTAAATTATTTTATGAGGGTAGGAAACTTTTGCTACAAAAATGAGACAGAAGTAGTGAAGAAAAGAATACGAAAGACAAAGCTCATGTTTGAACAATAAAGGGGACATCTTAGTTCAAACAAACAAAAAACAAAAAAAAACAAGCAGTATAAGTTCAGCAACGCAGGACTATTTTCTGCGAGTTATCAGAAGGATAATATAATTGGTGTATTGATGTTTCGATGTACTAACATAATTCATATCATCATAGATCAAAGTGAAAACTATAATTATATGGTAGGTGATAAAATGTGGACAAAATTATATATATAACATTGACAAACAATGAAATATGAACAGAAGGATAACTTTTTGTATGTCATGAGTATATCGCTTGGCATTCCCATTTAATTTTAAGAAATGTGTCTGCTATTGCATTAATCTTGAATTTTTATCCAATGTAATAAAATATATAAATAATATAACTATTGTAAAAAACCTAATGATTTTTTATTTCAAAAATGAGGTTCTATCTAGAAAGGGCAAAGCCATTGATTCAGATGCCCTCAGGAATAATGATAGATTAGTTAATAGGGTAGTTTTAAAATAAGATTTAAAAAAGTAATGATTTTTCCCGTACTTGATAATAAATTAAGTAGGGTAATAGAATAGGATTTTTTTTTTTTTTTGTCTTTTCAGGGCCACAACCATGGCATATGGAGGTTCCTAGGCTAGGGGTCTAATTGGAGCTGTGGCCGCCAGCCGATGCCACGGCCAGGGCCACAGCAAGGCAGGATCCGAGGCGTGTCTGCAACCTACACCACAGCTCAAGACAACGTCAGATCCTCAACCCACTGAGCAAGGCCAGAGATGGAACCCACAACCTCATGGTTCCTAATCGGATTCGCTAACCACTGAGCCATGAACGGAAACTCCGGATCTTATTTTCACAATTAACCAAAAATATAAACTAAAAAAATTATTGGAGTTCCCATCATGGCTCAGCAGTTAATGAACCCAACTAGCATCCATGAGGACGTGGGTTCGATCCCTGGCCTTGCTCAGGAGGTTAAGGGTCCGGTGTTGCCCTGAGCTGTGGTGTAGGTCACAGACCCAGCTTGCATCCCGCATTGCTGTGGCTGTGGCATAGGCCAGAGGCTACAGCTCTGATCTGACCCCTAACCTTGTGAACCTCCATATGCTGCAGGTGTGGCCCTAAAAAGACAAAAATAAAATTATTTAGCGAGAATTCTAAATCCCAGCAGGACTCAAGCATTGCAATCTCTTCTAATTGGTTTCTCTTCCAAATATGATTCATTTTTAAATTCTTATGTGTGCAATAATGGAAGAATAATGTAATGAAGTGCTCATGAATGGCATAGATGTGATCTCCCTGTGCAGATGAGTAAGGTCATCTGCAGGTGGTGGTAAGATCTTTCAGCACAATTCACATAACGACACGGGCTGTGTGATTGCAATTGGGATTGTAAATAGTTCTGTCAGAAGCTACTTCAAGTTGCTAAAAATATCATGCATTTCCATGGACATAGGCCTTGAATTTTTGACTAGAGAAACTCCAAGTATATAGAATGAAGTAGGAATGCTAACAACAGAGTTGTGTTTAAGTTGATAAGATCATAAATGCATATTTCCCAAAGTGCTATTTACTCCTGTCTGTGACTTTCTGCAGATGCTGTGAAAATAAATTCAGTTGAGGTTATTTTGTAACAGACTTAATGTAGGACTTCCTGGTAAACAAGCTGCATTACTGATTTTTTTAAAATTTTTAGTGGAAATCAGTGCATTTAGAAAAATTTGAATCTTTGTAGAAGAACTAGAAGAGCAAATCTATTTTTTTTTGGTCAAATCGATAAATTTTAGTTTTTTATGTAACATGCTATTTCTTCCATTTTCAGATATACCCAATTATTTTAAATGGATGCCAAAATGACAGGATACCGTTCATCTATTTTTCATTGAATGATAATGTTTTATAAATGGAGGAGGGGGCTCATGACACATACTATTGCTGCCGTTTGTGGGAGATAATTTACATGCAGAGAAGTAACAGAAAGCATACTGCCCTCTGAATTCTCATTCTTTCACATTATGGGGAGGCATGGAGCTCTCTGGTACAGGTCATAACCGAGGTTTTAACAGACTGGAGCCAGCTTCAGCTCACAGGCTAGGCATGGGACCAAACCACACCATGGGAAAGAAAAGGGAAAATGCCCCATGCCACATTGCATATTTATAAGTTAGCAGCCCAGTGTGAACTAGGGCACACCTAGTTTACAGCTTGGGAACCTCTGGGCCATGAGCAGCACTAGGAGTTGGAGAGCGAGAATCAAAAACTGCTTACCTATGCCCTGGAAAATGTCCTACCAGCCTGGAATAGTGACAGCAGTTCAGCTAGGTAAACACTGGGGAATGCTTTACCAATTTAATACTGTTGTGGCACCAGAAGTCTGTATTGGTTGAGTTTCAGCCTATATACCATATTACGTACCATATCTTATGTGGGAAAACTGCCTTTTTCAGTATTTTGATCTGGATCTGTAACAGAATCAAAGTTTGGAAGTCTTGGAAAGGGTAAATGTGTTTGATATTTTGGAAGAATCCAAATAATTTGTGGGCGGAGCATCAACTGTAATGGCTTAAAAATAGCCACACATTCTCCGGCACTTTTCTTACAGGCAGTGGAATCTAGTTCTCTTCCCCCTGAATCTTGGCTGCCTGTGACCAACAGAGTCAAAGTGACTCTGACAATCCAAGCCTTTAAGAAACTGGGCACTGCAGCACAGAGAACTCTACTCAATATTCTGTGATCATCTACGTGGGGAAAAAAAAATCTGAAAGAGAATGTATGTGTGTACATGTATAACTTATGTACAGCAGAAATTATCACAACCTTGTAAATCAACTCTATTTCAATAAAAATTTTAAAAATGAAAAGAAAAAATAATCTGAGACAGTTAAGCCTTGGTGTCTTTGACCCTGAGATGACATTCATGAAGTCTGAAATCTTGCCAAAGGATCATATAGAGAAGCCCTGAGACTAGATGGATAAGGAGTTTTACAGCTATCCATGATGGAATTATGGGTATGTGAAATATTAGGTATGTGAATTATTAGGTATTAGGGGTGTAAAAGAAACTGTTTTGGAAACTTCAGACCAGCACAATTAGAGTTGAATATCAAGTGACCCTAGTTGAACCTGTATGGGGCAGAAACGACTAGTCAAGCCCTATCCAAATTTTTGATCCCTCCAATCACAGGATATGATAAAATGCCTGTCATTTTAAGCCACTAAGTTTGGGGTTGCTTGCTATATGTTAATTGCTAACTAGAAGAAAATTCTCTTTGGATAAATATGACCTTTTGATACAATTTCAATAAAATCCCTTATTTTTAGTTGATAGAAATGTCTCACGTGGCAAGAACATGTGAAATCCAAGTGAGAATATTGTAAAAGAAAATTATTGAAGAACTACAAGGCTAGGTAATAAATGTATTCTAAACTTTAAATATTTGAGAAGAGTGTGATACTGGAACTTTAAAAGACAACCAGGGCAACAGAATGAAAGCAAATTACAAAAAGGGATCTCAGTTTACATAATTGATATAATGACGAATTTGTCATTGGTGAATAATTCTTCCATAACGTGTCCTGCATAGCACTTAGCGTGTGATGAGCATTGCTAAATTAGACAAAGTGAAATCCCAAAATAACTGGAATAGAATGTGGCTGATTATTAGCTTGGAATTTTTATAATTATTTAAAAGACATATTGATTCAGGTATTTAACTTTCTAAGCTGAATGTTTTTGTGGGCAGACAGCATATATTCGTCTTTTTAATCTATCACAGTGATTATCACAGTTTAATGTTTTACATGAGAAATTTCATACTTTCTTCTATATATGAATGTTTCCTCAAAATGTATAAATATGATGATTTAGTAACAATCTTGGATTATATTATTAAAACTTAGACAACTTTCCCTAACCAGTGCGAGAAAAATTTGAATGCAGTCAATTTTTGTTCTTCCAAAAAAGCTTGCTTCCAAGACATCAGAGTACAGAAAGCTGTTCTTGCAGTTAATACACTGTCATATAGTAAAAATATATAGTTTCCCACGTGCAAGGGCTCATGATATTGCCAACTGCCATTTAGCAGCATTTACCTCTTGGCTGCCAATTCTTCATTTTGTATAATACATTTTTTTTTACATAAAAACTGAGACAGAGGGAAATTTTCAGTTGGTGTGACCCTACAGGATGACAGCATGATCGACATATGAGTAATAAATGTAGACTTAGAATGTACAGAGACAGCCACACTTTCACACTCTGACATTTTTCCACACCTCAGACTTAGACGCTGAGACGCTGAACTATTACAGAAGAAATAATGCATCATGGAAAGAAGTAGTATAAAAATAGATAATGCTAAGCGGAGTTGCTATATGGTATACCATTCACTATATGACAGTTCTATTCTTTCTGTAGAGTTACTTAAAATATCATTTGGTGAACAAGACAGTATATTCATTTTGGAAGAAATTGGTACTTCTAGGCAGTATTATATAAAACATGATTTAAATCAAAGAGATTGACTGTATAGCATTTCAAATGGAAAGTTTTCTTATTCTCCCTGACAAATTAGAAATAAAATTATAATTTTCTCCAAATTTCCTCTGAATATGCTTATGTCCCCTAATGTGAATACTAATTGTTTAACCGTGCTTATGTTTTATTAAATTCATGCTAGAATCACTCTACCTTTTGCCTCCTCACACTTAAAACAACAGGGATAGGGGATAGAACTGAATACCTCATTGACCTTGAAAGATCTTTGAAGAAACAAATACTATTGAGTCAAGGTGGTAAGCAGTCAAATACAGTAGAATTATACACAACAGTACTAATTAATAGGTGATAGAGTATCAATATAATAGAAACAAGAGGGTAGTTAAAAATTATGTTCAGGAGTGTTCCCTTCGTGGCTTGGTGGTTAACGAATCCGACTAAGAACCGTGAGGTTGCAGGTTCGATCCCTAGCCTTGCTCAGTGGGTTAAGGATCCTGCGCTGCTGTGAGCTGTGGTGTAAGTTGCAGACACAGCTCGGATCCCACGTTGCTGTGGCTGTGGTGAAGGCCGGCGGCTACAGCTCCTGTTAGAACCCTAGCCTGGGAACCCCCATATGTCACCGGTGCAGCTCTACATAAAAGGCAAAAAGACAAAAAAAAAAAAAATTATGTTCTGGGAGTTTCTGTCGTGGCTCAGCAGAAAAGAATCTGACTAGCATCCATGAGGATGCAGGTTCCATCCCTGGCTTCCTTCCATGGTATAAGGATATGGCGTTGCTCTGAGTTATGGTGTAGGTTGCAGACACAGCTCGGATCCAGTGTTGCTGTGGCTGTGGTGTAGGCCAGCAAGTACAGCTCTGATTTGAACCCTAGCCTGGGAAACTCCATATGCTGTAGATGTAGCTCTAAAAAGAAAAAAATTTTAAAAAACTGTATTGAAAAATTATATGTTCTGTTGTTTATATTAGTCAATAAAGGTTAGGAATTCAAAAATCAATATAGGTTTAGAGTAAGTCACAAATGTAGTGAGAATATATAATACATATATTCTTATGCTATTATTTTACTAAAGCTATAAATCAGGTATATATAAAGGGGTACAGAAAGACAGGAATAAAAAGATTTAACCTAATTAATACTCTCTGCAGAGTTTTCCTTAGTGATATTTTAAATGAGCTAAGCCTTCAAAGCTGAGCCTTGGGAAAAACTTCTATAGGAAAAAAAAAAAAAAATATATATATATATATATATATGTATATTTATAGAAAGGTGTTCTAGAAAGCAAAAGCCAGCAGAAGGACAATATTTAGTATAACTATGCTTGAGATCAAGGAGAATTGAGATCAATACCTTGGGGAGATAAGGCTATACTAGTAACTGAAGTCAGATGATGGAAATCTAGGAAGTTTCATCTTTACTCTTCACTGAATTTAGTTTTTTAATACAAGTGTGACACTGTCAGATTTAGGTTTTTAGAAAGAAAATGTTGACAAAACTACAAAGAAATGTTGGGAATTGTAGAATCCTGTTGGGAATTATTGTACAATTCAGAACAGAGATAATCATCAGAAAATATAAGAAACTGGGACCTGGGGTTATGAGAAAGGAAGGGCTGAAGTGCCCTTATGGCCTAGAACTTAAGGATTCAGCATTGTCACTGCTGCAGCTCAGGTTCCATCCCTGACCCAGGCTATTGTGCATGCCATGGACATGGCCAAAATGCTTAAAAAAAAAATAAAGTAAGGACTTGATGATGCAAAATATTCAAACTTAATCAAATGAGAATAAAGTAAAATCACTAAGAAATAGAATTCAGGTCTGAAGGGAAAATGCTGTTTTCTTCGTCACATCTTGAGATTAGGGTAACTTCATACTCTGTGCCATTAGAGTGTAGAGTTTGGGAGAAAAACCACACATACAGGCTCATCTCAAAGCTATTTTCGGCTTGGTTCCAGACCACTGTGATAAAGTAAATTGCTATAAAGCTGGTCAACTTTTTTTTGTTTGTTTCCCAGTGCATGAAAAAATTTTGTTCATTTATACTATATTGTCTTCTATTAAGTGTGCAACAGCATTACACCTTAAAAAACGTGTGTACATTGATTAAAAACATTTTATCACTAACAAATGCTAATCATCGTCTAAGCGAATGAGTTGTAATGTTTATACAATAGCTACATCAAAGATCACTGATCACAGATCATCATAACAAATGTAATAACAATGGAAAAGTTTAAATTATTGCAAGAATTGCGAAAAGTTGACATAAAGACAAGAGGTGAGCAAATGCTTTGGGAAAAATGGTGTCAGTAGACTTGCTTGACAGAGTTGCCACAGACCGCCAATCTGTAAAAACAATGCAGTATCTCTGAAGTCCTCTATGCCTGTCTTTGAAAATCACTTGGAAAAACAAAAACATGAGCATGGATGAAAGAGACATGGAAGAGTTTGTGGATTCAGCAGAGAAAATGGACATAACTAGATTTAAAAGAGTGGAGAAAGAGACAACCGAAGGTATTAACCATATGACTTGCAGTAAATTCAGACAAAGAGTGGAAACAACTGCGTTACAGAAACCAAGGAAGAGGCTAAAGATGGGTGATGGCAAGTGCTTCAAGGAGATCAAACGTCAAATACGTCATTTGGCTATCACTGACAAGGAAATTTATCAGTGTTTTCAAATGAAAATCAAATACCAAAAGTTGAAGAGGAAATGAGTGAAAATGAAGCAGCAGCAATTGATTTTAGACTATTCTTCCAAATAAGTTGAAATTTATGAAAATGGAAGAAATCAATAGCTTGATGTTTAAACCGATCTGAAAATATATTTTTCACTGAAAGCAAAAAAATTAATATAGTCTTATTTCAAGGAAGTAGCTAATGATCATCAGTTAAACGCTTGCTTTGATATATTATAAAATTACCCTAAAAATATTATTATACTTTTGCCTTTTTAGGGCCACACTTGTGGCATATGGAGGTTCCCAGGCTAGGGGTCAAATCAGAGCTACAGCTGCTGGCCTACAGCACAGCCACAGCAACCCGGGATCCAAGCCCGTCTGCAGCCCATACCACAGTTCACATCAAACTACACCACAGCTCACAGCAACGCCAGATCCTTAACCCACTGAGTGAGGCCAGGGATCGAGCCCGAGTCCTCATGGTTACTAGTCAGTTTCGTTTCTGCTGAGCCATGATGGAAAGTCCATACATGTTTATTTAAAAATATTATAACCTGCCCCCGCCCTTTCTTTTTTTTGCATTTTTTTTTTCTTTTTAGGGCTGCACCTGCGGCATGTGGTAGTTCCCAGGCTAAGGGTCAAATTGGAGCTACAGGTGCTGGCCTACACCACAGCCCTACAGCAATGTGGGATCTGAGCTGCATCGGTGACCTATACTACAGCTCACAGCAACGCCAGACTCTTAACCCACTGAGTGAGGCCAGGGATCCAACCCACATCTTCATGGATACTAGTTGGATTTGTTTCTACTGAGTCACAGTGGGAACTCCCTGACCTTATTTTCTTGTTATTGTTTGGGTCTGTAGTAATTGCGAGAAAAATACACTTAAGATTCATCTCTCTTTTACGGGTCACATAAAGCATTATTAGGCTCCTGTGATTATTTCTAATATCCTTGAGAAAACACATTATCATTATGTAATATTGGTGGGTTGATGCAATGGCAACATGGTTCGGTCAATAACAAGGAATAATTGTCCAACTTAGCTGCACATATATCTTTTTATGATAGGCATTAATTTTAATTCTATGTAGAGGGGAAAAGAAACCACTTAATAGTAAATTCATCATTTTGGAATAAGAATAAATCTAGTCTTTGTCATTGTTTTAGCCATTTTGTGGTCTTTTATATTACCACACAGATGTTAGCTATAGCAATATGTCTCTCATTAACATATTAGATGGGTTCAGTAAAGACACATTCATCCATTGCCACCTCCTAATATTAAAGTGTTTAATGCTGCCTGAAGGTTCTGAGTCACTTTCCAGACACAGAGCAGCGAGGGACTGAATATTTCAATTCTTTGCATTGTGGTCTCTCTTTTCTGCACTCTGATTGTATATTTATTTGGAAGGGAGGTATTCGTCCATATTATGCCTAATATGCATCATACGAGAACTAGGTGGCCCCGTAGGACTTGTAGTGTGAGGTATGTAATTATACCTTTTTCTGAATCTTGTTCCCATTATTCAGAAAATTGCTTTTGTTGGACTGAATGACATCCGCTGGTGATGTGAAAGTTTCTATTAGCTCTTTTATGATTTCTATACCTCAATGCATGTCTGATCTGTAGGTTTAGCTTGTTATATTGTACTGTAGTGTATTTGCCATCCTGTGGTTTCTTACTGTTTTGAGCATTTTGAAGTATAAAAAGTCTTTTCTCCTTATTTCTTACAATGTTTCATCATCAGCATTGTTTCCTTTACTCTCAAAGGTAGCAGGATCTATCTTAAATAAACACACACGCAGATATATCTGGAACTATAAAAGAACTGTATATATATACACACATACATAATTTGGAACTATAGAAGTGTTTTAAGAGTTAACCTCAGTAGTTCTGTCCAATATTTCTGCTTGACTGGCCCAAGAAGCACTGAGGACCTCATGTCAAGGTCAATACTTGGGACTTTGTATCATTTTGTTGTGGTGTCAACAAAATTAAGTCCTTCATGATCTGTATGATGTTTGTGATAAGGAAGACAACACTATCTATCTCCTCATAGAATAAGGGAAGCAGAAATTAGGGGAACAAGGGTCAGTGATCATCAAATTTTATAATTGAGAAACTTCATTTTGATGATTCTTTTGTTACTAAAATATAAGAATTTGCAAGGAGCTCACTGAAATGAACATTTTTTCCTTTAAAAAAATGTTGGTCCTACTTTTTCTTATCTTACCTATGAACTAATCAAATGCCCTCTTTAGAGTAATTTTGAGTAAGTATGGATGACCCTTGTTTTAATATTTGCTCTTGGGAAGCATCTGCAAAATATCATCACTGCTGCTTTCAAGGTCTTTAATGGGAATCCAAACGAGTAAATGTGTTTGATTTGACATTCTAACTAAATTGTAATTAAAGATTGAGTTTTGATTGGCTAAACTTTATTTTCTTTTTAGGGCTACAAAACATTATTTATTTATTTATTTATTTTTTAGGGCCACACCCATGGCATATGGAAGTTCCCAAGCTAGGGGTCGAATTGGAGCTGTAGCTGCCGGCCTACACCACAGCCACAGCAAGCCTGGATCTGAGCCGAGTCTGCAACCTAAACTACAGCTCAAGGCAACGCTGTATTCTTAACCCAATGAGTAAGTCCAGGGATTGAACCTGCATCATCATGGACACTGGTTGGGTTCTTTACCGCTTAGCCATGACGGGAACTACTGAACTTTAAATCTCAGGTAAAAATAGTATAAGGAAAGGACTGTAACTTAAGCATGTGAAAAAGTACTTTCTTTTTCCTAATCTATAGTGAAAAGAATATGCCCTTCCAGTACACAAAGGAGCAACGCCGATTATCTTAAATGTTTGTAATAAATATCAGAACCAGACTATAATTTACATTTTGCCAATAAATTTATGAATACTATGTTTTACGAAAATCTGATGAAACATGACTAATAGTACAGGTACAAATGTGGATGTCATAATCATTTATAAGGAATAAGTGCTTGAAAAAACAGGACTATACACTTTTTATATGTCTGGAATATTGTATCATCATTATCATCAAGAAATAAAGAAAGGAAAAAGAACAATTCAAATGAGCATGCTTAATTATGGAAATAATATTATAATGGTATGATGTTTAAGGTAATATACAATAAGAATAGAAAATCAGTAGGAATCTGCATGTGCTTTCCAAAACCGAATTGCATTTATAATACACAGTAATTTAAGATGTTTTTGTCACATTAGTATTTTACACAGTATGCTGTATGCAATAGCTCATTCCTACTTTTGTGATTTGGTGAAATTTTTATCATAATGGTTGGTGATTCCAAAAAATATAGTATACAAATTTTATTGTAATTCTGGACCTATCTTTGATTGTTATTCATGTTATTGCTGTTATTCATATTGAATAACTGTTCAGATTTATTAAATATTTTTTAGTTCTTCTTCAGTGAAATTCTATCTCTTTCTTGCCTATTTATTAATTGGTTTTTACTGATTTATGTAACATTTATATGGAATTTTTGAATCATAAAGAAATTAACTCCCTTTCCTGCTGTCATTACTATGACTGTTTTCTGAATGTTGTGTCCTTTATAGTTTGGTTGGTTTGTTTGCTTTAAATCAGGTAATATTAAAAGCTGCTGATATTTTTCTGTTCTATCAGTTCAAATTTTCAGTTATTTTTCCATTCATAACAAATAAAATTTTAATTTGCAATTTCGTTTTAATTTTTTAGCCCACTTCTTACTTAGCATTGTTGATTGTGGTTCTTGAGTATCCAATATACAAGGGCCTTTATTTCTCTCCATTCTTGGACCCAAACGGCAATTAAGTCAACCTCAACTCTTCAGTAGATTATTAGATCAAGTACCCCATTTTTCTCTCCATTCCAGTTTTACCTCTTTCAATCCATTCTCCATGACTAAAACTGTTCATTTTACTTTCATTCTTAAAATCTGCCCTAGCTTTTGGACTTGCTATTGTAGCTCAGTGGTAATGAACCCAGTGATTACCCACGAGGATGAAGGTTTTATCCCTGGCTTCTTTCAGTGGATTAAGGACATGACATTTCCACGAGCTGTGGTGTAGACTGCAGATGTGGCTCAGATCTGCTGTTGCTGGGGCTGTGGTATAGGTCTGCAACTGTACCTCCGATTTGACCTCTAGCCCAGGAACTTTCATATGCCACAGGTGCAGCCCTAAGAAGAAAAAAAAAAGTCTTTCCTGGTTTTCCACTGCATAAGCCAGCTTTACCTATCCTCTGTTATTTCGTGCTGAACCTCTTGGTTCCCAGCAATTCATAACTTGTACATTTCATGTCACCCAAGTGGAATGCGTCTTAATTTCATTAATACAATAAATACTTTTCTCTCTTTTGTTACTCTTCATGCCTTCTTCATGATAATTTTCTTCATGTTTATCTTCATCTCTTATCCAGGTTTGTGCTTACTCACCCGATATTCAACCAATATTCACTGGGGGCTATTTTAATGAAAATAAAATTGGGGTCTCATCTTCAGGACTTACAGTCTAGTTGTGAAGACAAAAAGTACAAATAAAAAGAAAAAATACACAAGTAGACATAAAATTATAATTTCTGGGAAATTTTATAAAAAAATAGGATCCAATAAAATAGAAAAAGAAGGGTTATTCATAAAATAACATTTATGTTAGAAGAAAGTACAGGAGTTCTCTGATGGCCTAGTGGTAAGAACTTGGTGTTGTCACCGTGTTACTGCTGTGGCTTGGGCCTGGGAACTTCTGCATGCCTTGGGATGTGCCCCCCAAAAAAGTATTTTTTAAAAAAGAAGAAAGTATAAAAACAGCATGTGAAAAAGTGGCAGTTAAAATTGAGAGACTTAACCAGGATATAAATGGAGTAAGAATTATACCTGTGATTCAACTAATCCTTCAGACATTATTGTTTCTAGGAAACTCTGTAACTGCCTACATGGCTTGAATTCTGTGGTCAGAGAAAGCCTTCATTTCCTTCATTCCTTCATCTGTTTTTAATCATAGCTTGTTACTTTTTTTTTTTTTTTTTTTTTTTTTTTTTTTTTTTTTTTTTTTTTTTTTTTGCTTTTTAGAATCTCAGGTGTGGCATATGAAAGTTCCCAGCAAATCAGAGCTGCAGCTGCCAGCCTACACCACAGCCACAGAAATGCCAGATCCAAGCCGTATCTGAACCTGCACCACGGCTCTCAACAACGCCAGGTCCTTAAGCTACTGAGTGAGGCCAGGTATCAAACCCACATCCACATGGATACTAGTCAGGTTTGTTGCCACTGAGCCATAATGGGAACTCCTATCATAAGCTTCTTCTTATCATAGTTGGCCATTAAATTATAACAACAATGTACTATGTGAATAATGGATTTATTATTATTTTTTTGGTTTCTGCCCAAAGTTGCCATACTGTGCAGTCTGATAGAATATATAGTCATATCAATCCACACCTGGAAGGCTAACATTTACCCTTACCACACCTATTTCAAAGCAATATATTTATGTATAAGAACAGGGTACTATGCCTTCAATTCTGATAGGCTCCAACTAGCAACGGTCAATGATTTCTTTACCCAGAAAGCACTCAAATATAAGCCTTCCAAATTTGCATCTTTGTGTAGAATGAAAGTTTTGTTTCCAATCATGGAATTTAGTACAGAAACATTATCCAGATAGTCTTCCTGAATTCTGAATGGTTTTATATAAGCTTCTCTGTTTATCACTGATCACTACTAAGAACCAGAGACATCACTGCTTCTCAAATGCACCACTAAAACCCCTGGCTAGGTCTCTGATTATCTAGAACTGAATGGTTATAATCAAGCCATAATAATAAAGTTTGGCTATACAGGGATAATCATTTATAAAGCCACCTGAACTCCTTGCTGCAAGCATCTTTCCATATTGAACCTACTATCCCCTGGGTCCAGTTTACTCCTGCTCCCCAAATCTGAGTGATTCAGTCCATCACTGCTTTCAAGTGTCTGGTCAAATGTCATCTCCTTGATGAGACTTTCCTGACCACATTATTTTCCATGGCAGTCCCTGTCACCACCCATTCCCTTTATTTTCTTTACAGCAGTAACCCTAAAGTTATGAGATTGATACGATGAGATCAGTAGGTAAAGATTTGCATCCTTTTGGACCTGCCGCTCATCCTTTGATAAAGATGTATTCTATATGCTTTACTGAGAAAACACTGTCACTGATCCAATGAGAATATCTGCCCTGCCTTTAATGTTCATAATTACCTTAAGCAGTCATTCATTACGTTCTCCAAAGCCCTCTCAAACACTGCATTGTCCACATTCAGTGCTTCCAAATAGTTTATTCCTCAACTGTTAAAAGATGATATACTTCACCAGATAAGCCCAAATCCTTTCTCAAATTTTATGACCCTACTGAACAAATGAAGGTGTATTTCCCCTTATTCTCCTCCACAGTAGGATGCCTCTTAGTATACATTTCTTAAATATAGCTTTGACTCTCTACCAGGCAATTCAAAGTGTTTTGTTAGACCTAGTCCTAAGTCATTGTGAAGTTTCCTGTTTCACTCTATTACAGAACAAAATTTCCGTCTACTCCCCGTTAAAATTATTTTTTGATTTTAAAATTTGTTCAGTGTATTTGCTCTTAGAATAGCTCCTTTATGACCTGAGAATAATTTCTGGGCAGATATTATGCCTAAAAGGAAAATCTGGGTGGTAGGATTCTCTGTGGATGCTTAGTAAATGCAAATTGATAGTGTTTTTCAAAACTTTGGTCATCTTTTAACAGTTGTTATATGATTTGAAATTGTATTTTGACACCACCAGTTCATGTTTCTAATTGCTTATTAAAGTGAGCCTGTGAATAAGAGAACACTGAAATATTTAAAAAGAAAAGGAACTAAAAAACAAATCTATAGATAAAATTATGTCTGGAACATATAAGAAAGATCTGCATCCCAAGATTTTAGACTGTGTTTACCTTTATTTTCTATTATACAAAAATATGCTAAAATAAATGACTTTCTTTTTTTAAAAAACTAGAGTTTGGGCCAAACTAAATATAAATATATATCTAAATTGTGTGTGTGTGTGTGTGTGTGTATGTATGTATGTGTATATAAATTGTGTGTGAGGTGTGTATATATATATATATATACAGAATATTTATGATAATTTATTAGTTGGTAGAATCCAAGTGAGTTCCTTTTCCATATTTTCTTTGCACTGGCTATCATTAAATCGGAAATGATATAGTTAGATGTGAACAGAATGCGCTAAATTATTTTATTTGATTTCATTTCAGTAGAAGATAGGACATCTTTAATTCTTTTTAAAATCAAAGAGAGAATAAACTCAGATTATGTAGTCTCAATTTGGTAATACTTCCTCTATTTGCACAGCCTACTGAAAGTATTGGCTAATTATATTTTACATGAAACAAGAACATAATTTCCAATGTTTTGACAAGCAACAAATTGCACACTAGTTAGCTGTAAATAAATTTATTAGAAGCAGTTGTCCTTGTTTGTAGATTCTGCTTTGAAAGAGTAAATTAATTTAAGGCTCATCATTCACAAGAAATATATTATAATATCAAAGTGATAGTTATAAAAAAATCAGAAACAGAGACCAAAGCATACCTACTAAATAGCAGAAGAAATCTGATATTGCAAAGAGATGAGAGAAGAAAGCATGTGAGGTCTATGATATCAGCATGGTGCCTTCTGATAATCAGACTTTTAGTCATGATTCATTTGGCTCGATTATTCTACTGATAATGTTATCTGTGCTATAGTATACACATAATATCGTTTTCCACTGAGAAATGTAAATTAAAGATTGTTAAGCACTTTTTTCTTGAGGATTCTTTTATTGTCAATTAATTGGTAGAAATGTCAGCTTTTTTAGACTTCAAGATGCAGGACTATGGTTCTGAAAGTGTATTCACAAGAATGAGTATAGAGGAGTTATAATTTATCTACAATAATATTGGAATAAATGAACTAAAACAGAGAAGCAACCTGAAACGGTCAACAATTATGTGGGTAATTATTTAGCTTGTGTAAAAATGGCACAAATCACAGATATCATTTTCCATATGTGGGAGGATGAGCTGAAGTTTGTCTGATTTTCTCAACAATTAGCATTTATTAAGAGACTTCTGGGTTCCAGAAATTTAGTTAACTGTCTCATATGCATATGCTCATTTAATCCTCCAGATTACATATGCAGGCAGGATTAAAGACCTGTATCAAGCATGAGGAAATTAAAGACTGGGGAAGTGAAGCCATCCAGCCAACGTCTCAAGAGATTGTACCTGTATCAATTTCAGATTTTAAGGAAATGCCATAGGTTAGGTAACTCAGGAAGTAGATTCTGAATCAGAGACAAGCAGGCAAGAAGTTTACTAGAAAGCATTTGTGAGTTCACCACATTCGGAAGAGAAGTGAAGAGAAGGGAGGATGGTGCACAGGGAGAATCTGGGCTAAGGTGCATTCTTACAAAGGCATCACTCTGCTCTCCAAGGAGCTTTGAAGCTGACGATAAGTTTTCAGATCTTTTTCGAATTTGGGAGAGGAGGAAGCCCATTAATTATATCCTGATGTTGCTTAGTCATTGACTGCGGCCTGCCCTGGAAAGGGGGATGGCTTTGGGCGAGAACGCTCTTCAGCAGAGGTAATTCCCAAAGATGGCTGAATGCTGAGGGCTCTCTGAGGGCAGCACTCTCAACAGTGCCAGTCCCAAAGGAAGAGTTGGACAACTTCATAACATCCACTATATACCTGTTTCCATATATATATATTCAAATGTTTGCTTAAAGTATGGCTGAAACACTGATTCACATTAGAATTTAAAATGTAACAAGATGAAATTAAATTAAATTTATTAGGCTCAGCCAAAATGAATCTGACTTGCATCCACGAGGATGCAGATGCGATCCCCGGCCTTACTCAGTGGGTTAAGGATCCAGTGTTGTCGTGAGCTGGGGTGTAGTCTGCAGATGCGGCTTGGATCTGGCATTGCTGTGGCTGTGGTGTAGGCCAGTGACTACAACTCCAATTGGACCCCTAGTCTGGGAACCTCCATATGCTCTAACGTTGGCCCTAAAAAGACAAAAAAATTGATTAATGAATTAAATTTATTAAAATGTACTGATATCATTATGATTGAAAAATAATTTCTCATTGCACACTGTATCAGGTTCAGACATTAAGATGAAGGCAATGAGCCCTGAAACGACAAAAAAAAAAAAAAAAAAGGAGTTCCCATGGTGGCTCAGAAGAAATGAATCCGACTAAGAACCATGAGGTTGTGCGTTCAGTGGGTTAAGGATTCAGCATTGCCTGTGTGCTGTGGTGTAGGTCGCAGACGTGGCTCGGATCTGGCGTTGCTGTGGTTGTGACATAACCCGGTAGTTGTAGCATAACCCGGTAGTTGTAGCGCTGATTAGACCCCTAGCCAGGGAACCTCTACATGCCGCGGGTGCGGCCCTAAAGTGACAAAAGACAAAAAAAAGAAAAAAGAAGATAAAGGCAATGGCTTTCACGTAATGATATGTAATAAAACAAGTAAGACCTAGTGGAATACTATCTTTGAAGTTGTAAATTATGTGACTTGTAAACTGCAGACTGACTATATTTCTTGCTATTATTTATAAAATAATAATAATAATTTAAAATGCCTTTAGACATGCATATCTACATGTATATATGTTCATTGATTATATCTAAATATAAAACATTGATAAAGAATTAAGTGTAACTTTAATTGCATAGATATTCTAAGAAATATAAGTTGTATTTTTAAATATAGAAGTAAACTTTTTATCATAGTCATATTACTGTTCAAACTGAAAGAAACATTTATAATACATATACCTAATAGATATATGTATATCATCAACTTCAAAGAAAAAGTGTGATAGCAAAATGTAAATATACATAAAATTAAATATCTCACATGGTGTATATTCTAGAAATGTCCTTAAAGGCAGATGAATGAGAAAAGAGATTATTCTTGAGATACTGGGTTTTAATGGGAGGTTGAATAAGAAAAAATGAAGGAAGTGTGTTTGCTATGTCCAGTTCAAAATGCAGTATGCACTCTGGAAAAAGGCTTAGAAAAAAAGTCTACTTATATCAAGAGATGAGATTTTCAAAATATCACCTGGGGTTTGCAACTCAAAAATATGTTTAAAGGTAACTAGAAAATAAGATAATATATTACAACTTAAATAATATAAAATGATTAAAGATCTTAATAAGTTCTTGCATTACTGCCATAGAAATCAGCACTGTGAAGTAGAACTTTCTATCTCTTCTATCCTTAATTTAATTTAATTTGTATTTAAATCTAAAAATCCACATGTGGCTTGTGGCTACTAAATCAAACAGCACATTTATAGATCATTTCTGTCTAAACAAATGTAGACATTGGAATTGCAATGGAAACAGGAAAGTGACTCATCTATCGAAGAAAATGTGAGGTTAGTAAAATATTTTGGGTCCTAGATTAACTACTGTTGATCCAAAGTACTGCGTTAGGAGGCTCCCCAAATGTACTTTGTTACAATGAAATGTGATGTTATGACCCTTACAGACCACTAGGAGGCACTGATTTGATAACACATAGGGAACACAGAAAGAAAAGCCACTGTATAAAATAAACATGCCACGTTAAAGGGTCTTAACACTGACAAAGCAAGACTAAAGATAAATGCTGCTTGTTTGACCATTCACTCTTTCTGTTTGGGTGAAGAGTGTCAGTGAGCCAGAAATAAAGGCCTTAAGTAGTTAAGTGTGTTCTCAGACAAGCAGTCCTCCTACAGTATTTCTGCTTTGAATGCTTGTCATGAACATGATAGGCAGGAAGCCATGGCAACCAGAAATATATGACAGGCATTGGAGAGCAAAGCTAAGCTATTCTGCCACTATGGCAAATACTATATTTGCATTTTCCTGATTTACCTAAATTAAAGCTTTCAAATCCATTTGTGTAGACTTTTTTTTTAATTAATACTTCTGTTTGAAAGATAAACACACCCCCTAGAAAGACTGAGGGAAGAAAAGAGAGAAAAAAAAAAAGACATACACTAATTTAGCCTTACATAATATTCTGTTTTCACAAATAATTTCTAAATAAAAAGAAAGATACAAGTAAATACAGTTCCCCTGGATATTATTTACTTCCCATGGAAATGCATACTGCACACAAAACCTCATGTGTAATAATAAAATAAACATTTGAATGTCTATTAACTATTGTTTGGGATTGTATTAGTTATTTCTCTGCATAATTAAACAAATGCTTAATTGACCTTAAACTCAGACTTAAAAAAGTAAAACTAACAAAGGAAATCAAACATGTAGAAAATCACAGAATGTTTCTCTCTCTCTCCCCAGATTTTTTTTTTCTCCTATAACTTACTTAAAGTGGTACCTTGCTCCACTCAACCTCTATTTTATAAAAGGCTGACTTTTGATCCAATAGTAGCCCAAATCAGCTTTGGAGGGATGATGTTCTATAGTCTATGAATACTTTGGAAACTACTACATACTGAATACTGCCATAGTCTTAGCTTATAACTGAAATACAATAATATAAACAAATGAAAAAATTGAATCTTTACTCCAAAGGTAAATATATTTAGCCCTTGGTGTGAAGATGTTGACCCTAAATTTTGCATCCTCCCTTAACTGGAAGACCATCCAATTCTTACCTGTTATTAATTGCAAATGTGCTTATTTTCATCAGAAATAACATGAATGAGATTCTGATGAAGAACTTCAGTCTATAATCCAGCATCTTAGGAAGTTTTTACCGGGGAAGAAATAGATTTCATTTTGATTGTTCAGGCCAAATCTACTAGAATGGTTAAACAAAGCAGCTCTGAGGACAGTTGGCCTGGAATTCAGCACATTAACTATACTAACTTTCCCTCTAAATAACAGAGATTGTAATCACATGCATCATGTAAGGTTGCTTAAGGAAAATCACTTGACAGATGGCCTGGCACACACTTCTTCATCATCATCATCATCACCCTCATCTTTATCAAAGCAATTTTTAGCCACCTTAGTTTAGGAAAAGGGTCCCCATTGATTATCTCAGTCCTTTTTGGTAATTTGGCAGAGTGCAAGTAGAAGGAATTTCATAATAAGTACTTTTACAAAAACCTCACAGAAAATTTTATGCGCTAAGGTTTTTCTAAGTTTTAATTATTTTTAATAGAGTAGCATCAATTTAACCATAGAGTTCCTATGGACAGCTTTTGATCCAAATTTCTTTTTTTTTATTTCCCTCAACTGTGCATAAATATTTTTAGCACTTGTAGTAGTTTCCCATTCTGGTGTTGGAATTATCCCAAACTTCAAGTACCCTTTTAGGGAAGTTTCAGAGGCTTATACCCAACCATTTGCTCTCTGAACGCTAACACCAATGCAAGTCTCATACCCTCAGAAGTGTAAAATATTTCCTCAGAAAACTTGAGGTTAGTGAAAGAATGTACATTTTAAAAAGAAAAAAAGTCATTCGTAAAAATCAAGAAAGGCAATATCTCAGCATAATTCAAAGTTCAGGCTAAGGAGTTAAACATCTTGGCTCTGATCTTAGCTCCCCTACTCACTGACTTAATCACCAGTTAGGATAGGGTAAATTCAGTCAATAACAAACATATGTCAATTTTTTTCCTGATTTAAGATAATTATAGTTAATTTCTCATTCACATTTTTTTACCTTCATGGGCATGGAAGGGTACTCTCCGTATCTTCATCATTCCTGATCAGGGTTTCTGCTTGGCTTGTCACAGGGGAAGGTAAAAGACAACATGGTGAATTTTATACTTGTTCTGAAAGCTTATGCCCAGAAGAGACAGGTGCTTGAACATACAGAGTATTAGATAAGCTAAGTATCATTGTCATATTTGAATTTAACAAAAATGAAATATATAATTCTTCTAAAGGGTGAGGTCTTGAATATTAATGAAATAATAAGACAGTCTACCATATTAGATGACTGTGTAGCAATAAGTAAAATTTTTATCCTTCAAGTTTTCTTATCAGTAAAGTGGGAAACGTAACAGAAAAATTTTTCATAGTGTTTCTGTGAAAACAAAATAGGATAATACTTTCAAAGCATTTAAAACATTTATCTGAACATGAGAAGTGGTTAACTAGTGGTTTTGGTTACTCAGATCTCATGTGAGAAAAACAGCAATTTAAAAACCATGGTTTCTCGATTCCTGGCTTGGGAACTTCTGCATGCCCCAAAATAAATAAATAAATAAATAAATAAATAAATAAATAAATAAATAAATACTATGGTTTCTAAAAATAACTAATATTTTAGTATTTATTTCATAAGTGACCATTGACATTCATAGCATGTTTTCGAGGTAGTATTATTTTCATTTGACAAGTGAGACATTTTCTTAAGATTGATCAGGGCATGAGTTGAACACAGTTTTTTTTTTTTTTTGTCTTTTTAGGGCCGTCCCTGTGGCATATGAAGGTCCCTGGCTAGGGGATGAATAAATCAGACCTGTAGCCGCCAGCCTATGCCACAGCTACAGCAATGCTAGATCTGAGCTGTGTCTGTGACCTACACCGCAGTTCATGGCAATGCTGGATCCTTAACCCATTGAGAGAGGCCAGGGATCGAACCTACGTCCTCATGGATAGTAGTCAGCTTTGTTTCCACTGAGCCATGATGGGAACTCAAATATAGCTCTTCTGATTCTATAAAATGAGATGTAAAAATTTTGGGGGGGAAGGGAAGAAAACTGAGAGGAGAGTTTGTGAACCATCTGCTCAGAAAAATGTACATATGCAAAATTTTACATAAAATTTCAAAAGGTCACTGACTCTCTGAAATACAGGTAGGTTAAAAACCCCGTTTCTGCATAACAGAACAGAAACAAGACTCATAGATACAGAGAACAGTGGTTAGCAGTGGGGGAAAGAGGAGGGAGATAGGCAAGATAGGAGAAGGAGACAAAGAGATATGTACTAATAAATAAAAATGAAATAAGATACAGGGATGTCACATACAGTCAGGGAATATTTTATAGTAATTTTAAATGGAGTATATTTCTAAAAATATCAAATCACTGTATTGTATACCTGAAACTAATATAGCATTGTAAATCAATTATACTTCAATTTTAAAAAGAATACCATTTCTAGTAATTGCTTCTTAGATGGAAGCTGAACCTTACATTCAACTTGTATTTTAACTATAAGGCTGATCTTCCATCAGAGAATGCTTATTTACAGATTTTAATATACATTGACAAGTCTTTAAGAGAGTAGAAAAACTCAATTATTTTCCAAAACTATCTGAACAAAATTATAAATTCACAGATCATCTAATGGGAATAGCTTCATTAAAAAAAAAAAAAAAGACTAAACTATAAGCAGTAGGGGTGGAATATATCATTGACTGGAATGAACCTAATCCTACATTCAAATCTAGTTCTATGATCTTACTGACTACTTCGACTTGCCTCTCTGGTTCTAGCAGTGATCTTCAAATAGAGCCTTCTAGTGATTCCAATAGCTGGCTATGGAAACATAGGACTCTTAATTTCACTGAAAAATTAACTGTGCCTGTGACAAACTTATTTTGGCAGATAGTGATCAATAGTAATCCCTTCCTTCTCCTATCAAGATGTGGAGTCTTCTAACTTTAAATATAAGCTGGTCTTGCTTTGACCAAAAACTGTGGCAAAAATGGTTTTAATCCTATATGTGTCTAAGCTATAAGAAGTGCAGCAATTTGCATTAATGTGCTTTCTTGGGAAGGGAGGCCTTTTATAAGAAGAACGACTACCCTGAGACCACTATACCTCAGGGAGCAGAAGAGCCATCCAGCAGAGCCCAGTCTACTCAGAATTGTAAGACATGGCCAGTTGATATTGTTTCAAGCCATTAATTTCTGGAGTGATTTGTTATGGCGCAATAGGTAATTGAAACACATAACAAATATATACAGTTTGAATGATCTTAAATGTAGTGATTTGTCAGTTAAATGAAAAATGAAAAGCTAATTTTCAGGAAATGAAAAGCTTATATTGATTGTTCAGTAAGAGAGCTGATTTATTTCATGTGGTTTTCAAAATATATGTTATGGTTGGGAAAGTTTTTTTTTTTTTTAAAGATACAAATATTTTCTTTTTTAGTATTTATATTGTTAACTTAAATGTTTTAACATATGCCTGCTATTAAAATGAAACCTGGAGAAAATGCATTTTTTTTTTGTCTTTTTGCCTTTTTACATAGAGTGGCACCCGCGGCATATGGAGGTTCCCAGGCTAGGGGTCTAACAGGAGCTGTAGCTGCTGGCCTTTGCCACAGCCACAGCAATGCGGGATCCGAGCCACGTTTGCAACCTACACCACAGCTCACGGCAAAGCCGAATCCTTAACCCACTGAGCAAGGCCAGGGATGGAACCTGCAACCTCATGGTTCTTAGTCAGATTCGTTAACCACTGAGCCACGAAGGGAACTACAGAAAATGCATATTTTTTAAACCAAATAAAAAAGTGAGTTTTGTATACAGAGTTTGAAATTACAAACATGTTACTTATTTACTCCAAATCCTTCCTCGTCTCTTTAGCAAGTTCCCCTCATATCCAAAGAGAAGGAATTTACACAAGGCCTGGACACCAGGAGGTAAAGATCATGTCTACCTCTATTCTTTTTCACATTTTCTACTCTGTTATGCATGTATCCTGCTTTGGAACCTACGGTAATCCTTAGAACTATGCACATGTATTCCCTTATACTTCTTAGAACATGGTAAGTTTGCTTTTTCTGGCCCTATTTGAATCTTGTCAATGAGCCATTTTTTTCATTTAAGAGCCTATCTTGAAGACCTTGGTCAATTTGTACAATTTTGTGAGCCCATTCTCTTGTTTATTAAATAGCAAAACTAATATTAAATATGCTTTTTAGTTGATGTAAGAATTAAATGAGATAATAACTTGCACATACCTTATGAACTGTCAGATCCCATGCAAATATAAAGTAATGAAAAACAAGTTTTTAGAATCTTCAGAAACCTTCTGCCTCCTGAGTTTATGTATTTGTTATTTCCATTTTTCTAACACCTATGAATTTTCTGTCATTGTCTCTCTTTGCTGAATGGAAGACACAAACAGTAGACACTAAAAGTCTTTTGTCTCAAAATTTTGGAGATCTGTAGGTAGAATTTTAGGAAAATGTGTACAGAAAATAAAATATGACAGGATAATTACATGCTGTCTAATACTGGCTTCAAAAATATGTCACAAAAATATGCTTACGAATATATGCCTGTAGGGTCAAAGAGGTGGTTACTTTAATACTATATTTTGAAGAAACTGTATAAGAATAACTCATTTGTGAGAAAATATAATCCCTCTTATATTACAGAGGTTACTGAATGCTTACTAGATGTTTTAATAAAAGTGGTTTACTTCTTAGTGCTCCGAAGGACTATTTTTATTACCTCCCTGCTTACAATTCAGAAAAAGCATATTCATTTCTAGCTCTCCTATATTTCCAAATTTGCAAAAAAAAAGCAAAAAAGACTTTGATTTTTTAATGAGCTCTATTCTAAATGATACATTTAATCCATACATTTGATTTGTAAGTGAGAGCTTAGTAGTTATATAGCAGTTTTAATGAGCATAGTTATGTAATATACTGTTTCTCATATGTTGGTTAAAGATGAAAATATAATATCCTCACCATATTGGAATAATTATCAGATTCCTTGTTTACCCTTTAGGGTACCACAATAATTCACTTCTGTTGTAACCAACACCAGGCTGAGCTTACACAATTTTATGTATCAAGTTTAAAGGTATCAAACTTCCTCAAGTTTTCAGTCAGCCCGATTCCCTGTGATGTTACACTTTTATAGTAGCAAGAATTATACTGCTTTTAGATTCAGTAAAGACAGATTTAAGTTTAAGACAGATGCCACAGTGCAATGGAAGTAAAAGAATACAAAACAGCAAGTCATGAGGCAAGCACACTAATTTCTGCTTTGTCATTATTTGTGTGATTTGGGGGAAAAATATTTATGACTTTTTTCTTCAAAAAAATGTATTTATGCTTCTCTAATGCTCTAAAGTTCAGGCAATACTTTGGTAATTATGAACCACAAAAACTTTTATGGTCATATATGTATGGGGAAGTTGTTAAAAACATACATCTAGTTTGTTCACTATTTGTTATCATCGAAAGCAATATATGACATAGATAAAAGGAGGAGAATAAAAATGTAGAGACCTTATAAGTAGAGGAGGAAATCACTGTTAAATCAAAGAATCTGGGGGAAAGAACTTAGTCTTTGGAGATCAAATCTGGCCTTAATTAACACTATGAGTTTCAAAATTTAACTTTCACCTCTCTGACTTTACTTCCCTGAGTTTATCTATTTTTATAATGATTTTTATTTTTTCCATTATAGCTGATTTACAGTGTTATGTCAGTTTTGTACTGCACAGCAAGGTGACCCAGTCACACATACATGTATACGTTCTTTTTTCTCACATTATCATGCTCCATCATAAGTGACCAGACATAGTTCCCAGTGCTATACAGCAGGATCCCATTGCTTATCCATTCAAAGGCAATAGTTTGCATCTATTAACCCCAAATTCCCAGTTCCTCCCACTCCCTCCTTCTTCCTCTTGGCAACTACAAGTCTGTTCTCTATGTCTGTGATTTTCTTTTCTGTGGAAAGTTTCATTTGTGCCATATATTAGATTCCAGATATAAGTGAAATCATATGGTATTTGTCTTTCTCTTTCTGACTTAGCTCAGTTAATATGAGAGTCTCTAGTTCCATCCATGTTGCTGCAAATGGCTACTTTCCTGATTTTAAAGTCAGCATAATTATTTCTAATGGAGTTATATTGGGTGCACAATATATACATTTTGTATATTTGTATGTACATATATATAATATGTATATCTGTGTATTATGTGTGTGTCTATGTATCCTTTAAGATGTCGTTAAGAACACACCTTTTTTGGTTTGCTGTGTAGCCACTGGGAATTTCCTGGGGCATGGATCGAACTCGCTCCAGGGCAGCAACCTGAGCCACTCCAGTGCAGAGACAATGCCAGATTCTTAATCCACTGGGCAGCATGTTTATTGTAGATAAGTCCTAGAATGAATATTATCTATGTCATTAATTCATTAATTTTTATTTTGAACATCTCCAATGTTTCTAATATTGTTATTTGTACCACAGAAGATATAAAAATAATCCAAATCGTGTAAATCATGGGAATTTCCTCTAGGAGATTTACACTTTGATTGTTTACACTACTTAGGGTTTCTTGAATTAGACTGTTACATAGTAAACTATTTTTAGATTAGCTAGAGAGAGATTTAGCCACTTTAAATAATGGGGTCATTGCAGTTGCTAGTGACTTGTTGAGCATTAATAATGATTGTTGAGATAATTATTAGTTCAGATACACTGGTTCATTAGATATAATTTGACTTATAAAAGAGACACTCGAAGCATGAAACACAGAAGTGGGTAGTAGCACTCAGATTATATCAAAATTTAACATCAGTGCCCTTTATGATTCCATCCTCTCAGACACTGGTCACTCTTCAGGGCTGACATTTCCTATGCAATTTATACACTAGTCTCTTTAAGGTTTATTTATTAAAGGCCTTGTGTGAAACCACATAAATTTGGTCTCTTTAGGAGTCAGTCAGATTGAGAAGGGCAGTTAAGGGATAAATGTCATGTGGTAAGTTTTAAAAGGCATTGTCCCTGAAAATAAATAATTTTTAAATTTATGGTTATAACTATCTTTCCACTCAAGGTTAGGCTTGCTTTCTCTCTCACCTTTTTAAATTCAGTTATAATTTACTAATATTTTCTGATACGAAGCGCTGTCCATGAGCACGGTTTGGAGTAACTTCGACCTGATCCATCTTCCCTGAATCATTTCTCTCTTATTTTCTTAGCTGAAGAGTAAGGAAACTGTAAGGTCTTCTTAGTTTCAAAAAATCATCTACTCAGCAACCCCTCCCCTAAAAAAACTTTGGAGTTCTCCTGTGTCCCAGTGGGTTAAGGATCCAGCATTGTCATTGCTCTGGTGTGGGTTCAATCCCTGGTCTTCAGCATCTTCCACATGCCACGGGTGCAGCCAAAAACAAGCAAACAAACAAAGCCAAAATCCCATACTGGGGAGGAGAATGAGGCTCAAAATAATCTTCATTGTTACCTTTGATAGGAGCAATGCAATGTGTAGTAGATGATAAATATCTATATTACCATTTTCTTATGCTTTGTCTATTTTTTCACCAAATCCAAACTGGAGGGTATGGAGATTTTAGAAGGGAATGAATAAAGAAATATCAGAGTAAAACAAGAGATTCATAGGAATGAGAGCCAGCAATTAAACTTCTATGTTCTTTACGGTGCTCTGAGTAAATCTTTTATAAGATTATTATGACCAAAAAGGAGTGAATATGGTGTCAGTGAAAACTCTTGGAAACAATTTATCTTCTGCAAGTACAATTATTTTTTAAAAAATTATTTTAGAAGTTGAAATGTGTTTTCTCTTTCTTTCTTTCTCTCCTTTTTTTTCTTTCTAGGGCCGCACTCAGGGCATATGGAGGTTCCCAGGCTAGGGGTCTATCATAGCTACAGCTGCCAGCCTACGCCACAGCCACAGCAACACCAGATCCGAGCCTCCTTTGTGACCTACACGACAGCTCATGGCAATGCCATGTTCTTAACCCACTGAGCAAAGCCAGGGATCAAAGCCAATCTCATGGTTGCTAGTCGGATTTGTTTCTGCTGTGTTATGATGTGTTTTCTCTTTCTCAAGCAAGTAAAATTGTGCTAACCTACAACCAACCAAATCCTATGGGGTGAAATATTATGGTGGCCTTATCATTATGTAAACTTATGAATATTATACATATTCACCTTTACTGTAGTTTTGTAGGGAATGTGGATTTATGTAATACTTTGCTTTCATATTTTTTCCTAATTATTGATATTAGTCAGTTGAAAAGAATGAGTGTTTTCCTTTAAAACATAATTGTTACTCTAAGTAATCATTGCATGCTAACAGTTTTGTTTCTTTTTAAACTACGTGTTGATGATTATGGCTAGAAGTGTGAACGTTTTTCATAATCTTTAAATAATTCTTGTTCTATTTTTAATCTTTTTTAAGGTTATTTCATAACTTATAATAAGAATAGAGAAGGTGCTAACTTAAACTCACATAGCTAGACAACACATAGTCAGACTTGTCATTGCATGATAAGTCCCACCATTTGTGTTAATTAGGATCATTTGAATAATAGTAGTCTAACAATTTATTTTCATTAAGCATTGGATATTTTACTAAGATATAGGAAGAAAAGCATTCAGGGAAGAAGAGATCAAGTTTTAGGTGGAGATATATTTTTGTGTCTACTCACATAGTATTATTCACAGCCAACCATATACTTTAATGTAGCTGTCTACACTTATATTTGGAGAATTAGGACAAATGTCCATTTAATAATGCACCAATATTTTACTTAAATTGTTTTTCAATTAACTTCCACTTTAAAAGGATTTATTTGTTAATACCACTATCTAACTTCTGTGCTGTAAGATTCTACCTTTGTCCTCACAATGACTGGATGTTCATATTAACACATCGTAGCACTTTATTTAAACTCCTTGCAATGTTTTTTCAAAATCCATATAGAATGAATACATGCTACTTACAAGAATTTTTTTTATATTTGGAAAGGATTATTAAAGACATTTTTACTTCTCAAAAGATAAATACATTGATCATTTTCTACACGTCAGTGATAATACTTATTAGGAATCAAATAGAAATACAGCCAACAGTTTTATTATTTGGCAATCAATACTATGACACTATCATATTTTTGGAGAATGTCTACCTAATTTCTGCATGTTTTACTTATATTCTTTTCAATTTATTTTACAATGCACTTTCAACATATATTAGTAATTTTCTCTTAAGTTTGTTGACTGTAATAACAGAATATTGTCTTAAGCATCCTCTTCTATGTTTAGTCTCTTCCATATGAATTCATAGATTACAATAATTTATACCTCGGAGCTTTAGAAAGTGGAGAGCTTCATAATCATTCAATGGCTGAATTTGGGAAGATGAATTCTGTCTTCTCTGTAGAATTCCCTGTGGGCAGATATGTGACAACTTTGTCTTGACTGCCAAGCCTCTTTATTAATTTTCTTTCTGTAATTATGAGAATTATTGTTTGTAGCACATAATTCAGGACTTAATTCTCAAACTTCTGTGTCCTACTTTGTTTTGAAAATACCTGATTATTGGAATAAGCAATTTAGCAGTGGAAATCATGGCTTATGTATTTTCTCAGGAGACCACATTTCCTTACTAATTACCTAGATATACAATGTTTATGCTGCATAATGTAAGTGACTGATAGACTCTGAGGATAGAGGACAAAATTCAAGGCTGTAGCATATAAAACAACATACCTCACATTAGAAACTCTTGGAATTATAATCATATGAGATACTTCATGAAAACAGCTTTCTGTGGTCTACCAATTTTGGCAAAGTTGTCTAATTAGGATATTAATGGATAGAATGGGGGCTTTGAGTATTTCTGTATTAGGGAAAACTACACACCCTTCATTAATCAAGCATTTCTCGATTTACTCAAATAGTAATGCTTTATTATAATGCTTAATCATAGTAGGAAGTTTCTACCGAATAGCCAATCAAAAATACTAATCAATTTATGAAATATTTCATTTTTAGTTTTTCCCTTTTTTTCTTAGAGTCAAAAAACAAAGGCTCTTTCTCAGACCCAATACTATTCATTGCTTCTCCTTTTAGGGGCAAACCATTGGTATTATTTTCTCCACTCCATCCCTAAACTATCTCTATTGGTTTCTTCCATTTAGTCTGCAAACATATGTAAGGTCTCTTGATTCTATCAAGTTTTTTAAATGTAGTATATTATGATTTCAAATTACCAAAACTATAAAGTCAAACTACTTAATACATCAAACATTTTTTATAAACTGCCTTTCTAAAAGTTTGCTACTTTCCTTCATGCTCTTCTGTTTTAGGTTCATAGCAGCATTTCCCACACATATTGTAGGTTTCACACTTTTCCCCCCTCTGCTATCTCTTTCTGGAAAAAATCTATTTTCTTCTTCCAGATGATTCAGTACTACTCATTAATCAAAAATGTGCCCATATTTTACCACCTCTAGGAAGCTTTCCCCAAACTTTTTTTCTCACCGGGAATAATAAAACACTTCCTTCTAAATAACTTATAGTCCTATTATAAATCATTTTTGATCAGTGTATAACAGAATTATTCAAACATCTTTTTGATTAGGATCTCTTTGAGGGAAAAAAACATAGTTTATTCTGTAAAACCAACCATTAATACTGAGCTCAACACTTATAGATCGATAAAAATGTTAGAATTTTTAAAATAAAAAATACTTTCAAATTTTTTTGTTTCAAAATCCAAAAGACATATTTTAGTCTATGGACTACATTAGAAAAAGGCTAAGATCTACTCTTTTTTGTGTGTGTTTTAACATTTATGTAAGGTGCTCTTTACTTCAGTTCATTTTTAGTTCACAAAAATTAACTCAAAATGTATCATAAACTTAAATGTAAAGTTCAAAATTATAAAACAGCTAGAATACAAATAAGAAAAAATCTAGATGACCTTGGACCTGGGATAACTTTTTAGACACAACAAAAGCATGATCTATGAAAGAAATAATTGATAAGCTAGACTTATTAAAATAAAAAAACACTTTATTCTGTGAAATGCAATCTCAAAAGAAAAAGAAGACAAGCCACAAACTGGGAAAAAAATTTGCAAAAGGCACGTTTGATAAAGGACTGTTACCATATATACATATATATATATATATTTTTTTTTTTGTCTTTTTTTGCCTTATCTAGGGCTGCACCCATGGCATATGGAGGTTCCCAGGCTAGGGATCTAATCTGAGCTGTAGCCGCCAGCCTTCACCACAGCCACAGCAATGTGGGATCCGAGCCACGTCTGCAACCTACACCACAGCTCACGGCAACGCCAGATCCTTAACCCACTGAGCGAGGCCAGGGATTGAACCCGCAACCTCATGGTTCCTAGTCAGGTTCGTTAACCACTGAGCCACGACGGGAACTCCATACCCAAAACATATTTTTAAAAAACTTCTAAAACCAACAAGAGGAAAACAAAGAACCCAATTGAAAAATACGTCCAGGACCTTAAAAGGTAGTCCACCAAATAAGATATGCATATGGCAAACAAGCATATGAAAAGATGTTTCACATCATGTCGTCAGGGAGATAAAAATGAAGACAACGATGAGAAGTTACACACCTATTAAAATGATCAAAATCTGGAGGTCCTGTTGTCGTTCAGCAGGTTAAGAATCTGACTGGTATCCATGAGGATGCAGGTTCAATCCCTGGCCTCATTCTGTGGGTTAAGGATTCAGCATTGCCCCAAGCTGCAGTACAGGCCCAAGATGTGGCATGGAACTGGTATTGCTGTGACTCTGGTGTAGGCCTATAGCTGCAGCTCTGAAATTACCTCTAGCTCTAGGAACTTCCATGCGCTGTGGGTGCAGCCCTAAAAAAAAAAAAAAAAAATTAAATTAAATTAAATGACCATATCCTGAAAGACTGACAATGCCAAATGCTGGTGAGGATGTGAAGGAACAGGATAGTTCATCAATGACTGTTGGGCATGCAAAGTAGTATAACCTCATTAGTGGACAGCAGTCACACTCAATGGTATTTCTCCAAAATAGGTGAAAACTTATTTACAGGAAAAAACTGCACACAGATTTTCATAGAGGTTTCTTCTTTCTCTCTCTGTCTTTCTCTCTCTCTTCCTTCCTTCCTTTCTTCCTTCGTTCTGTCCTGCCTTCCTTCCTTGCTTTCTTTCTTTCCTTCTTTGTTTTAGGGCCACAGTTATAGTATATGGAAGTTCCCTGGCTAGGCATCCAATAGACGTGACAGCTGCCATCCTACACCACAGCAAAGCCTGAACCAAACCACATCTGCAACACCAGATCATTATCCTCTTGAGTGGAGCCAGGGATTGAACCCACATCCTCATGATACTAGTCAAGTTGGTTTCCATTGAGCCACAATGGGAACTCCTAGAGCAGCTTTATTTATAGTGCCAAAATTTAGATGCAATAAGATGGCCTTCAGAAGGTGAATGGATAAACTGTGATACATCCAAACAATGGAATGTTATTCAGCACTAAAAGCAAATATTATTCATTGATCTTTTTCACAGCCTAAGCTATCCAAAAGACATGGGAGAAATTTAAATACATATTACTAAGAAAAGACATACTTTACGATTTTATTGGGCTTTATAGTTTTAAGAGCTTGCTTTATCTTATTAAGTGGTAGAGACTCATTAAAGTCTATAAAAACAAACAAATAAATAGTAATAAAAATATATTACCAAGGGGAGTTCCCATCATGGCTCAGTGGTTAACGAATCTGACTAGGAACCATGAGGTTGCAGGTTTGATCCCTGGCATCGCTCAGTGCGTTAAGGATCTGCTGTTGCCGTGAGCTGTGGTGTAGGTTGCAGACGTGGCTCAGATCCCATGTTGCTGTGGCTGTGGTGTAGCCCGGAGGCTACAGCTCCGATTAGACCCCTAGCCTGGGAACCTCCATATGCCGCAAGTACGACCCTAGAAAAGGCAAAAAAAGACAAAAAAATAGATATATTACCAAGTTTTCAGACAGAAGGTATGGTCAAACCTTTTATTTATCTCCTGGAACAAGTAGTACATGTAGTTTCCTATAGTCTGGGAGGCACATCTAAAGCAAAATAATTTTATGTTTAAATACAGTCATTTTAAAACTCAGCATTGTGTCTTAGGTTGGGCTCCCAAAAGCAGACAGTAAGGGAAGGACTCCTGTGCCATGATTTCATTAAGAAATTCTCTCAGGCAAATCCCATGAAATAGTAGAGGAAGCAGGACAGAGATAGAGAATAAGTCAAGGAAGAAGACACGGGGGGAATTTCAGGAAAAATCTGAGTGTAGCTGCAGCCTGATGCATTAGGCAAACTCTGCTGGAGGAAATTATGACTCGGAAGCTGTCTTACTCAAATGTCATTAAGTCGGGTTTTTATATTACTATATGCATCAGTTCTTACCTGAGGGCTGCTAGGATTGTGCATGTAGGGCAGAGTACTGTATTTTCCAGGTCGCTCCAGTTCTCTGGGCTCTAAGACACCAGGGTCACTTCTCTGAAGAGTTGCAGCTATAGGTTAGCAAAAGTACACCAAGCTAGAGGAAATGAACACAGAAATGCTTCAAGGGATCTGAAAGGATGTGGGTGTGACAAAAAGGATGTCCATTAAAATGAAGTTGACAGATCAGTTCCATTTGGATTTACAGATGGGAATCATAGACACTGAGAGAATAGTGATTTTTCCTTGTGTAATGGGGCAGGTACTGATGGCTGCTGAGTCCTCTACGTTATTATTATTATTATTATTATTATTATTATTATTATTTTGCTATCTAAATGTATATCTTTTAATTTTTTGACCGAGTGACTTTCGTGATGTGCTTATTCACTAAGCCTACCATTAAATCCTAAATTTCATACTTTGAACTCACAGAAAGAAGTCTGAGCACCATGCTGGCCACTAAAACATTAGGTACCTGATATACATCTACAGTCTTGAATTCTCTGAGCTGAGAAGTTGGTTTCAGAAACCACTTATTATCTCCCTAGGTCTGGGGAAGACCTGTGGCATCACTCTCTTTTGTCTTCAGAATTCCTGGTTTTCATATGGTGTCCTAATTCCTGTGGTTTCATGCTTCCTCGTCATATATCTCAACATATTTCCAGTATAGAGAAGATACAAATTAATGAAAGTTTCACTATCTTGTGAATTGAAAATTTAGGTAATGTAATTTTGATATCAGGTCAGATTTATATGTATTTTATTATCCAATGAACAAGAAAAAATACTTTATTTACAAGATAAGTCATCTTTTTAAAATTTAACACTGCACAAATGCATTTGAATAATAACCCCCCACTCTCACAAACTCTTTGTGTTAAAACTTGTGAAGTTTTAAAACAGTGACAGTTGATAGAATGTTTCCAGATTATATTGTCTCTTTCAACAACCTGCCTCTAGAAACCTACAATTTCAGTATTTGCTGTTTGCTCCAGGTATGATGTTAAATTTATTGTTTTGTACTGTCTCTGCTTGAGTTAGGCTATGCCGTTTTATTTGTATCTTTCTATCACAAACCTTTGTAAGTTCTGTTACCACTCATTCATTTTGGTCCCATTTTTGTCTGGAGAATGAAGCAGGAGTGATTTACTGATGACTGAAATCTCAGAGTTGTGGCCTTCCTAACAAGTTTTCCTGAACCTGCTGTGTGGGTATATATAGATCACTCTGACACATCTTACAAAGCCAGGCATTTGTTTATTAACACCTTGTTTAGAATCTCTCTGATAGTTCTGGAGCAAGGCTCAATTTATTAGATTTAGTTTTTACTATTACCATAGAACAATGATATTAAAAATTCGTTACTTTTTTTTAATATCCTTAAAATTTTTCCTTGTTTGCTTGGGAAAATGGAGCCAAGATGAGTAAGCTAATTGTCAATTTGACAACCTAAAAAATCATCACACTTAGGTATTTTACCTACATTTAAAAAATAAAGTCCTCTGACATCTGATAGCTGTAAAATATTTTTGCTGTTTCCAAAGTGTGATTTTAGTTATTACCATTAATTATTTAAGAAATCAATGGAAATAAGTTATTTAAAAAAAATCCTATGCACCTGATCTTAAAGTCACTGTACAAAGATAAAGAATATGAAAGAACAATTTTGATCTAATTTAAAATAACGTGAATGGAAATAATTATTACCTCCACAGACACATTAACTTTTTTTTATTTATTTAGGATCAGAAACATCAGTAAGAGATTAACATAAAAATTGAGGTGTTACATTCCCACTAGATATCTAAATACAGAATTAGCAATTATTCCACATGAACATTAAAATAATTGACTCTTTTATTTCAAAATAATAAATTAAAATTATTAGCAATTAATACACTTCCCTTTATTAAAAAAAATTTAAGAATACTGACTATATCTTAGCGTACAGGCTGTATTAAGCCAGCCAGCTTAGTTTCTCAAAATAAAATATTCTTTGATAGGTGTACGGTAAACCAAAATAGTTGGACTCCTTTGTTAAGATCACTTTTATTCTTTGTTTTTTAGATATTGAACTACAAAATGAAGTAATTACCGAAAATAATTAGATATTTACCTCCTTTAGCATTTTGTTCTCTCCTTTACCTATTTTATTCAACATATTTTGATAGTTTGTCAAAAACCCTAAATTCTAAAGCCATCTCTATCAACTGTAGCAGGAATTTTTAAAATTTTGTGAATAAGAGTCTCTTTGGAAAGCTCAAGTCCCATTGTATTTTAGGTGATCCAGAAATGAAACTTACAGAAACACTAGGACAGAGGCTGATAACTATTAAGAATTCTGAGTACTATCATTTGAAACTTGAATTTTTGGATTTTAGATCCTGAATTATAGAGGCACCTATGGGAGGAGTATGTAGAAGTAGAGGTGAAGCACCAGTCTGCCTCCAATGGAGTTATTCACTTTCTAAACCTTGATGACAGCTTGTGGGCGTTTCAGATTTCCTGTGATGTAGGGAAGAGTCAGTTCCTGTTGTTGGCTTAATTATATTAGTTCCTTCTTTCACTCTTTTTTTTTTTGTTTTTGTTTATTTGTTTTTTGTTTGTTTGTTTCTTGGCAGAAGTTCCCAGGCCAGGGATCAAACCTGCACCCAGAGCTGTAACCAGAACCACAGAAATGACAACACTGGATGCTTAACTCAAAGAGCCATGAGGGAACTCTTCTTGCTCTTTTTTGAGTGCTAAACTGGCCATTTAGCAAATGTGGTAGACAGAATAATGTCACTCCAAAAATGACCACATCCTAATCACTTGAATCTATGAACAGATTACTTGATATGGCAAAATGGAATTTACAGATGTACTTAAGATTAAAGGCCTTGGAGTTCTTATCATGGCTCAGTGGTAACAAACCCAATAGTTCTCCATGAGAATGTTGGTTTGATCCCTAGTCTTGCTCATTGGGTTAGGATCTGCGGAGTTCCCATCGTGGCACAGCAAAAATGGATCCAACTAGGAACCATGAGGTTGTGGTTTGATCCCTGGCCTTGTTCAGTGGGTTAACGATCCGGTGTTGCCGTGAGCTGTGGTGTAGTTTGCAGACATGGCTTGGATCTGGCGGTGCTGTGGTTGTGGCATAGGCTGGCAGCTACAGCACTTATTAGACCCCCTAGCCTGGGAAACTCCATATGCCACAGGTGCGGCCCTAAAAAGACAAAAAAAAAAGTTAAAAAAAAGGATCTGGCATTGCTGTGGCTATGGTGTAGGCTAACAGCTAAAGCTCCAATTCGATCCCTAGCCTAGGAACTTCCGTATGCTGTGGGTGCACACAACTCCCCAAAAAAGACAAAAAATAAATATTACAGGCCTTGAGACTGTAAGATTATTACGGATTACCCAAGAAATCTCAATTTATCACACGATTGCTTGAAAAGGAAGAACTTTCCCAGCAGGGTTAGGGAAAAGAGACTGAAGAAGGAAGCTTATAGAGAATCAACCTACCATTGCTGACTTTGAAGGTGGAGGAATGAGGCCAGGGGTCAAGGAATGTGAGTGGCCTATGGAAGCTGGGAATGGCCCTCAGTCTTATAGCACAAGGAACTAAATTCTGTTAATTCAAATAAGCAGGGAATGGATTCTGCCCTAGAGCCTCTGGAAAGAAATATAGCCCTGCTAATCCCCTGATTTTAGTTTAATAAGACCCTTACTGGACTTCTGACTTATAAAACAATAAGATGACTAAATCTGTGCTGTTTTAAACCACCAGGCTTGTGGTAATTTGTTACAGCAGAAATTAAAAAAAAACACACAAGCCACAACATAAGAAGGTAAATCTATTGTTTGCGGTTTTTTTTTTAGTTGAATTTACAGATTTAACTAAAAGAAATATCTGTGTACATACACACACATGCATATATGTATTATATGCATATAATATATATATTGGATTTGACTTTATTTCTTTTAGGATCTGACAGTCTTCTACATGTTATTCCAAACATATTAGAGTACCCCACAGGACAAATACCTGTCAACTCTTTTTTTTTCTTTTTGTCTTTTTAGGGCTACACCCTCAGCATATGGAAGTTCCTAGGCTAAGAGGAGAATCAGAGCTACAGTTGCTGGCCTACACCACAGTCGTAGCAACATGCGATCCTAGTGGTGTCTATGACCTACACCTACACCACAGCTCATGGCAATGCTGGATCCTTAATCCACTGAGCAAGACCAGGGATTGAACCCATAGCCTCATGGATACCAGTTGACTTCCTTTCTACAGCTTCACAATGGGAACTCCTCTGTCAACTCTTAAATGCAAATTATTCACAAAAGATTTAGGAGTGCTAAAATGAGGACTAACAATGATTGTCTTGGAAGTATTTTAAGCAATTTATTGACCAAATTTGTTGATAATTGTTTTGGTGCGGGACTTAACCACTCTGCCACCCATACAAATGAACCACCATGACAGCTTCACATCTACTGTTGTCTTGCTCCCGGTGTATAAACCCAGGTTCAGTGTGTGGGCTGCTCACTTCATATATTTCAGACCTTGCCTGGTGTTCCTGTTTTCAAGTTCTTTTTGCACACATTAATTCTTCATATATTCCTCTGGCTCTTCAGGGAAGTCATTTTATTTTTTGCTGTAAATTTTTCCCAATAGAAAGCTCAGATGTTTAATAGTCTTACTTGCACTGTTGCTTAAATATGTGAACATAAATCTCTGTTGCAATGTTTATTTCAGGTTTTAGAGCTCAGCATCATTAAGAAGTTATTTTTCTTAGGAATAACTAAGTCTTCATTTGTAAGATGTTGGTGCTATCAGCGGTCTCAGGGGACAGATATAGTCGTGAGGCTTTGTTCTCACTTATCAAAAATACAAGAAGGACTATTTTTCACATTTTTATGATTATTTTCAAAAAAACAGGTAATTTAATCTTCTATCTCCTGTTAAAACAAAACAAAAAAACCCAACTCACTGCCTTACATCAACTTGGCAGGAACAGGTTGCCTGTATCTCTATTCCACGTGCTTCATAGCACCGCACAGACTAAAGGGTCTACCTTTTTTAGGATAAGATGCTCTTGTGATGAAACTATGTAAAGACTGGTAACTTTCGAAGTATAATTTCATCTCATTCTCATTTTAATGATCAAATCAATTCACATGCCAAAGTATAACATCAATGGAGTGGGAAATTTCCTCTCATAGAAAGAACTGGATGTCACATAACAAAGGGGTTTTACAGAGAAGGGAATAGATAATTGATAAAGTAATAAAATCTAGCATACTATGTTTATAATACACTTAAAATTTTACATAGTGCTCCATTTTCCCCTCTCCTTTATCATTAAGAAATTAAATACTTCTGAATACGGAAATGAGTAAACCATGGAGTAACCCAGTTTATTATTTTCTCGGGTATGGCAAAAGCAAATACTTCTCCTTCAGTTCAAACACTTTAAAATCTGTAGAGGAGTCCCTGCTGTGTTGCAGTGGTGGCATCTCTGTAGCAGGGATGCAGGTTCAAAACGCAGCCCAGTCCAGTAGGTTAAAAGATCCAGTGTCATCACAGCTGTGCCATAGGCTGCAACTGTGGCTCAGATCTGATCCCTTGCCTAGCAATTCCATGTGCTGTGGGATGGCCTAAAAGATAAAATCTATACAGTAATAGTTACAATTATGAGGTAAGGTGTTATATTGGTCAATGTTATTTTTATTAGTCATTAAATTTATTAAGATTTATTGTATTCCACTGTGTAGATTTCCCTGCATTTGCTGTTAGCAACTGTCAAACTACCTGTTTAACTAGTAAATGTGGAGAAGAGATAGAGAGAGATTTATGCTTTCTCTATCTTCATATTTTAAAATTTGAAGTATAGTAAATTTTCAGTAACATATTAGAGTCAGATATATAACGTACTGATACAGTATTTTTATAGATTATATTATTTTTAAAATTATTATAAATTATTGGCCATCTTCCCTGTGCTGTACAGTATATCCTTGTAGCTTATTTTATGCATAGTCACTTGTATCTCTTAATCCTAAACCGTATTTCACCCTTCCCCCTTCCTTCACCTCACTGGGAACCACTAGTTTGTTATTTATAGCTGTGAATCTCTTTCTGTTTCGTTATATTCATCTGTTTGTTTTATATTATAAAATTACATTTATAGAAGAAATTCTACAGTATTTGTTTTTTCTGTCTGACTTATTTCAGCAAGAACAATTCATTCCAGGTCCATCCATGTTGTTGCAAGTGGCAAGATTTTATTCTTTTTTATGGATATACAATATTCTCTCTCTCTCTCTCTCTCTCTTTCTCTCTCTCTCTCTATACACACACACACACACACACACATAACTTATTCTTTATCCATTCATCTGTTGATGGACACTTACATTTCTTCCATTTCCTGACTATTGCAAATAGTGCTGCTATAAACATTGGGGTACATGTATCTTTAAAATTTTTTTTTTTTCCTAATATAAGCTCAGGAATAGAATTGTTGGATCATATAGTAGTTGTATTTTTAGTTTTTGGAGGAACCACCATACTGTTTTTTCATGGGGCTGCACCAATTATACTCCCCCCAGCAAGTGTCCTAGGGGTCCCTTTTCCCCACATCCTGGACAATGTTTGCTATTTGTGGTCTTTTTGGTGATAGCTTTTCTGACAGGGAACATCTCACTGTGGTTTTGATTTACATTTCTCTGATGATTAGCAATTTTGAGCTTATTTTCTTGTACCCATTGGCCATCTGTACGACTTCTTTGAAAAAATATCTCCAGGTTTTCTGCCCATTTTTCAATCAGATTTTTTTCTTTTTGATATTGAATTGTATGAGCTATTTACATATTTTGGATATTCACCCTTTACCAGTGATATCTTTTGAAAATATTTCCTCCCATTCAGTAGGTTGTCTCTTCATTTTGCCCATGGTTTCCTTTTCTGTTCAAAAGCTTTTAAATTTAATAGGTTCCATTTGTTTATTTTTGATTCTGTTTCATTTGCCTTAAAAGATATATGCAAAAAATATTACTGTAATTTATGACAAAGCGTGTTCTTCATATGTTTTCTTCTAGATGTTACTCAGTGTCCAATCTTACATTTATTTGAGTTTACTATTATATATGGGGTGAGAAAGTGTTTTCATTTTGCTTTACATGCAACTGTTCAAGTTTACCAGCACCATTTCATTTTTTTTCTTTTTTTTGTCTTTTTGCCTTTATGTAGAGCCGCACCCGTGGCATATGGAGGTTCCCAGGCTAGGGGTCTAACAGGAGCTGTAGCCGCCGGCCTTCGCCACAGCCACAACAACGCGGGATCCGAGCCGCGTCTGCAACCTACACCACAGCTCACAGCAACGCTGGATCCTTAACCCACTGAGCAAGGCCAGGGATTGAACCCGCAACCTCATGGTTCGTAGTCGGATTCGTTAACCACTGAGCCAAGAAGGGAACTCCACCAGCACCATTTCTTAAAGAGACTGTCTTTTCTCCATTGTATATTTCCTCAACATTTGTGGCAGGTTCATTGACCATAAGTGCATAGGTTTATTTCTGGGCTCTCTATTCTATTCCATTGAAGAAATGCTTGATATAATTTCTATCCTCTTAAATTTGTTTAAAAATTGTTTTGTGACTTAGGATGTGATCTACCCTGGAGAAAGTACCAAGTGCACTTGAAAAAAATGTGTATTCCAGTGTTTAGGCATGGAATGTCCTATAGATATCAACTAAGTCCAACTGGTCTAATGTGTCTTTTAAAACTATTGTTTCCTTACTGATTTTCTGTGTGTATATCAATCTGTCCATTGACATAAGAAGGATGTTAAATTTCCTTAATCTTGTGTTATTGTCAATTTCTCCCAGTATGTCTGTTAATATTTGCTATAAAATATGTATATTTAATATATAATATATATATTATATTTTTAATATTTACTATGTAATATATACATACATTTAGGAGCTTCTGTATTGGGTGCATGTATATTAAGCAATTTTTTTCTTTATTAATTCATTCATCATTATATAATGCTCTTCCTCTTTTATTATTACAGATTTTTAAAGTATATTTTTTCTGGTATGAGTATTGCTATCCCTGGTTTCTTTTCATTTCCATTTGTATAAAAATATTATTTTCTGTCCCCTCTCTTTTGATCTATATGTGTCTTTATCTCTGCAGTGAGCTTCTTATAAGCAGCATATATGTGGGAAGATTTTATTAAATTCAATCAGCCATGCTATGTCTTTTTTTTTTTTTTTTTTTGTCTTTTTATGGTAGCAGCCACAGCATATGGAAGTTCCCAGGCTAGGGGTCCAATTGGAACTGTAGCTGCTGACCTACACCACAGCCACAGCAACACGTGATCCAAGTAGCATTTGTGACCTACACCACAGCTTATGGCAATGCCAGATCTTTAACCCACTGAGAAAGGCCAGGGATAGAACCTGAGTCCACATGAATACTAGTCAGGTTCATTACCTCTGAGCCATCCCAGTAATTCCCACACTATGTCTTTTGATTGGGGCACTTTGTATATTGACATTTAAAGTTATTATCGATAAGTATGTACTTATTGCCATTTTTTTACTTGTTTTCTCATTATTTTTGTACCTCTTTTCTTTCCTTCTTCTTTTGGTTTCTTCCTATGTGGTTTGATGATTTCCATTATTGTTATGCTTGTTTTCCTTTTTTCTCTTGTTTTTGTGTATCTACCGTATGTTTTTGTTTTGTGGTTACCATGGGGTTCATATATGTTGACCTATAACTATATGTACTTGATTTAAATTGTCATTTAAGTTAAAAAAATCCTAAGATATCTATTTTTTTACTCTGCTTTTCCACATTTTGTCATTTTTATGTTATATTTTACATCTTCCTGTTTATTCCTTAACTATTTATTATGGTTATTGTTAATTTAAGATTTTCATCTTTTAATCTTCCTTCTAGCTTGTTCAGGTGGTTGATCCACAGCCCTTAGTATATATTTGACTTTATCAGTGGGTTTTTTCATTTCCTGTGAACTCTTAATTCTATCCCTTTTCTAATTGTCCTTTATTTTCTACTTAGAGAATATCCTTTAATATTTATTTTAGGGTCAATTTAATCTTCTAGTTTTTGCTTCTCTGAGAAGTTCTTTATATATCGTTCAATTCTAAATGAAAACACATTTGGTTAGAATATCCTAGGCTGTAAGCTTTTCCCTTTCAGCACTTTGAATATATTATGCTACTCCTTTCTGGCCTGCAAAGTTTCTACAGAAAAATGAGCTGACAGACTTATGGGGGTCTTTATTTTTAACTTTCTCCATTTTAATTTTAATATGTCTTGACATGGGTATTAGAGTTCATCTTAGGACTCCCTGTGCTTCCTGTACTGGAATATCTATTTCCTTATTCAGATTCTGGAATTTTTCAGTCATAATTTCATCACATAATTTTTTAACCTTTTGTCTTTTCTCCTTTGGGTCACCTATAATATGAAGGTTGGTATGTTTTATGTTGTCTCACAGGTTCCTTACTCTATTCTCATTTTTTAAAATTTGTTTTTCTTTTTGTTGTTCTGTTGGGTGATTTCCACTGTTCTATCTTCCAGATCACTTACGCATTCTGTATCAGCTACTCTCTTGTTCATTTCTTCCACAGTGCTTTTCATTTCACTTATTGTATTATTCAGTTCTGACTTCTTCTTTGTTATATTTTCCAGTTTCTTATTAAAAAAAAACTCACTATATTCATCCATTCCTTTCCTTAGTTAAGTTAGCATTCTTATTACTAATGCTTTGAACTCTTTATTTAGTAAATTAATCTTTTTCATCAGCTTTTTTTTTCTTCTTCTGTTTGAAACAAGTTCTTCTGTCTTCTCATTTTGCTTACCCTTCTCTGTCTCTATGACATTAGTTGAAGCAATTATTTTTCCAAGTCTTGAAGTGGTATCTTTGTGTGGGAGCATCTCTGTACAGTCTATGTTCTCAGTGGCTTTGGTAGGAGAGCTGTCTCTGATGTGAGCATGAATTATTTCTTCCCTCTGTGAGTGCTGGAAGCTATCACTTTGGCAGAATGTGGAGCTGGAGATGGAGGGGCTAGAGCTGGGGCTTCTCTGCTTAGTGGCCAACACCACCCTATTGGGTGTTGAAGCAGGACTCAAGTTGCTGGAGCAGAAGCCCTTGGGGTCAGGTCTGGGCTGGTTCTGTTCCCTCTAAGTGTGTTCTCTCTTCTTTCCCAGCACTGGCATCTTCACCCAGAGGTGAGCATTGTTGGAACAAGAAGGGTCAGAGCAAGTGCCCTGCTGGTACTGGGACAATGGCTGGGGCAGTCACAGAAAACCTTCCAGAATCCCAGAAAGTTTCAATCTGCTTCCTCTGCTTTGTTTTGGAAGTAAACAAGCATGTTTACAATCTTCATGAGTGGAGTGTAGGTTTCTTATGCCCCCGGTCAGTCCCACTGGTTTTTAAACCAAAGGAGAGTTATCCTCCTGGTATCGGACCCCATAGGTGAGAATCCCAGTAGATGCTTTGAACCACTCACTCTCCAGGGGGTGATCTCCAACCTATGTAACCCCCCATCTTTTTTGTGTCCCCTCCTAGGGGCACAGGTCTTTACCTGATCTCTTCTCTTCCCATCCTACTGACTCCTTGTGGATCTTACATAAAATCTTGCCTTTAAAAGGTCTTCCTGTAAGTCTCCAGTTTGTTTCAGTGACAATTGATCCACATGTAGATATATTTTTTCATGTGTTCTTAGGGGGAGGTGAGCTCTGCCTTCTCCTACGCCACCATCTTCTCCCTATCTCCACTTTACAAAGGAAGAAACATGAGCAACAGAGCACTGTGGGGATAAATGTACACAAGGACACTTGAGAGATGTATATATGGATATAGATAAACAGATATAGATATCTTGAAGGGCAGAGAAAGAATTTACAATTACATACTTTCTAAAGGAAATACCATAAGAAAAGGGAATGGGGAACTCTTTCTCACTTTGCCTCAGGAAGAATTAATTTTTTTTCTTACTTTTTATTTGTATTTATCCTTGAAAGACTGGAGGCAGGTTCATGTGATCTTGGCTAGGCTGGATCTCTAGTCAACAGCAACCCAGCTGTTGACTGATCTGGAGAGTCTTCACTCATTCGGCTGGCAGTTGCCTTGCTGTGGGTTGGGTTACTCATTATACAGCAATATAGCCCAGGTTCCTTCATATTACAACTGCAGCCCTCCAAGAATGAGTAGAAGCATGCAAGTTTTCTTGAGCTTAGGTTGGAAACCTGAACAAAGCACTTCTCCCATTAAAACAGCTCACAGGTCTGGTCTATATTTGAGGGGTGGGGAAACAGTTTCCATCTCTTGATGGAAAGAACTTTGAAGTCATGCTCCGAGGGAGGCACGAATAATGAAAAGGGAAACATTGTTGCTATTCTTTTGCTAACTACCTAACACATAGGGAATACACAATTTTCAAAGTTTCATTGTGGTAGAGACAGTTCTTTCAGGTATTTCATGTGATTGTTAGAATTTTCATCCTTTCTTGCAGTGAGATTGAGACTTCCTGTGTAATTCCGGTTAATGGACTATTTGAAGTGACAAATATGTGTCTCTCTTTGAGATTTACAATGAATATGTGCTACTTTTATCATTCTCTTTCCCTACATGGGAAATCTAGTCTGCAAATAGAAAGCAGTCTGCAGATAAATATCTTTGGGGAAAAATTTTACTCTTTCACTCCCATTAAGCATGACGTTATTTAACTATAGATTTTTTTTTTTTTTGAAATGTTTTGGCCATGCCCACAGCATTTCTAAGTTCCTGGCCAGGGATCGAATCCATGTCAGAGCAGAAACCTGAGCCACAGCAATGACAAAGCTAGATCATTAAACTGCTGAGCCACCAGGGAACTCCAACTGTGGGTTTTTTGGTAGATAACTTTTTAAAAAAATCAGATTTAGGATTTTTCCTTTCATTTATTTTTAAACGTTTTTGTTATAATAGACTATTGGAATGTTACATGTTTTTTTTTTCTATCCATTGACAAGAACATGTGTTTTATAACCTGCATTATATTAATAAGTTTAAAATTATTTAGCTTATCTATTTCAAATGAAGTCTCTTTCAGTCATTTGTGTCTTTAGGAATTTACCCATTTAGTCAAAATTGTCTGATTTATGGAGTTCCCATCATGGCTCAGTGGTTAAAGAGTCCAACTAGGGAAAATAGTATGGAGATTCCCCAACAAACTAAAAATAGAATTACCATTTGATCCAGCAATCCCACTCCTGGGTATATATCCAGAGGAAACCATGACTCAAAAAGACACATCTACTCCAGTGTTCATGGCAGCACTCTATGCAATAGCCAGGTCATGGAAACAACCTAAATGCCCATTGACAGAGGACTGGATAGGGAAGATATGGTACATACACACAATGGAATGTCACTCAGCCATTAAAAGGAATGAAATACCAACATTTATAGCAACATGGATGGACCTAGAAGTTATCATATGAAGTGAAACCAGTCAGACAATTAGACAGCAACATCCAATGCTACCGCTTACATGTGGAAAATAAAAAGACACAATGAACTTCTTTGCAGAACAGACAATGACTCACAGACTTTGGAAAACCTTGGTTTTTCAAATAAGACAATCTGGGGGGTGGGGGGATGCACTGTGGGTTTGGGACACAAAATCTATCAAATTGACTTGTGATGATTTTTGTACACCTATAATTGAAATAAAATTCATTAAGTTACTAAAAAAAAAAAAAAAGAATCCGACTAGGAACCATGAGGTTGCAGGTTCGATCCCTGACCTTGCTCAGTGGGTTAAGGATCTGGCGTTGCTGTGAGCTGTGGTGTAGGCTGCAGACACAGCTCAGATCCCACATTGCTGTGGCTGTTGCGAAGGCCGGCAGCTACAGCTCCTGTTAGACTCTTAGCCTGGGAACCTCCAGATGCCACGAGTGTGGCTCTAGATAGGGCAAAAAGACAAAAAAAAAATTCTCTGATTTATTGGCATGCAATTGTTCATAATATTCCTTCATAATTTGTTTTATTTCTGCAAAGTCAGTAATATTATTCCCACTTTAATTTCCAATTTTAGTAATTTGTCTTTTTTCATTTGTCTTATTCAATTTAGTTAGAAATTGCCAATTTTGTTCCTCTTTCAAGAAGCACCTTTTGGTTTCATTAATTTTGTTTTGTTTTTCTATTGTACATTCCATTTGTTGCTGTAATAATATTTCCATCTTTTTTATTTCTATCTTTTTGCTGGATTGCCTCTTTTTATTTTTTCCCCTCCAGTGTCTTAAGGGGCAAGGCTATTGATTGGACACCTTTACATTCTTTTGAGATAGGCATTTATATCTATAAATTTCCTTCTAAGAACTGATTTAGCTGCATCCATAAGTTTTGGTATGTTATGTCTTCATTTTCATTCATCCCAATGTATTTTGTAATTCCTCATGTGATTTCTTCTTTGACATATTGATCAAATAAATGTGTATTTTTTTTTCATATGTTCGTGAGTTTCACATTTTTTTCTTTTGCTATTGATTTTTAAATTTTATTCTATTGTGTTTAGAGAACATACTTTGTGTTATTTCAGTACTTATAACTTATTGAATGGCCTAGAATATTGTCTGTCCTAGAGAGTATATTTAAGATAAATGTGTATTCAGCTGTTTGGAATATTGTGTTTTGTAGATGTCTCTTAGGTCTTGTTGGTTTATAGTGTTGTTTAAGTCTTCTGTATCCAAGTTAAATTTTTGTCTAGTTTTCTATCCAATATTGAAAGTGCAGTATTGACTTCTCCAAATATCACTGCTGAACCGTCTATTTTTCTTTATGTCTGTCCTTATAGTTTCACATATTTTGAGATGCACATATATTTATGATTTTTGTGTCTTCCTAATGGGCTGACATTTTATTTTTATAAAACAATACTCCCCATTTAGGAGTATTTGTAGATTTAGGGTCTGTCTGATATCAGTATAGACACTTCAGCTTTCTTATGATTGCTGTTTGTATGATCTTTTAAAAAAATTTTACTCTCCGTAAAATTATATATTTTATGTAAAGTGTGTTTCCTTATAGGAAGTACATAGTTGGGGGTCCTTTTTTAAATGCCAGTCTGACAATCTTTTTGATCAACTTGTTTAACCCATTTACATTTAATTTTACTATTAATATAGTTGTATTCATATTTGTCATTTTGCTTAAAATTTTTTCTCCTATCCCTTTTGCTCCTCTAGTTTTTCTTCAATGCTTTCTTTTGCATTTTGTGAACTTTTTCTAGTGTAGCATTGTAATTCCTTTAAAAGCTTTTTTTTCACTGTAGTTTTTTGAGTTATATATTTAGTGGTTGCTCTAGGGCTTACCACATATATCTGAATTTATCAGAATCTACTTCAGATTTATACTAACATAATTCTAGTGTTATATAGAAATATTGTTCCATTATTCTATTTCCCCCTCTTGTGCTGTTATCGTTACACATAATGCAACCATATATTTACAAGCTCATCCATTTTAAGGTATTAGTTTTTCTATGTCTTTTTAAAAATAATTTTATGCCTTTTAAAGTAGATCAGAGAGAAATGAGAACAAGTATATATTTAGAGTGTTTGTTATATTAAACTTATTACTTTCTATTTCTATTTCTTCCTGAGATTTAATTACGATATGGTGGCATTTCCTTATTCAAAACGGCTTTATTTTTCATCCACCTCCTTTAATCTGTTAGTGCTAAATATATTGCATTTCTATGTACTATAAGCCAAACAATACAATTATATATATATGTATATATATATATATATATATATATATATATGTGCCTTATATAAATATTTATATATATATGCTTTTTTAAATAAAAGAAGTAATCAGCATTTATAAGGTCTTTTATAATGACATAATTACCTTTATTGGTGGCCTTTATTTTTTTCCTATAGATTTGAATTTCTATCTGGGTTTACATACTTTCTGCCTAAAGAACTTACTTTAGTATTTTTTGGAAGATGAGTTAGCTAACAATGACTTCTTTCAGCTTTTGACTTTGGAAATATCCTTAGTTTACCTTCATTTTTTGAAACATACATTTCCTGGGTATAGCACAGCATTCTTGCTTGACAGTTTTTCTTCAGGGTGGAGCATCGATTATTTCATCCACTGTCTTCTGGATTCTATTGTTCTTAATGAGATGTTGGCTATTAATCTTATTGGAGGTAGCTCCATTGTAAGTCTTAAGTTGTTTTATTTGCTGCTTTCAGGACTTTCTTTTTGTTTTGGCTTATGAAGTTTTTTATGACAATATATCTTAGTCTGGGTGTGCATCTCTTTGTATTTATTCTACACGGGCTCTTTGTATTTATTCTACATGGGATTCATTGAGCCTCTGAGATTTTGCTTCTTTCCAAAATTTCCATCTCATTATTATTTTCTATTTAATGAAACATTCTCATCATACCTTCTTTTAATTCTTAAAACACAATTTTATCTGTATTTTTTCTGTGTATTTATAATATCTGCTTTACAGTTTTTGTCTCTTAAACCAAACATTTGGACTTCTCTGAAAGAAAAAAAACACATTTTCTGTTTTTCTTTTCTGAACATGAATCACATTTCCTGTTTCTTTGCATATCTCATACATTTTTTGAAAAAAAAGGACAATTTAATGCATTTTAGCAACTAGTGATATCAATACCCATCTCCATACTCCCAGGTCTTTTTTGCTTTTGTTAGTTAAAATAATGTAGAAATTCTGGACATCTAATCCTACTTCATTTCTCAGATCTTGATGGTGGTCTTATTTGTATTTAGCTTGTTTATTTATTTAACTGATTGGCTGGGACAATATCCAATCTGGTGTTAATTTCCTATCCTACAATGCACATGGGCTAGGAGAAGTCAGCCTCTGTCCTCTCACTTTTACTTTCTTGGAATCTAACTTTTGCAACATGGAACTGGATAGTGTAAGACATCTTGCTGATCTCATTAGCCTCCAGTGTAACTGTAGCCCTAGACTGGGAGCTGGGGAAAGAGGAAATCCCACCTTTGTGACAGAAGCTAATCAGAGCAGAGCTTCTGTCATACTGATTGAAGGAGGAGGATGAGAATGACTCGACTCAAATGTTATAGATTTACAGTGTGCTTATTGAGATGCCTTAGATTTTCTTGAATGAAATTTGTTCATTTCTGGTATGTCATCAGGATAGCTTACAGAGATTTCAATAGTTGGTTTATTATAATATTCATCAGTAAATTATTATTTAGCTGGGAAGACCGTCTGCCAAGTTCTACAACTGCCATTTTAGAAAATAAAAGAAAACAAAAAAATTTAAAAAATCTCTTCTATCATTATAATTGTATTCCCTTGGTATTCTGAAATAAGTTTGGTGACTATTATTTAAACTATTTTCTTAAATAATTTTAGCTGCTTTGCTACACTATTTTAGTATGCTAGGTAGTCTCTGGTAAATTAATATTCTGATTTACTTTTAGTGAAGTTGATTATTTAATCGACATAGTATTCATATAATTTTCATAAAATTTTATTGAATTTGATCTATTTTTGTCTTTGACTTAATTTTCTAAATATTCTGGTTTGTAGTTTTATGGGGAGCTGCTCTTATAAAAAGTAGAAAAATGTGTGTATATATAATATATATATATATATAATACGTGTTATCTGGTTGATAAAATGTTTACACATTCACTTCACTTTTCAGTGTGTCTATTCAACAGAGAAATTAATAAAAGTAGAATGTTTATCACAACGGCATATGTTAATTTTTTATAGATATAAATGTGATATAGGAAAGAAGAGATTTTTTTGAACTTCTTAAACATGTTCATATTTTAATCTATTTGAAATTAAGAAATAAGCTTCTCTAAGGCTACCTTTAAGAATTTGTAACCTCTCAGAGTGTGAATGACAATTTTGGTGCCAAAGGAAATATATAAGTTTACTGAAGGAAAAAGAAAAATTGTAATTAATTACAATTGCTAAATTATTTGACAACTTCAAAAGGAATCTCAAAGTGATAAATTAACAAGATGTTTGATCAATATTAATTTAAAATTAAGTGTAATTACTGATACATAAAAACATAAGGTTTGTTTGCCTTTGATGCCATTTTAACATAGACCATGTGCTTATTTGCTGACATATGGTGTAACAAATTAGAATATCAGAATCATAGAAGTTTAAGAACCCTAAAGTAGTAGATAAGATAATGTACTCAGTGGTCTCTTATTTAACAGAAAACCCCAGAAATTTCAAAATTAGATGTTTATTTTTTATTCATATGAAGGCCAAAACAGGAAGCTAATGTTCTTACACATGGTTATCCCTTTGAGCTGTTGTCTTAATTTGTTTCTTTTTTAATTTTTTAAAAATACTGTTTTTATTTCTGACCATTCTCTCCTATAGAATTATTTCTGTCCTGTACGTGAGAGGAAAAGTGTAGAGAATCATGCTGGGAAGGTTTGACAGTTAGGCATAAAGTGACCCATTTCTTTCTGGTCACATTCTATTGGTACATAGTCATATCTAATTTCAAAGGAAGGTAGGACATGAATTCTAATTTTGTGCCCTGGAGGAAAAGAAAATATACTTGGTGAGCACTTCTCTGGTCTGTCACAATATGCCCTCTAGTAACTTGACTTTGAGAAAGAACATTTTAAAGTCATCCACAATTTAAAATTTAATGTCCACAGGAGACCAGAAAACAATTGAAATCTCATTTTTGCCTTTGTATACATTTCTAAATGCTTTAATTTAAGACTTTATAAATTTTGGTAATTTTAAAGCAGAAGGCATAAAATAAAAAATATGAAAGCTAGAAGACACGTTCCTTCATCTTGCATCTGTGAACAAGATCTGAGAGATAAAATGAGCTGACCATGTCACGAAACTAATTATTGAAAGACAGTAATTAATAAAACTTCTCAAATGATACTGTTCATCATGCACTGAAATTAAATAATTCTGAACTGGTGAGAAGAAAACTCAGAGTCATGAATCACATTAATAAAGAAAAATTAATACTAAATTCAAATCCTAGTTTGCAGAACGCCAGTGAACCTGAGCAGGGATTTAATTTTGTTTCAAAAATATAGAACATTCTAAAAGTTTTATTTATTGGATAAAAAGCCATTCTCTTTAAGAAGAAAAAGAAATGATAGAAGAAAATTGATGAACTAAGAAACAGAAAAATGAAAATGGAAGAAACAATATAAAGCTTATTTTTTCCCTCTAAGTACTGGTAATAAAAGTGTAGTGAATTCCTTCCCTTCCTCTTCCACCATAACATAAAGTAAAATGTATTTTTATTCTTTTTTTTTTTTTTTTTTTTTTGGCTGTTTAGGGCTGCACCCTTGACATACGGAGTTTCCCAAAGTAGGGGTCAAATCAGAGCTGTAGCTGCTAGCCACAGCCACAGGAATGCCAGATCTGAGTCACATCTGCAGCCTACACCACAGCTCATGGCAACACTAACCCACTGAGCAAGGCCAGGAATTGAACCTGCATCCTCATGGATTCTAGTCAGATTCGTTAACCATTGAGCTGCGATGGGAAATCCTATATTTTTATTCTTTAAAGTTCACTTCTCCCTTCACCCAGCTTATCCCCAACTCTTCCTCCATGCTGATGCCCTTTGAAAAGTGAAAGTTTTTTGTTTCAAACACGCTTCATTACTCAGTTTGTTCTTCGTCTTTCCCTTTGTGAATAACCAGGATAACTAATTAATTGCTCTTGTGACTTGACAATACTCAAGCTGTTGATTATAAAGTTGTTCCTAGAAATGCTCATAGTATCAGAAGACTCCACTGAGTTAGCTTCTCTACTCTAAAATTAAAAGATGAGAAACATTTACAGTATGGCATTCTATAGGAAAATATCTGTATATGAGTTCACATGGGATAGAAGCTTAAAAAATGAGTACTCTGCAGTGATTTTTCTACAGAAATCTATTCAGTAATGATATTTTTCTTATATTTTGTTCAGTTTCATGTTTAGATTTAGGTATTGACTAGCTCATAAAGCATTGAAGAAAATAACATGTGAGGTTCATACCTTCTCTTTGATCTCAGGCTTATGATATAAGCTTGAAATTTGATTAACCTCATTATTCTTGGCTGCTGTAATTATAAATGTGATTAGTAAGAATAAAATATAATAATACTGTTTATAAAACTAACCAGTGATTTTTTTCCATATCAAAAATTTACCAGTTGACTTCTCTGAGCAAGGAAAAGCTTATATTTCTTTCAACTCTCTGTATTTTTTCCAATACCCCTCCCTTTAAAACCCATTACTCACTTTATCACTTCCTTACCCCAACTTTTTGATACATTTCAAATATCTCAATATTAAGTCAATGATAAACCAATATTGAATATTGGTGGCTCATTTTTTTTTTTCTTTTTGGCCACACCCACAGCATATGGAAATTCCTGGGACAGGGACTGAATTTGAACTGCAGCTGTGACCAACACCTCAGCTGTGGCAATGCTGGATACTTAACCCACTGCACCAGAGATCAAACCCGCACCTCAGCAGCAACCAGAACCACTGTAGAAACAACACGGGTTCCTTAATCTGCTGCCCTACAGCGGGAAAAACGGTGGCTCAATACTAATTCATTATGATGGATTATGAGTTTTACAAACAAACATTTAGTTCCCACATTTCATTAAACTCTGGTGATACCAAGATAAATGAGTTATAGTTGCTGATGACTTAGTTTAGGGTCAAAATTGACATTTAAACAGATTACCGCTCTAAAATGTGCTGAATACTATGAAAGAAATACCATGGAGGTATTTGGGATTACTGCTTGGACCACAGATTCCCAGATGGATAGGAGATGATCAGGCAGACACAGGAAAGTTCTGAGTTCTAGAAAGAGGGAGCAAGTGAAAACCAGATACTAGCAGTCAATAATATATGAGTGCAACTAGGTGCAGTGGTATAATGGAGCTAATCTCTACTGGTGTACAGGACCTAATTGTGTATGTCTTTTCCTCATACTGTTTCCAGTGACATCACCTTGGTAGCTTGATATTGACCATGTAGGGAGTATTAACATGTTCGTAAGTGACAAATTTCCAATGTTAAACTTTTTGCTCCTTCCTTCCTTCATTCCTACCTCCTTCTCTCCTGTCCTCCCTCCTTCTCTCTTTCTTTCTCTCTCTCTCTCTCTCTCTTTTTTTTTTTCTTGGAAGGTTGGTTGCTAAACATTTGCCAAGGCAGAACTGCTTTGGTTGTAAAATATTTTTAAGAAAATTACATACTAGAATGTGTGAAGAAAACTTGCAGAACTATGACTTAGCCTCTATGAACATGAGCCTTATAATCTGTATTTCTCAAACTTCACCTGAGATATTTCTGTATTCTATATCATGGGAAGTATTGGCAAACATATAATGGGAAACCACTAAGGGTTCTGAAGAGAAAAGATGACTCTGGTGACTTGTGGTAGGGCTAAAACCAGTGATTTTTGTGTGATTTATGAAAAAATGGAGAATGTTTTCTTCCTTTGTGAGAGTTTAAAATTAATGCTTGGAGCAGTATTTAAAAGAAAAGGAACACCTTTTAATCAGATGCAGTGCTCATGTGTTCTTCTGGAGAGTTACAGGAGTTGAAAAGCTAAGACCTTTCTTATTTTTCCCCAGGTCCAGCAAGAAGCTTACTATAGCATGAAGGAGGAAACATCTGCCTTCCTTATTTTAATGTAATGGCAACTAATGGCTATTATTGTTAAAGTTTGTAATGTTTATAGAAGAAGAAATTTAGAAGAGAGAAATGAAGGCCCTAAAAATTATGAAGACAGAATATACCTGGTTGAACTACACAATGTATTGCTTTGACAGTAGGACAAGACTAGGCTTAAGCAAAGCTGCAAAAGATACATCAACACTTTACAAACTATTGAAATAACTTCTTTATCAGTAGAGCATTGCATTGTCTCACCACTTAATTTTCATGACTTTATCTCCTTTAAACTATTTAATTTCATATTATGATCTTGAGTGCTTGTCAGACAGATGCATATAAAATGACATAATTGACCTTTTATGGGCTATTCAGCTGGTGATCTTTGAACTCATATTGCTAAGTAGTGGAAAAGTAAGCCATTTTATCACAAATTTTAAAGTAATTGGAATTTCGAAACCACCCTGATGGTGTATTTATTATTTCTAGTAAGGCATTATACATTGTTAAACCTAAAAAAAAAAATGATATGAGATTCTGTCAAGTTAAGAAAGGAGTGATTATGTTCCATTCAGTTCACTGACCATAAATTTCATGACTGAGTTATGGTATATTACCTTTCCTATAGTCATTTTGGTTGTACTCTAGGGGTATAAAAAGATTCAAATTACACAAACTGGTAGTGTAACTATAATCCAGATGAATTGGTTTAAACATTAACGCCACTGATTGAAGATCTCTTACATTTGGTAAAGATTAAGATGTGAAATACCAGCTTCCAACTGTACCTGTCCTTAGAAATATAAAATTTCTGAGTTTCTGTAGTAATGAGGATGGAGATACTATGTAATTACATAAATTTTTTCTATGGATACTCCTCTACCACTAAGAGGGAAAATGGGCCATGATAACATTACTCTTCACTCTCATTAGTCTAGAAATATATCTAGGACAAGATTAGAAAAATATGTTAAGAACTGTAAAGACTCTGAAATATTATCATACTGATAAGCTAAAAAAAATGTTCTGCCACAAGATACGTAGATGCTGGGAAAAGACATAGGGCTCCTGATGAAAGACAAAGGGCTTTAATACTCTCAGGCCAATTGGCAGCATGGGTTTGCCAGTGTTCCCCTAGTGCCCTGTGATGGACAGACCCATGTACTGATGTTCATGCTTTTGTGTAATCCCTTCCCTTGAGGGTGAGGAGGATCTATGACTTGCTCTTAACCAATAGAATATAGTGAACATGTGATGATGAACCTTTTATGGTTAAGTTACATTATATGGCAATTGCTATAAGAAGAATGAAATAACATTTGGTCTCTTGACCCTGGGTCCTTAAAATGCTTCAGGGTAGGTAACTTTTGATTCAGCCCAAAGGTGGGGAGTGGCTGCCTGGAGAACTAACCACATGATTAGAAGGTTGGAACTTTCAGTCTTACCCTGGACTTCTAGAGTGGGGAGAGGGGCTAGTGGTTGAATCGATCACCCATAGCGAATGATTTAATCAATCATGCCTATGTAATGAAGCCTCCACAAAAACTCAAAAGGATAAGGAATGGAGAGCTTCCAGGTTGGTGAATACATGGAGATGGAGGGGAATGTTGTGCTTGGAATTGGGTTTTTACTCCTCCACCCTTACCCCATGCCTTGCCCTAGGTAGCTCTTCATCTAGCTGTTGATTCATATCCTCCAATATTCTTTTACATTAATTTGGTAGTCTAGTGAGTAAACTGGGTTTTCCTGAATTCTGTGAGCTGTTATAGTAAATTAATCAGACTTAAGGTAGAGCCATGGGAACCTTTGACTTATAGCCAATCAGTCTGAAGTATAGATAACAACCCAGAATTTCAACTGGCATCCTGAGTAGAAGAGGGTCCTTGGAGCCTCCAAATTATAGCCAGTTTGTCAGAAGCACAGGTAACAACCTGATCTTGCAACTGGTAGTCTTTGGGTCTGAGCCCTTTACTTGTGGAATCTGATTCTATTTCCAGGTGGATAAGTAAAAATTGAGTGAAATTCTTGGACAACCTGATGACATCCGAGAATTGCTTATTGGTGTGGGGAAGCCTACACACTCATAAACACACACACACACACACACACACACACACACATTGAAATTGGCTCCAAGAACCCAAAAGATACCCCAGAAGAAATTTTACAAAAAATGATGTTCTGGTGGCTAAAGGGAAGCTGTCCTATTAAATGGTTAAAATCTCCTGGTTTCTGGACCTGGAGCAGTTCTGATTAAAAGTCCATTTATTAAAAAGAATATTAGGTCCTTTTGGCAAAAGGATTCTGTAACACCATGGAAATGTACAAGCTAATAGGATTTCAGTGGGGGACAAACACTTGAGAGACAAAGTCTTTGGCAGGTTTGACAAAGTCAATCCCATTCCACCTAGAAAGGGCCAGTGATTCATTCAAACAGGAATAGAGACACATACTGAGTATGAGTCTGTCTTTGCTGTCTGCAGATCCTCAAACAGCACTGCTATTAGAAAGCTTATTGAGTGTTTGATCTAGGGACATGGGGTTCCACAAAATATCACTTTTAATAATTGGACCCATTTTATAAAAATGGATGTGCAGGAATAAACTGTAACTATGGAATCAAACAGTCATATCACACGATCTTGATGCTGTTGGACCAGTAGGAGATTGGAATGATTTGCTAGGGGCAAAGGGGAACTAACAACTCATATGTGATACTTTAAAAGGATCAGATGCTGTCCTCCAGGATGCAGCAGTATCTACCTTGAAGGAAAAATACCTGCATAGTGCTAAGGACTTATCAGGAGGAATTCGTAGATCTGACATCCACATGGGAAAAGGAAAGGCCAAGCCTATCAAAATTCCTAGTAGTTCCTTGAGGAATATCTGCTTCCCATCCCTACTAATCTGAGTTCTCTAAGATTGAAACCATGGGTGAAACATTTTAGCTGAGGGGCATAGAAAGGGTTCTACTGAACTCCAAGAGACTGGTGTTTGCCGAGGAGTCTGGCTTCAGGTCAAAATCCTGTATGACCTTTCAGGCCCAGGTTTAGGCAATTACAAAGGTTTTGCTTGGCAGGCTTTTTGGGAGAAAACCCTCCCCACACTAGACTTAGAACACAGCCCTGCCTTAGAATTTTCTAGAGCGAGTTACAGCCAAGATCTCAAGTCTCCTCCCCAGGCCAGCCAGGCATATCCGCATTCTTAGCCCAGATACCTCCATTTGGAACTTGGCTGAGACACTCTTCCTTCACCTTCTTGTCAGGGGATTTTGACTAAGACAACTTTCTCCACTCTGAATCAGGACCTTTCAATGCTTCTCCCTCGTACTCTTCTCTTCCAAACCTAGGGTATAAAAAATAAGAAATAAAAAATAAATAAAAATGGCTGGAGTTTATTCATGACTCCTTGTTAGTAAAACTATTCCCTCATCTGCCATGACCTTCTCGACTCCCACCTGGTGCTATTACCATGGGGGAAAAATGGCTTTTTGGGAAAGCAGCATCTATTTTGCCTCTCACACTTACAGTGAAATGAGTAAAGTGTGTTTGTTATTTTTAATTTGATACATTGTCCCATGACTACCTTGTCCCTAGCCACCTTGGGCTTCATGCAAAAGACTCAAGGAAAGAAATCACCAAGTTGTCAGTGATAATTGATCCTGACCCTCTGAGGTAAGTAGAACTGCTGTTACACATTACGGTCAGGGAGGTATATATTTGGTACCTAGAGAACACACTTGAAGTCTTTAGATAACACTTTTGCCTAATTCTGATGGTAAATAGATACACATATTAATTCCTTCCTGAGAATGGTGACCCCTTGGGCCCAAGCTCTGTGTCATCAGGAAATACTACATTAAAAAATTGAGACGCTTTAATTTGTCCTACTAATCTCCTACTTAGATTTCCTATGAATAGAGGCCTGTTTGAACAGTGAAAAAACTGCTGCCAAAAATCATCTGAAGTAGGTACAAGCAGTTCAAGTGCTGCATGGTGGTGGACACTGCAATGTACCCTAGATTCACTAAAGGAAGGGAAGAGCTGCTGTCCATGCTGTTGAAAGATGGCCTTCAGCTCCCAGCCCTTTCAAGAATTTCCTCTGATGCAGAGAGCTGGAAATCCAAGTCAAATTTTCCCACACAGCACATATCCAATGACTGATAGAGGCACGGATAAAGGTCTGGTTCTACTCAAACAGGATAAATCTGATGGATCATACTATCTCCAGAGATGGCCATAGGCTGACTGTCATGATGTCTCCCTCTGAAAAATAGTGTTCCTTTTCACTTCACTGTAGAGTCACTTATTTCAAGGACACTCACTGATGAAGAGTCTGCCATGTAAACTCCAGTCTCTTTCTTGGGCTATTTCACTTGTGTCATTTTTATTTTGAATTACTAAAATTCTAATGACTCGTAGGCTGAGAGTATAATCTACTTTAGCCTAGTTACTTCTTTTAAACACTCTTCCAAGCTGAAATGTAATTTTAAAAGTTAAATACAATTTTTTGAATCATGCAGGTATGTTTGATAGTGGATTTGCATTATAGACTGAATAATTATTGGATTAAAATGTTTCAGGTGTTTGGTCATGAAAAATTCTGAGACATTATAAAGAAAACCATGAATAAGTGAGTATGTATTTTAATCAATCAGAAAATAAAGTTATATAATTTAGAAATGTAATTGTCTCATATTATATATTTGGATATTACCCAATGTTTTCATAAGTGGAAGGTACTATAGACTGAAATTTGTGTCTCCCCACATCAACCTGCAAATTCATATATTGAAATCCTAACCACTGACCTGATGATATTTGAGTCTTGAGAAGAGTGAGCCCTCATGAATGAGAGGTACCCATATAAGGACATCTCTGAGCTCCCTTGCCCCTCCTACATATGAGATTATAGGGAGATAATATGGCCTTGTATGAATTAGGAAGCAGGATCTCACCAGACACCAATCTGCCAGTACCTTGACTTTGGACTCTCCAGGATTCAGAGCTGTGAATATGAACTTCTCTTGTTAGAAAGCCACCCAGTTGATTTTTAATCTGTTTCAGCAACCCAAATGGACTAAGATTGCAGGTTACTCCTGCTAACTGAAATGATGAATTCCAGAAATTTACTGCAGATCAAACTAATTGTAAGAGAAACATAGTTTCTCAGTATAAACTTCATTCTATTAGGGCCTAGTTTTTCTTGTGGCAAAGATAAACTAATGTCTTAATTTTTTTTTTTTTTGCTAACTCCAGTGAAAGCAGATTTCAGAAAAATGTCCACATGACAATATTCTTGTATTTGTATATATGTCCATATTCATGTCACATACACACCAATGACAATGAAAACACTTGTAATTGACTTATTTGTGCAATTTTAAAAGGAAACATTCTGTATTTCAGATTTTTGCAAAATAACCTTATCATAAATTGAATCTTAGGAGTTTCCACTGTGGTACAGGATGTTAAGAATCCAACTGCAGCAGCTTAGGTCCTTGTGGAGGTGTGAGTTCAATCACAGCCCAGTGTGGTGGGTTAAAGGATCAGGCATTGCTACATCTGTGGCATACCTCTTAGCTGTGGCTCAGATTCAATCTCTGGCCTAGGAATTTCCATATATCGGGAATGCTGCTATTAAAAAAAAAAAAAAAAACCCGAAAACTGAATCTTGCTTCTTGCCTAATATTTTGGTTTCCAAGTCCCAATCCAGAGCTGTGTCTTCAATAAACAGCCAGTGTAATTCTCATGATGACAAGGGTTTCTCTTGTTTCCTCGTGGCTCCTTGCTAATCAGTCTGGGATTCTAGTACTCTCACCTTTCCTTAAGATGCTGCTAGCTCCACTGGTCTGATCTGAGTAGCAGGATGAACGAAGGCAATGCTAAGCTTTAATTTTCTGTCCCTGAACTGAGTTATCCACCATAGTTCACCAGTAGAAGAGTGCTAGACATGCAACCACCTTCCTTGAAATTTGGAAATTATTTTAAGATCATTACAACTTAGCAGGGAAATATCTTCCAAAAAATTCCAGGGAGTTCCCTTGTGGTGCAGTGGGTCAAGGATCTGGTTTTGTCACTGCAGAGGCCCAGGCGGCTGAATTCCAAACTGGCTGCTAAAAGTTAGTTTCTAAATATCACTGCTATTTCTTAACTGCAACCAGGGGTGATGTGGAAATAGATATAAATGAAATTTGCAAAATGGTCTAGTAGTGGGAGTGCGTTGTTCAAAAACTTGCTTTCCCACAGTGAGATATGCCTTCTCTCTCTACTTTCTATAGAGATTCTCTTTTCTTCAATCTTCCATATTTTAATTTTTTTTTTCCTCTAAGCTGAAAAACTTTCAGAGTGTATACATTCAGTGTCTTCATTTTTACCTACCAGGATTATCAGTAGACACCACAGTCTATAATAGCATGTAATCCCATTCACTCCTGTGCTATTTGTAATGTGTAATGGGCAGAGTAGGAATGTGCTCCTACATAGGTCAGAAAATGTGTTTATCAGATTGACTGTTCACTACCTAATATGTACTTTGCTTTTCTAATGTTCTACAGCAGAGTTGCACACTCAGTTTAACTCTTATTTTCTCTGTTTGACCATACAATTAAAACAACAATCAAAAATTTTTGAGAATCTTACTTAATTAGGAAATCCTAGAAATAGCATAATTAAAATCAGGAAAAAACAAGGATGCCCAAAATTTTGAATACTATTTAACATTATTCTGGAAGGACCAACAACATGCCATTAGAGATAAAAGAAAAGAAACATTCTCTAAAGTAGGAAAAACACCTCATTATTTAAGGATATTATTATAACCTGAAATTCAAATAGACTCATGAAAAATAACTACAATTAGTAAGAAAACTCAGAAATTTGGTTGATTTTAAGATGAACATAACAAAAGTTAACATCAATTAAAACCAAGTAAAGGATAATAGAAGACAACATTAGTTATAACAACAAAATATTTGAGATAAAAGATAAAACATATTAAGAAATAGATAATACAGAAATGGAAAGAAGAATTCAATTGAGATGTAAGAATGCCCTTATGTATTTATTTACATTACAGCTGCACTTGCAGCATATGGAAATTCCTGGGAGAGGGATTGAATCAGAGCTGCAGATGCAGGTTTACCCCACAGCCATGGCAACTAACACTGGATCAGAGCCACATTTGTGACCTATGCTGCAGCTTTCAGCAATGCCAGATCTTTAACCCACTGAGTGAGCCCAGAGACTGAACCTGAACCCTCACGGACAGTATGTTGAGTTCTTGACCTGCTGAGCCACAATGGAAACTCCCAAGAATATCTTTAATAAACAAAACCATATCTTGTCTCAAATGAAAAACTAGCTAAAATGTTAATGATTCCAATGGTTGATAACACATAAAGTTTCCAATTTTCCCTGAATTCACAACTAAAATCAACAAGAGAACCTAAGTTTTAAAACTATTACTCTCATTAGGCACAAGGATTCTAGTATTGAGTTAGTATAAATGTGATAATAGCCAATAAAAGAAGACTGAGACATTAGTTTCCTGTTGCTGCTCTAAAAAATCACCAGAAACTTAGTGGCTACAAAAGTACGGTTTTATTATCCTACATTTCCGATGGTCAGAAGTCTGACATGGGTCTCATTTGGGTCAAAATCAAGAAGTCAGTTGGGCTGCATTCATTCCTTTCTGGAGGCTTTAGATGGGAATCTGTTTTCTTGCCTTTTCCAGCTTCTAGAGGCCACCTACATTCCTTGGTTTGTGGCCTCTTTCCTTTGTCTTTAAGGCCAGCAATGTCTTGTTGGGTTCTTCTAATATCACAGCATTCTGACCTTCAGATATGCCTCCTTCTTCCATATACAAGAACTGTTGTGATTATACTGGCCCCAACCAGATCATCCAGGAAAATCTTCTGATCTTAAATTAAGCTGACTGGCAACCTTAATTCCAGATTCAACCTCAATGACATTTTTCCATGTAAGCTAACATATTCACAGGTTCAACAGTTTAGGAAGTCAGTACCCTTGCGGGGCTCATTATCATTATTCTTCCTTCCACAATTATAATTATATTTGCTCTACCTGTTTGGTCACATTTTACCCTCTATTTATTTTTTATCCATCCAGATTTACTTAGAAGATCAAAAAGGAGTTCCCATCGTGGTGCAGCGGAAACAAACCTGACCTCAAGCCATGAGGCGTGGGTTCAATCCCTGATCTCGCTCAGTGGGTTAGGGAACCAGCATTGCCATGAGCTGTGGTGCAGGTCACAGACGCGGCTTGGATCCTGTGTTGCTGTGGCTGTGGCTAGGTCAGCTGCTGTAGCTCCGATTTGATCCCTAGCCTGGGAACCTCCATATGCCATGGGTGTGGCCCTAAAAAGCAAAAAAAAAAAGTAAATTAAAAAAAAGAATATCAAAAAGATCGTGGGTGAATATACTTTAAAAACTGAAGTAGTCTACTTATATAAAACATAATAATTATTTTGCTGGTATTATTAATTCATTTTATGTAAGTAATAATCTCTTTCTTTCACATGATTTAGACCTCTAGCCTATGCCATTAAATGTAGCAGCAAGCAAATGGAATACTTTTGTAGTTAAACCAAAAAAAAAAAGTTTCCTTCATTTGCTAGAAAAAGGTGTCATTAACTTATACTGAACTCCCTTTCAATCAGATTTTTTAGTGACATAAAATAAATCCAAATTTCATTTAAATGAAACACTGAAAACTTTATCTCATTAAATAAGTACATTGATCTTTGGGTATTAAAGTGAATGCTATTAAATAAAAAGAAATGCATTTCTGAATATGCATACTTTCATACAAATTAATATAGTGCAATTAATTGTGGAATGTTAACTAAAATGATAGAGCAGTAGTCACTAACAGGAAAATTAAGATTAAACTTATGTTGAAGCTTAAGGAAATTTAAGAAATTTTGCATTTACACTTTTTATCAGTAATGTATAAGGTAGGGAGTCCTACTTAAATGTGTGTCCAATGTTTCATAGAAATTGGTTATATTTCTTTGAATTAAAAATAAAATTATTTTAATGAAACTACAATTCTGTTCTTGAAATTTATCATCTGTACACTACTCTAAAATTGTTATCCTTTTATGGAGTTCCTTGATGGCCTAGCAGATAAGGATCCAGAATTGTTAGTACTGTGGCTTGGTCTTGAGCCCACACCTGGAATTTCTACAGACCACAAGTACAACCAAAAATAAATTGAATTTAAAAAATTGTTATTCTTTTCTAAATTTATAATGCCAAATGAATAGACAGCCTAAAGTCTATCCTTTGAGTCAAAGATTGTGTTAAAAGATATAATTGTTTTTGTTCATTCATCTAGGCTGCTATGTTTTAACCTGCTGTAAGAATGTTCAATAATAAACATTCATTGACATAGAACAAGCATTTTGAAAAACAGTATGTCACATTCTTGAATGAGCTCCCAAGATAGATTTATATATTTTTCAATTTTCCTTTTAACTAGGGAAAACAGCAAAGATATCTTGATAACAAAAGGCAAAGTCTACTTGAAAAGCAAGTCAATATTTTAGTCATTGACCATCAAACTTATCTTTATAATTACATGATTGAAAATTCCCTTGTTATATGTGCCAATATTGTTGTGAAGTATTGCAGAAGAGTAAACTTAAAGAAAGAATGACATAATGACAGAATGGAAGGAAGTATAGAGGGAAGAAGAAAAGAGGAAGAGATGGAGGGAAGAAGGAAGGAAAGAAGAAAACCTTTAAACTTAATATTGCTTTAATGCCTAGTGATAAGAATAGTTGTCTCTCAGGTTTTTGAGCAGACATGATCTCTCAAATACCAAAAACCATTTTTACGAACTGTTTCTTAGGTGTGTTAAATGCTTTATCCCACTGGCTTCAAAGGGATCAACCAGTAGAGTATTTATTTGTTGGTCTATTTCTCTGGCTGATTTAAAAGTAGTAAAATATATGCTCTCTGTATAAAGACCTACTTTCTCTATGGAAAGGCAAGATAAACTTACCTGAAGCCACTGAAGAACAAAGAAATTTAAAAATAAAAATACTCCAAATGATAAATTATGTGCTTCAGCCTTTAAATATTATTACATTCATAAAAAGGAGAAATCCCTCAAAACTGGATTATTCAAATACATTTTCATAACAGTTTTTTTTTAAAGTGATGTTTATTTGACTTCCTAAAAATTGGTAGCAGCTGATTTAGGTAAGAGGAGATGAAAGTGCTTTCCAGGCAGCTGAACTGAGAGTCCATACCCTTTTGGCAAAGTGGAAGTACAGTTAAGATAATGGTTAGTTGCTGTGAACTAACTCCTCAATGATCGAATATCAAATATCTTATAATTAACTGACAAACTGTCTGCTAGAAGTTGGAAGTTGTGCATGTGAGATAGAAAGCTATAATCAGTGTCACCTTTGATCTTGTACTTTCCATTCATAGGCAGGTAGAATTTCATTATGGTATATCTCCTTTAAGGGATTTGAGATTATATAAGACCCAAAAGCCTGATTCTATATGAAGCTATTTCCATGTCTTGTTGTAATATTGCTTATCTGATTTTCTGCAATAAATAATTCTATGTAATGTATATTCTCTCAATATTTTTCCATGCCACAGTCTCCATAAAGAACAAGTATTTGACTTATGCTGCTTAGGGCATAATTTTTAAATGACGTTTCAGTGCCACAGGATGTGATAAATCAGCAATAATAAAATTGGCATAGATCATTTGAATATTACTTAGCTTTGTGTTCATTCTTGCCCATCTCAAAGGCAAAGTATCTAAAAAAAATTATTTTAACAATAGTCCCAAGAGGCAAAACTCCCTCCTTACTGAAGAAGAAGGCTAAATGGAGTTGTTGGTCCTCCTTCATGGGTAATAAGAGAGAAAGTTTTCAATAGAAACATGAATCAAAGGAAAATAAGCTGTTAAAATTTGCCATTGCCCTTTTCATTTTTAGTTTTTCAAACACTCGCTTAGAAGTTTGAAATTTCAATAATACATGCCAGGGAGATTTTATTCTTGACTGTGAACCTTATTATGCTTATTGCTTTTACATTAACCCATAACTAAAGGTCCAAAAAATTAAGGCCAGTGTAACTACTTAGGTTAAACACCATTAGCTGGATATATACAAAATAAATCAAACTGAGATCAAACTGAGGATTAGAAATATATCTGAACTTAGTAGAATAAAAAAAATTTCATGGAGCTAATGTTACATCTTGGGTCTACCCCCAAACTATATATTTACGCTGTAATAATTATCAAGAATCATGCTCTCAACTCTAATACTGGAGCTGTAATCTATCCAAGTTTGAATGGCTATCATTAATAAGGCTACAAATAACAAGCTCTGGATAGAAAAAAGAAACCTCCAATACTGTTGGTGGGAATATAAATTGATACAACCATGGTGGAAAACAGGAAAGCGATTCCTCAGAAAACTAAATATAGAACTATCATATGATTTAGCAATCCCACTCCTGGCCATATATCCAGAAAAAAAATTTCATTCAAAAAGATACATGCACCTCTATGTTCATTGCAACACTATTCACAACAGCCAAGACATGGAAACAACCTAAACGTCCACTGATAGATGAATGGATTAAGAAGATGTGGTTACATATACACAGTGGAATACTACTCAGTCATAACGCCATTTTCAGCAACATGGATGGAACTAGAGTTTCTCATACTAAGTGAAGATAAGTCAGAAAGAGAAAGACAGATACCATATGATATCACTTATATGTGGAATCTAAAATACAGAACAGATGAAACTTTCTGCAGAACAGAAACGGACTAACAAACATGGAAAACTTGTGGCTTCCAAAGGGGAGGGGAAAAGTGTGGGAGGGACTGAGAGTTTGGGGTTAACATATGCTACCTGTTACATTTAGAATGGATGGAAAATGAGGTCCTGCTGTATAGCACAGGGAACTATGTCCGGTCACTTGCGATGGAACATTTTGAAAGATAATATGAGAAAGAGAGTGTGTATAGATGTATGACCGGGTTGCTTTGCTGTACAGCAGAAATTGACAGCACAATGTAAATAATGTAAAGAGAAAAACTGTAATAAAAAAATTAAAAAAATATTCTGCTTTCTCTCTACTATACAGTTTCAAATGCAAATAGATGCTTGGTTAACAAAGAACTTTAATCACCAGTTTCTTCAAGTAAGAGATAGAAAATGTTAGTATGAAACAAATTTCCTTCTAAAGCAATTAACAAAGAAAAATAGGGGTGGGGTCTCCAGAACTGTAAATTATACATTATTCATAGTACTAACAAAAATACTAACAAAAATAATCTTTTACTATATTTATAATTTTGATTCATTATCATATTAATTCTTTAACGAACATCTATGGGGCAGAATATGCAATCAAGTAATTGAGTTAGACCCTGAGAGATTTCAAAAATGGGTATCTCTGATGAAAGAAATTGAAGAAGACATAAATAACTGGAAAGATATTCTGTGTTCATGGACTGGAAAAATTAATACTGTTAAAATGTCCATAATAACCAAAGAAATCTACAGATTCATAGCAACTCCTATATAAAACTCCAATGACATTTTTCACAGAAATAGAACAATTTTAAAACTTGTATAGAATACAAATAGCCAAAGAACCTGCACAGTCAAATCAGTCTTGTGAAAGAACAAAGTTGGAGGCATCACACTTCCTGATTTCAAACTGTATTATGAAAGCCACAGTATCAAAACAGTACGATATTGTCATAAAAAGACACATAAATCGAAGAAACAGAAACAGAAATGAGAGCCCAGAAAGAAGCCCATGCATATGTGGTCAAGTAATTTTCAACAAAGGAGGCAAGAGAACACAATGGGGAAAGGACAATCTCTTCAATAAAGAGTGTTGGGAAAACTGGACAGCCACATGCAAAAGAATGAAATCAGATTACGCTTTTACATCATATACAAAAATTAACTCAAAATTGACTAGACTTAAATATAAGACCTGAAACCGTAAAAATCCTAGAAGAAAATATAGACAATAAGCTCCCTGACATGAATCTTGGTGACGATTCTTTTAGAACTCATTCCATTTTTGTTGCAAAGGCAACAAAAGCAAAAATCAACAAGTGCGATTAAGTCAAATGAAAAACCATCTGCACAGCAAATGAAACCATTAACAAAATGAAAAAGCACCCTACTAAATGAAAGAAGATAATTGCAAATAATGTACCCCAAAGGGGTCAATATCTAATATTTAATAGCAAAATATGAACAATCTGATTAAATAAGTGGGCGGAAGATCTGAATAGATGTTTTCCCAAAGGACATTCAGATAGTCACTATGTAGATGAGAAGATACTTAACATTAATCATCAGCAAACCACAATGGGATATCTCCTCACATCTGTTAGAATGGCTGTTATCTAAAAGACAACAAATACGTGTTGATGAGAATGTGGAGAAAAGGGAACTCTTGGTAAGAATGTAAATTGGTGCAGCCACTACGGAAAACAGTATGGAAATTCCTCAAAAAAATTAAAAATAGAAGTATGACCTAATTCAGCAATTCCTCTTCTGAGTATTTATCCTAAAACAATGAAAACCCTAATTCTAAAAGATAGTTGCAGCTCTGTGTTCATTGCAGCATTATTGACAATGGTCAAGAGGTAGAAATACAGCAGATGTGGTATATACGTGGAAAAATAGCAGTGAAAAGAAATGAAGTCTTGTCATTTGCAACAATGTGAGTGGACCTAGAGAGTATTATGCTAAGTGGTATGCTGGGCAGAGAAAAACAAAAAATACTGTATGATTTCACTTATATCTGTAATCTAACAAACAAATCAAGCCAACCAATGAAATAAAACAAAATTCATAGATATGGAGAACAGAATGGTGGCTGCCAAAGGAGAAAGGGGTTTGGCAGTGGGCAAAATAGGTGAAGGGGGTCAAAAGGTACAAAGTTCTAGTTATGAAATGAATCATGAGAATGTGATGTGCAGCATGAAGATGATAATCAAATAATACTACAGTGCACATTTGAAAGTTACCCAAAGAGTAAATCTTAAATGTTGTTGTCACAAGAAAAATAGAATTTATAGTTCTGTATGGTGACAGATTGTACGCAGACAACATGGTGATCATTTTGCAGTGTATGCAAATATGTAATCATTATATATACACAGGAAATAATATGATGTTACATGGCAATTATACCTCAAAAAAATTGAACTGCCCCACTATGTGTGCTGAAATATGGTTACAGCTGCAATCCATACCAAATGATTTAAGTAAAATTTGCTTTTTATTTATACTTTCACAACTGCCTGTTAATATGCCTTTTTTAAAATTACATGCCATTAATTGATTTTATTATGACTACAAAACTTAAAAATGAAAATAAAAACCAAGAATGACTGTCTTCTTTCTCTCTCTTTTTGGCTATGCCCATAGCATGCAGAACTTCCTGGGCCAGGGATTAATCCAAGCCTCAGCAATGACAGTGCTGATTCCCAACCACTAGGCCACCAGGGCACCCAAAGAGTGACTCTTGATCCCTGCTCCTACAAAGTTCATCATCTACTGCAAGGTTGTTTGTAAGCTACCAACAAAATAAGAGGATAGTAAAATACAGTTATTTTAAGAAATATGTATAGTACTAGGATTTAGTAATTTAATAATGACTAACAATTATCATGTTACACTGCCGAGCACTGTTTGAAGCACTTTATTCTTTTTATTTTTTTATTATTTAAGAACTGTATTAACAAGTGATTGCAGTTTGTTGACTTTTTTTTTGAAAAAATCAAGCTGTAAACTTTTATTACAAATTAAAATGAGGTTCTTAAAAACTTCAGCTTAACACGATATGAAACAATCTAAAAACCTTTAAAGGTGTATTGAGAAAACTAGGCCTTTAAAACAAACAAACACACACGTTTGTCATTACCAACAAAGAGATATCTTTAGGTAAAAATAATGAAAACCCCATGCTGCATAGATAATGCAGATAGTTCTAGTTATCTGGTCAACAGGTAAAAAGCAAGCACTTAAGGCCTTCAGCTCCAATCTTCTGTTCAAGGTGGAAGACTAAACCGGATGATGGCAGAGATGCCAGCATTTACTCAGCCCTGCCATGGTCAGCCTCGGGAGCAGATGAATTCTCAGCTGGTGGATCGGCTGCTTTTTTCTCTTTGCCGTCTTGTAGTTTAGGGTTTTCTGCTCATCTGCGCCAGTAATTGAAGTTAGAGCAGTACCGACGCTGAGGTGGCTGCCGACGCCGGGTCTCATCTCCTTGATTTTCCTTATCTTCTTCGTTGCTGTCCTCTCTGCGTTGTCTTTGGCCAGGAAGGCCCCTGAGGAATCATGGTCTATAGTTCCAATATATATATATATATATATTGTCTCACTGGTCTACCTTGATCTCCTGAACCCTGGCTGGCAGCACCCTCCAGCACTTCTCCCTGCACAGGAGAGTTGGAATACTGTGGTCAATGCCAGCAGGGTCTCCGCGTGTAGTAAGGTGGGGACTTTTGCCTGTGGTAGAGCCAGCGCTCCTGGGCCTGGCCTTCGGGAACACTCTCTGATCCCCTCATGCATTTTCCCACTTTCACTGTTCTGGTGATTCTGCTGGCAATTGCGTGGAGGACCCCTGCAACGTGGATAGCGTCTCTAAGGGTTAGGCTCTGCTGCACATTTACTGCCTTGCACCGGAACTCCACCAGGGCCTGTAACGTTTGCAGCCTCTACACTCCTTTCTCCTTTAACAACATCAAACACCGCAGTCTCTCCATCTCCTACCCTGCGAAGGTACTTCCGGGGCTTATTCTTCTTTACGTCAGTCTGCTGGACAAATACATCTTCCTTGGTGTCATTCCTGTTGGTGAAACAGCATCCGTTTCTTACACTGAACCATTTTACTGTTCCCTAAACCTTCGCTGAGATGACCTTCTTGTCCCCCCTCCCCCAGCAGGCGCTGCCATTGCGAGGCCTCCCCGGCCACAGCCCCTGCATTGCTGCTGCCGGGTTGTGCTGGGCTCGGTGTCACTGAGGGCGTGGGGTGCGGGTGGGGGCGGCAGGCGGCTGCCGGGTCTTGGCCTTGCCGAGCTTGATGCCAGTTGCAGCTCCTCCCGGGGTGTGATGGTAACTAGGCTGGCTGCGGTGGCGGTGGGGCTGCTCGGAGCTCTCTGGGGTCCACTTTCCGCTCCCGCGGCTGATCGAACCGAAGCACTTTATATAAATTTTCACTTTTGATTCCTTACAGCAGCCTTCCTGAGGAGCACTTTGTAGTGACGAAGTTGGTGGTTAGATAGATGAAGACACATGCTTATGACTTGGTAAGGAGTAATACTTTAAAACCTATATCCATACAACTCCATTAATGTTTTTTAACCACTATACTGTGACAAACAGGGAGTCATTCTAAACACTTTCAATACCGTACACATATAGGGAGTTTTAGCTCTTACATAGGAAAACTATACATCCATCGGACAAGCTAAAATATGAAATAGTGATAATACCCAATGCTGAAGAGGATGGGAAGAAATTTGGTCTCATGGATTGTTAATGGAATTGTAAAGTGCTAAAGGCATTATTGAAACTATTTTGGAAGTTTCTTGTAAAATTAACCATACAGCTCCCAAATATACTCTTGAGCATTTAGTTTAGAGAAATGAAAATATCTGACCACACAAAAACTTGCACATTGATGTTTATAGCGGCTTTATTTTTAACACCAAAACCTGGAAATAGATAAATACCCTCTCCTTTATATATCAGAAGTTCTGCTAAGCCTTTGCCTGTGTGTTGTTCTCCTTTACATATAAATCAATTAAACCTAGCTTTTCTTAATCAAGTTATTCTGCTGGCTTTTTTTGGAAGCTTACAAAAGACTTAGCAAATATTTACCGGATCTCTACCGTGTGCTAGGCACTAGGAATGCAAAGATGAAAAAACACAGAAGAGGCCTGTACTGTCATGGAGCTTGGATTTAAGTGAGGAGAGTATGTGAAAAAGAAGTAAACCAACAAATAAATAAATAATTGCACAGTATATATTGTTATGAGAAAAACAAATAAGAGGCTTTTATTAAAAAATAATTGGCAAATTACTACCTGTTTTGTTAAATAAAGCTTTATTAGAACATGGCCATATTTTTTTTCATATTGTCTATGGCTATGTTCACACTGTAAGGGCCAAGTTGAGTGGTTGCAACAGAGACTGCATGACATATGAGGCCTAATATTTACTATCTGGACATTTAAGAAAAGGTTTGTAATCTCTGACTTGGGACAAAGATATTTTGAGTCTTGGGTTGGATCTTAACACTTTTATATTCTCTTTTTAAGCAAGATAATATCAGTGAAAGCCAGGTGTTGAGGATTTTTAAAAAATGATTTTTAAAAATTCTGTTAAACATATACAGACCAAGATTTGGTCTGGTGTTCTATTATACAGTAGAGTTTGTTCTAATTACAGTTTCATATGAAATTTCTTGCTCTATGGTAATAGGACAGCATGATTTGTAAACTACAGTAGAGGCCATCAGTAGATCTTGAAATCAATTTTCTGGTTATAATTAAATTTTTTTAAGTTGAAGAACAAGGGTAGAAAAATAGAATATAAAGCACATAGTAAAGGCAAGATTTCTTATAAAAGCTTTGTTTCAGTTTGATACACAAACGCACAGGTTCTGGTTTACCATATATAGACGTTTATTTGAAAATGTTTGAAAGTCATTTCTTAATGAAATATGAAGCCTGTATTGTGCAGCTTTAAGAGAGATGGAGTTAAGTATGACTATCACTGTTCCCATCTCATCCTTATGGATCAAGGACTGGAAAAGTGGAGAAGAGCAGAAGATGTTTAATGCAGAAGGCTTTGTCAAAGCCTCTGATCTAGACCTCCAGAAGGAGATCCTTTTGAAGACTTTCTCATGCAACCAATCAAGGCATAGTGGGAAAATCAGAAAGCCTGCAAGTGTAAACTGAATGTATTCCCTCCTAAAATGATATGGATTATTGTAATAGAGTGTTGATGGGGGTGGGAGCTGGATCTGAAGTGATATTTTTACTTTCCCAAGGTCTACTTTGCGGTGTATAGTATACATTTATCGTCATGATCCAAGGAGGGGCAGTGGAATTGTTGAGAGGCTAGTAGACTGTTGAGAAGACTGAATTGAAATAACCCACCATGGTCAGCACCTTTGAAACTGAAAGTAGGTGGCTGAGATGTATTTCTGCCACTGCCCTCTTCTCTCCCAAAGCCAGATGACAGTAGTGATCTCAGAAATCCCCAGGGTAGTTTGGTTTGTCATATGATTAAGTTCTAGCCAATGAGATGTAAAATACAGTGTTGCATGGGAATCTGATAACACCTTAGAACCATCAATGTATACCTTAAATTTTTTCTAATAGGATAAAAATACACATTTCTACTCTGTTTAACCAACAGTTTTCAGATTCTCCTGTTTTATTAAGTGAAATAAAATTCTGATTGCTGCAGAGTAACAGGAATGAGGGAGGAGTCTTTGTTTAGGAAGGCAGTTTGAAAATACTTGGAAGCAAATAATTAAAATGAGTTGTGTTCCATGCTAGGAATTTGTACTTTTGTCTCATAAGTTAAATTCTCTTATTCACTCCTGGTTAATTTATAATCACCACAGCACAAAAGTAAATAAATAAATAAATAAATACGTACACGTGTGTTCATGTGTGTGTGGTTTTCCACTCGCTGCATGTTTACATTATCATGCCCAGGTCATATCCAGATCTAGTATGTCAGAATCTCTGGGGGTAGCAACTCAGGCATCATTTTTTCTAAAAATCTCCCCAAGTTATTAAAATGTTTGGCCATGGGTGAGAAACAATGCTGTAAGCAATAGGCTTGGAGAGTTTTATGAGAGCTTTAAGTAAGTTGAAGAGATTTAGTTTACAGGTTATCATTTTGGCTTTAGTGTGGAGAAACGATTAAGAAAAAAAATACTACTTTTCCTTAAATTGTTCAGAGTTTTCACTGAAGTAATAAAATATCAGTTTTCTATGTCATTATGAATAGGTGTGTTTCCCCTGGCACCACATGATCTAATTTTTTTTTTCTCATCCCATCATTTTATTCTTTTTACTTTGTATTCAATCTTGCATTTCAATATGTGTATATATACATATACATGTATATGTATGTATTTGAATCTTGTATTTTTCACGTTACATTTTCACTGGAAATTTTCCCATGTCATTAATTTTTTTTTTCCATTATACCCAGCTGTGCAGCGTGGTGACAGGGTTACACATACATATATGGATTCATCCTAAGTGGTTAGACATAGTTCCCAGTGCTATACAGTAGGATCTCCTTGCTTTTCCAGCCCAGAGGCAACAGTCTACAACTATTAACCCCAGACCTCCCATCATCCCATTCCCTCCCCCGCCCTTTTGGCAGCCACAAGTCTGTTCTCCAAGTCCTTGATTTTCTTTTCTGCATAAAGGTTCATGTGTGCAGTATGTTAGATTCCAGTTGTTAGTGATATCATATGGTATCTGTCTTTTTCCTTCTGACTTACTTCACTCAGTATGAGGGTCTCTAATTCCATGCATGTTGCTGCCAATGACATTATTTTATTCCTTTTTATGGCTGAGTAGTATTCCATTGTGTATATGTACCACATCTTCCTAATCCAATCATCTGTCAATGGACATTTGGGTTGTTTCCATGTCTTGGCTATTGTGAATAGTGCTGCAATGAACATGCGTGTGCAGGTGTCTTTTTCAAGGAACGTTTGTCCGGGTATATACCCAAGAGTGAGATTGCTGGGTCATATGGTAGTTCTATGTACAGTTTTCTAAGGTACCTCCATACTGTTTTCATAGTGGTTGTACCAGCTTACATTCCTGCTCAACATCACTGATGATTAGAGAAATGCAAATCAAAACTGCTATGAGATATCACCTCACACCAGTCAGAATGGCCATCATTAACAAGTCCACAAACAACAATTGCTGGAGGGGGTGTGGAGAAAAGGGAACTCTCCCGCATGATCTAATTTTTAAATAGCACCACATAAGGAATCAGAAGACCCTGGTAAGGCTCATTCTAACCATTTCAGTTTGAGGTGCATGTGGCTGCAGCTATAGGAAACCCCACGAAAAGGACTTGATCAGTAAATATTTAGTATTTCACCAACAAATTCACCGGCAGGGGGCTTCAAGATTAGTGCTTTCATCAATAAATGGTGTCATTAAATCCTTCCATGTTATTCCTCTGCCATTCTCCGTGGATAACTTATGAGTTGTAGATGTGTTACATGTAGATGGCAATATCTGGAGATGGGAAAAGGGAATAGGAATTTTTGTTCCTTATAAAGAATGAGAACAGTCTTTCAGGAGCCCTGCAAGCTCATTTCCTCTAAAGTCTCATTGGTCAAAACTGCATCATGTGACCATTCTTTAAAGCAACCACTGTCTTCAGAATAGATTGCCATGATTCGTGTTCTCAATTCTCCCTGCTCTCTGTGGATCTTATTGGAATTTGAACTTCAGATAGGGCCAAATGACAGGAAATCCCTTAGAAAACAACACCTAAAACATATAGATAGAGAAAATCCCAGTTATAGGATATTGAAAACAGAAGGACAATCAAAATTGAAACTGCTTCAAGAGCAAGGAGGAAATGGGGCTTCTTTTCCTAGTTGGTCAGATGGGAAGCTGTGGAGACAGGAGGCTGAAATGCAAATCTTCCCTATGTTGTTAGCAAAGTGTGGAAAAGACTTATGTTGACCTAAAAGGCCTCTTTTATTAATTATATTGTAGCTCTGAACAAGTCATTTAACCTTTCTTTAGCACAGTTTCTCAGTATAATGATTATAACACTTTCCAGATTTGCTCATGTAACTTTTTTTTTCTTTTTGGGACTGCAACCAGGGCATATGGAAGTTCCCAGCCTAGGGTGACTTTTTATAAAGGAGGAAATTAGATACTTACACAGGTTTTCATCTATGAATTGCAATTATTATACAAGTTTTAACACATATTTTATAGACACTATAACAGTAAATAGGGTAAGTGTTTATAATATCAAAATAGATTAAAATGTTTATAGTTTCTGTAGATTCGTTAATTTGTACTTGAATATGGAAGAAGTGGTCTTTATAGTGTGTCTAATATGATAGGAACTTTGCGTATTATCTCAATTCTATGAAATATATCTCTATGAAGCAACTTATTACTCATCTTCATTTTAGAGATGAAATGAAATTTAATTGGTTTGCCTAATATTACACAGATAATAAATACCAAAGTTTGGATTCCAATATATTGTAGACAGATGACATAGATCATGTTCTTTCATATTTGTGTGTGTGTGTGTGTGTGTGTGTGTGTGTGTGTGTGAGATAGAAAGAGAGAGATGGAGAATGGCTATACACAAATTTTGTAGAAGAGAAATTTTAGAATTCTTAAGCATGTTGTTTATTAATACAAAGTCACCATTTCCATTCTTCTACAAATTCCTCCTATACCATGTCCAGGCAAACACACTTCATCTTAACACTCACGGAATTAGAAGGGAAAATTTATGATTGCAGGTATGAAACAAAAGGTAATTTTAGAATCCAACTCCAATCCCGTATGAGGAAGAGAAGGACAGGTTAAATTAATGCATTAGAAAATATTGGATAACAATAATGTCCCTGCATAACAGTTGGTTGATACCAGGAGATGAGGGGTAGTGAGGTTACAAGACATAGTTAACCTTGTTTTCTTTTGGGCAAGGACTGGCTCTACCCTTATAGCCTTCCTATTTCTTGCTCTAATCTGGGTCGTACAGATATTGGAATCAAGTATAACTCTTTCAAAATAGATGTGCCTAATATAGGCTGTAGCGACCATAAAGTTCCTGTAGCACAGGACCATCTGCTATTCATTATGTGGTTTTTCATCACCCACCAGATGGGTTACATCGTTTTCCTAATAAATGGACAAGAAATATTTGTTGAAATAAACAGTTTCAAAACAAACGGTTTACTTATAAATAAGCAAGCTATGCGTGCAAAATTGAAAGTATTCTAGGAGTATGTTATGGCTACCTTGGTGTATCAAAAACTAGTTAGTTTCTTCATGCCAAGTTGGCATTTAGTAAGTACATAATAAGTGTATAATATTTCTGTTTCTCAGTTCTGCATTTGGGCTGACGCAAGATTTTAATGATGAATCTGAAAACATAAGGCTGAAGATCACTAGAAAAAGAGGAAAACCACAAATCTAAGAAAGCCAAAGTATACTAATAAACTCCATATGTGAGCCAGAAATTGTGTTGAAGGGAGTCTTAAGATTATGAGAGACAAGTGGGAAATTCCAAAATTTAAATCTTCAAGTGTAAATACTAAATTTTTGTTATAGCCTTGAATTTGGAACACAGAGAGAAACATACAAGGTGTAATCCAGGGTTGAGATATTGGTTGACTATAATATGTTCCCTGGTATAATGATATTTATATGATAATTCTCTGGAAAATATCTTAGAACCCTTCCTGAGGGCACCCTTTTATCAACATTAAAGCAGAGGATTCTTAGTCTGATTATCTCTATGATTAGGAAATATTTTAACATTGATTAATTTCTTACTTGTTATAATATTTATAGACCATTAGACTTGATGTTTTGCATTATTACTTTATCAGTTGGTCTATTGTGTCTAAAGACGATCTTTGGAGCTTGATGAGGCTCTAAGTAAATGTTTGCTTAATCTTTTGGGCCCTGGTTTTATCATCTAAAAATTAATTTGATTCTTCTTATTATTTTTTTTTCAGGATTTGAAGAGGGAAAGCCTATCTACTTTAGATAATAGCAATGCACAGTTGGATCGTGATGTTCTAAATTGTCCTTTTGAATAATCTTGTTGATTAAGGTAAATTGTATTTTAACTGTAGATCATCATCTGTACATTCGAAATCAGGTGGGTCTTTGCATAGAAAAAGAGAGGATTCACCACCCTAGGTTTATGCTTACATAAAGAGCAACCTTCTGGGAAACATCTGTATTAACAGAGAAGAGAACCCAGAAGCCAGTACTGCATTTTATTCAAAATCAATGAAAGCATTAGCTAAAATGTTTCTTTACTACTGTTTGGTCTCCCAAACTGGGCTCTGGGTCTATGTGCACAGGCTTTTAGCCTAAGGTGCTGCAAGAAGACTAGAAATTATTTTGACCAATTCTTAATCAGTCAATGTTTAAGTTCTCATGGAGTCAAAATTCTGAGATCTAAATAAAATTAGAATTAAAATAGTGGAGGGTATGGCTTGAAGGGTGTGATCTTGAACAAAGGTATGGACTTTAGAGTTTTTTTTTTTTTTAAAGGCCACACCCATGGCATGTGGAGGTTCCCAGGCTAGGGGACCAATCGGAGCCGCAGCCGCCGGCCTGGCCACAACCACAGCAATGCCGGATCCGAGCCACTGAGTCTGCAACCTACACCACAGCTCACAGCAATGGCGGATCGTTAACCCACTTAGCAAGGCCAGGGATCAAACTGCAACCTCATGGTTCCTAAGTCAGATTCGTTAACCACTGCGCCACAAGGGGAACTCTGGTGTGGACTTTAGAACGCAGGGTCATTAAAGAGCAGAACATTGCCTCTGCATATACCGATTGTTCTTTAGACATTACCTGGAGGGCCACACTCAAGCAAGGGGTCTAAAAAAAAATGATGATGGTATTTGATGTTAATTTCCTGGAAAGGGGTTTGGAGAATGTATTCTTTGATCTTGATCAGTGGCTTATATGACTTATACCATGAGGAATTTTCTTTGATAGATTTATGGCTTTTTGTACAATAAATGCGGGCCTTAAGATTAACTCAGGGCGTCAGCCCTTTGATACTGCTGTTCCCCTGAGCCCTTAAACTTTAATCTGTGTTGTCTCTTTATTTTTTACCAGATCCTCTTCGTGTGGCTGAACTGGTCCCAGCTGCACTAAGGGATAGCAATAAAATTACAAGTAGAAAGTGAAGTAAATGAATCACCACCTTCTTGAAGGCAAGGCAGTAGCTCTGATATTAGGGGCGTGGTTTGGCAGTGTTATAAGATAGCTTTGCCAATGTGTATCACAAAGATCCTTTTTGTTTAGGTATTAGCAGGCTCTTGGTGTATATCTGTGATCAGGAGCAGCAAAATATTAAGGGACATCAAAGAGAGAGCTGATATTTAGCAGAGCATAAATATAGAGACAGCTACATAAGTTGTGGCATCAGCCAAAGAATTAAAACACAAAAAAAGAAAAATAAATAAAACAAACCCTAAAAACCAAAGGGACATGAGGAAACTCTGGGAGGTGGTGGTTATATCTGTTCCCTTGATGTTATTATGGAAGTTTGAATATATGCACACTCACCAAATTGTACACATTAATATATGCAGGTCTTTGTGTGTAAATTTTATATATGATAATCTTATATAATAATACAAAAGAGAGATGAGGCAAAAATGCTTTTTTATGGGGCTATATTGGTTATATATTGCTGTGTAGTAAATTAGCTCAAAATGAGCAGCTTAAAACACCTTCTGTTTATTATCTCACAGTTCTGTAGGTCAGAGGTCCAGGCATGGTATGACTGGCTCTTCTGCTGTAGGTCTTACAAGGCTGAAATTAAAGTGTACCTGGGTGTTTTCTCATCTACAGCTTAGAGTCCTCTTCCAAGCTCAAGCTCATGCCAGAGATCATTTCCTTGAAGTATAGGTCTAAGATGCTGGTTTCGTTGCTATTTGTCGGTTTTGAGCAATTATGAGTCCTTCAGGCTCCCCACATTCCTTGCCCTCATTCATCAAAGATAACAAGAGGGCATCTCCCTTGCTTCAAATCCCTCTTAGGCTTCATATTTCTGACTTCTAGAAGATCCTAGTCTCTTTTTAAGGACTCACTGGATTAAGGGCAAGCCCACCTATTTTAAGATTAACTGTTTTGAGATATTAATTGCATCTGTAAAAATTCCTTCATAGCAGCACCTAGATTTTAATGGTGGTTAAAATAACTGGTAGAAGGTGTTTTGTACTGGGGGAGGGGATCTCAGGGTCATCATAAAATGTCCTGTAAGGACCCTGGAAAATATTATGCAGAGGGTTTATATATTTCAAGGCTTTTCTTGTTTTGGTGCCAACCAAACTTTGTTTCTCTTCTTGCAAAGTGGTTCTATCCAAACTAATTTATCAACGGTCAGTCTAAAAACACTTATGTTTTTCTAAATGCATTTTGCACATTTGATTTTTTCCTGGCAGAAAAAGCCTGACTTTCATTCTTTTTCTTGGAAGTTTAATCTTCATTTTTCACAAATTGTGTCCAAAATTCTAACTACTATAAGTTTTCATTTACCATTTTCACTTCAAATGACCATTTTATTGGTCTCTATGTAACATGTAATTTTAGATTTTTGGCAACGCAGGGAAGGTGTTTTCAGTAGCATTAAACTGAATTTTTCTAAAACAAAGAATTTCCGAGGTCATTCACATGCTATTTATTCAGCCATCCTGTTTTCATAAGTGTTACTTCACTAGAGGAAAGTTTTCAATAGAGGGTTAAGGGGGTGCATATTAATTAAGATATTAGAACACCTTCCTTTTGTAAGATACTTCTTTGTCCTGATTCAGAAATACTTTGACTTTTTAAAATTAATTACAGCTATATACTGAACAGTTTATCATTTACTTCTGAATTACCAAATGAAAAGGCACCAACTATGCATATTACAAAATTCATAAGATTAAATTTTATGGATCTAGTAAGGTTTTCATTTTTCTTCTAGTCTCTTCAATGAATTGATCACATGTGAAGGTTCTCCTCTTCATGGGCCGCAGTACACGATGGAAAATGCACTTTGGCATTAGATTAGAAGTGGCCAGTCATGTAATTTGGTCAAATTATGTAATGTTTTTCATCTTTATTTTGTTTAAAAATAGAGAATTAATACATATATGTAAAAGAGTTATGAAAATTCATGAGATAATTTTTAAAATATCTTGAACAAGTGGGAAATAATTATTTGTCTCTTTTTCTCTTTCTCTCACAATTACCAATAATTTGAAAATGCGGGCATTTCAAATTTAATATTTAAAATTAGTGTGGTAATAAAAAATCAGCGTTAATCTTAAATTAATATTTAAATGTAAGATATTAAAAACCAGCTCTGAAAGCTGGACTGTAATATTAGCAAAAAAACATACTTTAAAATCTCTCAAACAGATATAACAGGGAGCTTGAGATCAAGATGGTGGCATTAGAAAATATGGAGCTCACCTGCCTTCATGAACCCATCAAATACATCTACATGTGGAGAAATTCCCACTAAAAACTAACTGAAAACTAACTAACAGGAAGACCCATGTGCAACCAAGGCTGTAAGAAAGATCAATATGGAGTCAGGTAGGAAAAGAAGAAAAACACCCTGAGAGAGGGTTTAGAAAAGAAAGGAGATTATGTGGTCAGAGATCCTCTCTGGGAGTGGGTGGTCTGAGTTACGTATTGGGTGCCCCAGCACTGGGGTCCAACATCAGGAAGGACATTACCCTTGGCTTGTTGAAGGGCTGTTGGGAGCAACAGGAGGACTGTGGGAAGCCTGGACTTGGCTTATGAGGAGTATGAAAAAGCTTGCTTACTCTCAAAATGAGGAGGGTGGGGAAGATTGAGACTAACTAGGATGTTGACTGATTTGTTGTGACAACTTCAGTGTGTTCCCCAGCCTGAACCCAGTGCCCTCTCTGGCCCTACTTGCTTCACTACACAGCTCTACATTAGGGCGACAGCTGCCAAATCCAAAGGGAGAGCTCAACTGTGAAAAACAAAGAAAGCCCACACCCAGAGCAGCATTTCAGCTGGTACTGAGCTCTCCTTTGGGGAAGGGTGTTAGAGCTTTGAGGGGAGGGAAAGCATAAAGTTAAAGGGAATTGAGCCACTTCAGACTCAAACCTCAGGGTTTCTTCTCCAGCAACTTGGGACTCAACCTCATACCCAAGAGGGTGCTGCTAGCCACTGAGTAGGGTAGACTTAGCTCACACTTGGCATTGGCACTAGCCCCACTGTCTCCAGCCACACCTACTATCAAGTTGAGAGCTGCCAACACACCCTGGGGGAAGATGTGACTCATGCTCACATTAAATACAGCTCATCCACCAAAGCCATGAAAGTGATCATACACAGTGGTCATGTGGGATTTATTCCAAGGATGCAAGGATGGCTGACAATAAAAAAAATCAGTGTGTTTTATCACACTAATAAATAAAAATAATAAGAAAGATGGGTAGCAATATGTATATCAGGCAAAATAGGCTTTGAAACAAAGTCTATAATAAAGACCAAGAAAGGCATTATGTAATGTTAAAGGGATCAATACAAGAAGAGCATATTTCACTCACAACATACATGTACCTAAATATACAAAGCAAATGCTAACAGACATAAAGAGAGAAATTGACAATAACACAAAAAAAGTAGAAGACCCTAACACCCACTTACTCCAATGGGGAGATAGAAAGTCAATAAGGCAAGAGTCCTCATAAATGACAGAACAGATGATTTGGATTTAATAGATATCTGTAGGTCATTCCAATAAAAGTAGGATACACATTCTTTTCAAGTGCACATGGAATGTTTGTTCTCCAGGACTGATCATACACTAGGCCACAAAACAAGTGTCAACAAATTTAAGTGGATAGAAATTATATCAAGCATTTTTTTTCCTAAACACAATGGTATGAAACTAGAAATCAATTCCAGGAAGAAAAATGAGAAAAGCATGAATATGTAGAGACTAAACAACATTCTACTAAATGTACAGTGGATCAAAGGAGAAATCAAATAAAAAATTAGAAATTGCCTTGAGACAAATGAAAATTAAAATAAAACTTTTCCAAATCTATGGGATGAAGCAAAAGCTCTTCCAACAGGGAGGTTTATAATGATTCAGGTCTACCTCAAGAATGAAGAAATAATTAAAAGAAAAACCCTAACCAATCACCTAAAGAAATTAGAAGAACATCAAACAAAGCACAAAGTCAGTAGAAGAAAGGACACACTAAAGATAGAGAAGAAATAATTAAAATAAAGATCAAAAAAAGAAAAAAACAACAATGAAGCCAAGAGCTGCTTTTGTAGAAGATAAACAAATTTAGTAAACATTTAGCATGGTTCATCAAGAAAAAAAATAACAACCAATATCACAGAGATACAAAAAACCATAAGAGAATACTACGAACAGTGATATGCCAACAAATGGAACAACTTAGAAGAAATGGACAAATTTCTAAAATATACAACCTTCTAAGTCTGTATCAGGGAGACATAGACAATCTGAACAGACCAATCACTAGTAGTCAAATAGAATTTGCAATAAAAAAAAAATCTCCCAGCAAATAAAAGTCTAGGACTGGACTGCTTCCCAGGGGAATTCTACCAAACATATAAAGAAGTAAGACATACACTTCTCAAACTAATCCAAAAGATTGAAGAGGAGGGAAAACTCCCCAATTCATTCTTTGGGGTCTGATATAAAAATCAGACAAAGACACTAAATAATAAGAAAATCACATCTTTGTAATCAACATTTTTGATGGAGATAGACACAAAAATCCTCAAAAAAATCAGCAAATCAAATTTAGCAGTATTTGCAAAGCATCATACACCATGATCAAGTGGGATTTATTACAAGAATGCAGATGGTTCAGTATTTGCAAATCATTGTGTTATACTGCATTAACAAAAGCAAACATAAAAGTCACATAATCATCTCAATAGATGCAGAAAAAACATTTGACAAAATTCATCATTCCTTAATTATAAAAACTCTTATTGAAGTTGGTATAGATGGAACACACCTCAACAAAATAACATTCACTAATGACAAACCCATAGCTAACATCATATTCTATTAAAAGCTGAAATCTTTTCCTCTAAATCCAGACAAAGATGAGGATGTCCAATCTCACTGCTTTTACTTAAAACAGTATTAGCATTTTTAGCCACAATAATCAGTGGAGAAAACTAAGTAAAAGTTATCCAGATTGGAAGAGAAGTAAAACTGTCACTATTTGCAGATGACATGATGCTATGTATAGAAAACTCTAAAGGTTTTGCCATAAAACTATTAGAACTAACGAATGAATTTATCAAATTTCAGAATACAAGATTAATACACAGAAATCTATTGCTTTTCTATATACTAAAACTGAACTATCAGAGAGAGAAAGTTAAAAAAAATCCCATTAAAATTGCATCAAAAAAATAATTCTTGGAGTTAACCAAGGGGGTGAAAGACCTATACTCTGTAAACCACACAACATTGATGAAGCAAATTGAACATGATACAAAGAAATGTAAAGATAGGTCATATTCATGGTTTGGAAGAATTAATACTGTTAAAATGTCCATAATACCCAAAGAGATCTATGAATTTAATGTAATCCTATAAAAATGCATACGATTTTTTTCACAAAACTGAAACACTAAAATTTATACGGAACTACAAAAATTCCAAGTTGCCAAAGTAATCTTGATAAAAGAGAAAGGAACTGGAGGTATCAGATTCCTTTACTTCAGACTATAATACAAAGCTATAGTAATAAAAAAAAAACAAAAAAACATGGTACTAGCTCTAACACGAAAATGGACACACACATCAATGGAAAAGAATAGAGAGCCGATAAATAAACACACACACTTATGGTCAATTAATTTAGAACAAAGGAAGCAAGAGTATACAATGGAGGAAAAACAATTCTATCTCTTTAATAATTGATGCTGGTAAAGCCATAAAGCCACCTGTAAATAATGATTTTAGAACATTCTCTAATACCATATACCAAAATAAACTCAAAATGGATTAAAGACCTAGATGTAAGACCTGAATCCATACAAATCTTAGCAGAGAATATAGGCAAAAACTCTTTGACATAAATCATAGCAATGTTTTTTTT